>OX422224.1:390705677-391905677 GCA_949130495.1 Sambucus nigra | reverse complement strand
AGTTGCCTTTAGCCCCATCTCTAAGGCAGAAAATGAAGAAATGGGAAGATACACTGGATCTCCCTCAACGAACTCAGGAATTTCAGTCCGTTGCTTTGGCCAATAATTTGTTGCTAACAGAGGGGTCACATCCCTTTCTCTTGTAATACTGGGAATGGTGAATCGCCCAGCTGTGGTAGAACTTATCCCCCACGCAGCAACAGAAGAAAAAAGAGAGCACGCCTCACTAAAGGAGACATTGGGGTTTGACGATTGGAACACTGGACGTGGATCCCCTAGTCAAACCCAAACTGGCAGCTGGATCGGTTGGGGTTATAGTGCTCACTAGTGTATCCCCATTCAGTGTAGGAAGGAAGATATCCCGGGGAGAACAGGAGGACCACAGCCAACGCGGGATCCTCAATATCCATGGTAGGGGCCTGAACCACTCTTGCTTCATGTTGAAAAAATCCACAAGTGTGAAAGAAGATTTCCTCCTGATAGGGCCTCATGACAAAGTTCTCAAAACGACCAATCATAAATATTAACTCCTTTTATCTTCATCTCCTGTGATAAATAAAGTACCGTGGAGGCAGAATTACCTCCCCCGAAGGAGGGCAGTTAGCTTTGGCCGCTGCGGTGGGGAAACGAAAGTAGAGGAAGCCGGTTAGAAGGAAGCCGTTGGAAAAATTAGACAAGTTATAACGGCCAAGTGATCGTTCCATGTCAAAAAAAGTCCAATCCATCCAGGTGTAGAGGGATCCTAAGGCAATTGCAGTCAGTGGGAGTTTTATGCCCCGGGCCAAATGAAGGGACATATTGATAAGGTCCCTTCGGGGATGGTCGTTAGGTTTTCCCGTCAAAAGAAAATGGGAGAGAATCACAAGAATATACGCAGGAAGTTCCAAAGGTGTAACTTGACCAGGGGCATCTGTTGAAGAACTGCCTTCACCAGAACCCTTGAATAAATAATTAATCAAAGTAGAGAAAGTACCCTTGTTGGACGAACCAATGCAGCCTCGGCATATATGATCCAACTACAAACGGTTGGTAGTCTCTTAAGCATCTAGAGCCTCATCAGTATAGGGCTCATGACCTATTGCATCGAGGCCCAGTACTCACATACGTCTTCCAAAGTTATGGTGAACTCGCCCCACACAGCGATGAAGGTATGGGTAGTAACGTTCCATCAAGAGACCAAGATAGGAAGAGCAGCATTGTTCTTCGAAAGAGTGAACTCACCAAACCATTTAGCCCATTCCAACCCAAGCTTGATGAGAATATCAGCATAAGAACTTTGCATATCGGAGTTCCAGGCAGCGAAGTAGGCAGGAGATCCCTCGAGCGCTTCGAAATCAACATGGGACCATGGGAAGTACCCTCGATCCAAGCGAAATCGCAGAGTCCCTCTGCAGGAATAAATCCCCACTCAGAAGAATCTTCGTCTTCATCACCCAATAGTAAAGAGTCAAAATTAGAAGAAATTAGCACAGTCTTTCAGGCAACAGCAAAATCATCACCTTCTCCAAAAATAGGAGAGCGACGATAAAACCTCAGTTGTTCCTGGCGGGCAACATCCAAGGCGGAGGCAGAAGTAGTGGTGGCAGACGGAGCACCGATTGCAGAGATAGCGGGGTTGCTGGAGGATGACATGGAAAATGATGATAAGATAGCAGAAAAGCTTCAGGCAAGAGGGGTTTGAAGAACGATAATGGGAAATCAAGACCACAGCCGGTGGTTTAGAAGACGGGAAGGGAGAAAGGCAAGCATGAGCTTAGCAACAATGGAGTTCTTGTAGGATTTCTCTCTCTAAAAGTAAATGGAAGTTTGAAGAAGTTAGTAACAGAGTAAGAGAAAAAAAGGGTTTAAGTGTTTAAGTATGGCCGTTTGAAATTTTGGAGTTCGTCGTTTAAGTTTCCCACTAACGCACGTGCAAGGTCGCCTGCAATCATTTCCAATGGACACGTGGCACTTCGGGAAGTTCTTTGACAGTTGAAAAGACAACGCCATGTTATTAATGAGGTGACACCTGGGTAAGACAAACCATTGCCTTCCTAAGCAAGATTGAGTTTTGGCGCTAAAAATATTTTTTCAGACATATCCAATAAACCCTTAAAGGAGAAGATGTCCCAACGGCTCCAAAAGGCTACGATGTTCCCTCGACATAAGTTCAAATAAGACTCAGGTATATCGGGGAAAATTTTAGAACCTCTTAAAGATTCTAACGCTCGAGTCCTGAATAAAGGAGAAGAGGACTGCCTCATTTCACAAAGAGAAAGGTTCATCGATTTGAGATGTTTTGTGCAGACATTACTTGTCCCAAGTAAATCTCTCCACGAGGGGGAAAATGTAGAGGGGGCTTGAAGGTAATCTCGAGATTAGGGGGAAATCCCTAATTAGCAATATTGTTTGAGATTAAGCAACCGAGGCAGCTCAAGCATGACAGCTCAAGCGTGGCAACTCAGTGAGGCATCTTGGCGCGGAAGCTCATATTTTAGCTTGTTGTATTAGTCATATTGTATTTTTTGATTGTAAGCTATACCGGTTGTAATGACATAACGATAATAATAAGTGAGTTTTTGTGAGGTCAAACGGTACTTGCAATAGACCAGGCTTGGCAGGGCCTGAGAGAGATTTCATGCTCTATGGAATGACTTCACCGTGGGAACTTCAGAGGGACATGGGTTGGAGGATTGAGAAGTGAGGCACCGTTGGGGCTTGTCCTAATCATCTTAGATACACCTGGTAAAACATCGAAGTACCCTGACCATGGAACCTCGGGTGGAGCAGCTTGGAGTTCCATCGGACGTTCAGTCATGAACTAAACAACCCTCTACTTAATGTCACATCTACTGTAGGTGATGTCACTAGCCAGCTAAACAATGTTAGACCTACACTTGAGTAAACCACCGTGGTATTTGGGGCTGCCAGGTAGTTGGTGAGCCACCTCTGCAGAAACAGCCCCAGACACATAGTGGTTAGGCAGAAGGCATGTCTTGGCATTTAATATTTATGACGTGGAGACAACTAGTGTATCAGGAATTTAATGTTATGACATAAAGTTTGAGGTATGTCTTTCATATTCTTTAATGACTGAGTTGCATCGGGGATGGTGGGGGGGGGGGGATATTTAAGGACCCCAACCACCGCTGAGGAGAGGGGTATGATCTTTTTAGTGATCTTTTTGAGAACTCTTGAGTTATTACTAAGAGGTACACACAACAGAGAGAGAGAGAGTTATTCCACTCACCATTGTTATTTATTGTGAAGCTTTTAATACTTGACAGAGATTCTTAAGGGTGTAGGGTGTGTTTTCTACCTGCCTATCAAGGTGTATCTAGGGTGCTTACTTATCACTCCTTCTAGTTATGTTACTTCTAAGGTTCATTACTATTTTCTGAGATATACACGAGAGTTTCGTGAATTTAAAACTGAGTTTAGCTCCATTGGGTTTGTGTTTGTGTGTCCTATCAATAATCCAAAGCTTCGTCCAAGTTAGCTTATCATTACCATACTCAAACAGGGGTTACGCCTCCATCTATAATCTAAACACGGGTATGGAAGAGTGAAATTATCCTGAGTAATATGACTCTCACCTTTCGTTGGCCTAGTGCCTTTAGCGTATATTGAACGATTCCCCCCACCTTGTACCGCTTGACCGAACTCACAACGGAAAGTACATAGTGGGGAACTCGTTCACGTACATCGAGTATATTGAATTCGCTCTCACATGCATTATCCCCATGAGGTATATAGTGAGGTAATTGATGTATACTTAGGTATATCAAATTGCATGTCCACACATACCGATTGCCATCAAAAGCAGGAAGTATATCGTGGAAGTAATTTCAAAGTGGGTAACCTTACCACTGATCGAACAACTGCATACCCTCATAGAGGCATCAAACCTAGGGAACCCACATTTAGTTTGAGGTTACTACACGAAATTCTGTTAAAATTCCGGGTTGGCATGTCGCTCAGTTTTTTGCGCAGTTTCGTTGTTTTTCGAAATGGGACCCTGTGCATGATCCTGGCAACAAGTCACCCAATTTTCCTAGGCTCGAGTCTTTTTCGACATTTATTTTTTCATTAAGGTAAACTTAGTAGAAGTGAGAACATAATAATAAAAATCATGTTGAAATTCCTCGCTCAATCTTTTCTTTCCTCATCCTTTCCCTCACTTCAGCTTTTGAGGTTATAAATTATCCCTTGAGAAAAATATTGTTTCTTTTTGGCATATATGATTCTTTTTAATGCCATAGCTTTTTCTGAGGCTCTTTTCAAATGGTGACTTTCATGACAAAGTTATTATCTTCTCGCAGTCCTTTCCCATGCACACTCATCATATTTTCAATATAGCAATAGTAATCCTCACGCACAAACGATTACTATATCCACACCTCCATTGTAAGTTTACTTGCGCATAAACAAAAAAATTGAGATAAAAACGTCTCACCAAACTCAAACATGTAAGATAAGTCAAACATTCATTTAAGCTTGTGCTTGTGTGCAAAGATGGCATATATAAAAAGTCGAATCAAAATGCATATCAACTTTGAAACATCCCCATTTAATAAATGGTTAAGACCATTCCAATCATGAATAATTATGACAAAATGGTTTTCCCACATGGATAAATGAAACGATGGGGGTCCAAGGACACCAATATTCCACATCAAACATGTAAATCCAAACTCAAAAACAAACCGAAAATCTTTTTGGTTTATTTTTTCAACATATTTTGACTCAAATAAAAACTAAATCTTTTTGTATTTTCTCAAAAATATATGAAACCAAAAATATTTTTTGTATTTTCAAAAGTTTTATCAAAAACAAAATATTTTTGTATTTTTCAATAAGACTTAAACAAATGGAAAATATAATACAAAATGATACACATGTGATCATATTAGCAATGGATATATCATGAACCAAACTAGCATATGAAAAACATGGCAGCACTATCATTCTTTAGATCTCACATGAGAATAATCAAGTGCAACCAAACGAGAATCATGAAGTTAATCCCTAAAGACACAAAAACCGATTTTCTAACCCAAGTAGGTGTGAAATTATGCATGGGAGTTTTGGGAAATGAAATTACTTTATTCCTAAACTTCCTAGGAGAATTCTTAAGGTCATAGTAAAAACTATTAAGGTGACCTTTCCTACCACAAAAATTGCAAGTGTAATGCCGGTGGGAATGATTACCTACATGTGGACCTCCCCTAACATTCCTAGTTTATTCTCTCACACGTGAGGGGTTGGGTTTGGTAATGGGAACAACACGCTCATCGAAACCTATACCACCCCTATTACCCTTCATTTTGATGGTGCCTAATATCCTATCCAGCTTCTTCGACCTAGACTCTAAATCAAACTTAACTCTAGACGAGTGATTAGGCATAAATTCTTCACATTTATCCCCTTAATTTCGGCATTTTTATGATCTCGTGCGGTTTAAATAGATTGTATTTGACTTATATTTATTCTACTAACCCTTTTTGGCAAGTATTTCATATTTTTTGTATCTCGTATGTGTTTTACAGGAATTTCATGCAAGAAAGATGGAAAAGAGAACACAAAATAGTGAAAGAAACCAATAATCGGGGAGTTGAAGGGCATTTTCATAATTTTGTAGCCTTAGTTCGAAGGTGGGGCCAACTGGAAAGTTGAATAGATTTCAATTACAAGAACACTGGAAAAAACGACACCTCAATTCGAGCTACGGTGAAGAAGTTATGCCAATTTGAAATTGAGAAGAAATCCAAGAAAAAAGGTGTCAGACCCAAACTGAACCGAAGCTGAGGAAAAAGAACCGGTCCGCCCATTTGTCACGCACAAGATCTGTTACGAAATTAGTCACGCTCCAGATTCATTACAAAATTAGTCACGCTTTCTAAGTGTGACAAATTGGCAGATACGGGATTTTTATTTTGTGCTTATCTTTTAGCCAAAAGAGTTTTATGTTTAGGAAACTCTTCTAAACGACCTCTAGACTATATATTTAGTCATTAGGACTCTTTTTATTCAGATTTCATTCATATAAAAGCTCCATAACAAGTAGGAACATCTAGGAGAAAGATTCACATATTTTGCACCATTAATTCAAGAACTTTTCGAGTTTTTCTTCAATCTTTGATTTCTTCTTGCATATTCTTGTTCTTCAATCCTGGAAACTTTTATTTTCAGCACTTTTATTATTATTTCACCATGCTAGGCTAGATTTCCCAAGGCCGGGATACATGAACCCAACCTGATGTGTTAGTTGCATGTGTATAATATTAATCCTCTGAATTTAGTGATTGATTATGACCGTATCACATAGGAACATAATAATTGTAGATCTTTATATCTCGTTTGCCTCTGGGTAACCGGGATGATTTAGAATGAAATTCGAGTGTCACTATCGCGATACCGATTTACTCGTCCTCAGAGTAAGCATGACGCGGGCTTGAACCTCGTATACATAATTCTTGAGAGTACTAAATTCTGGGTCAAATTAATCATTTAAATTTACGATTAGTATTATATCTGCAATACACTAGGGTTGGGGGATTGTATTCCCGTCCTATTTTTCTCATACATAGTTTAAAGTTTCAAATCATTTTTTCATCAGTACTTTAGGTAAATTAGTATAATTGCATTTTTTCATAATTTCATATTTGCACCTAGTTTAATCATTCCCAAAACCAAATCAATTTTTCTTTTTCTTTAGAGTCAAAGTTAGGATTTATCTGTCTATCCAACGTCGTCATGTTCACTCGTCCTAGTTCCTTGAGGATTCGATACCCAGACTAGCCACTATATTTCGCAAGAGTGTAGTTAGAGTTTAGGTTTTTGTATTGTGGTTGGAAGCCGATAACAACGACTAGCGTATTTACACGGACGCTCGGTTTCCGACTCGATCAATGAGTCTTGCAACCACTTTTCTAACTCATTAATCCTAGACTTAAGCAAACGTCTAAACTCCTCAAACTCTAAAATATCCTTTTTCAAAGTCTTCATCAAACCACAAAGACTATCTATCTTACACTTTAAATATTATGATTTATCCCTAAGAGACATCTTTGGTGCCCTAAGATCCTTCATCAATTTATCATTACTTTCTATGGTATGCTCTTTTAACTAAGTTTGCAACTTCAAGTTTTCCTTTTTTACTTTTTCTACTTCTTCATACAATTCATTAAAGGTGAGTTGAAATGCTTTCACATCTATCTCCTCCTCTTCACAAAATTCTTCATCACTCACTTCACCTTCACTCACTTTGGGTGCACTCACAATGGCCTCAGAAGTGTCATTCATATGAGAATCTTTATGACTAGATTTATCATCGTCACTCACATGACATGACATGAAAGTAATAGGTTGACTCATCCCATTGACTATAACTTGAGGTGACATTATATGCATTAGGTTGTTTGCCCTCTTTTTTAAGTCTAGTGGGACACTTCTTAACTCTATATCCACAACTTTCACACTCAAAACACCTATCTAACTCATCCCGTTTTACATTCTCATTACGATTTTTAGGGATATGTCCTTCCTTGTTGTTCTTGAATATTTTAAATTTCTTAGCACGCTTTGATTTATTTTGAAACTTAATAAATGTTTTAAATTTCTTTGCCAACAAAGCTACATCCTCAAAATTGGAATCGAAATCATCATTCAAAACATTAATTTTCTCCTTTCGGTCTTTCAAAGAAAAGCCCTTTTCTTTCTTTGGCACTTTCTTGGAGGTAAACATGTTAAGATCATAAGTTTTTAAGTCACCTAGAAGATATTCTAGTTTTGTTGATGCAAGGTCACCCAAAGAGTTAAAAGCAATAACTTTAGGGTCAAATCTACTAGGCACGAACCTTAAGATTTTCTTTAGGACTCGGTTGTCGGGTATTTTCTCACCTAAGTTAAATGACGAGTTAACAATATTGGAAAAACTAGGATAAAACTCATCAAACGACTCACTCAATAACATCTTAATCATCTCAAATTACGTAGAGAGATTTTGAAGTTTAGACACCCTAACCGTTCTAGTACCCTTACGAGTAAGTGCAAGAAGAGAATTCACAAGCCATGATTAGAGTATATTCTTCCAGTGTGACATGTCAGGAAATAGCATGAAAACCTTTAGAATTATAAATATAAAGTATATGTTAGGCATCGGTCCATGACTCACTAAGATTTAAAATAGTGGCCTCTCCCTCTATCATGATGGGTGGTGTCCAACCTTTTTCAACAGCTAACCAAACACGTTCTTCAATTGATTTTAAAGCACATTTGATTCTCATCTTCCAATATGTGTAATTTGTACCATAAAAAGTAGGAGTTCTAAAACTTTCATAATTTCCAAAATTCATGTTTGAAAACACACGGGATCACAACACAATAAAATAATGTTTCTAGCTCTGATACCAATTGGTAGGACCCTTTTTGTATGTGTTTTAAATATAACCAATTTTCTCCAAATATTATCCAACTTTTATTTACACACCAAGATTATGTGAAACAATTTTTAATTTAAACAAACTTTATCTTGTTTACTACTAAACATGCATCTAGGTGATTAAATAAAGTAAAACAAATTATGTTCACAACGCTGAATGTACGAGGAAACCACTAAGGGAAAAAAACCTCGGACGACCCAAGCCAGACAATCACTATGATATGGTTTTGAAAAATACAAAAGACAGACTTACTCAGCAACTCTATCACCCACAAGTCTTGATTCTTCTTTGAATCTTCAACCACTCGTCCACAATTCCCACGCATAAAGTCCTTCTTCTACGATGCTCGTCCATAATACAAACGTCCACGTACGCCTCGGTGTTCATCGATATGGCTTTGTGACATCTATGAAGTTGAACACAAACTCCTTCACTTATTCACCGCAAAATCCAACGATGTTCAAGTGTAGAATAACTCCAATGGTGCAAGAAATTATCACAATATAATATTTGAATGAAATCTCGAATCTATGAAACTCTAAGGTTGTTTTTAGACTTAGAAAACATGTGCATAATACGTACTAGTTATATACAGTTTTCTAGATTACACTTACGAATTTATGAGAGAAACATGCTTTAAATAATTTTCTTGAGGTGGCAGCTCGGTCAAACGACATAGGCCTATCATTCAAACGACATACCTATGTCTCTCGAACAAATGACAAGCTCATTTGAAGGACATGGCAAAATAGAGTTTGTGTTTTATACAACTCTAATCCATCATTATCTCTGAATAAATGAAGTTGAAATATTTAAAAGCACCTTAAAAGTTTTTACTTAATAAAATAACTTCCTTAAGCATATTAAAACTTTTTTGGAGTCCCATTAACATTACACATTCATACCCGAGTGATCTTGGAATGTAATTTGATTGAAGATGAAATATGCACCATAAGCCGACTTGATAAATATTTTAAGCTTTGCCGCAACGTCTTCAATAAACTTGATGTCATAGATTGCGTGGGATCATGACAATATAAAATCTCCCTATGAATCAAAGATAATTTTTTGTTATAGGAATAAGTCAAAAACTACAATGGACTCAGTTGGAAATTCTATCCTTACAATAAGTAATGTTTACTTAGTTAAATATCCATTCACTAGAGTAGCGTTGCTTCATAAATTTAAAAATTTTGTTATGTGGAAGGACCAATTTCGAATTGAGTCAATTTGTATGTAATTTGTGTTATTACGTGTTTGGATAAAAGTTTGAGTCATGGTTAAGGAATTGAGTGGGTTGACCTTGCAAGCCTATGATGTGTTTGATTAAACATCTAGGAGACAAGTTCAAGAAATACAGTCATTGTGTTGTATTTCCTTCCACACGTACTCTCCATTGTTTATGGATCTAAAGAGGCATGATTGCATATTTTATTTATCCTAGGATTTAGTTATCGGTATTTAAAACTTAAAATCATTGAGGCTTATTTTGGAAATAATATTTTTTAAGAAATATTTTTTAGTTTTTTTGGTCATTTAAATGAGGATCAATTGAGGTTTATTCGACTTTGAAACGAGTAGTACAATATCATTTCAATGACATTGAAACGATGTTCACATGAATAGTACAATATCATTCGAATGAGCTTCAAACGACGATCAAACAATATTTTACTTTGTTTTTATAAATTGTTCGTTCAAAGCACGTTAGTTGGTTGTTCAAACGAGAATGCCTAACTTATTCGAATGACCATAGTAATATCGTTTGAATGAGTGTCCTCAATTTTTTTGTCATATCGAAGATCGTGTTTTATATAAATAGGAGAGTTGGCATCAGTTTTCTATGAGAGTTTCGACGAAATTGAATTCCTTTACATATCAAAAGTCTCCCAAAACAAAGTTTTACACACCAAGAGTTTAAGTTATTTTCTTTGAAATATTGTTTGTGGGAACCAAGAAGTTTATTATCTTCATCTTTTTTGAATCGTTTAGAGTGATTAATTGCATACCCGATTTTCTCTTTACACATAGTAGAATCCGTGGTGTGGTATTAGGGTGAAAAGCAGTGCTTCTGTGTTTCAGATCCGTAGACAGTTGATTAGTGTTATCGATGGACACTGACGCGTGTGTGAACCCTTTCCTGACACCAGACAAAATTTGAAGGAACGCCGAGCATCAAGGTTTGCGATGCGTCGAGTCTGTGTTTTAAGTCTGATGTTATGTCCTTTGTAGTGCCATACTTAGTGATCATTAGATGGTTGGTCCATCCAAGATTTTACCCATTCTGGGGTTTCCTCATACATTAGTGTGTTGTGTGTATGGATCTATTTTAATATGCTATCACCTAGATGCATGATTTAGGATAAAAACAAAATTTGTTAATCTATTTTAACACAACATTCATTTAAAATTTGTGTAAAGTGTTATTTGCAATTATTCTATTAAGTTTAACATTTATTTTGAAAAAATAAAAAATTAACTTATCTTTTGACCTTTTCATATATTATTCAACTTCGGAGTGGGAGCCTATTAGTTACTTAAGATTTCATCTAAGCCATTTGAACATGGAAGGTCAATCATTTTATAGGCCACCGAGGTTTGATGGTTCTAATTACCCATACTGAAATATGCGTATGAAAACAACATTTAAGGCAATAGAAGCTAGGTATGGAAAGTGTAAAGACATATTTACATAGTCCATACGTTATATTGCACATGTCGTATACTGTTACAATCGTCGAAGAACTTCAAGTTCATTCGTGCATCAAAACAAATCCGAATATCAAGTTCTCTTCAACTATAAGCCTCAACAAGATGGATTTTGGTAAGGTTGTGTTAACTCCCTTAATATTTTATTTAAAATGTGTGGGATACTTTTATAGACTGTTTTTAAACATTTGAGCCTTTTTTCATCAAAATAACTTTTCTAAGACCTAAAGGCTGAGTTTTAAAGAAAATATTTTTTTATTAAAGTCGTTCAAACGACATATGAATGTTGTTCAAACGATAGGAAGATGTCGCTCGAATGATTGCCTCAGATGTGATCAGATGTGGCACTAAGCTCGCTTAAAAGGTCACCAGAAGTTTTTATCAAACGACACGTAATATTTTAGGATTTTTTATGTCGTGCAATATGGGATTAAACAACATGTGATGTCATTTAAATGACATGCAAAAGTCATTGAAATGATCTGCCATTGTCGTTCGAACGACCTCCGTCGCCTCAAACTTTTTTGTGAGCTACAAATACCTACTTTCGAGACCTATTTCGTCAAGACTTTTGCCAATTATGTTTTGGCATATCGATTAAAACACGTTCTTCAAAGTTTTTAGGTTTAAACACTTCTTTTTCAATTTAACGAAACATCCCATTAGCTTTAGTGAATGGTTTTGGAATGCAAGGCACAATTTTGTTGAAGTTTCTCTTGTAGAAATGATTTCTCTACTGCTGGATTGGTAGATCTTGAGGGAGGTGCTTACAGTAGATTGTGATCACTTGGGAATACTTGTGGGTGTTTATTGCTGAACATAGAATTGCAGTTCGTGTGGATTCTTATGGGAGTCCATTACTGAAGTTAGGTTGCATGCCTATGTGTATCTACATCGTGAGATTCATTGAAGATTTCATTGTAATACTTGTAAGTTGCGATTTACTACTTATAGTGAAATAAAGTTTTACCCGAAAGGTTTTTTCCCCCTAAATCTCTATTTGTTTGATTAAATGATTTATTTCATCCACATAGATGTATCTTTTAGGGTCTAATAAAATTTGAGTTAAAGATTGACTCTATTTAAATAAGTTTTAAATTAGAAATTCGCGAACCCATATTTAATCGGTATTACACCGCTTCACATACGCATTCTCAAATTTGTATCAGTGTACGTTACTCTAATTTATTGGGTTTTTCTGTAAAACTTTTGTGATATCGATTTTTCCAAAAAAAATGATTCTTTAGAAATCGTAATTTTTCCGATGCAACACCTGTATAATCAAATGCCCGTCTTTGATGGAAAATATTATGCTACTGGAAAGACTGCATGAAATCGAGTTTAAAATTGATTGATGAAATTTTTTGAATAGTTTTTTTAAAGAGGGTGGACTCCTCCCAGTTTCACCATTAAGAATGTCACCGATCTTAAACCCGTGACTGACTAGACTGAGGGTGACTTTAAGTGGAGTACAAAAAAATCCCAAGGCCTTAGTGTTATTTTTGGATCCATCACACCTGATGAGTTCCGACGCATCATGATGTGCACCACATCAAATGAAGCATGGGATGTTCTTCAACATACCCATAAAGGCACGAATGCAGTTAAAGAGTCTAAATTGTAAAATTTAACTAATCAATTTGAAATTAGAACTAGCTCGTATCTGAAGGTTTTGATGACTTTTATGCACATTTTCTGATGTTAACAACACTTGTTTCAATCTTTGTAAGAATGTTCCTAATGCACGAGTGGTTAAAAAGATTTTGATATTGTTGCTGAAACGTGTTATTCCTATGGCCAATGTTTTAAACTCATTAGGGAATTTGAATTCACTTAAGTTAGAAGATCTCATAGTAGATCTACAAGCAATTGAGATTGATATGTTTCCTAACACTATTAAGCCTAAGGATAAAGGGATTTCACTTAGGTTCGAATCTAAGAAGTGATATAAGAACAGGAAAGAGAGAGTTTGTGAGTTCGAGTCTGAGGGGGAGTTTGATTTTAATGATACGACCTTATTTGCGGATTTTATAAAAAAGTTTCTCAAATTTTCAAAAGAAAATTCTTCCAATAAAAGATGTTTTGAGAAAAATAAAACGAAATAGGAGGCCACCGAGATAAGTGAGAAAGATAATGAGAAAAATGAGGAGGTTATATGTTTTGAATGTGAGGGTAAAGTGAATAAATCGTTTGAGTCCCCCACTATGCTTAGGAGAAAGGGCAAGAAAGTTTCTATGTTAGCTACTCTTAGCGATAGTGATGATGAGGTAGATGGTACCAGTGATGAAAAATCCCATGGGATGTGTGTTGCATTTTTGCCCAGTCGGGTTAGCACACCTAGTTTTTACCATGACAATGAGGAAACTTGTACACGTGAGATGGTCGAAGAACATTTGAGCATTTAGAGTGAGTGTGAGAGTGAGATTGGACATGAGGATGAAAGTGAACTCCAAAGAGCGTTTGGAAATTAATACACTGAGACCATAAAGACTAAGAAGTTGAATAAATACCTAACTCTTAAGGTGTTAGTGTTAGAGATAGATATATATATTTTGAGGGTTTTTGAGGTGATGATGAGTAAAGTCAAGAAGGTGAAGGTTACATTGAGTAAGAAGTTGATCATTGTGAGTCGCGAAAAGAGTAGACTCTAAGGCCATGTGGTCTAACTCGAGAGAGATCTCGAATGAGCCTGGGAGGGAAAGGTCACTTTAGAGGATACATCTAATAAGGTTGGAAAGATGTCCCTTGATCCCTCTTTGGGTAATGTGGAGACATTATGAATAGGTCATGACGGTGTGTCAACTACCCATGTTGCACCCGAGCCTGTTCCTGAGTTTGTGATAGATACTTTTATCTCGTAACCTAACTTACCTATGCATTTGTTACCCCATACGAGACCACGTCCTAGGAGATTTGATAGAGGTGTTCCTAGGCCCGTGTATGTTTTCTCCTATTGCAAAAATAGAGGACACCTTACGAAATTTTGCTTTAAGTTGGGTAGTGTGTCATATAAAGTTTTGCCACGATATGCTATGACACGTATTCACACACACGCACCCACAAATGTTACTTTACAAGCTCCTGATGATCACATGAGCGATTTTACACATATTCTGGAGTAATTTATCTTTTGGGTCAAGACATCACATGATTTGATAGATGCTTTTCATATGATGTCACCATCTTTGGAAAACTCCATTGAGGTTTAGACTTGTTTCATAGCATATGATGATTTTCATGATTATATTGTATGATTATTGCTAGTGTGTACCACCTTTGTGTTTATCTTTTTCCATTTTTGATATATTGTTTGAAAAAAAAAGATTTTAGTTTTTGAAAATTTTTGGAAAAATACAAAAAGATTTTCTATTTTTTTGAGAAAAAATGAAAATGCCAAAAAATATTTATTTTGATAAACTTTTTTAACAAATCCAAAAAAGAGTTTTTTTATTTTGTTTACACCATTTTTGGATAGACTTGGATTACCAAGTTACAACATCATTCCATATTCATGTGACTATTTAATAGTGTTTTGAGACGATAAGTCATGTCATCCATGTTCTTTATAATGTAATTAGTTGTTACTTCCTACATGTTTAACTCATGAATTCCTTTATTGCACAAGTGTATAGATTTGTTTGATTATTGTGCTTGTCTATCACATATTGGTCGATGTGTTTTCATCTCAATTATGTCTTTAAAACGAACCAACTGCGATAAAACTTGATAATGAAAGTAGTGCATTTAAGAACCGTTGTCCGTAAGGAATTTTTTTAGGTTCCAAAAAATGATGAGTGAGCGTGGGAAAGGGCTGTGAGAGGCCTATGAAATCGTCATGAAAGACACTATTTGAAAAGGGCCCGGGAAAAAAAATTAAGTCAATAAAAATAAAATTATTCCAAAAAGGGGGCACTAGAAATCTCTTAAAATAAGAATTTAGAACCTCATTAGAGAAATAAAAGAATTATTATTTATGAGGGAGTTTGGTTCATAATTAAAAACGGATTTGCACGCCCTAAAAAGTCTTGGAAAAAGTGTTACATAGTTTTAGAGGTTATTGGTGTGGAAATCATTTAGACTTTGATTTGTTGATTTGATTAAGACGATGACATTTAAATTCAACAATTTTACACCTAAGGACGCTTCTGATATTCATTCGTTAGGGGTACACATTTCATCGTGCACATTTTACATGTATGTTTGAGTTTATTTACCTATTGAATTTGTTCACACCCATTCATTCCATATCCACGATTTTATTATCTCAGTGAAAATTCATAGTGTGTGTTGGTTTTGTAAACTTTTGAAGAATTTGAAAAATCAAAAGGAGATTGTGATCAATTTTGAGTATATCGTTGCATGAGCGTAATTATTATATATTTTCTATGATTGCCGTGGCACTCCGTCTTTATTTGATTTATTATTTTCCTTGTCAATTTTGGACAATTAAGGGGTGGGGGGGGGGGGGGAGAATTATGATATTATGGGGGAGTTTTATTCGATTTGATTTATGTATATCTCATTTCAGACTCAATATGTCACGAAGGTATTTTGTTTCTTGTCTCTTGTGTGTAGGTACAAAGAGAGGATCATCATTTGCACACTCTGATGATGATAAAGAAACTTTGGAGATTTGAAGATTGTTAAAGATTTTTGAAGAATGTTTAAAGACTTGCATCTTTAGTACCTTTTCTCTTTTGGGTTCATGGGAGGGTATTAGATTTGTATAGGATATTTGATTTGATAATTCAAAATGTTTTTAGTTTTTACTGGCATAGGCATAGGGGGAGATTTGTAAGGACATATTTTACATTGTGCGTACGTTATATTGCATATGCCGTATACCATCACAATCGTCGAAGAAGTTTAAGTTCATTAATGCATCAAGACGGATTCGTATATCAAGTTTTCTTCAACTACAAGCCTCGACAAGACTGATTTTGGTAAGGTTGTGTTTCAGTGCCTTAATGTCTCATTTAAAGTGTTTGGGATATTTTTATAAATGGTTTTTAAACATCTCAGGTTTTATTCGTCAAAATAACTTTTCTAAGACATGTGGGCGGAGTTTCAAAGAAAATATTTTTTTATTAAAGTCGTTCAAACGACATATGAATATCGTTCAAATGACAGGATGATGCCTCTCGAACGAATGCTTCAAGCGACATTAGATGTCACAGGAAGCTCACTTGAAAGCTCGCGAGAAGTTTTTAATCAAACGACGCTTACTATTTTGGGATTTTTTATGTCGCGAGATAAGGGATCAAGCGATATGTGATGTCGTTCAATTGACTTGAACAAGTTGTTCAAATGACCTGTCATTGTCGTTCGAACAACCTCCACACCCTCAAACTTTTTTATGAGCTATAAATACCAATTTGGAGACCTATTTCATCAAGACTTTTGCCAGTTTATGTGACCACTCACTTATTAAAATAAGAGGTGGTCAGTCCGATACTCCAATAATTACAGGAATAATAGATGGTCCATTCTTAGCATCACTGTCGCACAAATAAGTATACGAGATAACCACCAATTATTTTAGAAAACGGATTGTTAAAATTTATATTTGTAAGGTTAAAGACGATGATTTAGAAAAAACAATTTGAAAAGTAGGTGGATATCAGAGACAAATGACTAACTGTATAACAATTATGCGCAATGTAATAACCGAAAAAGTTGTCGGTTAACAGACCATTACAAGTAGGTTACATCGAGTATTAAAATTAAATATCACAGTATAATTAAACAGGTATAAAACTTGGGTAATTCACCCAAATATGTAAACTGATGATAGCTAGAGTACAAAAGATAGAAGCATCTATAACGAATATCCTACAACATACACACTATGTTATAGCTCCATAACAATCGGGATGGAGAGGTCAATACGGGCGTCCTTGTGGGGAAGCACCTGGGCGAATATAGAATTCATGCAAAACAAATAGATATAGACGGGTCAGGGCCTGGTTTGATATGATCACAATGTGAATAAAATGCATGACAGTTATGAATATTATATCATCAATCATAAACTTAACTTGTTCTCACAAATACTGAAATGATTTCTCACCTCTCAATCTAAAAGCATAACCTAGCGCCATATCAACTAATAATGAATAATATTATTTGTCTCATGAAAAAAATATCTAAGTTTCACTTAATGAGATTTCATTTCAGTTTTACATAACTTAAATGCACCGTTCCTTTTTTCTCTTTAGGAAACATATTTACAACAATTTATTTCACAAAATGCTTCACCAATTCAGTTTTACACCATTTAACTTCACAGTTCCCTATTTCTCTCTAAGAAACATATTAAAATCAGTTTATCTCACAAAATGCTTTATCATCAATAAAATCCAATTTTAAATAGAATAATTATAGTCACATCATATAACGATTTTGAGACCATCCTTTCTGGTATCCTCATTGGATGCGCCCCTAATTTTCTATCATCTTCCAGGGCCTATCACCAAGACAACCTGGTCATCCTACATCGCGTGACGTCGGGAAGCATCCATATACCTTCGACAGTGAGTCATAACCGCACCCGAAATTACCTCACTTGGAATGATAATCACACAATATAATAACCGGTCCTATGGCCGAGGACTATATTCACCCTACATTCACTAGACAGGAGACTTCACCTCATGCGCGTAACTTCCCCTATGATAGCTATTTAGAGATGTGTGTATATGAAAATTATCATTTACAAGTTCTGCCCATTTAAAACATTCACTTTTTACAATCTCAAAAATCATTTATTCTTAACAATTATGTGCTAATTTAAAATATACATTTTTTATTGACGAAGTCATATTTTATTAATGATATAGGGTACGAAGTACAATTATCTTCATACTAGTCTCCAAGAGTTCAAAGTAATACCATAGACCACCACTGGTAATTTTTTCTCAATACTAGTCTCCCAAAAGTGTTTAAATCTAAGATAAAGGGTTTAAACACTAAAATCATCAAAAAACCATTAATGGTTAAAACTCCAAAAACACAACTATTTATGCAGATTATTTACATTAAATCATACACTAGAAAGTTAGAAACTTGCCTCAAGTTTGTAGTCTCGGATTCTCTTCCCGTAGCAACTATTCCATCTCCAAATCTCCAATTCTCTCAATTCTCTCCAAAGCTCTCTCTTATCTCTAACTCTCTCTAAGTGGAAAACATGTGATTGGGGAAAATAAGAGGGTTTGGGAGACTTAAACGTTCATTTAACCTTTGTTTCCATCTTTAAATGTTAATACACCATTAAAATGACTCGTAACTACATAATTAAGTCATAACCTGTCAAAAGTGCCAGGAACTCAAAATACAATATTTACCTTCTCTTAATGGTAAATATGCAAAACTCAGTAAATGTTATCTCTTAAATCACATAAAATACTATTTACTCTAACTTCCATTATTTTATATAATTACCCCACCTGGCAAATTCATATAAAATTTATTACTCAAAAATAAGGGTTATTACATACTCCCCCCCTTATAAGGGAATTTTCCCTCAAAATTCAGGTGAAACTCATAAAAGACTAGAGGTACGTTTCTCAAATATCATTCTCTCATTCCCAAGTAAATTCCTTGGTATTGTGGTGTCTTCACGGGACTTGGACCAGGAGTAACACTTTCGACCTTAGTCTATACTTTCCATGATCTACGACAATAATCGGTTGCTTCTCATATGAACTATCAGGCCTACCTTTAGAACAACGAGAAAAATCTACCTAATGAGGCGCGAGTTTGTCTTTCATCCCGAATCACAATATGCCCTTCATGTAAAAAATGCCCTCATTAAATTTAATTCTCTACCTCAAATTTTACAAGACTTCTATTCGCGTTAGCATTTCCCTTCTAACAATCCTGGGAAATTCATATATGGTTTCGAATGAACTCAGCCTTTGAAAAGATGTCTTGGATCATTTTAGGTCCAAAAAGATTACCGTCTCCTACTTCCAACCAATAAGCAGGTGATCTACATGGCCTGCTATACAATGCCACCTACGGTGTCATATCTATCATGGATTACATATTCGACCAGAAGAATGTTTTTCTCCCATCCACCAAAATTTAAGTATGCATATCAAAAGTATGTCCTTCTATATTTGGTTGACTCTCCCCATTTTTCCATTTGTTTGCGGGTGGTAAAAGGTACTCAACTTTAATCGGTCCCGATTATTTCTTAGAAACTTCTTTAGAAATGGGATACGAAAATATTGTCTCCTTTCGACACTATATTGATAGGTACCCCATAAGGTTTCATAAACTCCATATTATCATCCATCCATATTCATGACCGCTTTACAGCATTGGTAATCTAGTGATAAAAATTCATGGATACACTCTCCCATTCTTGCACCGAAATTTCTAATGATTGCAACAACCCAATCGGTTTCCGGTAGTCCACATTCACCAATTGACAAGTGGTGCATAGGGAGACAAACTCAAAAATGTCCCTTCCTTAATCTTCCACGATTTTCATCACAACAGCCAGTGTAATGGTCAACACCGATATAAACTCCGTTGTAACAACATCTTTATAGTTAAGATCCTTCCACTTGGATTTCCACGCCTTCGATAGTTTCCCCCACGGGTTTTTTACTTAGCATATCTGCTACCTTACTTGCCTTTCCTAGGTGATAATGAATGTCCAATTGATAGTCTTTTATGAAATCCAACCACTGATTTTGCTGCACAATTTGATCTTTCTATAAGAACAAACATTGTATCGACTTGTGATCCGTGAAAAAACTAAATTACCCTCCCAGAAGGTAGTGCCTCAACATCTTTATGGAGAACACTATTTTGAAGTACTCTTAGTCTTGCATGTGACAGTTCTCCTCACAGGGTTCAAGACACCAGATACATATGCAATGGTCCCATGTTCCGGTAGTAACACACTGCCCCATTCATGCAGAGACACATCTGTACTATCCAAATAATCCACTCCCAAACTTGGTTACAGTAATTTAGGAGTAGGAGTCAACTTGTCCTTCACCTCATTAAAATCAAGGTCATAGACATAACAGTTTCTCTTGAGACGGGCCTCACATTCTTCTCGGGCTGGTGGTCCGAGTTATTCAAGATTTCATATTTCTTATTTCTGGAAACCCATTCCTCTTAAAATTATTCCACCAATCTTCTCATGTTTAACCCACTACAGCATTTCTAAAACAACACCACATGCCCCATTGGACTGACTTCCTAATAATCTAATGTTGATGCATTTTCCTATCCACGTGAAATAAGTACAATACTAACTATGTCCCTTGTGCCCAATACCTTTCTCAATTTCTGACATTCACTCAGTTTCATGCGTGGGACATCTCGCAAAGCGAAATCTAGATAAGGAACCCTCCCATTACACTACTACCTCACATTGTCGGTCATCAAGATATAATGGCCTAAGGCACACAATTGGGATCGTTAAAAATCTTAACTCATGACCCTACTAACGCGCTTCTACCTCCATTTCCAGCCGTTTTGACGAAATGAAAAATATAACTAATCGGGGCGCCTACTTTTCTGCAAAGTGTTACGAATATTTTTCCCAAACATATATATTCCTTTAAATTGGCCTTCTCATCAAGTCCTGGATATAAGCCTCAATCCGACTTACTTATCTTTGTCTTGCCCACATATATCAGGTGAGAAAAATATTTCCAGTGCTTCTGCACCGCACATTAACTTTTTATTATCCCTTTAATTAATCACGTGACTCTCGACTAATTCCATTAAAACCAACATCCTAACATAAAGTAACATCTCTCCACTCCCAGCGTCATTAAGGTTCATGCGTGGAGTGTCTTGAAAAGCAAAAATCCAAACAAGGAACCGCTCTGAGACACTACTACTTAACTTTGTTGATCTAGGAGACATGTTAGGATAAAACAAGTAAAATAACAGTTCTTAAATACTTTGGATCATCTCTATAAAGTCTCAACCCGTATCCAGGAGATATATTATAGAATAACTCATTCCACCCTGGAACTGCAGATATTATAGTCTCACAATCATAAGCCCGCTATAGCTCAAATGAAAATAATTTTACACTCGTATAACACAGACATAACGAGTATCACAACCCAACCAATTTTTTTTTAAATTTCAACGCCCAATTATAATGAATGCAAGAAAATAGAACCTCACCACCACAGAAAACATATAGATATATCCTTTATATTAATATTAATACTACCACAAAGCTCGGATTACACACCCGACTCTAGGGTTAATAAAATACTGAGGCTCAATCTTGCCACACAGAACACACCTCCTGTATCTGAGGTGAAACTCACAACCACATTCTTTCCAATTACCCTGGCTGTTACAAATAGTTCCCAGATATATTACCCTCATTCTATTTCTACCAAAAACTACCTCAATCAATACCCCATCTAGGCACCCTATTATTGTCCTTTAATCCCTACCAAAAAAAATCAAAACATGTAGTTCTATGTTCCCCATCACAATCATTACCCAACTCTGGCCACCCCGCCCATGTTAAAAAATTTCAATATCTCAGGCTCCATAGCCTCGATCCTGACAATCACCCTCGTAGTTCCCTTAACTCGCTCAGCAAATGAAAACATGCAATTGGCCTCAACTGCCTTACTTCAATAATTCTCCTTGGGTGCAATTCCACTAATGAGGTTTCATGAACACAACTCTCCATAAGTGTTAACAACCATTACTAATGAGCCCATCATTCGTTGAAGGACTCTTTCTTTCTCGTACCTACCTTACTTCGGTTCAAGGTTTCCTTAACCATATATCTCTTCATTTATGATACAATATAGGAATTATCTATTAGAACCATCCATAAGGTTCATGTACGAGTGAAACATCCTTCTCCTTCAAATATGGGGACTACCGGTCCTATCATTTCAATATTGCTCCAATCGGTGGAAAAATTTTCCTCAAATTTTCACATTTGGGTATTCCCATACCCCTCTCTAAACCAAAGCTTCATATCCTTATACTTCCACTTAATAAAAGCTACACTACCTCCCCATGAATTAACTTCAACGTATGATCCTTATCAAGTACGTTTCAAACATTTTTCCAATTTAACTTCACTGAGTAATCCAAGTTTAGTACCACTCTTTTCTTGTAGAGGTGCTTGGGAAATTATAGCTACTGTATCCTTGTAGTCGTTGTAGAAATCTAAGAGAATGATACAGAGGGATTAACCTCCAATGTTGTCCTCATAACGGCCTTCCCTAGTCGCCCTTCATCAATCAGCACACGAATCTCGAATGATCAGGCAAAAGATTTACTAACATCTTACGTTACGGTAGGAGAACGATATCTCATAAGAGAAATCGACAATCCTAATCCTAAGGATCTACATCAAATCAAAAGCAATGTTGAAGGCGTAGTACGTTCGCAGAGATTCCTAAGGACACTAGAACCTCATACTCTAATACCATCTGTGACAACTCGCTTATTAAAATAAGAGGTGGCCAGCCCGATACTCCCATAATTACAGGAATCATAGATGGTCCATTATTAGAATCACTGCCGTACAAATAAGTATACGAGATAACCACCAATTATTTTAGAAAACGGATTGTCAAAATTTATATTTGTCAGTTTAAATAAGATCATTTAGAAAAACCAATTTGAAAAGAAGGTGGATATAAAAAATAAACGAGTAACCGTATAACAATTTTCCACAATGTAATAACCGAATAAGCTGTCAGTTAACAAACCATTACAAGCAGGTTACACCGAGTATTAAAATGAAATATCACAGTATATTTAAACATATATAAACTTGGGTAACACACCCGAATATGTAAACTGATGATAGCTAGAGTACAAAAGATAGAAGCATCTATAACGAATATCCTACAACATCCACAATATGTTATAGCTCCATAACAATCGGGATGGAGAGGTCAATACGGGCGTTCTTGTGGCGGAGCACCTGGGCGAATATAGAATTCATGCAAAACAAATAGATATAGACGGGTCAGGGCCTGGTTTGATATGATCACAATGTGAATAAAATGCACGAAAGTTATGAATATTATATCATCAATCATAAACTTAACTTGCTCTCACAAATACTGATAAAATTTCTCACCTCTCAGTCTAAAAGCATAACCTAGCGCAATATCAATTAATAAAGAACAATATTATTTTTCTCATGAGAAAATATCTAAGTTTCACTTAATGAGATTTCATTTCAGTTTTACATAACTTAAATGCACAGTTCCTTTTTTTTCTCTTTAGCAAAACATATTTAAAGCAATTTATTTCACAAAATGCTTCACCAATTCAGTTTTACACCATTTAACTTCACAGTTCCCTTTTTCTCTGTAGGAAACATATTCAAAGCAGTTTATCTCACAAAATGCTTTAAAATCAATAAAATTCCATTTTAATGAGAATAATTATAATCACATCATATACGATTCTAAGACCATCCTTCTGGGTACCCCCACTGGATGCACCCCTAAATCACTATCATCTTCTAGGGCCTATCACCAAGACAACCTGGGCATCCTACATCACGTAACATCGGGAAGTGACCATACACCTTCGAGAGTGAGTCATAACCACACCCGAAATTACCTCACTTCAAACAATAATCACAAAATATAATAACCGATCCTATGACCTAGGACTATATTCACCCTACATTCACTAGCCAGGGGACTTCACTTCATGTGCGTAACATCCCCTATGATAGCAATTTAGAGAGGTGTGTATATGAAAATTATCATTTACTAGTTATGCCCATTTAAAACATTCATTTTTTAGAATCTCAAAGATCATTTATTCTTAACAATTATGTGCTAATTTAAAATATACATTTCTGTTTTTTCAATCAGTATAGCCTCTTTCGGAATATTTATAGCGTCCCTTTTATATAAACCTGTTTATTCATCTTTGCAAAATTTGGACTTAATTAATTCATTTATTAAAAAAGGTCCTAAGAGAATTCTTTCGGACAAACTAATAAATGGTATATATGATTGGTCATATAATCGTGGTTACATAGATGCTTTTTATGCAACATCCTTAACGGGGGGGGATAAGAGGATTGGCGGGACCTTTGACCAGCCAAAACCTTTGATTCGGCTAACGGGTCGGTCCATAGTTTCTAGTTGTGACCTGACTGCAGCTACTGATAGATGGCCTTATCAGCTAATCTCTCATATAGGCTACGAAGTACAATTATCTTCATACTAGTCTCCAAGAGTTCAAAGTAATGCCATAGACCCCCACTGGTAATTTTTTCTCAATACTAGTCTCCCAAAAGTTCCAAACCACATCACCCAACTCTCCCTCAGTCCGAATCAAGCTCACTACATGAAATGACGCTAACTCCTATTGAATAACCCTCGAATTAAGCCCACTTTACCCCCATACTAATCTAGGGCATTAATCGCCCAGATATAAACCCCTAATACTCTTTATTACTTCCAAAGAGAAGGTTCCTAAGCCTTAAACCTAAAATAAAAGGACTAGAAACTAAGTTGGAAAAATCCTATAAAACAGTAGGGTATCTGAATCGATTCGCCTTCGATCGAATCGATTTCCCCCTGGTAGCAAATCGATTCGCCCAAAACGCAGATCGATTCGGCTTAGAAATCCAACCTCCTGTCTCAGTTCGAATCGATTTGTCTCCTCAGACCTGTAGCCCTCATTATTAGCGAATCGATTCGCTAAGGGGGTGAATCGATTCGCCCTGGTCAGATTGCCCAGTTTGGGATACGGGATTATGAACCTTAAATTTCCAAAACTTAAATTCTTCCATCAAATCTGAACATCATCAACCCAAAAATTTACCCACTTCATTCTCACACAATGACTAACTAATATCTCCAACTTGAATCAAATTTAAATCCAAGATAAAAGGTTTAAACACTAAAATCATCAAAAACCCATTAATGGTTAAAACTCCAAAAACATAACTATTTATGCAGATTATCCACATTAATTAATACACTAGCACGTTAGAAACTTGCCTCAAGTTTGTAGTCTCGAATTCTCTTCCCGTAGCAACCATTCCAGCTCCTAATCTCCAATTCTCTCAATTCTCTCCATTTTCTCCAAAGCTCTCTCTTCTCTCTAACTTTCCTTAAGTGTAAAACATGTGATTGGGGAAAATAAGAGGGTTTGGGAGACCTAACCGTTCATTTAACCTATGTTTTCATCTTTAAATGTTAATACACCATTAAAATGACTCGTAACTACATAATTGAGTCATAACCTGTCAAAAGTGCCCGAAACTCAAAATTCAATATGGCACTTATTTT
Source organism: Sambucus nigra (assembly GCA_949130495.1). Classification (NCBI taxonomy): domain Eukaryota; kingdom Viridiplantae; phylum Streptophyta; class Magnoliopsida; order Dipsacales; family Adoxaceae; genus Sambucus; species Sambucus nigra. The sequence goes on along the minus strand of OX422224.1, from coordinate 391,880,257 downwards.
GACTATCTCGACTTTTTCAAGACTAACCATACACTCAAAATTGGCATCTGTAATATCGTATAATATTTCATATTCCCGTGTCATTTTAATTCATTAATAATGATCCCATTGAAACATATGCCATAATCGTCGCTTAAAGCACAACAACGCAATAAAACATAACATGATGCTATTTAACCTTTCTTAACGGTAAATATGCAAAGCTCAATAAATATTATCTCTTAATTCACTTAAAATAATATTTACTCTAACTTCCATTATTTTATATAATTACCCCACATGGGAAATTCATGTAAAATTAATTGCTCAAAAATAGGGGTTAGTACAGCTACGTTTCTGCATATTAGTAACAAAAGTTCTTCAAAGTTTTTAGGTTATTTTTTTTCAATTCACAAAACATCCCAATAGCTTTAGTGAATTGTTTTAGAACCCAGAGACACAATGTTGTTAAAGTTTCTCTTGTAGAGACGATTTCTCTACTACTAGATTAGTAGCCCTTAAGGGAGGTGCTTGTTGAAGACTACGGTCACTTGGGAATACTCGTGGGTGTTTCTTACTAAAGACAGAGTTGCTATTCTTGTGGGATCTTATGGGAGTCAATTGCTGAAGTTTTCTTGCGTGTCTATGTGAAACTAGTTTGTGAGATTCATTGAAGATTTCATTACCAGACTTGTCAGTTGCTACTTATAGTGAAATAAAGGTTTTACGAGAAAGGTTTTTTTCCTGAATCTCTATTAGTTAGATTGGATGATTTATTTCATCCACATAGATGTATGTTTTAGGGTCTAATAAAATTTGGATTAAAGATTGACTCGAATTAAATAAGTTTGAAATTGCAAATTTGCGAACCCATAATTAATCGGTATCACACCGCATTGCATACGCATTCTCAGCAAGCGGTTATTAGAGGGTGGTCCTAACCCACGGCTTTAGTAGGTGAAGTTTGTGTACCTAAGACCATAGAAAAATGGATTGAGGATGAGCATAAGTCATATAATTATAATTCACATTGTTTGAATCCATTGTATAATGTCATCGCCCTAGAGGAGTTTTGCTATGTTATGACATGCAAAACGTCTAAAGATGCTTCGGACTTACTATAACTCACACATGAGGGAAATAGTGCAATGAAGTCTTGCAAACACCAAAACCTTATGACTCGGTTTAAAAACATTATAACGGAGGATAGTGAAGCCTTTGATGGATTATATGCTAAATTTTCTAATATTGTCATGTCATCTTTTAACTTGGGGTAAAAAAAGCCCATACGCAAGAACCACAAGTTTAGAATGATGAATCTGGCATTGAGTTCTATGATATGGCCATTTTTGTAGATAAGTTTAGAAAATTTCTCAAGGTTAAAAAATAATCAAAAGATAAAAAGAAGTTTGGGAAAAATAAGTATAACGAGGATGGAAAATTGCTCGAAAATATAAGGATAAAGTTAAGATGAATAAGTCAGATAGATTCTTTGAGTGCTAGGGTTATGTCCATAAGGATCTTAGTGTCATGCTAAGCTAATGAAGGAGGTCAACAAACTGATTGCATATAACATCACCCTTAGTGACTGTGAACCAAAAACAGGACCCAATTCCCACATTGAGAGTGATTACACCGCGTTGAAGGCTAGTCGTATGAGGTTTGAAGAAAAGTCTTCATATGAAGATAATTCTATGCATGACACTTTCGAAGACATTTTGGTTTAATCCCAAGTGATTGGTAGTGAGAAAGAATAAAATGAGGAAGAGGGGAGTGAACTTCAAGTGTCCTTCCATGAGTTGTATTAAAAAATAATGAAATTGAAAAAGTCTAACTTGAAGTTAGAATCTTAGTTAAAAGACTCTGTCATGTGGAATGATGAGTATAAATTGATTGATGATCTCAGGGCACATGAGATGAATCTTCAAGATAAGTTAATGTACATTGAGAGATAGGGAGATCACCTTTTTTTTTTAATGGATATTTTAAGGAAGGACCCTCTTGAGTTTGAAGAATCTAGTCTTTTGCTCGATTCTAGGGCAATGGAGTCCGAGGATCGACAGAAAGACTCGAGTCATGTAAAATTTGATTTTAAATATAGGTCTAAAAAGTTGGATAAGATGTTATACATCATCCTAATAAAATGGCACACTAATGGGGATGGGTTTCATGATCTAAATTCTTTTGATACTAAATCCAAGATAGTTCTTTTAAGAGAGTCAATTGTTGCTAGGGACGTTAGAAAACATCAACCCTTTGGGAACACTCCTCGTTGTGTGTACACATTGAGGTAGGAAAGGTTACTTTAGGCCTTTTTTGATTTGATCTTGTACAAGGTCCTAATAAGTCTATGACTAGAGTCATCGAAGTTACCATAAGCCGAGAGCATCACATTTCACCTATGTGTGTTAAGAAATCCGATTCATATGCCTTAAACATTACTCTTGTTGATTCTCGCATGATATCACATGATTCCGTCCATGTTATATATCGTATGAGTATTTGTAGTAAATGTCTTTCATACGCTAGTTTTTTTCTTCATGTTATATGTCAGTTCTAGTGTTATGATATGTTTATCTTTTGTATTTTGATTTTTCCTTTTTTTGGTCTTATTGAGGAAAATTCAAAGATTTTGTTTGTCTTTTGACTTTTTTTTGTTCATTTGGTGTTATAAAACATTTAAAAACTCAAAAGATTTTTATTTATATTTACTTTGTTTTTACACATTTCGTGTGGTATGTCATCGTGCTCTAATCCACTTCATTCCATGTATCCATGTGTATTGGACATTTGTTTATAATTTTTAATGCATTAATGGAGTTATTCAACTTTAATTTGCTTAATGGATTAACTTTGTATATTCTTCAACCCACATGCACGGTCTCTCCTGGATTTTAAGTTTGCAAGTTGTATTTGATCTAAGAGAGATGTTCTCTCATCAGTATTGTCATCTACCTATCTTTTAACAATGGGGGATTTTTTTCATTTAAGAATCGTTATCTGTGTTATGCGTATTTTTATTGAATACATGAGGATGCACGAGAAAGGTCCACGGAAGGATCAAATATCCTTTACGGGAAAGCCACCATTGGCAAGAACCTAATGAGAGACAAAACGAAAAGGATAAAGGACAGCATGTTTATTTGTTTGATTTTCAAAATGGTTTCTTAAACAATATTAAGAAAAATTATATGATATTTGTTGAGATTTTGAGTATGTTATAGTTGAATATCAACCGGATTTCACAATGATTCTAGTTATAATTAACATGTCGTGACACTATTTATTCATATAACCATCACAATTATAGGCTTGTGTGGATTGTGCTGGTTTATTCTTTGATTCCAGTTGATCGGTAACTTTAGGCTAACTCTTATTTTGATAAAGTTTTATGGTCAACTTGAACTCCTAGGACATTTTTGAGTGATTGGGTCATAATTTCTTCGTATCTAGTTCATGTCCATTCATTCCTTTTTTTCACATTTTGTTTAGGTACATAGTTATTATGCTAGTGTGTAAAGCTCATGTGTTTTGTATCATTTTACGGGGTCTGTATATATATATATATATATTCTACAATTACCACTATGATAAATGCTTGTGTGTCATTCATGTATTTTGCATACTTATATATGCGGCATTTATTGTTTTAAGTCTTTGTGTTTTCATTTAGTTGAAATTTACCATGTGCTTTATCTTTGAATAAAATTGGCATGTTTTATTTCTGTATTGGTATGTCTTGTTGCTTGTTTACGTTGATATCACATGCTTCATTTTGTATTTAAGTTGGTATCATATTCACATCAAAATTGTTATTGATTGATCATTGTTTAAGTTATGTGTGCTTGTGTTGTTCTGTTGTGTTTGTTTCACACTTTATACCATTGCATGATATTATTATTTCCTCTATTTCCAATTGGTATTACATGTTCACAAATTTTTGGGGACACATGTTTTATTATCCATTATGTCTTTCTCTACTCCTGAACATAAAGGGGGAGATATATTATCTTTCACTTTAGTTTTTAGGAGGAAATCTCTATCTTTGGGGGAAACATCTTACCTAGGTGGGGACCATTGGACATAGGGGAAGTTTTATTTATGTGGATTTTATGTTTTTTATATTATCTTTACGACTAAAGGTGTGTTTTGTTGTGGAGGTTTGTAACGATGTGACAAAGGTTACACAAGAATAAAGATAATCAATGTTTGTATCTATCGAGCATCTCTCTATTTTACTTTTGGGGTAAGGGATTCAGTCTTTTAGAGAGCTTGATGGCCCATAGGTTTTAATTTTTCGTTTTGTCATAGAATAGCATGTGACGTTTTTTATTGAAAATATAGTTTCCAAGTACAAGAGACTACATTCATTGTACCATATTTTGTGCCACATTTCGTCTTAATCATCCATGGTTCTCGAGAGGTATGAATGCATATCATGTTGATCCTTGAATTTAGTTTTGGGTGTCTATGTTTTAAAATCACTGAGGCTTATTTTCGAAAAAATTTATTTAAGAAACATTTTTTTATTTTTCTGGGTCAGTCGAATGAGGTTCAAACGACTTTCAAACAAGTAGTTCAAACTTTTTCATATGAAATTCAAACGACGTTTAACTGAGTAGTGCAATCTCGTTCGAACGAACTTGAAATGATGACCAAACGAGATTTTTCTATTTCATGTAAATTTTTCATTCAATGATTATCAGAGGGTCATTCAAATGAGAATGAATAACTCATTCAAACATCATTTGTAATCTCATTTGAACGAGACTACTAAAGTTTTTACAACTCAAACTATTTACATGTTCTCGTTTTTCCTCCCACTTTTAAGGTTTGTTGTGATTGAAGTTGTTCTATAATGTTAATAACTATGGACCTTTGTGTGAATTCATTCACTTTGATAATAATGCGTTTCAAATCCTTTTCATTATTTTTGATAATGTCCTTTTGATTTATTGGGCATATTTTGAGGAAACTTTATAGGTTTGGGGTTTCATCACTAAAAGCCCTAACGAGACAACAATCGTCCACTAGGGTCACCGACTGGTTTAATGGCTTATTTCATATTCTAAATGAGTTGTTTTGGTTTGTACATATTTTCTCTCCCGTGGTTTATTATAGTCTTCTTTCTTTGCATTTTATTGTTTGGGACTAATAATGTGTATGTTGGGGGGGGGGGGGGATTTTCCTCGAATATTTCATTTATCTACCATTTTTTACTTATGCATTTTGTCCCCCTCGGGTACCTTAATTCCTCAATTTATGCTCATTAATAAGAGGACCTCTTTTATTTATGTTTATGTGCTTTGCAAGTAATAATTTAGCCCTTTTCGGTATTAAAGGGATTATCATGAATTTTGGCCACATTTTGGGAATGTTCCATCATAAAGCGCACATTCAAGGATATTTTAGTCATTTCACCATCTGGATTTATGCCCCAATGTCTTTACGAAAGTTATATCCCTCTGATCTAGCTTTGAACGACTAGCTTCTCATAGTCTCTGACCGCCCTAAATTCCGATTTATAATGAAGAAGTTATGACATTTTTCCTATGTTGATCCGAAAAAAAAGAATACAGACCTGAATGGATGAATAAATTTGGCCATACGGGGAGAATTGATTCACGTTGGACCGAAATCTAATTTCCGCTTTACTTAATCAATTTGGCCCCTCTACTAGAATCTATTTGGCCCTGCAAATTTTTACTTCTTCATTTACAAGTTTGCCCTTAGGTTTTTGTTTAAATAGGTTTATACTCTCATTGGTTTTAAGGGATCATATTTTTAGTTTTGATTAGTGTTTTTGGTTTGGGGAGATTTCCTTGGTCCTTTTTTGTGTTCAGCCCATTTATCCAAGTAAATGTACCTTTTTATAGTCTTCTCCATTTATATAGTTCATTATCTTGTTTCAACCATTGTTATCTTGTTTATTTTCTTTTATAATTTGTTATTGTTTGTTAATTATCTGTTTAAATTGGTTATTTTTTAATTTTATTGTTCTTACCTTGTGTAATTGCTAATTTTAAGGTTGGTTCATATTTCCACCGTTAATGGGTTCTTGAGTTCAAAAGCTTGGTTTTGATTTGAAACAATTTTTATTGAAACCTAGGTATTTAAGTGGGTATATTATGAGTTTAACTTCCTTTGTGACACAACAGTAATGTTTATACCAATATTACGATATTAATCCACTTGTGATCAGTTTTAATCGAAAGTTAAATCTTTCATTATTGAATTAAATTTCTTCATGTTTGATGTTTGTATTCAATTGAGTATGCTCGGCTAAATGTTTTAGAACCAAAATCCTTAATATGCATTGATAAGCCCAAGGTGGGGATATGATCCTAATCTGGTTTGTTAATCTTTATTTTATTTTAAATGCATAGTTAACTTTTTTCCTTTTTCCTTTTAAACCATCATTATCTTTTACACTTTTACTTGAGAAGTAATAAATCAATAAACATCTATCAAACATTCCTTGTGGATTTTCGATACTCGGACTAACCGCTATATTCCATAATAGTGTAGTTAAATTTTGGGTTTCCAGCATTACGGTCAGAAGCCGATAACAATGATTAGCATATCTACATGGACGCTCGGTTTATGGCACATCATAAATGGCACTGTTGAGGGGGTTTGTTTTGTTATAGGTGGTAATCGATTTACTGTTTTGTAATATATTTTTCCTTTATATTTTTGTTCTTTGTTTTAACATCTTTTTATATGCTTGAACTTTTGAGCATCAAGAAACGTTGAATTCCCGATTGTGCACCTCTTTACGTGGATTTTCATCTTAAACTATGTTTTAATCATGCCCTTTTGCAGTGTTTTTTGTAATTATAATGGTTCATGCTTATATGGGAATAGTTCTTGAACTTTCCATTTTGAAGAATTCGCGACTTCACCTAGTACTGTGCGTCAAGTCCTTCGCATTCTTGAAAATGAAAAGCTCCAAAAAAGACATCTGTAAGAATATAATTGCTAGGAACAAGGAGTAGATGCATTATTCGAATGCAATGATGATTTTTATTTTGAAACTTTTGAATTAGATAAATCTTTTAAGCTGTAATATCTCGTGTTTCGGAGGAAAATTAATTTAAAATTTTCGGATTTAACACGGAAACAAATTAATTCGGAGGGATTTGAATTTAAAAGAGTAAAATTTAAGTTGAGAAACAATATATATTCTTGATTTTATGACTATTAGACTTAATAACACATGATAGTTTCATTCACAGAAAAGAAATCATATAGTAATTAATTTGTGGTTATGCGTCGTCTAAACATAATAAAAATGTATATGTTGAATAAAAATAATTGGGACACATTTCGGGGGGTTTTATGAAGTCATTTAGGCATTTTAGACATTTAAATATGGTCTCGGGGTATAGGTATATCATTTGGGAGGTTATTGGGCCTTTTTGGTTATGGGTTCGGGACCATTTGGGGGTCCAAAAATGGGTATTTAGGCCTATCTTGGGATTAAGGTTTTTTATAAGTTAAATAAGATTTTGGGAAAGGCCATTAAATAACGAAAGGAACCCTATCATCTCTGCCCACAGAAAGGACATGCTGAGGTAAAAAAGAAGGAGGACAATTGGAGATTCAAGAAGAGGAGTTTCCAACTTCATCCTAAGGTAAGAATTTTTTTGCCTACTTTGACTTCCAAGTTATTTCTTAATTTATTTTTATAGGCTCCCATGTAGATTCCTAGATTCGGGTTGTAATTAACACTCGAAAATAGATTTCACTATATGCACGTAGATGATCTCACTTCGATGATTAGAAAATTGTACAATTGAATGATAGAATAAAAATTCTGAAAAATAACAATAATAATAATAAGAATGGTGTTGATACCAAAATCTACCACCCTATATGGACCAATTACATGCCAGCACGTGTCTTCCAAAGTGGCACAAGTCCAAGTCATCCCGATACAAAAGCCCGACCAACAAGGAAGCCCGACCAACTAGGAAGCCCGACTAGCAACCTATATTACCAACAAAGGGACAATAGTCTTACCCCCTGTATTGCCAATGAAGCGACATTCCTTCATATATTTAATTCTCATTATGTATTGATGTAAATTTCTAACAAATCAAGGCATTCCATCCTTTCACATGAAAACTATTAAGATCCCTCTTGGGCTACAAATACATTGTGTCACCCTCATTACGAGGGAGCGAAAAAACAATTCATGGCAATCAATACAGAACAGTGAACGTGGGTTATTCCTTTGAGCCGAACCACTTTAAAATTTATTGTGTCTTGTATGTTTTACTTATTTTATCTGTGATTGATTAATTAGGCGTAGTCTAGTTTTTTGCATCAACATATTGGCGCCGTCTGTGGGAACGTATAACTAAATGTTTTCACTTATTCATCATCCATGGTTGAAATTCCTGAATCGAGTACCAAAAATGAGGGAATTCCACCTAATCCCCCTGCCTCTCTAAACAACACTGATCTAACAGGATTTTTGGCTAGTTTGGTCAAGGTCAAGAAGCTATGCAGGATACCATACGGCAGTTGACTCAAACTCTACAAGATGGAGTTCTAGCATAAGTTAATCAAAGGAATATGCCATCGCCGCCAACATGTAGTTTTGGGCATAGTCATTCCAGAACGTCTAGGGATCCTTTATACCTCCCTAGAGCAACTTCTTCTATTAGGATCACTAATTCCACTGATGGAAAATCCCTCTTCCCAAAAAGATTGAGTGCCTTAGAAAGGCTAAGTAGGGATTCTCCTTTCGATCGTTTGGGACCCTAGGGAAATGCCCTATGGGTTGCATCGAGAAATAATTGACAACCAAGCGACCTCAAGGAAGGTTCATCCCAATCCAGATTAAATACCCGATGAACTGATAGGTCCAGTCAGAGAGAAGGTTTACGAGAAGAAAGCTCGGCACGATCAGTTGGTGAGCATTAGAAAATCTTCCACCCATAGATCTGGTGCTGGAAGTGATGCTTGGAAAGGTTCCATTCAGCGTTTAGAAGACAGATTGGGAGAAATGGTCAAGGCCAAGAATCCCCTCCAAAGAAGTTTTATAAAGGGATCCCCCTCTGTGCAAATCACCGTAAATTTCCCTACACCGACCAAGTTTAAAGCTCTAGTGGTCACTCCCAAATATGATAGGAATACTGATCCGATTCTTCATATATAACAATACCAAGCAGCTACTGATATCTATGCTGTTCTTGATGAGATGAGATGTAGGGCTTTTTCGGGAATAATCACTGGATCTACTCAAATCTGTTACAATAGCCTTCCTCGGGGGAAGATTTCTTGCTTTCAAGAACTCATCGAGCTATTCATTGGCAATTTTTGTGTTGGAACAAAACTAATGAAACGAGTAGCTCATTTTCTTAGTGTAAGATAGAAGGAAGGATAAATTACCATGAATTACATCACTCATTTCAACAACGAGAAACTGGAAGTCATTAATTATGAAGATAAGACCGCAATCACCTCCCTCATGCGTGGTTTGCGCCCTGATAAATTATATTATACTTTGGCAAAAGAACCACTGAAGACGATAACATAATTAATGGCCAATGAAGTAAAGATTATGAACACCGAGGAAGCTATGGCCGCCAAAAAAATTCAGATGCAAAGGCTGAAGCAAAAACAGAAGGGAAGTTAGATAAGAAGGAGAACAAGAATCAAAATGAGTGAAGGAGTTCGAAAGAAAAAGAAATCCTAGACCGTCTTAGGAAATTCATTAATTACACTCCCTTAACTGTGGACATACATCACGTGTTGGAGGAAATTAATAACAATAACGATTTGAGCTAGCTTGAGAAGTTAAGGTCACCTGCTGATAAGAGGGATAAGTCCAAGTATTGTTAGTTTCATAAAGATCATGGTCATACTACCAATCGGTGTATTGCTCTCTAGAATGAAAATGAAGCGCTCATTCAATGAGGACAGTTGGACATATTTTTTGATCAACATACCGATGGAAGAACCAGAGGTAGAGGTCGACAGAGATCTAAATCTTCAGTTAAGCCTAGGGAAGAGAAGAAGAGGAACCACGAAGAAGATTTAGAAGATAATCCTGATCTCCCTAGGAAGCCTAGACAACAGGAACGTGAGGTATTCACACTCAGTTTTGGATCTTTTGATTGCCACATGATTATAGGTGGAGATGCAGGGGGAGGAGGTCATACAGTAGAATTGAAAGCTTATCTCAGTGAGGCCCAAGTTATTCCTATATTCAGCGAATCAACCTCGCTGAGGAAGACCGACCAACAAAGGTTGATGATGTAAAAAACTAGACTTGATCAAATTAATTAATCACAGATAAATATGAATAAAGAAATAAGACAAAAGATTTTTTAAGTGGTTCAGCCTTTACGATAATGGCCTACGTCCACTGTCTTGTATTGTTGAGTATTTACCTTAATCTTGATTATGATTGCTAGGGATCGATTACCCCATTATGGGGGATGTTATAATGTATTTATAGCCATTGGGCTGTCAGTATGAATAGAAGATATGTCATTATTTAATAGGCATATACATATGTACATGATAAGAATGTTCATTCAATCTCTTCTTATCGTTTGATCTTTCGGAATAGATGCTCAGTACACTGAGTGACTCGGTATGCTGAGTAGCTTGGTGTACTTAGTAGCTCAGAGTGTGGAGTAGCTCGGTGCTATGTGTTGTTCGGTGAATCTATTTTAAGCCATCCAGGATGACACGCATCTTCATGAAATTTTTCCACGTCAGCTGACTAATTTTTGTATCAACAGAAGCCCCCAATATTTCACAATTGAGGTTGGATATGAGAGTGTGGAACATTATGACCAAAAGTTTCTCGGGCACGTTTACCCAATCTTGTTAGACTACAGATCTCCAACAGTTGTGACATTTAATGATTTTAAGCGCGAAATGGTAAAAATCGTAAATATTTTGAATCTTCGATAGACGCTTGGGTATTTGCGTATTTTTTATCATTTAGCCGTAAAAAAAGTAATCGTCGTCTCTAGTGATCATTACTTTTCTCTCTTCCTAAAGTAATGCATTTAAAAGCCATAGAATCAAATTGCATGTTACCTTTAACCTTTTAGACTTCCAAACTGTTTGTCTTCTCACTTTTTGTTCTTACGCTCATTCTTTCTGTCATCCGCCTTAGATGAATCATTGAGTTTCTGTAAGAATTTTTATCTTTCTTCTTTCTTTGCTTTAACAACCATGGTTCACCTTGTTTAATCATTAGATAATGTTAGCACTGATTTTTTTATTCCTTCTCGGGTTATTCTAGAAGAAACTCGTAGTCCTTTTGATTTATTTTCTCTTGCTGAGGGACATTGGTTTCCTTCCATTTTTGTAGTTGAATGTGGCTTTTCTTTCCCGCCTAACCCTTTGTGTTTGGAATTTTGCCAATATTTTGATATTGTTCCTGCAAGAGTAGTTCCAAATACATGGAGGGTAGTTAATGGCGTATATAGGTTGAATCAAATTCATGGAACTCATTTACGGATTCCTGAAATTATGTATTGTTATAAATGGGTTACTAGCGATACCACCTTTTATTTAAAAACTAGGTATTCTAACAGAGCTTTAGTGGTCAATCTACCTGATGCTAATAGGGACTATTTTGAACATGGTGTTATGATGAAAAATTGGCAACACACCCTGTTAAAAGGAAAAGTTGTGTCCCAAGGTCCCAGATGTCCACTTTATGGCAATGGAATAGGTTGTTTTTAGTTTTTCAATTTAGCTCTCTTTTTGTTTGATGAAATGTGTCGCTGACACTTTTTTTTGTTTGTTGAAGTTGACAGTAAAAGCAAATCCCCAAAATAGAGTGACATTAATATAAAAGATTTGAAATTTATCTGGGGGTTGTATCGTGCAATCGTTGGGAAACACGTGAGGTCTGCTTTCTATCTGTTGCGATACAAGAACACCACTTCTTCTTTTATTGCTCGTCCTCTTGTTCCTCCCTTAGTGATTGACCTTGAGCAGGCTCCAGCATCTTCTTCATTTGTTGAAGAAGCTTCTCCTGACTTGGGTATTACTATTGTTGACTTAATGATGAAGAAGAGGAAAGTTCCTAACCTCTTTGCCAAATCTGCCCCTGGTACTAAAGGGACGAAGAAGAACAAATTTGATGCTCCAGCTGAAGGAACTACGAAAAAGGATGGTGTTCCTCCTGCCAAAGATATTGGAAAGAAGCCCCCTTCTTCCCCTAAAGAGGCAACACCTTTGATCGAAGGGGTCGTCCTTATTCAAGAAGAGACAGCACCTGTGATTAAAGTTGTTGTTATTCAAAAAGAGATAACACTTATGATTGAAGGTGCTCATTTGAAGAGGTTGAGGAGGGGTCCTGCTGAAAGGCCTGTGGATGCTATTGCCCAACCTACTAAGGTTGAGCTACCTTATTTAATGGTCAATTACCAAGCCATCATTACTCCTATTTTTGCCAAGAAATTGATTAGGTCGGGGACTCTTCCTGATTGCCAAGCTGCTGAAACTTTAACTCCTTGGGATAAGGTTACTGATTTAGCTGCATAGTACCTTACATCAGTAAGCGTCATTATATCTGTCCTTCTATTTTCTTCATTGCCATGTCCATACTCTGATTTGTACTTTTCTTCTTCCTATAATTTTTGGTTCATTTTGATAATATTAAGGAGAAGGATGAAGCTATCAAGGCTTGAACTTCATCCGGTGGAGTGGAGGAGGCTCTTGCTGGATTATCAAAGTCTTTGAGGGAGTCTCAGAATAAGTATAAGGAGGATAAAGCTGCCTGGGAGAATAAAATCAATCTGCTGAGACAACTCGTCAAAAAGCTATTAAAGCGGTTAAAAATGCTGACACTACTCGGCAAGAGGAGATTATAGCTCGACGGAAAGCTGATACAGCTCTGCAACAAGCTATAAATGTTTCCAAAGAGCTGGGGGAGAAAATGAAGGTCGCTGTTTCCAGTAAAGTGGAAGTTGATATCAAGCTTTAAGAGGTTGAATGGTATAAGAAAGACCATGAGGAGATATGAAGTCTGCTGAGGAGCTTTTAAGGGAAAGAGCTTCCTCGGAGAGGGTGAAGAGGAAAGCTGTTATGAAGAAGTCCTTTATCTCTAGATGGGATAAAGGATAGAATAAAGCTTTAACCACTGTCTCTTCCCAGATGGACTATGCGAGTTTGAAATACTTCATAGATGGATGGGTTGAAGCTTTTATGGAGTTGAATGTTATTGATGGTTCTGAACTATTTCAGAAACACACTCATGGCCTTCCTCTTACTTTTGAATAAGAAGAATATTAAGTTACATATAATGAATCTTCTATGTTGATAGTGGAATAGACATATGCTGCTACCCTTCCTCAATCCTCTGAGAAAATTCAGCAAGCAACTCCTTCTACTGAGCAACTCCAACTGCCTCCTGAGTAGCCAACTCCTTCCTCCAAATCGACTGATGATGTTATAGGGAATAAAGAGAAGGTGTAAAGTTGTTCGACTCTTATGTTGTTTTTCTGTTTTTCCCTCTTGTTGTAACTTTGTTGTACTTTTTCCTCCTATGATCAATAAAATTGAATTTATTATTTATAGTGATTTTTCTCCTTTACTTGCTCGATATGTAGTTGTATTATTGTTGATTTATTCCTATTTTTCCTTGCTATTTTATTGGCAGGATGGAACTCTTATCAGCTCATGATACAGAATTGATGAATAAATGTATTGATTACTTCAAAGTTGGTCATACAGACTTCACTGAGGCTGAAATAGCTGATATCCTTGGACCTGATGCTTCTGAGCGAGAAATTGACACTTATCAATATTTAAAATCTCTGCTTGATCGGGCTGTGGAAAATAATGCTGCTTACTATGAAATGATTGAAGACCTTCAAGGAATGATCGAGGAACTTCAACTTCAGCATAAGGAAACCACTGCACTTCTGCATGAGGGTTATGAGAAAAAAATACCGACAGTTGAGTGTTGATCAGGGTTATGACAAGTTCATTTCAGCCCATAGTAAGAGAGAGAGTGTCTTGAATCTTGAGATTGAAGATCACAAAAATACCGATAAATTGAAGGAGGAAGAGAATAATGCCTTGAGAGAAGAACTGAGACAACTAAAGTCATCATTTTCTTCTGGAGCTCTAGTTCCAGTCAGTGATGAGGGTTTTTCATTTTTGGAAACTGAAAATGTTGCACTGAGAGAAGAATTAGAGGCTTTGAAACGAGCCAAACCTATATCCTCCTCATGAGGTAGAGCAAGAGCTGGTCGGAGCAGCATTGAAGAGACTAGGACTCAATAAGCATTAGCAAATTAGGCTGTTCAGATGAAAGAAAAAAATCAAGCCTTATTTGAGATGTCCCAAAAATTTCACACTCTCACCAAGAAAATTTCCAGTCACAACTTTGCGTTGAGAGATTGACTTATCAATTCCACAAACACTCCAGAGAGTTTTAGATGGGTGGATACAATGAAGATCTATGCCATATTGATGCTCGGTTGAAATAGTCAAATAATGAGGGATACAAATAGGGATACTCGAACGCCTTAACTGGGATGAAACTTGAGAAAGGAAATTCTTTATAGGATTGTTATGAGCCTGGATTTCTTGATCTGCATGTGCCTCCTTTTAAGCTATATGTTAGTTGTATTCCTGCCCAGTCCATTCCTTAGTGTCTGATCTCCAGGTATCTGGGTGACTGCCATCTTTATGAAGACTTTGAGATATCTCAACCTCAACATCTCCTTGATCAACCGAGTTCGAGAAACACCAGAATGCTACGAGATTTGAATTTTATCAACTCTCCTTATGCTCTAGATGATCCTCTAGCTGAAATGGAGTCTGTAGCTAGATCTGAAGGAAAGAAAACAATAGAATAGGCTGTTTGTATTTTGTTAGTGATTATTGAATGAAACATCTTCTTTTGTAATTCTACTTTCCTTGGAAATAAATTAATTTTATGGTGTTTTTCTTATCAAGCTATTTTTTTATGAGTGTATATATTTATAAAGGGACAATTTATCCTGTTTTATTTTAATTGCCTAAACAATGGAACTTTGTCCCATTTGTTGCCTAGTTGTAGTGACTTGTCACCCATAAATGCCTAAGCAATGGAATTATTTTCATCCCATAGTCCTGCTTAGTTGTAGCAATATTATCTAGATTGCTTTGGTGCCTAGGCAATGTATATTTTACCCATCTTCTTGCCTAGTTTTATATGCCCCTTGAGGTCACCCATAATCAAACAGGCCTTGCCTAGTTTTATTTTAATTGCCTTGGATGATTCTTGTGCCAACATTTTTGGTTGATGCCGACCAACCTTAGTTGGTGGTTAATGATATGCCAACCAACTGTAGTTGGTGGTTGTTGATATGCCGACCAACCATAGTTGGTGGTTGTTGATATGCTGACCAACCGTAGTTAATGGTTGTTGATATGAAGACAAACCGTAATTAATGATTGTTGATATGCCGACCAACCATAGTTGGTGGTCCTTATTTCCGCAAAGTTCAAGTGTAGTGTGTAGCACTATTACTCCGAAAAAAATTGAACTAAAAAGAATATGAGGAAATTATCATTTTTATTCACATTAAAGAATGGAATACATGTGAATATACATTACTGATATTATTTGCACCGATGCACTGCATTCCATGCATTTTTGAATTCTTCCCCCCTCTAAAGATTCTATTATGTAGGTTCCTGGTCGAAAAACCGTTGTGACACGATAAGGCCCATGCCAGTTGGCCTCCAGCTTATTGTGCTTTTGAATGACTTTCTTAAGTATATAATCTCCTAACTTGAGATCACACTTCTTGACGTGTAAATTGTACAATATGGTAGTCCATTGCAGATAAGCGGCATTTCGAATTGTCGTGTCTTCCCAAACTTCCTCGAGCATATCCAAATCTAAGAATCTCATCAAATCTCTTAGTGGAGTGTTAAAATTAAGCACCAGGTGAGTAGGTAGGCCAAGTTTAGCGGGTATGAAGGCTTCACTTCCGAAAGCTAACATATAAGAATATTCACCAATCGTTGTTTGAGGTGTTGTTAGGTAACTTCAACCCGTTTAGCAGAGCTCTATTCTTCACCTCTGTTTTCCCATTGCTCTGGGGGTGTACTGGTGCAGAATGGATCTTCTGGACATTTGACTGTTGAAAGTACGCAATGAACTCCTCATTATCGAATTGGGTACCATGATGAGAGATGAAAGCATGCGGCAGACCATATCTGCAAATAATATTCTTCCAGTTGAACTAATAGACCTTTTCATAGGCCATGTCAATGAGAGGTTCAACTTCCACCCATTTTGTAAAATAATCAACAATGATCACTAAGTATTTGAATCTTCCTATGGTAGTTGGCAGAGGCCCGACCAAGTCTATTCCCCACATGGAAAATAGGCAAGGGGAAAAGATTAGGGTTAATAATTCATGGGGAGTTCTTGGAATGATAGAAAACCGTTGATACTTTTGGTATTTCTTGGCATAAGGAGTACCGTCATCATGCATCATTGGCCAATAATATCCCTGCATGGTTATTCTCTGCAAAAGTGTTCGGCCCGCCATGTGAGCCCCACAAGACCCTTTATGAATTTCTTCTATCAGGTCTAGCACTTTCGATGGATGAACACATCTCTGTAGACCTGTTGTCATACCTCTTCTGTATAGAACTCCATTATTTAAGACATATCTAGTAGCTTTAAATTTCAGCCTCTTGGTTGCCAGTTGGTCAGTTGGGAAAATGCCTTCTTTGATATATGCCCTGATGGGAACCATCCAGGAAGGTCCCATATACAATGTGATGAACTTCACCCTCAAATCTTCATCAATGCTTACGTCTGCAAGTATCTCAATAGGGATAGTTCTTCGTAGCTTAGTGCGAGTGGCTAAGGCTAATCGAGCTAGTTTATTAGCCCTCACATTCTCCAGTCTTGGTATTCTGATCACTTGAACTGCTACAAAATTCGATACAATCTCCATAAATTTGGTGTGATACCTAGACATGAATTATCCTTTTATTGCGTATAGACCGAGCACTTGATTTACCACGAGTTGTGAATTACTAAACACTATAACTTGCTCTGCATTCAGTGTTTTGGCTAAACTGAAGCCCATAATTACAACTTTATACTCAGCTTCATTCTTGGAATATTGGAACTGGAAATGCAGAGCATATTCTATGTCTAGTCCATCTTGACTATTAAGTATTATTCCATCTCTGTAGTTTGTGGCACACGAAGAACTATCAACATACAAGTTCCATACAGGGATAGAATTATCAAACCCTTGGTCGGACAAAGTCCTCTGATGGAATATTTGGTGCTTCCTCAACTCCGAGCCTTTCTCCAAGGATTCTTATTTCTCGGACATTATCCCTTCAGAAATATCTACTGATGGGAGTTGATCTGCGACAGTTTCTGATGATCTTATAACTCCCCGCGAGTCGCTCTGCATTAGACTCTTATTGGTCAGAGGTATTTGGGTAAGTAAATTCAGCAATGAAATTTGTCATTGCTTGTCCTTTGAGAGAGGACCTTGGCTCATAGACAATATAAAACTAACCTAATTCCACCGCCCAATACATCAGTCGTTTGGATTTTTCTACCTTATGCAAAACCTGTATGAGTGGCATATACACCATTATGGTATGGGCTTGGAAGTAGGGTTTCATCCTCCTGCTCACCTCGATCAATGCTAATGCTAATTTTTCCAGTTTCAGATATCTAATCTCTGCTCCTCGGAATGCTTTGCTCGTATAATACAATAACTTTTTCACTCCATTCTCTACTCTTATCAACGCTCAATTGACTGGATTTTTTGAGATAGTTATTTACAAGTATAAATTTTCTCACACTACCATCCTGGATAGAAGAGGAGGTGTCACCAAATACCTCTTTAAATCTTGCAATGCCCTCTCAAACTCATTATTCCACTCAAAAGTTTTTCTGAGTGTATTGAAGAATAAAAGACATCTGTCAGTTACTCGTGATACGAACCTATTGAGAGCTGAAACACTCCCCGTGAGGCTTTGTACTTCCTTCTTCGTAGTTGGGGATTGTAATCCTAGTAAGGCCTTTATCTTATCACGATTAGATGCAATGCCTCGTTGAATCGCGATATACCCAAGAAGCATGCCTTCTTGTATGCCAAAAACTCACTTGGTCAGGTTTAGCTTCATTTGATATTTCTCCAGCTGGTCGAATGTTTGGCTCTGATTAGCTATGTGGTCAACAACTTTCTTGATCTTATTCAGCATGTCATCGACATAAACGTCCATATTTTTGTCGATCTGTTCTGCGAACATCTTATTCATCAACCTATGGTACGTAGCACCTGCATTTTTAAGACCAAAAGGCATAACATTGTTACGCTATGTTCCCCTTGGGGAAATAAAAAGAGGTACTTTCCCTGTCTTCTGGTTTCATCTGAATTTGGTTGTAACCGGAATAAGCATCCATGAAGCTGAACAATTCATGCCTCGAAGTAGTATTTACCAACTGATATATTCGGGGTAGAGGGAAATGATCTTTTGTGCAGGCCTTGTTCAGATCTGTGAAATCCACGCACATTCTCCATTTATTGTTCTTCTTTTTTACCATCACTACATTGTCTAACAAATCAGGATATTTAACATCCTCGATAAAAAAAGGCCTTTTTTTAGTTTATCTACTTCCTCTGGAATAGATTGGTTCTTCTCTGGGCTAAAGACCCTTCTTTGCTGCTTCACCGGTTTGATCTCCTTATTAACATTGAGTTCGTGGCACAGGAAGGCTGGGTCTATCCCTAGCATATCTTCATGACTCCATGCTAAATCTTGCTTTCTATGAGTCAGAAATGCCACAAACTCTTGCTTTATCATCGGATAAAGTGAAGCGCCAATTTGAGTTGTTCTTTCTATTTGTTCATCGTCCAGAATAATGCTTTTCTTTACTTCCATAACCTGACCCTTCACGAGCTCTGGTTCATCTCTAGGGTCTAGTGTTTCAATCTCCAAATCTTCAGACTCAACCACTTGGCAAGTGGTGGTTTTCTTCCTGGTATCATCCAACTCTTCTTGTTCGGCAGATTAATAGTAAAATTCCCAAGCTACTTTCTGATCGCCCTTCACAAGTCCCGCACTAAATTTGGTCAGGAACTTTATGCATTGATGTACTGTGGATGGCACTACTTCGAAGTTTTTCACGCCTACTCTTCCCATGATTATATTGTAGGTTGATTGGAAATTTTTATCCACCACAAATAATCGTATCTTTTTCGATCTGCGGGTGGGCCAGGTACTAATCAACATATCCAACTTGATCGACCCAAGTGGAAAAACTTTTTCGCTAGAAAAACCGATAAGGGGCATGCGGTACGATTCCAACTGGGCGAGTTTTAGGTTTAAACTATCAAAGCAAGGATAGAAAATGATATCCATCGAGCTGCTATTATCGACTAATACTCTTGAGATGGTCCCAAAAGGGTCATCGTGAGGATATAAGACACCCTCTAAATAACTTTTGGAAAAACGGATGACCAGTTTATCTTTGTTAACCTTCCTCAGGCCATCCTCTTTCGCCAGATTTATTCGTTTTATATAGGAACAAGCTTGGGCCTCATTGAGGTAAGCTTTCCTTTCAGCAGTATGATCCCTTCCTCCTACATCTGCACCTGTAATCATATTACATTAGAATGAACCAAAACGAATTGAAAATACCTCACGCTTTGGCTTCCTTAGCTTCTTGGGAAGGTCGGGGTCATCATCCGGGTCATGTTTATGGTCCCTTTCCTTATCATCTCTTGGTCGCCGAGGAGATTTTAACATTTGTCATTCTCTATTGTTGGTCTTCTCACCATTCGGGCGATCAACAAATCTGTTCAATTTCCCTCGTCTAATGAGTGCCTCAATCTCATTCTAAAGAGCTACGCACTGCTTAGTGGTGTGACCATGATCTTTATGGAACTAGAAATACTTGGACTTATCTCTCCTTTCAGGGGATGTCCTTAATATCTCCGGCCAATTTAGTTCTTCGCTATTTTTTATCTCCTCCACAACATGGTTTATGTCTACCTTTAAGGGGGGTATAGTTTGCATATTTACTCAAGTGCTCCAAAGTTTTCTTGCCTTTCGATTGTTTGCTGCCTCCATTATGCTTATGATATTTCCTCTCTGACCTAGTTTCATCGTTAATCTCTCCTTTTGCTTCAGCATTCTTCCTCGCAGCCATAGCTTCTTCGGCATTCATAATCTTGGCTTCTTTTACCATCAACTCTACCATGGATTTGGGGGGGATCTTTGGCCAAAGTGTAATACACCTTATTTGGTAAAAGTCCACTCATTAGAGCTGTAATGGATGTCTTCTCTTCGTAGTTGATTACCTCCAGTTTCTTGTTGTTAAAACGAGTGATGTAATCCCTGGTGATTTTTCCTTCTTTTTGTCTTACGCTCAACAGATGGGCTACCCTCTTGACTGGCTTTGCACCAAAACATAAATTCCCTATGAAAATCTCAGCCAACTGATGGAAAGTTGCAATTTCCCCCAAGGAAGGTTATTATACCATATTTGAGCAGAAACAATAATGGTTCCTGAGAATGCCCTGCACCTCATCTCATTTGGGATCGCATAAATATCTGTGGCAACTTGATACGTCTCTATGTGAATAACAGAATCAGTCTTTCCATCCTACTTCGGTGTAACTACAGGATCCTTAAACTTTTAGGGTGTGGACAAATCCATAATTGCTTGAATAAATGGATAACCTTTGATAAAGTTTTTGTGGAAAGGGTTTCTGGCCTTAGACATTTCCCCTAACCTGTCTTCCAGCCTCTGAATGGAGCCCTTCCATGCATCATTTCTAGCCTCTGATTTATTTGCTCAAGCAACAGATCACACTGAACGCTCCTCTTGGGATCTTTCTGTACGAGCTATAAGGCATGATTGGGCAGAACCTTCCCTTGGATCATTTGGTCATTGAGAATTTCTCTACGCAACCCGAGGAGGGTAAGACCAAACGATCAAAGGGGGAGACTCTACTCAACCTCTCTAGAGCGCTTGTTCGTTCTGGAGTTAGAGTAATATTTTCTTGAGAGTCCATAACTCTTATGGGAGATGTCCGACCAGGATGATAGGAGGGATCGTTGGACCTCTCGATATGATGGAATTAGGTATGTATGTACTGGGAAGTATGAGGGAGTATAGTACATCTGTATCATGAAGACGATGGTGGCATGACACTTCGTTGACCGGACTGGATGGAAACTCCTTTTTGAAAAGTCTGGATGAATTCTCGCATAGTATCTTGAATGGTTGTTTTCCCCCAGGCCAAACTAGCCAAGATTCTGGTGATCTCGTTTGCATTCGGAGGAGCAAAAAGGTTAAGAGGAATCCCGTTGTTGTTCATGTTGCTAAATTCTAGGATTTCGGCCACTTATGATGAGTTTTTGGGTAAAAAAATGCTATGTATAGTCTTTTCCCACAGACGACGCCAATCTATTGATGTAAAAAACTAGACTTGATCTAGTTAATTAATCACAGATAAATATGAATAAAGAAATAAGACAAAATATTTTTAAAGTGGTTCATCCTTTACGATAATAGCCTACGTCCATTGTCTTGTATTGTTGGGTATTTGCCTTAATCTTGATTATGATCGCTAGGGATCGATTACCCTATTTTGGGGGATGTTACAATGTATTTATAGCCCTTGGGCTGTCAGTATAAATAGACTATATGCCCTTATTTAATAGGCATATACATCTTTACATGATAAGAATGGTCATTGAATTTGTTCTTGTTGTTTGATCTTCCTGACTAGATGCTTGGTACGCTGAGTAGCTCGGTATGCTGAGTAGCTCGGCGTGTTTAGTAGCTCTGTGTTATGTGTTTTTTGGTGAATATATTTTATGCCATGCAGAATGACATGCGTCTTCATATAATTAGTCCACGTTAGTTGACTAATTTTTGTATCAACAAAGGTTAACAAGGATAAGATCGTTATTGGATTTTCCAAAAATGATCTATCTGGAGTGTTGTATCCTCATGATGATCCTTTAGTGATCGAAGTCAGGATGAAAGAATTATTGGTAGCAAGAACATTAGTTGATAACGATAGTTTGACAGACATCACGTTCTATCCCTGTTTTGATAGTTTGGGTTTAAAACTCAGTCAACTGGAGCCTTATCAAAGGCCACTCATTGGATTCTCAGATGAGAAAGTGTTTCCAATGGGGACTATTAAGGTAGATGTGTTGATTGGGACATGGCCGACGAGCAAGACATAGAAGGTTAAATTCTTTGTAATGGACAAAAATGTTCATTCTGGCTATAATATGATTATGGGAAGAGTTAGTCTGAAGCAACTTGAAGCGATACCCTCTATTGTTCATCAATGACCGAAGTTCCCAACCAACATTGGAGTTAGAGTAGGGAAAGGAGATCAGAATGTATCTCGAGAGTGCTACTATTCCTCTGCGAAGGAAGACGATATGTTGGAGACAAAGAGGAAAACAACCACTTATCAGGTGGATATATCTGAGCCGAACAACGAATCTGAGGTTAAAACCTTATATACACGAGATGAATCTGATCTTGTAAAAGGACAAGTGATGGAGGCAACATAATGCATTGTTCTAGACGATGATAAACCAAAATGAAAAACTCAAATAGGAGCGTAATTTGAACCAGTTCTTAAACAAGAGTTGCTGGCTTTCTGGAGACGAAGGAAACAAGTGTTAAACCTATGAAGCAACGAAGATGCATTTTTGGCCTAGAGAAGAACCATGATATACAGGAAGAAGTCAAGAAGCTTCAAAAATATTCTTTTATTGAAGATGTGAAGTACCCGGACTGGATGGACAATGTAGTTATGGTCAAGAAGAAGAACAACAAATAGAGGATGTGTGTGGATTTTACTGACTTGAACAAAGCTTGTCCAAATGATCACTTTCCTTTACCACAAATTCATGAATTGGTAGACGCTATTTCAGGGCATGAGCTGTTGAGTTTCATGGATGCATATTATGGTTATAACCAGATTAAAATGAAGCCCGAAGATACATAAAGCACTTCTTTTATCACTCCTCAAGGAACTTATTGTTATAATGTTAAACCATTTGGTTTGAAAATACAAGTTCTACTTATCAGAGACTGTTCAACAAAGTATTTGTTCAACAGGTAAGAAAGAACATAGAAGTGTACGTTGATGATATCCTCACTAAGAGCAAAACATTTACCAATCATATTGCCGTCCTCAGCCAGACGTTTGATCAATTGGAGAAGCACGAGATGAAATTAAACCCCCAAAATGCGTCTTCGACATGTAGGAAGGAATGTTCCTCGGGTATATACCGAATCAAAGGGGCATTGAAGCTAATCGAGATAAGATTGAACCTCTGATCGAAATGTAGTTCCCAACCCGTAAAAAGGATGTTTGAAGGCTAACAGGACGTGTAGCAGCACTCAACAGGATTGTGTCTCGAGTAATAAACAAATGTTTACCATTATTTAAGGTGCTAAGAAAAACATTCGAATGGAACAACGAATGTCAAACAGCGTTCCTGGAGTTAAGGAAGTACTTAGGAACACCACCACTAATCTTCTGACCAGTGCTGGGAGAAAAGTTGTATTTGTATCTGGTTGTATCTAATTCAGTAGTTATCTCTGCCTTGATGAGGGAGGAAAATGGAGTTCAAAAGAAAGTTTATTACACCAAAAAATCTTTTTGAGGAGCAAAAGTGAGATATCCCAGACTGGAGAAATTAGCACTTGCCTTAATTGAGGCTAGTATATGAATGAATCCATATTTTCAAGCCCACACCATAGTGGTATACACTGACATGTCACTAAGGCATGCTTTGCATAAGCCGAAGAAATTTAAAAGATTAATGTATTGGTTTGTGGAGTTGGGGAATATGAACTTGTCTACGAACCAAGGACTGCTTTAAAAGGCCAAGATGTGGCTAATTTTATTGCAGAATTCACTTACCCAAAGGTCCCCAAGAAGCAAGGGACTCTAATCAAGTAATATGCAAGAGTCCCCAAACCTACTAAAGAGGTGCTCGACCAACTCCAAGTAAGGGAAACTGTAGAGAAAGTTATCACCGACCAACCAAAAACATCTAGTGGAGTACAGGAGATGAGGAAGAAATATCAGTAGGTGGAGGATAAAATCTTCCATCAAGGGATTGTGACAAGCTAAGAATTTGACGGCGATATACCCACATTGAGTATATATGTTGATGGGTCATCTTGTGTAACCAAATGTGGACTTAGAATCATTCTCAATACTCCAGTCCAGATAGACATAGAGTATGCTCTACGATTCCAATTTTAAGCCTCCAATAATGAGACAGAGTATGAAGCTATGATTATTTGTTTAAATCTTGCTAACTCACTAAATGCCGAACAAGTTGTGGTATAAATGATTCGTAGTTAGCTATAAATAAGATGTTGAGCTTATATGCAGCAAAAGGAGAACCGATGACCAATTATTTGGCCAAAACATTGGAAATAGTTGCCACTTTGTTAGCTATTCAGATGGTAAGAATTCTAAGACTGGAGAATGCCCGAGCAGATACACTTGCTCAATTAGATTCAGTAACTAGAACGGAGATACGAATAAGTATTCCTATTGAGTTACTCGCTACTAGGAGCATTGAAGATCTGATGGTCAACTTTATTGCAGTTGATATGGGGCCGTCTTGTATGGACCCCATAAGCGTATATATTAAAGAGGGGATTCTTCCAGCTAATCTATTTTAAGCTAAGAGGCTGAAATACAAAGTTGTAAAATATATGATAGATGGTGGTGTGCTATATATAAGAGGATTAATTGTTTGTCTATAACAGTGTGTGCGTCCAGCTAAAGTGAAGGATTTAATTGAAGAAGTCCATGAAGGGTCCTGTGGAGCCCATGTAGTAGGAACAATGTTGTTGCAGAGAATTCATACACAAGGATACTACTAGCCAACTATGTGAGCAGATTGTGCAGATTTTGCCAAGAAGTGCGATAAGTGCCAGAGGTTTTTCAGCATATGCAAAAGGCTCCACGAGCTTTCCTAACACCAATGACATCCCCTTGGCCCTTTGCTATGTAGGGGATTGACTTGGTCGGGCCTGTGTCGACCACCTAAGGAAGGTTCAAGTACTTGGTTATTAGTTTACTAAATGGGTTGAAGGTGAACCATTGATCAACTTGTCCTATGAAAAGGTTTATCGATTTATTTATAAGACTAGTATATGCATGTATAGCTTACACTATGCCTTTATCACAGATCACGGCACATAATTTGACAATAATGAATTTGCTGCTTATTATGCCCAGTCCAATGCCCAAAAAATCCACTCTGCTCCTAGATATCCTCAAAGAAATGACCAAACAGAGGTAACTAACAGAATTTTGCTAAATGGGCTGAAGAAAAGGTTGGAAAATGCAAAAGGAAATTGAATCAATGAACTGCATTCTATCACGTGGGCTTACCAAAAAACATCTAGAATAACTATTGGAGAAACTCCCTACTTTTTAGCGTTTGGTACGGAAGTCGTAATTCATGTCGAGCTAGGTTTACCTAGGCATAGAGTTCTTAACTTCAATACCCTAGTCAGTGATTTGATGAGAAGGATAGATTTAGACATGCGGGAAGAAGTGCATGAAGATACAGCTTTAAGGAATGCAACTTATCAACAAAGAACTGCACATTTCTATAACAAGAGGGTCACACTGAGCAACTTAAAAGAGGGTGATTATGTTTTTAAAGAAAGTGATTCAGAAGAGGAGTAAGATGGAAGCCAATTGGCATGGACCTTATCGTATTACTCCAGTTATCCGACCAGGACTTTCCCAAAATTGTTATCTTTTTGTTTTCGTTTTCATAGTTCTATTGCTATTCACTTGCAAACATAATGAAGATCACCAACGAAGTTGGTCGATATCAACAAAGGCCACCAGTAAAGGTTGTCGGCATAAATAAAACCACTAATAAAATTGGTCGGTATCGACAAAGTCTGCCAATAAAGTTGGTCGGTATCAACAAAGGCTACCAACGGTCGATATCAACAAAGGCCACCAATAAAGTTGGTCGGCATTAATAAAACCACCAACAAAGTTGGTCGGTATAAACAAAGGCCACGAACAAAGTTAGTCGGCATCAATAAAGGCACCAACAAAGTTGTTTGTCAAACATATAAAACCACGCAAGGCAAAATTATAAGTCCCAAATTCTTGGTTAACGAAGACCCGGGTGAATAATTTTCATCTAAATTGGGCTAAAAGATGGACAAATGTTCCACTCATGCCTGGAAACCAAGGTAACTAATGTAATTACCATAAAATTTAGGTACATTAGTAAAACCATAGTGAAACATTTGTAATTGGTATAAAACAAAGGATAATCCTGAGGATATCAATAGAACTGATGAAAAACTAGAGATTAACAAAAAAAGTTGATCCATTTATAGTCAAAGACTAAGAAAACATTAAGAGATTAACTAAAAGTTGATCCATTCAAAAAATAAGTTTTTCATTACAATTAAATGATTACATATCGTTTCTTCAAAATGCAAAAGAAAAATACAAAGCCTTATTCTACAAGGCGCCTTCCTTCAGCCTTAGAGACAGGATTCATGTCAGCTGCTGGATCATCCAAAGTAAAAGGAGAGTTGATGAAGTTAAAATCCTAAACCACTCTGGTATTGCTGCTACTAGGACGATCAAGAAGATGAGGAGGACAGACGATTATGTAGCTCGTAATCTCCCAAGTACTTGGAAATTAATCATTGGGGAATACAGTGAACATGCATTCAATTAACATCGAACTTGAATGTAGGATTGTCATGATGAAGCAATCCCGGATCATACCCATCTCATAGACAATTGTTCACATCAACCTTCATCATATTTTAAACGTTTATCCAACCCCATTTGTAGGATTCGTTCCGGGACTATTGAATTTTATCGTTAAAATGTCCCAAAGCTTCATTATACCCATCCATTTAAACTTCTCTTGGCTGCTTGTGGAATTGAAAGGTTAATTTATCAACTTGTGATTACAACTTCTTCAATACCCCATCCTTAACCTCTAATTGGGAATATTGAGTGGATAGTTGTTCAGATAACGTCTATAGCTTTTTGGATATCTCAGCAATAGCTCGATATTTTTCTTATACTATGCAACTTGATTGGCAAGGGCCTGTTGGGTCCTAATTTCCTCTGTGGTTCCTCGATCAGGAATATTTCTAGCTTAAGAGGAAGAGGAACATTTAATGTTTTTCAAGGCCTCCAATTAAACTCTTAATTTTTCATTCTCATCTTCTAAAAAGGAATAACCTTCATCGGTAGTAGCAATAATAGTTTCAGAGGCAGACTTCAGAAGATTCACTTCATCCCTCAACTTATTATTCTCCTCTTCCAGGAGTTTGGCAACAGTCCTAGTTTCATCAACTTCAAACTTAAGTAAAGCTTCCTTTTTATTATAAACAGAGACAAAATTGTCAAAACTCCAACCTACACTTAATCTTTGATATTTCTGCTCATAGCTCTGGTCCAACAGCGTAGTGGATTCTTTATACTATTCTTGAAGCTCTTCTATCATTTCATAGTAGGCAACATTATTTACTACCAGCCGATCAAGTAATTACTTCAACTACTTGTAGGATTCTTTAACATTCTCTAATGCATCATCATTAAGCAATTGATTGATTTTTTCTTCGGATAAGTTCGTATAACCAGCTTTAAAAAAAGCATTGCACTTCCTCAGTAGCTCGGTATCATGGGACGATAATTATTCGATCTTTACTATAAACTATAATGAAGAAATAGCCACCAATCAACAATAAGGGGGGAGAACAAGTATAATCAATAGGAGAAAAAAAAGGAACAAAAAAAGGTTTTTTTATTGATAACAAAGAGTTCAAGTACAATTAAAATAAAGAAAAAAGAAGCAACAAAAGAAAAAGGGGAAATGCCGAACAACTTTACACCTTCTCCCTATCATTTTTAGCCTTCTTGTTTTTCTCAAAAGAAGGGACTACAGGCTGGAGTTCTCGATTTGCTCAATCAGAGGAAAAGAAGACTGAGGGATTTCAGGTTATTCGGTAATAGATTCAACCACAAATGAAGACTCTTCAAAAGAATCTTCATATTCAACCTCATCCTATATGACTGTAGGAGAACCATGAATATACCTCTAAAAAAGTTCAAAGTCTTCAGTTGTGTTGAACTTTTGAAGGGCAGCAACCCAACCATCTCTAAAACATTTTGTAACACCCCGCCTAATTAAATACAGGGTGGCCAGTCCCAGACCAAATTAAAATAGAATATACAGTTGGCTCATTCTTAGCATCACTGTCGAAAACATTTACAACTCACTCAATACCCAATTAAGCTGGTGTTAAAAAATTTCCAAATTTTAATTCAACAAAATCCATTTCCAGTTTAAGAATAACATAATACATTTTATTCTACAACACTTAACTGAATAGATAACACAAAAGAATTTAAATGCAGTTGGAATAAACATTCCCAAATAGTATTAATCCATTACAGTAATCCCAACAATATTAAATGTATTAAAAAGACACGAATACAATAGTATTTGACTCCAATAGAAAATGATAACTGAATCCTTTGGGCGACATGCCCCAACTAAGAGAATAATGAGAATCAAATGAAGATAGGCGTCTAAGCAAAAGTCCATAAATCCATAGCCTGTCATAATTCGCTAAGGTTGGCGTCCTTGTTGATGGACACCTGATATAGAAGATACAATAGAAAAGAGAATATGCAAGGAAACGGGTCAGAGCACGAATGTGTAAATGATTTTTAAAACATCAAGTATTTAACAAGTGCAATAAAGCATTTATTATGTGCATGTTAGATCCAACTCTCACTTGCTATTCTCACCTCTCAACTAGAGTGCACACCTAACGTTTCCTATTAACCTCCTAGTTAATGGTTCCTCTTTTCTAGTCTCCATATTATAATTCCATTCCCATATCATAATCTCCGTATGTCCCATACCATACGTCACATTATTATTCATTTACATTTCTCATTTATATGATTAGTTTCTCATTAACAGGAATCATTTCTCATTAATATGAGTTAAGCTTTTCAATAAACATTCATTAACTTAATTCAATTATCTTTCTTTATTCACCGTTATCTACAATTATCATCGTAGATAGATTTAACCATAATAAATATTCATTCATTCATTTAATCCATTATATATATATATATATATATATTTATATATTTATATATATATATATATATATATTCATATATAATACGACACCCCGAGTCATAGCTGCGGTGCAATGCATTACTCTGCTATCATGTCCCAATATCGCTGGTCGGCGAAAAGGGGACTAAAGGTTCGGTGAGGATACCTCGAACCATTTACAACAACACAATCACTGGAGGCGAACATAGTTCTCATACCCATGGGTGACGCACATACCTACGTACCCATAGTCAGCGGACTTATTAACTCCCCGATAAGTCTTTCATAGACCTATGTTCTCGAGCGACAAATCAAAGATCCCATGGATTCATCAGGATATGACTGCCCTCATGCGCAAACCTCCCACTGATAGCAAGTAAGATAGGTATGTCATACACATAATCATTAATCAATCAAATAGGTATTATCATAACTATAATATACTAACAACAAGGTACTCACATTAACCTTAGATTATTCCCTTACGTAGCATTATATCTCTTTAAATGCCACGTATTAAAATGTCATATCTTTACTTCATAATTTAATTATCCTCGCATCCTATAACATCTCTCCACTCTCGACGTCGATAAGGTTCATGCGTGGAGCGTCTCGCAAAGCGAAATCCAAACAAATAACCCCTCCAATACACTACTACTTAACTTTGTCGATCGAGGAGGTTAGTCAACTTCAAATATGGGATCAGAATAACCTCATCGCCTCTTTCAACCAAATGTGTTCTAAACTCCCATCTTTATCCAAGAGCCATACCACTACGCTCTTGTACTACACTCAGCCCTTGCGAAATCAATAATGAGCTTAAACTTAGTCATTGATTTTTAAATTGTAACCCTAAGTCTACCCAGGTGTTATATTAAATATCCCTTTCTTGAACTATCCTTAATCCTCATACAAACAGATTAGAATCCAACACATGAATCTACCAACCGAAATCTCTTTAACTTTAATTATCATAATTCTAATCAATTAAATCCCAATCAAATTAATTCAAATCTTAACTAGGGCTTACTGATCTTCTCTAGGTCCCATAATATCCAATTAATAATCACCGAAGATCTACAAAAGTTTTGGGATAAGAACCAACATTAAAAAGAAACAACGTCATGAATTCTCATATTTGAAATACTCAGAAAAATCAGATCCAAAAATTATTCAAATCATCAATCCGACTTCAGATTTGGATTCTACACGAAAAATTGAGTCAGGTATGTGTTTTGAGTTTTTCTTAAATCTCATCCAAATGCACTCAAAAAGAAGATCTAAACATTCCAAATTGGCTCTTCTCATTCCACTTGTTTTTGCCTCTTTTTCCAAAAATTATCAACATATTATCTTCAAGAACACTAAATTAGTTTCAGAATTTCTTCCACATATTGATGAATATTTATTGGATTACTAACTACCTACAACATGAGTTTAATTCCTATATATTTTTAGATTCCAAAAATCCATTAGCAACTATATGCTTTCATCTTCCAAGCATGAGAATCATCTCTTTTTATAACTATCCTAACATGGACAATATACGAACTTAAATTGCAAATATCAAACACTTGCCTCTAATGAAGATATGACCCTTTGGAGTTGAATAACACAGGTGGTGACCTTTGACCTTTGGTTCTCCTCCTTCCCAAGCAAACTTCTTTTTCTTTCCAAGCAACCTTCCACTCTCTCTAAGAAGACGACTTTTCAATTTTGTGTAGAAGAGATGAAATGAACCTACATACACTAATCTCCAAATACTTATAATAAGACAAAACCCGAAATCACTATTCATCCCCCTTGTAAAAATAACCAAAATGCCCTTTTGGGTTGTCTTTTCATTTCCAAATGACCCGAGACTCAAAATTAACATCCAAATAGACATTTCTGACTATTTCGAACCTTCCGGACACAACGACGCAGTCGAAATGACTATAAGGTTGATAGAAAATAAATTTCCTTTTTAATTTAATAAATTAGTCCCAACACGTCCCATACCATGTCTGACTAAAAATTCAAATTACCGATTTTATATCACACCGTCATATCAATGACATCACATTCATATATTACCTAAATAACTTTAAGTAATATTAAGAATCATCCATTTTAATATCCTCAATTCGGATAAAAGCCAATTGAATTAATTAATAATAAAATCCAATTAATCCATTAATTTAAAATATAATTCATTTTAAAAGTCATTAAAATCCCGGGGTATTACATACTTCACCCCTTATAACAGAATTTTGTCCTGAAATTCAGGAATATAAATCATACCGGTAAGGTCAACTCCGAGTATAAATCTCACATCGCAAGAAATCTAAGACGTACCGCCCATACGATACATTAACGAAAATCCCTATCAATGTTATACGCCAAGCCTCACCATATAGTTACAACTGAATCGAATATAAACTTTACCCAACCTTCCCTATACCATCCTCGTGACAAACTTTGGGAAAAATAAACGATCCTCTCGTATTGAACAAATAAATCTTGAAGTCTCAACTACTTACCTTTTCAAAATTTTGAAAACTACTACAATCCAATCATCCAGGGCGCCCATACACCCTATCGTACAACTTTCATTATAATAGAAAATGTTATAAATTCATATCCTAAAGACCTATCTTATTTCGACTCCCAACGATTATTAGTTTCATGCGTGGGGTGTCTCGCAAGTGAAATCCAAATAAGGAACCACCCCGATACACTACTTCCTAAAGTAGTCGGTCATCGAAACTCCTAAGGTCCTTCGTCAATTATATAAAAATTGGGTTTATCAAAAAAAACATATCAGGTTTATCAATTTAAAAAAAAAAATTAGGTTTTAATGATTTCAAATAGAGTCTACTCATCTACTCTTCTCTAGAAGACAAAATGTTGGTTAATAGTAGTACATACGCTCTCGTATACCACGAGTCAATGCATGCCGATAGTCACATCATGCTCGGACATGCCCAAAGTAAGTAATCCCACGATGAAAATCAAACCCACGTGATAACATGTAATTTATAGGTGTCCCACACCCCTCAGTAACTCTACGTAAATAACGATGCTATAGGCTAAGTTTATCAACCCTTATAGCCCCCAAAATATTAATCGCTACTAAAATCAATACGCCTCATAATTCCTTATATAGGAAACATACCCTCATTTGCGGGTGGTGGTTATTGAATCCGACTATTATAACTTTTCTCCGATGAGTCAACAAAGCTTTTACCCCAAATTTTCAGTTCTAGTTAACCACACTCCACTATTTGCCCAAACCTTTGAATATATTGCCTTCACTAGGTAACACACAAAATTCCCGCATTTCAAGAACTTCTACTAATGACTCTCCTCAATTTTTCCATAATAGGGGTGACCTCGACTATGGTCATCGTACTCGAACATACTACATAACCTCCTAAGTACGATCTCCGCTATCCGTCCAATGGCCCTCATCTGCCATACTTCTCGTATGAACCTGTTCAAACACAATAAGCTTCACTAACATATATGTGATTTTACCAAAGAAATCAACAATCCTAAACATAGGGCTCTACATCAAAGAACGCTAAGCTGAAAACATAATAAGCCGTACAGATCCTAAAGGACACTAGAACCTGATGCTCTGATACCACTTGTAACACCCCGCCTAATTAAATACCGGGTGGCCAGTCCCATACCAAATTAAAATAGAATATACAGTTGGCTCATTCTTAGAATCACTGTCGAAAACATTTAACGCTCACCCAATACCCAATTAAGCTGGGGTTAAAAACTTTCCAAATTTTAATTCAACAAAATCCATTTCCAGTTTAAGAATAACATAATACATTTTATTCTACAACACTTAACTGAATAAATAACACAAAAGAATTTAAATGCAGTTGGAATAAACATTCCCAAATAGTATTAATCCATTACAGTAATCCCAACAATATTAAATGTATTAAAAAGACACGAATACAATAGTATTTGACTCCGATAGAAAATGATAACTGAATCCTTTGGGCGACATGCCCCAACTAAGAGAATAATGAGAATCAAATGAAGATAGGCATCTAAGAAAAACTCCATAAATCCATAGCCTGTCATAATCCGCTAAGGTTGGCGTACCTGTTGCTGGACACCTGATATAGAAGATACAATGGAAAAGAGAATATGCAAGGAAATGGGTCAGAGCCCGAACGTGTAAATGATTTTTAAAATAGCAAGTATTTAACAAGTGCAATAAAGCATTTATTATGTACATGTTAAATCCAACTCTCACTTGCTATTCTCACCTCTCAACTAGAGTGCACACTTAACGTTTCCTATTAACCTCCTAGTTAATGGTTCCTCTTTTCTAGTCTCCACATTATAATTCCATTCCCATATCATAATCCCCGTATGTCCCATACCATACGTCACATTATTATTCATTTACATTTCTCATTTATATGATTAGTTTCTCATTAACATGAATCATTTCTCATTAATATGAGTTAAGCTTTTCAATGAACATTCATTAACTTAATTTAATTATCTTTATTTATTCACCGTTATCTACAATTATCACCGTAGATAGATTTAACCATAATAAATATCCATTCATTCATTTAATCCATATATATATATATATATATATATATTCATATATAATACAGCACCCCGAGTCACAGCTGCGGTGCAATGCATTATTCTTCTATCATGTCCCAATATCGATGGTCGCCGAAAAGGAGACAAAAGGTTCGGTGAGGATATCTCGAACCATTAACAACAACACAATCATTGGAGGCGAACATAGTTCTCATACGCATGGGTCACGCACATACCTACGTACCCATAGTCAGCGGACTTATCAACTCCCCGATAAGTCTTTCATAAACCTATGTTCTCGAGCAACAAATCAAAGATCCCATGGATTCATCCGGATATGACTGCCCTCAGGCACAAACCTCCCACCGATAGCAAGTAAGCTAGGTATGTCATACACATAATCATTAATCAATCAAATAGGTATTATCATACCTATAGTATACTAACAACAAGGTACTCACATTAACCTTAGATTATTCCCTTACGTAGAATTATATCTCTTTAAATGCCACGTATTAAAATGTCATATCTTTACTTCATAATTTAATTATCCTCGCATCCTATAACATCTCTCCACTCCCGACGTCGTTGAGGTTCATGCGTGGAGCGTCTCGCAAAGCGAAATCCAAACAAGGAACCCCTCCAATACACTACTACTTAACTTTGTCAATCGAGGAGGTTCGTCAACTTCAAATATGCGATCGGAATAACCTCATCCCCTCTTTCAACCAAATGTGTTCTAAACTCCCATCTCTATCCAGGAGCCATACCACTACGCTCTTGTACTACACTCAGCCCTTGCGAAATCAGTAATTAGCTTAAACTCAGTCATTGATGTTTAAATTATAACCCAAAGGCTACCCAGGTGTTATATTAAATCTCCCCTACTTGAACTATCCTTAATCCTCATACAAACAGATTTGAATCCAACACATGAATCTAGCAACCGAAATCTCTTTAACTTCAATTACCATAATTCTAATCAATTAAATCCCAATCAAATTAATTCAAATATTAACTAGGGCTTACTGATCTTCTCTAAGTCCCATAATATCCAATTAATAATCACCGAAGATCTACAAAAGTTTTGGGATAAGAACCAACATTAAAAAGAAACAACATCATGAATTCTCATATTTGAAATACTCAGAAAAATCAGATCCAAAAATTATTCAAATCATCAATCCGGCTTCAGATTTCGATTCTACACGAAAAATTGAGTCACGTATGTGTTTTGATTTTTTCTTAAATCTCATCCAAATGCACTCAAAAAGAAGATCTAAACATTCCAAATTGGCTCTTCTCATTCCACTTGTTTTTGCCTCTTTTTCCAGAAAATTACCAACATATTATCTTCAAGAACACTAAATTATTTTCAGAATTTCTTCCACAGATTGATGAATATTTATTGGATTACTAATTACCTACAACATGAGTTTAATTCCTATATATGTTTAGATTCCAAAAATCCATTAACAACTATATCCTTTCATCTTCCAAGCATGAAAATCATCTCTTTTTAAAACTATCCTAACATGGACAATATACAAACTTAAATTGCAAATATCAAACACTTGCCTCTAATGAAGATCAGACCCTTTGGAGTTGAATAACACAGGTGGTGATGGTGGTGGTGACCTTTGACCTTTGGTTCTCCTCCTTCCCAAGCAAACTTCTTTTTCTTTCCAAGCAACCTTCCACTCTCTCTAAGAAGATGAATTTTCAATTTTGTGTAGAAGAGATGAAATGAACCTACATACACTAATCTCCAAATACTTATAATAAGAATAAACCCAAAATCACTATTCATCCTCCTTGTAAAAATAACCAATTAATCCATTTTAATATCCTCAATTCGGATAAATCCCAAATGAATTAATTAATAATAAAATCCAATTAATCCATTAATTTAAAATATAATTCATTTTAAAAGTCATTAAAATCACGGGGTATTACACATTTTTGCTTCACATAGTCAATCTAAGCATAAGCAACATAAATGGCTTTTCTCTAGCCCTTGTCCCAAACAGCACTAAAGGAAGCCTTCATAATAAAATTTCTCTTAGCTTTCGTAAATGATATAAGATCTTCGGTAGCCTTTGCCCTGCGATCAGCTTTCTCTGCCCTGCACCCAATTTCCTCTTTCTTGCGCTCAACTTCCTCTTTCTGGTGCCTAGCTTCCTTAGCCATTCGCTCAGTTTCAAGGGCATTACCATCAAACATCTACCAAGCAGTCTTAGTTGTCTTCAATTTCTTTGCCCAAGTACTCTTTTCAGTCTCCAAGTCCTGTTAAGATTCGAGCAGAGATTTATTCAAGGCAACCAAGGCATCCTCCACCTCATTTGAAGACGAAAAATCTTTAATTGAATCATCCTTCTCCGGCATATTATTGAAGCGTAGTAAGAACTATAAAAAAGGATGATCAAACTGAGTATATAAGAAATATACAAGACAACCAACCAAAAAATAGAAATTACTTGTTGAAGCAAGGTTCTGAGCAGCCAATTTAGAAACCCTCCTTCTAGGGAGCGTGGCATCCACCCTTTTATTATATAGAAGTGTGCCAGATTTCATCAATCTCCTGGCCAAACTAGGAGTAATAGTTGTTGGAGGAATAACATCAGAAGTGGGTAAATCAACTAAGGACAGTTGATCGAACACCTGGTCGACTTACTTCTATACAAGCCCTCTCCTAAGTCTCTTCAGAGTAACATCAACCTGTTTTGGAGCTACATCCTTAGGATTCATGTCTTTGGGGGTGGATCTTTAGGTACGCGATCCTTGGGGGGTAGGGGATTCAAAAAATCCCCTGGTTTCTTCTTGGCTCCTTCAACAGATGATTGGGAGCCAAAAACACTACTGATATAAAGGTCAGGAAACTTCCTCTTCCTCATAATTTCACACAGAGAAGAATAAAAATCAATAGAAACCTCGTGGCCAATATCAATTACTATTGCAGGAGACGCGACAGGTCTGGTAATAAAAGAAGAAATAATGTTTTCGTACTAGAGCTGATAAGAGGCAGACCTAACGTTCTCTTCAGCAACTACCTTATGAAAACCCTAGATAAACTTCAATTCTCTCAAATTTACTTCACTCTCTTTGGGGAACTTTCTTTTTTGATCAACTACAAATCAATTTACAAACAGTCAGTATGACATTTTACCAAACATAAACGGGGAAAATTTACTAAAACATAAAACAACCTATTCCGTTGCCATAGAGCGGACATCTAGGTCCTTGATATTTAGCGTCTCAAACTAAAGGGTCATGTTGCCAATTATTTACAACTACCCCGTGATCAAAATAATCCCTATTAGAATCAGGGAGATTAACTACTAAAGCTTTTCTAATAGCCCTAGTTTTCAAATAAAAGGTGGTATCACTAGTTACCCATTTATAACAAAACATTATTTGTGGAATCCCTATATGGGTTCCATAGATTTAATTTAACCTATAAACACCATTTACAACTCTACATGTGTTAGGAGCCACTCTTGAAGGTACAATGTCAAAATATTGACAAAACTCCAGACATAGGGGATTGTGAGGAAATGTGAACCCACATTCAGCAATAAAGATGGAAGGGAACCAATGGCCCTCAACAAGAGAGTAAAAATAAGAAGGAAAAGTGGGGTGTTCCCATACAACCCAAGATGGAATATCAAAATCGATTATGAACTTATCAAGTGACTCGATGGAATAAACCATGATGAAGAAAACAAAGGAGAAGATAAGAAAAAATCATACAAAACTTTAAGGATTTAGCAAGAACTGAAGACAGGAAAGAAAAAGATCGCACAAAAGTTTAAAGAACACGATAGCAGAATCAGAAATAAGAGTTAGAAAATTATCGAAGTTTTATGACTCTTTTTGTAAGATGCATCGAAAGCTAGTAAAAGTAATGATTAAAGAGAACGATGGTTGGGTTTACGACGGATGACAAGGGAAAAGTTGAAGATACCCCAGAAATATTCATTAAAAATTTGAAATATTTATTAAATTTCCATTCGCGCTCAAAACTGTCAATCAAGTGGGTAAATTTCACAAGTCTGGAAGGTGTGCAGCCAACCAAATAGCCCGAACTACTGGTGAAGCATAATATTCAACACTTTCGCATCAACTCCAAGTATGAAAATTTAGGGGATTCTATTGATACCAAAATCTACCGCCCTATGTGGACCAATTACAAGCCTGCACGTGTCCTCCAATGTGGCACAAGTCCAAGTCATACTATTACAAAACCCAACTAACAAGGAAGCCCAACCAATAGGGAATCCCGACCAACAACCTGTATTGCCAACAAGGCGACAACAGTCTTACAGCCTATATTGCCAATGAAGCGATAGCCTTCATATATTTAATTCTCATTATGTATTAATGTAAATGTGTACCAAATTAAGGCATTCCGTCCTTTCACATGATAACTATAAAGACCCCTCTTGGGTTATAAATACATTTATCACCCTCTTTGCAAGGGGCCGAAAAAATAACCCAAGGCAATCAATACAGAACAGTGGACGTAGACTATTCCTTTGAGCCGAACCAATTTAAAAAAATTTGTGTCTTGTTTGTTTTACTTATTTTATATGTGATCTATAATTAGGCTTAGTCTAGTTTTTTGCATCAACAGATTTAGAAATAAATCTTGGGATGATATCGAATGATAGCGTAGATCTAATGAATAACCCAAAAAAAGAGTGGTTCTTATCACGAATTGATGAAAAGATATGATCTTTAAAACTAGGAATTTCTCATTCTATAATTTTTGACATAATGGTACTCTTATGATTTTCATTAGAAATTAGGTGTTATTCTCATGTAAAAACTGTTGGTAGATGATATAAAACCATTTAAGGGTCAGATATGGGGAGGTTGTAATAATTTTTGGGAGTTAAATAATGAGTTATATATGGAGAAAACTTGGAAAATTCATCTAAAATAGTAGCCTCCCCGAAGCTGCCCAAACCTCGGGGTGAACTGGTTCGTCCCTGGGGGCAAACCGATTCCGATTCTGTGTTCACCCGAGGATAGCTAGTTTGTATCTTGGGTTCGTCGTCTGGGGTCCCCATGAATTTACTAGTTATGAAATATTATTTCAACACTTTTTGAATATTGTTAGGGTTAAAATGTATCCATTTAAGCTAGTCAGGAATTTTGGGAAAATTGGTATGATAATGTAGTCATTGGGTTACTCGGGAATAGGATCTGGGATACATGAACATGGGAGTTACGGTAGGACTCGGGAAGGCTGGTGATTATATAAATAATTTGTACAAATTCAATAATGGGGAAAGACTATTTAAAATAGATGAATTTGTATGTAACGAGAAGGTTGGTAATCACCTAAATTAATTGGGGGTAAATTATGGAAATGTTGGGACTGTTATTTAACTAACGAAACTAAATAATTAACAACATGGTTAATTAAATGGGAAATATTGATGGGTAAATCAATAATATATCATGGTGTAATTGTAGAGTTATATATATATATATACTAGTGTATGCCCATGCCTGAAGGCAC
This sequence comes from Sambucus nigra, assembly GCA_949130495.1. NCBI lineage: Eukaryota > Viridiplantae > Streptophyta > Magnoliopsida > Dipsacales > Adoxaceae > Sambucus > Sambucus nigra. The sequence goes on along the minus strand of OX422224.1, from coordinate 391,841,001 downwards.
GACGAAATTTTCCAAAGTACGTAATCGCAAAACGGCGACAATTTTTCAAATTATATAATAGCGAAATGCAAAAAATTTGAGGTGTAATTTTAAAACAATGTCAAATAGTCCAATAACATTCAAATAGTGTAGATTCATCAAATAAATTCACATATAATACAAAATATACAACATTCATCCATAGAATTCACATTTTGTCTCAAAAAAACAAAGTGTCAATTTTTTAAGAAAATTGGGTATAGCCCCCTTTGTTTATTGGACTATCCACCCTATTTAAGGGGTAACAACAAATCCAACAAATTAAAAAAAAAATCCCAAATTCGATAGATTTAGGCAGCGGGCTACAACGGTGGAAGTTTGAGGCAGATTTAGGCAGCGGGTTACAACAACGATGGAAGATTAAGTCCATGTGTTGATTGGCCTTGAATTAAAACCTGAAACGAAAAGAAAAAAAAATAGTTTGTCCCCAAAAATATTGTACGTTAGCAGTTCAACTTTCGAGTTCCCAAAAACATTGTACGTTAACCTAACTACCATAGCTGGTACACAGTGATCATATGTGGCATGGAGTTTATAAATCTCATCCTCACATGGGGAAGGGGGAGGAGACGTGTGTGAGTGGGGAAGGGGGAGGGGATGGGGCAGGGGGAATGTGTGTGCATATATGCATATTACAGCGTGTGTGCGTGTGCGCGTGTGTGAGTGGGGAAGGGGGAGGGGACGGGCAGGGGCACGTGTGTGTGTACGTCTGCGTGTATGCAATGCATATATTCAATTTGTGGGTGTGTGCGTTTGTGTCTTTATGTGCGCATGTGTGCGTGTGAGTGGGGAAGGGGGAGGGGCAGGGGCAGGGACGTGTGTGTGCGTGTGCGCGTGTGCGCGTGTTTGTGTGTGTGCACGTGTGTGCGTGAGTGGGGAAGGGGGAGGGGACGGGGTAGGGGGCGCGTGTTCGTGTGCATGTATGCATATATGCAATTTGCATATATACAATGCATATGTGCATATTACAACGTGTGTGCATGCGTGTGTGTGCATGTGAGCATGTGGGCGTGTGTGAGTGGGGACGTTTAAAGTACACATCTAACCAGATAATTTTGTTTTCATTAAAAGAAAATTACTTTTGAACTATTCCTAGATGAATGAAAAGTACAACTTTAAATCGATTTGGCTTTATAATGTATAACTGCGAACACATTAGTAAATCATAAATAAATTGAGTATTAAAATGAAAGGGAAAAGATGTCTACCATGTGGTGGTGTTTGTCCGAGGTTCCGAGGTGGTTAAGTCATGGAGATCTTCCACAACGATGGTAATTCAAAGCATGAAACTTGAAAATATGGCAAAAACCCATAAGAGAAAAAATGTGTTAGATCTGGAAAACTAAAACGAAAAATTAAAACACGTTAGATTTAGATAAATTATGTTGGATATTAAACTCCCACACCCACCCTTAAAAACATTAAAACCAAAGAAAAATTTTCCCATAGCATTATTGCACTGCATATATATGCATATGCATATATATGCAACATATATATGCAGTCGCATATATATGCATATTGGATATATATGAAGTTCTTATGTTTGGGGGGTGTCATTTAATCAAGGGGAAAACAAAAACAAAATATCAAAATCATCGAGAAGTCACAAATTATCGGTCTCTCACCTGACTACAGAGACAAATCGAGGAGTGCTAAATTGATACTCAATGGCGCTATCCTCACCATACACCTCCTCAACACCGACACCGACGGTGGATTTGTGGTCCTCTTGGACCACCGGACGCACTGCATATATCATATATTTTAAAGTATTCTCCATAAAAAAGGTAGAATTTCATTCACAGGGTCGACCAATGGAACTCAACGCCGACACTAATACAGGAGTTGGGACTCTTCTTTGTGACCGACTCGAACATCTTGAAACCCCAAGTAGCAAGTCATTCTGTAAAACCAAAAATTGTTAATTACTTATGTTATATGATCTTGCTCGTAGATTACTTCCTATAACATGAACAAATGAATAGTACCATGAGACTATGAGACTTTTCAAATACATGAGACAATATGCACTGGGCAAGAAGAGGGAGAAAACCATTTTATCTCGATCCTTGGTTGATTAAAGAAGAGGGGCGTGAAGACAACTTAAAATGTTTGTGTGTGTGTTTGTGTCCGCGTGTGTGAGTGGGGAAGGGGGAGGGGGAGGGGACGGGCAGGGGGCATATGTGTGTGTGTGTGTGTGTGTGTGTGTGTTTGTGCTTGTGCGCGAGTGTGTGCGTGTGTGGGTGGGTAAGGGGGAGGGGACGGGGAAGGTATGCATATATGCAATATGCAATATGCATATTGCATATATTCATATGCGTGTGTGCGGGTGTACATGCATGTGTTTGTGTGTGCATGTGTGAGTGGGAAAGGGGGGGAAGGGATGGGCAGGGGGCGCGTGTGTACATGTTTTTGTGTGTGTGTATGTGCATGTGTGAGTGAGTGGGGAAGGGGGGAAGGGACAGGAAGGGTGAGCATGTGTGCGTGTGTGTGTGTGTGTTTGTGTGCGCATGTGTGCATGTGTGAGTGGGGAAGGGGGGAGGGGACGGGGCATGTATGCATATATGCAATCTTCATATATGCAATGCATATATATATGCAGTTCATATATGCAATCTGCATATATGTAGTGCGAGTGTGTGCGTGCGTGCATGTGCGTGCGTGCGTGTGTTTGTGTGCACGTGTGTGAGTGGGAAAGGGGGGAGGGGACGGGCAGGGGGCTCATGTGTTTGTGTTTGTGTGTGTGCGTGTGAGTGGAGAAGGAGGGAGGGGATGGGCAGGGGGTGCATGTGTGTGTGCGTGCATGCATGTGTTTGTGTGAGTATGTGTGAGTGGGAAAGGGGGGAGGGGACAGGCAGGGGGAACATGTGTGTGTGTGTTTGTGTGTGTGAGTGTGAGTGGGGAAGGGGGGAGAGGACGGGAAGGGTGAACATGTGTGTGTGTGTGTGTGTGTTTGCGGGGAGGGGATGGGGCAGGTATGCATATATGAAATCTGCATATATGTAAATGCATATATGTAGTGCGAGTGTGCATGTGTGCATGCGTGTGTTTGTGTGCGCGTGTGTGAGTGGGAAGGGGGAGGGGGCGGGCAGGGGGAACGTGTGTGTGTCTTTGTGTGTGAGTGGGGAAGGGGGAGGGGACGGGAAGGGTGAGCATGTGTGCGTGTGTGTGTGTGTGTGTGTGCGTGTGTGAGTGGGTAAGGGGGGAGGGGACGGGGCAATTATGCATATATTCAATCTGCATATATGCAATATTCATATATGTAGTGCATATATGCAATCTACTACATATATGCATATGCATATGTATATATGCAGTGCATTAATGCATATGCATATATGTAGTGCGAGTGTGTGTGTGTGCGCGTGTGTGAGTGGGAAAGGGGGAGGGGGCGGGCAGGGGGCACGTGTGTGCATGTTTGTGTGTGTGCGTGTGTTAGTGGGGAAGGGGGGAGGGGACGGGAAGGGGGAGCATGTGTGCGTGTGTGTATTTAACTATGGTACTGTCATTCACATCATAAAATTAAAAGTCACTAAATAAGAAATCAATGAATTACATTTTAACTCACCAAATGAGTAATTAACCTCAAGTGGACATCCAACTCTAAGAATCATCTGCTTCAAGCACAATCTGATACCATTTAAAAGGGTCACCTTATAAGAGTATAGCAATTGAAAAAACAAACTTTAGAAAACAAATGAAAAAAATGAATTATAATTGCAGTAAACCGAGTTGTCTGATAACCTTTACTCAAAAGTTGAATAACTTCAAATACAAATGGATTCTTGGGCTACCCTCATATGAAAATCTGCAAATTCTTATTTCTAAACTCTCCTTTAAATAGTATAGGGTCTCTAGTATTTGGGTTCCTATTATACGACCTAAGCTTTTGAGAACAAATTCAGACCTTTCTCGGATAACTATAATAACTGGATAACTGGATAAAGTAGAGTATTATGGGTTGCTTTCCTTTCTTTTTTTGCATGTTTTCTTTAACCCCTTTTCATTCCAAACACAACTATATGCATATGCATAAATATGCTGCACTGCAACTATATGCATATGCATATATATGTAGCAGCATATATATGCATATGCATATATATGCTGCTGCATATATATGCTGCGCATCCATATGCAATCTGTATATGTATGGAGTGCATATATAGGCATATGCATATATATGTATGCCTTCGATTTTTGGGAATTGAAAAAACGGCATTGTTGAAGAGGGATTGGAGATACAAATGCTTGATATCGTAGGCTTGATATCTATACATAACTATAAATAACCTTTAATGATCAACGACTCCCAACCAAAATTGGGACCCAAATAGAGAGCGAGAGAACAGAATAGACTAACTACATATATAAGATGTCGATTGTATATATATGATGCAGATTGCATATATATGCAGCTGCATATGGTAAATGATCTAAAAGAACTCTAAAAACGTCAATAATTAATTCCAAATATAAACAAATAGATGAAACTTACCCTCAGTACTAAAAATGATGAATCCTCCCATATAGCCTGTACAAAGGAAACAATGAATGAGAAAATAACCAAACTCAAAAAAGTTACCTAATATTCTGAAGTGAAAAGGGGATAATTTAAAAAAACTTGCTGAAGAAGCAAAATGTTTTCCTCAAACAAATACCTAATGCTGCTACACATACACTGCCACTGCCACATACACATGGAGAATTAGTAGACATGTTAGCAACCAAAAGATTTAACAAAATTCAAAGAATGCAACATAAAAATAACCTGCTATAACACGTTCAATGTGCTCTCGTTCACATCATTTCCGCTGAGCAAATGTTACCTTTGAGATTCCACTTTCAGACTGTGCCAAGAAAAGGAAAATGCATTTAAACTGAAATTATGTTTCGAATTTCCAAAGTACAGTTTATAAAAAGTGAAAAGGCCTTTTCAAACATACCCCACCTGAAATAACTTTTTCTTTCCCTTTTCGCTTTACTATACCTACGTCGGAACTTGCCACAATGTTTTGATTTTGGGCCTCAATTCGAATAGCATTTACTTCAGATTCATCTCGAATAATAACACCAAGGTGTCTACGTCGCGTTAATTCAACCTATAATGACAAAAATAATTAGTATCAACAACCAAAATATACATGTAAGATTATACATCCAGGAAATGAATAGACGTATCCTTACATCTTTCAACATGTCAGAACATTTCCAGACTGTGGTTCTCTGAACAAAAGAAGCAGAACCCACGAAACCCAAACCTAAGAATGTAATAGGTAAAGGCAAGCTTCACAAAAGGTAACCTATTAATACAAAAAAGTAACTAAAAGTAAAGTAAATACCTTAATAAGTAAATACTTTAGCCAAGCTTGGCTAAACCTCCATAATGTAAATACCTGTAAATAAGTAAATTCCCAAATCAAATGTGAATAAGTAAACCTACAAATGTGACCAATAACCATAAGTGAATCAGATGTAAATATCCAACGTTAATACCCAATGAAAATAAGTAAATCCAAGCTTCACAAAACCTCCATAATGTAAAGACCCGTAAATACCCAAATCATATACGATACCTATAAAGACCCAAATCAGATAAAATACATCAGTCAAGCTGCACAAAACCTCTAAAATGTAAGTACCTAAATGTAAATAACAATGAAGCTACATAAATTGATTTCACACGAGAACATTAAAGTTAATAACGAAAATACATCAGTCAACCGTCACAAAACCTCTAAAATGTAAATACCTAAATGTAAATAACAATGAAGGTACATAAATTGATTTCACACATCAACATTGAAGTTAATAACGAAATCAAACCTCACACGACATAAATAACAATGATTTCACACATAAATAAAAAAATCAAACCTCACACAATAGTTAATAACGAAATCAAACCTCACACAGCATAAATAACAATGATTTCACAGTATAAATAACGAAATCAGACCTCACACAGCACAAATATCAATGATTTGACACATAAATAACAAAATCAAACCTCACACAACACAAAATTAAACCTCACACACCATTGTTATACAACATTGATTTTGTAATGTGTGTGTGCGCGCGCGCGCGCGCGCGCGCGCGTGTGTGTGTGTGTGTGTGTGAGAGAGAGAGAGAGAGATAGAGAGACTTCCTGATGCAGCGATGGAGTGGCTGGCAGCGGAGGTAGTGGCTAGGGCAGCGGATGGAGGGCGACGTAGCGGATGGAGGGCGACGCAACGGAGGTAGTGGCTAGGGAAGCGGAGGGCGACACAACGGAGAGAGTGAGAGCGAGAGATTTAGGTCGACGAAGCGTAGAGAGGGAGAGCCAGGTTCGGGCTTGAGGGTATGCGTGTAAGAGTGTGAGGTAGGTAGTGTTACAAAAATACCCTTAATTTTGAATTAAGGTGTAATCTTCGTGGGTAAAAAAAGGGGAAAACCCAAATTATTGAGGGTAGATTTGTAAAAATGAATGTGAAGTGATCCAAACCATTAAAATGTGTAAAAATATTTGGGTAGGTGGCACCGATCTAGACCGTTAAAATTGTACACATTTTCGAAAACCAAGCTCCCATACTATATATATATATCAAGTGGTATAGATATGTAATCATTTATCATACCGATATTTGTGGATGATCCTATTAGTTAGGGCTGTGCGCGCTCGAGATTGGAGCACACGTCAGCATAGGATGAGTTGGGCGTAGTGTAGGTCATATTTTAGGTACTTATCGCGGCGCCACTTATTGGAGTTAAGTGTTTATGCTGGGATCCATGTAACACTTCTTGGGATGCGTCGTGCAATGGTGTTACTGAGTGGTTACCACACCATTTTCTTATGTATTATGTTGCCTGTGGTGGATAGGAGATTTTCTTGGGCTTACCGATAGAGCACGAATGAGATGCTATTCGTAGATGTCGTCGTGTCGCATATATATAAGGACATATATAGAAATTAAAGGAAATGAATAAGATGAATTCCTTGTCTAATGATGTAGACTATAAACCATATACCCTATACTACGTAGGATGCATGATAAATGATTATGTAACTGTTATGGGTAGTTTGATTGGGTTATTCAAAAAATGGTAATAAAAATGTAGACAATTATGTTCCAGCACATAAATTATGCTAGACACATTACATGTTTAATAATGCACTTGTTATCTATATTTATTTTAAGATTAAAGGATTGGATACGATTAGTATTGCACCAAGGTTAGAGGTGAAAAAAATTATCTCATGCTATTGTCGATGGGAGACTCATATTTAAATTAACAGTAATCTTACGTTTCAATTTCGGTAAGTTAATTCTAGAACACTTTAGGGCAGTTACACAAAATATAAATGTTCCCCACAGTTTTTCTTGGACATGGATAGTGGCCAGACTTGATGTCACGCACTTCTTCTCGAAGATCAATTTATTGATTCTAGTTTAGCTTGGTACTTCGTCCTATCTTTATTTATTTTGGATTAATATATGGGTATAAGTCTGGAGTCATTTAGTTTATTGGTTGAGACGTTATGTTCATGCTAGTTTTTATTTTATTGGATGTGGATGTCGGATTCATTATTAATTCTTTTTATTTAATTTAATCTAGTTTTAAATTAAGATGTGGTTTATTAGTTGAATATTTAATATGATTGTTTCTAATAATGATATAAATTATCAAGCATTCCCCATCTTCGGCGCATCGTGCGTGGACAACCCCTGCGTGAGAAAATGGGGTTGTTACAATTGGTATCGGAGATTGATTCTAACGTCCTTAGGATGTGTGTAGCGCTCATTGCGTTCGTCATTGTGTTCTTTGATGTATAGTTCCCTATGTTTAGGATTCATTGTATTCTTTACGATCACTTAATAATACGAATTTTGTTTACTTTCAGATGGCAAATGGTATGATAGACAAACCAAGATGTGTCACAACGTTAACTAAAGATGAGTGGTCTCAGTAGGATCCACAATAGCAACCACCGCCACCATTATCCCCACCTGTGGTTAGACCACCAGTGATTCCCACTATCGTAGCTCAGGAAGCGTCAACCATCATGGCAGTAATGTTAAGGCATTTTCCACCACTCTGGCATCAACAACACCTACCACCACCACCACATAGATAGTGCAACCAATCCAATGCCTGGATTGATCTGGGATAAATCTAGGGAGGCCTTCACTAAGGGAAACCACCAGAATTTATTGGCAGTTCTAACTTTTTACGGACAAGCTAATATAAGAGGAACATTCAACATCAGTTTTGGATGGTGGAGTGTATGCCAGTTTAGAGGCAGATGTTGGCCTCATTTCGACTTGTATAGGAAGCCTTTCAGTGTTGGGAGTACGTCACTTCGGAAGCAGTGAGGGATAGTTTGACCATAGAGGAGTTCTAGGAGAAATTTGAGGGGAAGTACTTTCCTTTGTAGATGCAATCAGAATTACAAAGTAAATTCATGGACCTCAACCAGGAGGGTCACACTGTGGTAGAATACAAGGAGTAGTCTTTTCTTCATCAAAATAACGAGGAATATCGTTTGGTTCATTCTTAGCATCATTGCCAAAAACTTTTTAAATTACTAATCACCTATGTCCAAATTCACTGGTGCCAAATTTTTTCTTTCAATAGTAACACAACATGCGAAACATAAATAAAATAACCAAACCATCCACATAATAAATATAGTCCTAAATATCCACATGATAGATAGATAGATAGATAGATAGATAGATAGATAGATAGATAGATAGATAGATAGATAGATAGATAGATAGATAGATAGATAGATAGATAATATGGAATAAACCATCGGTTCCCGAAACAAAATCCAACTATGAGTATAAACGAATAAACTGAACCCACATATAGTCTAATAAATAAAACTAAAATACTGAATCGTCTAAAGGGGAAACATGCCCAAATGGAATAATGAAATGCAACACCTAATATAGGAAAAAATAACTGAAGCATCTAACTCAATCCTTCACGTCTTTATAAGTGTTGTAGCTACACATCCCTATAATGAATCATCAAGTGGGGCGTCCCTGTGGCTAGGCACCAAAAATATTTTGGAAAATATTTTTGACAAGGTTCAGAGCCCAAAAAATTTTTAGAAATATTTAGTAAGCAATCAAAATGCAAAAATTTAAATATGCATGAACACATTCCATATTTAAGCTGATGTCACACTCTCTTGAGATATTTTCCACCCCGCAACTATTATGCACACCTATCTCTTGCCTCCTAACTCAACTAGTTAAGCTACCCCCCCTAACTAGTCTTGTTACTCTCCTTTCTATCATGCTACTCTAACCTAAGTATTTCTTACTTTCATTTATAACTTGTTATACTCATTAACTTATTTAATCATTTCAACTATAATTAATCATATAACATTCACACCAGTTATAAATGATATGCACTCATACTTTATGTATTTATCCCGTATATAATTATTTAATTGTAATATATACGTACTAGTATACAATAACAATCCATACATGTGAGGTATAATAACTATCATCTTGAGTAATAAATCCCCATATGCTTTCTCTAAAATGCTATCTCCCCGGGTATATTTAATCCAACCCAGATACTATATGAAGTTGCAGGGTCCCCCAATTTTAAATTTACCAAAAAAAGTAATTTCAATCTCCTTGTTGATGTAAAAAACTAGATCACTCTAATTATTCAATCACAGATAAAGAAATGAGACAAAAGATTTTTTAAGTGGTTCGGCTAGGAATAAAGCCTACGTCCACTGTTATGTTATTGAGTGTTTGTGGAATTCTTGATTACAAGTTCTCTCAAGAAATTCCCCCCCACCTAGAATGAGGGTGATACAAGGTATTTATAGCCATTAGGCTCTACATGAAAGGGCTGATACATTAAATGATATACATATGAAAGGGTAATACATTTAATGCAGCGTGTGCATCAAGATGATAAACATTCAATGAATAGTTGAACTGTTGATTATCTGGAAATTAATGATACGACCGAGATGCAGTTCGGACCGCCTTAGTTGCTCGTTGCTCCGGAGTTCCTCGGAGCGCTGGAATACCTCGGAGTGATAAAGTTCCTCGGTGTATCCTCGTTGCTCGGAGAGAACATGAGTTGGTCGGGGAAATGAACTTCCTCGTTGCTATTGTGACACGTAGATTGACACGTGTCTTAGTATTATTCGTCCATATCAGCATATTAATTTTGGTATCAACAGAAGCCCCCAATGTTTCATATTTCGAACTTTGAGGAGTATGTGACATTCTTTCTCGGTATATGGCAATATTAAATGACTTTCCTGGATTTTAGGAGCATTTTCTTTGTATTTGAATTCCCTTCAATATTCGCAGAATCCGCCTTTTTGAATTTTCATAAGCGCTTCGATCTTCGTGCAGTTTTTGTCCTTTTAGCCGCCGATAATACAATAGTTTCTTTTTCGTAATCATTTCTTTCGCCGCTTACCAAGGTAAAGTATTTAAACTTCTTAGGTAACCATACCGTCTTCTACCTTTTCCAATTTTCTGCATGCAAGCTTTCTATTCTCTCTTTCTCTCTTGTGCGTTCATCCTTGTTTTCGTTCATTGTTGATAGCTCTCCTTTCTTCCTGTAAGCTTTTCTTCCTTCTTCTGTTATTCACCATGGTTTATATTATTGAATCTATTGAAAAATTCCGTTCTGATTTTTCCATCCCTTCTTGGGTGATTTTAGAGGAGTTTTCTGAACCTCAAAATTACTTTCGTTTGGCTGAGGGACATTGGTTTCCCAATCTTTTTATTGCTGAATGTGGGTTTTCTTTTCCACCAAACCCATTATGTTTAGAATTTTGTCAGTACTTCGATGTTGTCCCTGTAAAAATAGCCCCCAATACATGGAGAATAGTTAATGGGGTGCATAAGTTAAATCAAACTCATGGAACTCGTTTAGGAATTCCTGAGATTATGTTTTGCTATAGATGGGCTATTCTAGACGATGTTTATTATTTAAAAACTAGATTTTTGAATAGGGCTCTGGTAGTCAACCTCCCTGATGCTAATAGGGATTATTTTGAAAATGAGGTCATTATAAAAAATTGGCAACATGCCCCTTTGCCCGGAGATGAAGTATATGATGGTCCCAAATGCCCCCCTATGGCAATGGGATAGGTTATTTCTATTTTATTGACTTTCTAAAATTTTGATTTCATCTTGTTTGTGTAAATGCGTGATTGACATTTCAACTTATTTTTGTTTGTAGTTGACAGCAAGAGAAAAACTCCCAAGGAATCAGAGGTAAATATAAGGCAATTGAAACATATCTGGAGTTTGCATCAGAAGAAAGCAAACGAGCATATCAGGTTTGCCTCATATTTGTTGCAGTATAGGAGCTATACGTCGTCCTTTACTTCTCGCCCTGTGGTCAGCACCAGTGATCCAGTGCAAATTCCTGAAGACTCTGATCCAGAATCTCATATCCCTTTGAGCCAAAAAATGGGCAAGAGAAGAGTACCCACTCTCTTTGAGGAGAGCTCCTCTGCTGGCGATGGGAAGAAAACCAAGGTTAATGTCCCAAAGGGGACAAATAAAATTGATGATGCTCCTTCTGTTGTTGTTCAGAAGGTTGCCGAGAAGCCCCCAGTGGCTCCTGTGCAGAAAGATGCACCTGTTGAAGTAATCACTATCTCACCAACCAAGAGTTCCTCGTTGGTTGAAGTTGCTGAGAAGGCACCAAGGAGATTAAGGAAGTCCTCCTCGATCAGTATTTCTGGAACCAATCCCCAGATCCTAGCTGGTGGAGATGGTGTTCCAATTATTGTTCCTCCAAGCTCTACGACGATCTTGGCAAAATTTTCACCTATCCCCGAGGTGCGAGGTACTGAAGAAGACCTTACTCGAGTGTGGTTACTTCTCTGGCTGCTCGTCATTTGGCTTCAGTAAGTATCTATACTCTGAGCTTTTTATATTTTCCTTTGTTGTTCCCAATTTTATTTCTGATTTCATTTTCCTCTTTTGATTGCAGTTGACGAACTGTTTCAATTTAATCTTTAAAAACGATGAAGCGATCAAGGCTTCTTGCTCCTCGTCCACTGTAGAGGGAGCACTGGAGAAAGCTATTAAATCTGTGAGTGAGTCCCGTCAGAAGTATGACGAGGATAAAACTGAATGGGAAAAGAAATTGGCTGCATTTGATGCAGAGAAGGTACAACTGGGTAATAAGGTGAAGGATTTGGAGAGAGAGAATAAAGACTATGCCGAGAAAATTTTAGGCTTTAGGGAGCTTAAAAATAAAATGAAATCAGCTGAAGAAGAGCTTACCCTTCTACGAGAGGTTAATCATTAGAAAGAGGAGGTAAAAAACAAATTGAAGGCCGCCGAGAATCTTATGTCCGAGAAACTATCCTCGGAGAAGATGAAGAGAAAAACAGCTGTGAAGACGTCCTTTAAAACTGGTTGGGACAAAGGATGGGACAGGGGGTGGCAGCCATAACGACCCAAGTGAAATATGGAAGTTTGAAATATTTTCATGACGGTTGGGTTGCAGCACTTCAGGAGTTGAAGGTGAACGAGGACTCCGAGCTATTTCAACAACATCTCCCTGGTCCTACTCCAGTTATTGAAGATGAGTCTTCAAACGAAGCTGCATCTGAAGAATCTTCAATGACAGTGGGTGATCAAGTCCTTGTTCCACTACCCAACCAGATAGCCACCGAGGAGATTTCGTCGTTGCCTGCTCCTCCAGAACAAGTCCCAGCTTCTAATAATCAGACCATTGTTCCTACTGAGCAACCGAGCTCCTCGTCCCAACCTCCCGAGAAAGTCTTGGGAGACAAGGAAAAGGTGTGAAGTTGTTCGGTACTCTTTTTATGTTCCTCTTTGACTTATCCTCTGTACTTAAAACGATGTAATCTTATTTGATGATGTAATAAAATCAAATCTTTTTGTCCAAATGATCGTCTCTCCTCTATCTGCATTTTGTCTTCTTTTTGATGATTGCTTTTTCTTTCTTTGTTAGTTTGTGGCTAGAATGGAACTGATATCTACTCATGATACAAAGCTGATGCGGCAATGCCGTGAATATTATAAAGCTGGTCATACAAATTTGAGTGTATCAGAAATTGCTGACATCCTTGGCCATGATGCTTTAGAACAAGCAATTGAGGCTTATTAGTACTTGAAGGATTTACTTGACAGAGCTATGGCCAATAACGTGGCCTACTATGACTTGATTGAAGAGCTTCATTATTCCTTAGAAGATCTACAATATCAACATAATGAATCAACTGCTTTGCTGCACAAGGAGTATGAAAATAGATATCAAAAGATTTCTTCTGAAACAGGCCATAAAAAGATCCTTGCTGGATACGATATTAGGGAGAGAACCCTAAAAGGTGAAATTGAAGCCTGTAGGCAGATTGCTGAGTTGCTGGAACAAGAGAACAATAATTTGCAGAACAAGTTGGCACAGTGTGAGTCTGCAGCTTCATCTTCCACTGCTTTAATACCGGTTACCGATGAGGGTTTCTCGTTCTTAGAGGTTGAGAATGCCAAATTAAGGCAAGATTTGGATACTCTGAGAAGATCTGGTATTTCCACTACTGCTTGGGGACGAGGAAGAGGGTCCCGTGGGCGAGGAAGAGCTGTTCAAAATGTTGTCGAGGAGCAAAATTCTCCACCTGCTCGGAGTCGATCAAGAGTTCTCAGCCGTAATGTTGAAGAATATCGTACTCTGTCAACATTGGAAACTCAAGCATACCAATTGAACGCCAAAGATCGGGCTTTATCTGAAATGTCCAAGAGAAATCTATCTTTGGAAGATCAACTTGCTGCAACGAAGTCTTCTTTGAATGAAAAAGATGTTTTTGCCAGGAACCTTCACGAGCAACTAGAGAGAATAACTTTCCAATTTCACAAACAACCTCGTGAGTTTTGGATGGCAGGCTATAATGAAGCCCTTTGTCACTTAGATGCTCGTCTTGAAAGTGCCAATAACGAAGGTTATAAACAAGGATGGTTGAATGCCCTAGGTGTGTTAAAGCTAGAGCAGGGCCATTTCTTATGGGATTATTATGCTCCCGGGCTACTAGACTTGCCTGTACCGCCTTATAAACTAGACATGGAGTGGATCCTAGCTCGTGCCATTCCTCGGAGTTTAATTTCAAAATACCTTGGCGACTATAGTCTTCATTCTCAGATTGAATTATCTCGTCCTGAACATCTACTGGACACACCTTCTGTAATGAACGTCAGAATGCTCAGAGATATTAACTTCATTAATTCTCATCTTTGCTTGGAAGACCCTCCTGCCGGCGAGGAACCTGTTTCAAAAGCTAAAGGAAAGAAACCAATAGAATAGGTTTTTCAATGTAACAGTTAGCACATATATGTAGCTTGTAATATATTTTGACCTTAATGAAAGAATTTATTTTTTGTTTGCAAATCTTTATTGCTATTGTTCTGCGTTAAACACTAAGTATGTATCTGTTAAAAAGATAATAATTTTATGCTATTCATTGACCAACTTAGTAATAAATATGAGAAATGTTGCTCAATAAAGTAATGAGTATAAAGATGTTTAAAATTTGGCCAACCAACCAAGGTTGTTAAATTGTGCTCGTTGACCAATTATAGTTAGTGAGAGCTTATCCCCGACTAACCATACTTGGTAAATTTTTGTCTTTTTTATAAAATGTGCCCGACCAACTAAGGTCGATAAATTCTTCTTGTCGACCAACTACAGTTAGTGGGTTTTTATCCCCGACCAACCATACTTGGTACAGTTTGGAATATTTTGTTCTTCGAAGAACTTTTGTAATAATCTTACCTCCCAACCAACATAAATTGGAATGTGAGAGCATATTTTCAAATCAAATAATATTTTTCTTCCCTCAACCATAGTTGATTATTGAACTATCAGGTTCTTTCGAACTATCTTGTCCACTAGTTATCTTACCAACCTTAATTGATCACGCTAGTGTACGCCTCCTAACCAAAGGAGTATATTTTTTTTTTCTTTCGAACTATCTGTCCACTAGTTATCTTACCAACCTTAGTTGGTCACGCTAGTGTACGCCTCCTAACCAAAGGAGTATATTTTTTGGTTCTTTCGAACTATCTGTCCACTAGTTATCTTACCAACCTTAGTTGGTCACGCTAGTGTACGCCTCCTAACCTAAGGAGTATATTTTTTGGTTCTTTCGAACTTTCTGTCCACTAGTTATCTTACCAACCTTAGTTGGTCACGCTAGTGTACGCCTCCTAACCAAAGGAGTATATTTTTTGGTTCTTTCGAACTATCGTCTTCTTTTTGCTGTCGAGCAGAGTAGTGTACAACACTAGTATTCCCCGAAAAACTTTCAAACAAAGGAGAGGAAAATGGTGAAAACATCATCGTTTTATTCATATTAATGGAACCGTTGTACATTTTACATCATTAATAATACTTGCGAAGGTGTTCAGCATTCCAAGCATTCTTGAATTCTTCTCCTTCTAGAGTTGCTATTCGGTAAGTTCCTGGTCGAACAACTTCTGTAACTCGGTAAGGCCCATGCCAGTTTGCCTCCAATTTATTGTGCTTCTAAATAACCTTCTTTAGCATATAATCTCCTTCCTTTAAATCGCATTTCCTCACCCTTTTGTTGTAGAAAAGAGCTGTTCGTTGTTGATAAGAAGCATTCCTAATGGCTGCCTCTTCTCTGACCTCCTCGAGCATATCCAAATCCAGTCTTCTCATCAATTCACTAATAGGAGAATTAAAATTCAGTACTCTATGCGTTGGAAGACCCAACTCGGTAGGTATTACAGCCTCACTTCCAAATGCCAGCATATATGGTGATTCTCCAGTCGCTGCTCGGGGAGTTGTTCGGTAAGCCCACAATACTGATTGTAGCTCATTAATTCAGTTAGCTTTAGCTTCACTTATCCTTTTCTTCAAGACATTTAGCAGTGTTCTATTCGTCACTTCAGTCTGTCCATTGCTTTGAGGATGGCCTGGTGCTGAATGAACCTTCAAAATGTTCGACTGATGACAATAGGCAGCAAATTCCTCGTTATCAAATTGAGTTCCATGGTCTGTGATGAAGGCATGAGGGAGACCATATCGACAGATGATATTCTTCCAAACGAACTGGTATACCTTCTCGTATGTCATATCAATAAGCGGCTCAGCTTCTACCCACTTAGTAAAATAGTCCACTGCAACGACGAGGTACTTGAATCTTCCTCGGGTGATCGGCAGTGGTCCAACCAAATCAATTCCCCACATGGAAAATGGCCAAGGGGAAGTTATTGGTGTCAACAATGCTTGTGGAGTTCGTCGAATAGAGGAAAAACGTTGGCACTTGTCACATTTCTTAGCATAGGCTATACAATCAGCCTTCATCATCGGCCAATAGTATCCTTGAGTCATTACCCTTTGTAAAAGTGTTCGACCTGCTAAATGAGCTCCACAAGACCCTTCATGGATTTCTTCAATCAATTCTTTCACCTCGGAGGGATGTACACATCTCTGCAAACCTGCCATAATTCCTCGTCTATATAAAATACCATTAATTAATACATACCGAGCAACTTTATACTTTAATTTTTTGGCAGCGAGCTTATCCTCTGGAAATTCTCCCTCTTCAATATATACCCTGATGGGATCCATCCAAGATGGTCCTAAATCAAGGGTAATAACATTCATCGTCAGGTTTTCATCTATGCTTCAACTTTCCAGTACTTCAATTGGTATCGTTCTTCGCAGCTCGGTATGAGTAGCTGATGCTAGTCGGGCCAGTGCGTCTGCTTGTACATTCTCCATCCTCGGTATTCTCACCAATTGAATGGCATCAAATTCTATCAGTAACTCCATCACCTTTGCATGATATTTCGCCATTAAGTCTCCTTTAACTGCATATGTTCCTATCATCTGATTTACAATTAATTGAGAACCACTGAATACAATTACTTGTCGTGCTTCCATAACTTTTGCTAAGTTTAAACCTGCTATCATGGCCTCATACTCAACCTCATTATTGGAGGCTTTGAATTGGAATCGCAAAGCATATTCCATGTCAATCTCGTCTGGGGTGTTCAAAACAATTCCTGCCCCGCAACCTGCTGTGCAAGATGAGCCATCTACATATAATCTCCATATGGGCAACCCGTCTTCAAATTCCTTATCTGACAGGGTTCCTCGGTGAAATATTTGTTGCTTCTTTTCATCCTCCCCTGACACTTTTCGTTCCTCGTCGACCATCTCTTCTCACTCTTTTACCAACTGGAGCTGGTCTGAGCTCGAAGTTGATGATCTTTCTTCATCCATAAGCCCTTTTACCAACCGGAGTTGGTCTGGATTTATGTCTGTTGATCCTGTAACATCCACAGGTTGGTCAGCGAGCACCTTTTGCTCCTCGGGGGTATCAGGGTATGTAAACTCTGCTATAAAATCTGCTACAGCTTGCCCTTTTAATGATGATCTGGGTTCATACACAATATCATATTCACCGAGTTCTATTGCCCAGTACATCAGTCTTCCTGATTTTTCTGGCTTGTGAAGGGCTTGTCTCAATGGCATGTCGGTATACACGACGATTGTATGGGCCTAGAAATATGGCATCATTCTTCTACTTGCTTCAATTAATGCCAATGCCAATTTTTCTAGCTTTGGGTACCTGATTTCTGCATCTCGAAAAGCCTTACTTGTGTAATAGATGGGTTTCTGAACTCCATTCTCCAGTCTAATCAATGCTGAGCTAACTGCATTCTCTAATACCGCCAGATACAAGTACAACTTCTCTCCTGTTATTGGCCTGGACAACAATGGAGGTGCTCCCAAATATTTCTTCAAGTCTTGAAAGGCCTTTTCACATTCATCAGTCCATTCAAAAGTTTTTCGAAGTGTTTTGAAGAATGGGAGGCATTTATCAGTTGCTCGGGACACAAATCTATTGAGCGCCGCAACTCGTCCTGTAAGACTCTGCACTTCTTTCTTCGTCGTTTGATCTTTTCTGGATTTGCCTCAATACCTCGTTGGTTGACGATGTATCCGAGGAACATTCCTTCTCGTAATCCAAAGGTGCACTTCGTCGAGTTGAGCTTCATTTGGTATTTATCTAGTTGATCAAAGGTCTGACCTAAGTCAACTAGATGATCAACAGCTTTCTTGCTCTTTGTTAGCATATCGTCGACATAGACTTCCATGTTGCAACTGATTTGTTCGGCAAAAACCTTGTTCATCAGCCGCTGATATGTTGCACCTGCATTTTTTAAACCAAAAGGCATGACATTATAACAATAAGTTCCCCTTGGGGTAATAAAAGAAGTACTTTCCCTGTCTTCAGGTTTCATTTTGATCTGGTTGTAGCTAGAATATGCATCCATGAAGCTGAGCAGCTCATGTCCCGAAGTAGCATCCACTAGCTGGTCTATTCTAGGCAATGGAAAATGATCTTTCGGGCATGCTTTGTTGAGATCAGTGAAATCAACACACATTCTCCATTTATTGTTCTTCTTCTTTACCATCACCACATTTGCTAACCAGTCTGGATATTTCACATCTTCAATGAATTGGGCTTTCTGGAGTTTCTCGACCTCCTCTTGTATGGCCTGATTCTTCTCGGGACTAAACACTTTTCTTCTCTGCTTCACAGGCTTGATCTCCTTACTCACATTGAGTTCATGACATAAGAAGTTTGGATCTATTCCTGGCATGTCTTCGTGACTCCATGCAAAAGTATTCTTCCTGTTTCTCAAGAAAGTTATCAACTCTTGTTTTATTGAAGCATCCAACAACGAACCTATCTGGGTTACTCGTTCAGGGTGCTCCTCGTCTAGAATAACATTTTTTATAGATTCTACCACCTGTCCTTTTACAAGTTGGGATTCATCCCTGGGATCAAGAGTTTCAATTTCTGTACCTTCCTCCACCTGGTAGGTAGTAGTCTTTTTCCTTGATTCCTCAAGCTCCTCTTGCTCGGCAGATGAATAATAGCATTCCCGAGCTATTTTTTTATCACCTTTCACAACTCCTACTCCGAAGTTTGTTGGGAATTTTAAGCATTGATGCACTGTAGATGGAACTGCTTTGAACTTCTTCAAACTAACTCTTCCCATGATGATGTTGTAGGCTGACTGCACATTCTTATCCATCACAAAGAAGCGTATTCTTTCTGTTCGACAAGCAGGCCAAGTTCCAATGAATATGTCCAACTTGATCGTTCCAAGTGGAAAAACTTTCTCGCCAGCAAAACCCAGAAGGGGTCTGTGATAAGGTTCCAATTGAGATAATTTCAAATTCAAGCTATCAAAGCATGAATAGTACATGATGTCTGCCGAACTACCATTGTCCACCAACACCCTTGAAATCACCACATCTTTCATCCTCATTTTGATCACCAAAGGATCGTCGTGAGGGTAAAGAACACCTGCCAAATCGTTTTTTGAAAAACCAATAACTAGCTTCTCTTTATTTACCTTCCTCGGACGATCATCCTCGGCAAGATTTATTCGTTGAATATATGAGCAGGCTTGAGCCTCTCCGAGATAAGCCTTTCTTTCTGCAGTAAGGTCTCCTCCTCCAGCATCTCCTCCTGTAATAACATTACAATCAAATGACCCAAAACGTATGGAAAATACCTCTCGTTCAGGCTGCCTTGGCTTCTTTGGAAGATCGGGGTCTTCATCTGGATCATCTTCATGATCTCTTTTCTTTTTATCCTCCGTCCAACGAGGAGATCTGGAATGATCTCTAGTTCTATCATCATTCTTCCTTTCACCTCTGCGATCTACATACTTTGACAACTTTCCTCTTTGGATGAGCATTTCAATCTCATTCTGAAGGGCTATGCAATTTTTGGTCGTATGGCCGTGATCTTTATGGAACTCGCAATATTTGGCCCTATTCCTCAGGTCAGGATTGGTCCTCAGTTTATCTGGCCACATGATTTCTTCGTTATTCTTGATTTCTTCCAAAACATGATTAATACCCATTTTCAATGGCGTATAATTATCGTATTTCTTCAGGACTTCCCATGACTTCCTATTATTCTTGGAGTGCTTGTCACCACCATTATCTTTTTGCTCTTTCTTCTTAGATTTGTCAACCTCCACCCTGGTTTCTTTATCCATATTCTTCTTCGCAGCCATAGCCTCCTCGGCATTCATGATTTTGACCGCTTTTGCCATCAACTCCGACATAGTTTTAGGTGGATCTTTGGCCAAAGTGTAGTATAACTTGTTAGGCAGCAATCCACTCATCAAAGCAGTGATCGCTGTCTTTTCTTCATAATCTATGACTTCCAACTTCTCGTTATTGAAACGAGTTATGTAATCTCTAGTACTCTCACCTGATTTTTGTCTAACACTTAACAAGTGCGCTACTCGCTTTACTGGCTTTGCTCCAAAACAGAAATTGCCAATGAACAACTCGGCTAACTGAATAAAAGTCGAAATCTTACCTCGAGGAAGATTGTTGTACCATATTTGTGCAGATCCGGTAAGAGATCCCGAGAATGCTCTACACCTCATCTCATCTCATCGGGAACGGCATATATGTCGGTAGTAGCTTGATATTGTTCTATATAAAGAACTGGATCTGTCTTTCCATCATACTTAGGGGTCACTACAGGTGCTTTGAATTTCGATGGTGTAGGAAAATTCACAATGGCCTGCACAAAAGGTGTCCCTTGAACAAAAGTTCTCTGTAAGGGATTCCTTTCTTTAGCCATTTCTCCAAGTCTATCCTCCAATCGCTGAATGGAACCTTTCCATGCTTCATTTCCTTCCTCAGGCCGCTTAGTCCGAGCAATTGATTGTTCTGACGTAGCTTCCTGAGATCTATCTCGATGAGTAGCTGGTCGTGATTGTGCTGATCCTTCTCTTCGAAAGCTTCTCGATGGGGCTCTAGGTGGACTCATATTTCTCCTTGGTCCTAACCGACTGAAAGGAGACACCCTGCTTAATCTTTCCAGGGCGCTGGTTCTCTCCGGACAGAGAGTGATATGTTGATCTGTATCCGTAGCCCGTATCGATGAAGTTCGCCCAGGTTGATAAGAAAAATCATTAGATTCTTCATTACGATATGACCCAGTACGCCTGGATCACGATTGCCCACGATCATTCCTTTGCCCTGAATGGGTAGGTGCACCGCCATGAAGAGTTTGAATGAATTGCCTCATTGTTTCTTGCATGGCGGTTTGTCCTTGAGCCAGATTCGTCATAATTCCAGCCAGATCTGGAGGTGCAGATGGATTTGGAGGATTTCTAGCATTTCCAGCATTTCGATTACTGGATTCTGGATCATTTGCCATTGATGATAAATGATTTTTGGTGAAAAACGATAGCAACAGTCGTTCTCACAGACGGCGCCAATCTATTGATGTAAAAAACTAGATCACTCTAATTATTCAATCACAGATAAAAAAATGAGACAAAAGATTTTTAAAGTGGTTCGGCTAGGAATAAAGCCTACATCCACTGTTATGTTATTGAGTGTTTGTGGAATTCTTGATTACAAGTTCTTTCAAGAAATTCCCCCCCCCACCTAGAATGAGGGTGATACAAGGTATTTATAGCCATTAGGCTGTACATGAAAGGGCTGATACATTAAATGATATACATATGAAAGGGTAATACATTTAATGCAGCGTGTGCGTCAAGATGATAAACATTCAATGAATAGTTGAACTGTTGATTATCTGGAAATTAATGATACGACCGAGATGCAGTTCGGACCGCCTTAGTTGCTCGTTGCTCCGGAGCTCCTCGGAGCGCTGGAATACCTCGGAGTGCTAAAGTTCCTCGGTGTATCCTCGTTGCTCGGAGAGAACATGAGTTGGTCGGGGAAATGAACTTCCTCGTTGCTATTGTGCCACGTAGATTGACACGTGTCTTCGTATTATTCGTCCATATCAGCATATTAATTTTGGTATCAACACTCCTTTTAAGAGATGCGGAAGCGAGATGATGGGTCAAAAAAATAAAAAAAATATTCTTATCAAATTAAAATTAAACAAAGTGAAATACGATGGAACATACAAACAATTTGATTTCACTTAAACACACATAATTAACCGAAGTCCTAGAAATTTTCCTAAGTCATATTTTTCAATTTTACCAAATTAGGCCAAACTAATTTTAACAAATTAAATTCATGACTTGAATTAACTACACATCACCCAATATTTATTTAGCACAAAATTAAATAAGTAGTGATTAAACCCAATTTTATCTTTTTACCTAAGCAAGCGTTCTAGGTGATTTTTCAAGATATATTTAAACAATGGGTCACTACACCACGATGTATGAGGAAAAACCCAGAACGGAAAAAAATCTCGAATGGCCCTAGCCTTAAATCCACTAAGTATGGATTTACAAATTACAAGATATATGACTTACTTCCCCAACTCGACCCCTTGCAAGCCTTGATGCGTCTTCTATAAACACCTCCGCCTAGTAGACAATCCCGGAGCTCCACCAGAATCTTGGTCTTCAACCAATGATATAATAGGTACACCGTCAACCACATATGGTTCCTTTCACCACGAGATAATGCCGCAACAAAAAAAACTCTTCTTCTTTATGGGATGTAGAAGAAAACCCAAACTTCTCTTAAAACGGATGTAGAGATAAACCGATGCCAAAACACTACAAGCAAAGTATGTATATATGGAACTTGGATAAACAAACATTGGGTGTAGTACAAAAGTGTTTTTGAGATTTTCTTGAAAGATTAACACTTTTAAACAAAGAACTTTTTCTTGGAAAGTTAAACTTACAAAAATCTCTTTAGGAGTTGGGATAGTATCAAAAGTTCTCGTGTAAAACATAGTTCCCGCACTTAGATATTCAGGAAAAAGTTTAGTGGGAAAGTGGGAAAAACTCCTCAAAACTGCCAAAATAACTGTTCCCCCCAAATCTCGTTCGAACGACATTTTCGTTCAAACGAAGTCTCGTTCGAATGAGACTTCTAAAGAAGTTCCAGTGTGAACTCTTTAGATATCTCGCTGGATATCTTGTTCGAACGAGATTGTCGTTCGAACGATACTTCGAATGACATTCCAGCGGCCTATTGGGAAACTCGTTGGTAGCTTCATTCGAACGACAATACCGAACGAAAATCCAGAAAGTTGTAATTATTAGTTTTAGCCCAGAAAATTTATATATTTTATATTAAATTTTTAATAAAATCTTTCTGAAAAAATAAACAACAGTTTTAAATAAATAATGACCCAATATAAAATGTTTTAAGCTCTCTCTCTCTCTCTCTCTCTCTCTATATATATATATATATATATATATATATATATAT
This sequence comes from Sambucus nigra, assembly GCA_949130495.1. Taxonomy (NCBI): domain Eukaryota; kingdom Viridiplantae; phylum Streptophyta; class Magnoliopsida; order Dipsacales; family Adoxaceae; genus Sambucus; species Sambucus nigra. The sequence goes on along the minus strand of OX422224.1, from coordinate 391,817,703 downwards.
ATATATATATATATATATGTGTGTGTGTGTGTGTGTGTGTGTGTGTGTGTGTGTAATGCATTCATACCTTGGGAGCAATTGGAACTATGTTGCTGACGTAGAAACAAGGCACTTGAAACACGGATTTGATGAAGCTTTATACACTTGGCCACTACGTCTTCAACTAAACACATCATAGGCTTGAAAAGGTACATTTAACACTATCCTGTGACATAAATGTTTTTGTCCAAAATTGAGCCAAAACTACAATGAGACTCAATTGGAGAATTGTGTCCTTACAAATATCCCCCTTTGGATATTCCGGGACAAAAACTATCAAAAAATCCTAAAGGGCCGTTAGGCTCGCTAGACTCAAAACATCCCACCCAAACTTGACACAAGACCCAAGGATTAATCTCTTTGCCAAAGATGAAAGTTTCCATATAGAAGAATTCCTGCACACTTAAGAAAACTATCAAACGCATAGGGAATATCAAAATATATAATGCAATTAAAATAAGTAATCACCCTTATTAATTCTCCCCTGTAGCAGTGTGATCTACTTAAGAAGGTCGCGACTCCCCCTAAGTTAAATCTCCTAAACTAAGATACGATTATAATAGGATTAGACACCATTTCTCCCCCTATCATTCTCCCCCTTTTTGTCCAGGAATAGATAAAGGATATTAACTAATTTAAACATGATAATGCGTAAGATATTAAGAACATTTAAAGCATATGGGAAACAAAATTATAACTAATCCATGTAGAGATTAAATGATACCAACTATAATGCAATAAAATGATACCAATATGATACATAAATTATTAAGCAAGTGATATAAAAAAGAATGCACCAAAATAGATACCAAAAATTAAGTAAAAGCAAAGATGGACTAGAGAGCAAGGCAAAGAAACAAAAATATCATATATATAGATATACTCTAAATATACCAATAAAGCATAAGCGCACATATATATATATATATATATATATATATATATATATATATATATATATATATATAGAGAGAGAGAGAGAGAGAGATAAACACACAAATGACACAAAATATGATAAGTTTTTCACACTCGTATGGCAAAAATGTGTCATATGGAAAAGGAAGTGTAGGGGTGTGAACTAGTAACAATTAAATCTAGACCCAAACACTTAAAAATATGTTCATGGAGTTCTCAATTGATTGCAAACTTTATCACATTTGAATATAACCTCAGGTGACAATATAGATTGAACTCACTGAACAAACATACACAATGCATACAAGCCTAGAGTTTTGATGATTCCACAAACCAAATAGAGTAATGACAATGAAAGGACAACTAAGATAAATGGACATTGTGCAAAACGTTGATATAAAATCCAACCTCACTCAATAATCATGTATATTCCTTTTCTTTTGAATGAATATATCAAATAAACATAGGCCTTGGCAATTAATTTTTTTTAATGCCATTTTTCTATTTTTAGGACTTTGGACCATTTTTGTTTTCTTTTAGGTCCATTCAAACGGTGGATTACTATTCACAAAGGATTACTATTCCTTTCAGAGCCCTTTCCCGTGCACATTATATGTATCATTTTTATCTCTCAAATCTCAAGTGCAACGGATTTTGACATGCAGTAGTCCTCCTAGGTCACAAATATGTAGATGACAAAATTGATAAGAGAACATATCACAAAGCTCAAATATAACAAGTGGAAATTAAATTTCAAATGAGCTCGTGCATGTGTGAATAAAGGCATATACAAATAGAATCCATTTAATCAATACAAAATGCAACTACTCCATATAAGCATGGAAAAGACCACTTTAAGGATTTGAAAATATAAACCAAAAGTTATAGACACATGGAAGCATAAAAGAGGGGATTCAAAACACAAAAGTATGCCACATAAAGTGTGCCAAACTAAAATAGACAGAAAATAAAAATCTTTTTGAGTTTTTTGAAATTTTTAACCAAAAATAAAATTATATACTCAAAAGAAAAACAAAAACCATTTGTATTTTTACATTAAGCCTAAATTACTAACAAATAAAACACAAATGATAAACAAAAATCTTTTTGTATTTTTCATTTAAAGAAAACAAAAGAAATAAATATAATACAAAAGATAAACAAAAATCATAATTCTAGCATGTGATAAAGCATGAAGCATAGACTACAAAATGATTAAATAAGCATACATTTAGCAAGTTAATATATCATGAAGTACAAATGCTAAAGTATGAAAACACTAACACATTCAACCTTTAGATTTAGCAAGGGAGGAAGCATGTGATAGTAAATGAGAATCAAAAGTCCTATTTTGTAAAGCTACCAAGTCGGATCTCCTAACCCAGACTAACGACGAGTGACTAACTTGGGGTGTAGGAATCTTGGCTACCATGGTTGCCTTACAAAAGGATTTTGTAGGACCTCTCTTAAGATCAAAACAAAATTTTCTAAGATGACCTTTTCGACCACAATGTGAACACTTAAACTCACGGTGAAAAGAGTTTCCTAAGAAGTGATCTCTAAAGGTTTTCCTATTTGGTTCTCCTAAAATGTTGGTTTTGGCTTTATTTGATGATTTACTAAAAGTATTATGTCCTAAACCACACATGTCATTTTTTATTTGGACCGTTCCTAAGATTTTATCTAGTTTTTTGGACCTACACTCCAAATCAAATTTGACTTTGCTAGAGTCTTTTAGTTTATTTTCTAATTCTAAATTTTTAGACTATAACAACACATTTTTATCTTCAAACTCGAGAAGCTCTTTTTTTAAGGATTCCATTATACCTCTATGGCTATCTCTCTCGCCTTCTATATATTCTATCTTCTCTTAAAGAGTTCTCTCTCGTGTCCAAAGGTCTTAAATTAACACACTCTCATCAATGACCTTGACACGCTCTTTTAAACAAGCTTCTAAATTCAAATTAGCTCTTTTCAATTTAATAGATTCTTCAAATAATTCTTGAAAAGAAACTTTAAGTTCACTCACATCAACCTCTTCATTTTCACTCTTTCTCTCTCTCTTTCACTCTCACTACCATAAAAAACAAGGGAATCAAAAACTTTGACCACGAAAGTGTCATGTGTTTAAATATCTTCATGAGAAGATTCGCTATCGGTGCTCACACGAATAGCCATAAAAGTCACAAAGTTGGGCTTAGTGGGGGGAATCGGGTCCCTCTTCCTTCTCACTATCACTAAGGGTCGCTTTATATTAAATGGGCCGCTTACCCTCTATCCTTAGTTTAGTGGGGCACTCAGAAACCTTATGGCCATACCCTTCACAACCAAAACACCTATTTGATTTGTCCCTATTTAAATTTTCTTTAGAAGTTTTACGGAACCTTTCGGCTTTGTCATACTTAGCAGTTTCAAATTTCTTAAAATCATTTTTAAATTTATCTTTGTTAAATTTAAGAAATTTTCAAAATTTCCTAGGAAACAAGGCCATGTCTTCAGAGACACTATCACTCTCACTCACTACTACTTGTTTGTCCGCTTTTCGAGCTTTTAAAACAACGCCCTTTTCTATTTTCTTTTCAATTTTAGAGGGAAACATGTCTAGTTCATAGGTTTATAAATCACCTATGAGCTCTTATAATTTCATAGAGGCTAAAGTTGGAAAAGAATTTAAAACGGTCACTTTTGGAATAAATCTATAGGGAATGGACCTTAAAATTTTCTTTACTACTCGGCTGTCGGGTATTTCCTATCCCAAATTAAAAGATGAATTAATAATATCTGAAAGTCGAGGATAAAATTAATCAAATGTTTCTTTATCGTTCATTTTTATGGTTTCAAATTGAGTGGTAAGGTTTGGAGTTTTGAAGCTTTAACGACACTTGTACCTTTGTGAGTGAGTTGAAAAATATCCCACGCTTCTGTAGCGGTCTCACACGTCATTATGCGTCAGAATTCTTCCGGTGTGACAGCGCTAAACAAGGCGTTTAAACCTCGGGAATTAAAATTTGAAAGTTTAAACTCAGCATCACTCCATCTATCAATCGGTTTGGGAACATATTCATTATCTACTAAATGAGTTGGTGGAGACCACCCATTAACTATCGTTAACCAAACCCTCTCGTTGATAGATTTAAGTGTTGATTTCATTTGCGCCTTCCAGTACGCGTAATTAGAACCATCGAAAACAGGAAATTTAGAGAATGGGGAAAATTCCATTTTAGCCAAAAATACTTAAAGGATCTTTAACGAAATAATTTATCGTTTTGTCCCTGATACTAATCTGAAGTTACAAGGACCCCAAATTTTAAATTTAACACAAAAAGTAATGTCAATTTCCTTTTAAGAGATGCACAAGCGAGATGATGGTTCAACAAAATAAATATATTTTAATTTCTTATCAAATTAAAATTAAACAAAGTCAAATAGGATGGAACACACACACAATTTGATTTCAATTAAACACACATAATTAACCCAAGTCCTAGAAATTTGCCTAAGTCATATTTTTTAATTTTACCAAATTAGGCCAAACCAATTTTAACAAATTAAATTCATGACGTGAATTAACTACACATTACCCAATATTTATTTAGCACCAAATTAAATAAGTAGTGATTAAAACCCAGTTTTATCTTTTTACCTAAGCATGCATTCTAGGTGATTTTGCAAGATAAAAATAAACAATGAGTCACTACACCGCGATGTACGAGGAAAAACCCACAACAGAAAAAAACCTCGGACGGCCCTAGCCTTTAAGTCCACTAAGTATCGATTTACAAATTATAATACAGATGACTTACTTCCTCGACTCGACCCCTTTCAATCCTTGACGCGTCTTCTTGTAAACACCTTCTCCTAGTAGACAACCCTAGAGTCCACCGGAATCTTGGTCTTCAACCAATGAGACAATAGGCACACCATCAACCACACATGGTTCCTTTCACCATGTGAGAATGCCGCAGCATAACAAATTCTTCTTCTTTATGGGATGTAGAAGAAAACCCAAACTTCTCTTAAAACGAATATAGAGATAAACCGGTGCCAAAACACACCAAGCAAAGTATGTATATATGAAACATGGATAAACAAACAATGGTGTAGTACAAAAGTGTTTTTGAGATTTTCTTTAAAGATTAGTGTTGATGTAAAAAACTAGATCGCTCTAATTATTCAATCACAGATAAATAAATAAGACAAGGATTTTTAAAGTGGTTCGGCTAGGAATACAGCCTACGTCCACTGTTATGTTATTGCTGAGTGTTTGTGGAATTCTTGATTACAAATTCACTCAAGAAATTCCGGTCCCCTTTGAATGAGGATGATACAAGGTATTTATAGCCCTTAGGCTGTACATGAAAGGGTCGATACATTAAATGATATACATATGAAAGGGTAATACATTTAATGTAGCGTGTGCGTTAAGATTATAGGCATTCAATGAATAGTTGAACTGCTGTCTATCTGGTAATTAATACTACGGCCGAGATGCAGCTCAGACCGCCTTAGTTGCTCGTTGATCAAGAGTTCCTCGGAGTGCTTAGAGTATCTCGGGATGATGGAGTTCCTCGGGGTGTCCTCCTCGTTGCTCGAAGAGAACATGAAATGGTTGAAGGAATAAACTTCCTCGCTGCTATTGTGCCACGTAGGTTGACACGTGTCTTCGTATTATTTGTCCACATCAGCATATCAATTTTGGTATCAACAGAAGCCCCCAATGCTCCATGCTTGATGGTTTACTTAAAAGGATGGAGTATTTATTCTGCAGTGTTGCTCGGTGCTCGTGAAATTCTTGATCTACCTTCTTGATTTGTTCAACATAAAGTGCATTATCTTCTGGACGACATATGATGCCTCTTGTAGCTTATCATAATCTTCAAGTATGTTGATTGGTTTGCCATCCGGCCAACTGCTTCCTGTGTCGAGCAACTGAGTGCTAACTTCACGTGCTTGATTTTTCTGATTTATGCTTATCTGAATACTTTATCGAGTAACATATAGCTTTTGAACCCAACTCTTCAATCTGATTAGTACCGAGCTAGTGGTGGACTTCGAATCATTTTCACATAAATTCTTCTTCATTATTGGTCGAGACAGTAGTGCTATAAATGCTGATTTTGACTTCTACCTCTGCTCGGGGACGAACAATAGGTTCTTGGGGACTAACAAGTGATTCTCAAGTGCTTCTCGGGAATGATCTAATGCTTCTCGGATAGATCATCTGTGATGAATATCAGAATGTGGAAAGATCTTAACTTCATAAACTCCCCTTATATTCTAGATGATCCTCCTGCTGGCGAGGAACCTGTTTCAAAAGTAGAAGGAAAAGAAACCAATAGAATAGGAATCTCAATGTAATAGTTAGTATACATTTTCATTCTAAATGTATTTTGTTTTTTATTTTAATGAAAGACTTTAATTTTTGTTTGCAATCTTAATTGCTATTGTCTTGTAAATATCAAACACTTTACATTTATGCATATGTATCTGTTAAAAAGATAACAATATTGTGTTGTTCATCAGCTTAAAAAGTTTACAAAGTATTAGTAACGTTGCTCGATCACTTAATAATAAAGTAATGAGTATAAAAATGTTCAAACTGTTTCCAACCAACCAAGGTGGATAAATAATGTTTATCGACCAACTACAGTTGATGGGTTTTTATCCCCGACCAGCCATACTTGGTTCAATTTCAAATATTTTCATAAAATGTGTCCGACCATCTAAGGTCAATAATTTGTCCTCGTCGACCAACTACAGTTAGTGGGTCTTTATCCCCGACTAACTATACTTGGTGTATTTTGGAATATTTTGTTCTTCAAAGAACTTTTTGTAATAATTTTACCTCCCGACCAACATAAGTTGTAATGTGAGAGTATATTCTTATCTTACCAACCGTAGTTGATCATGCTGGTGTACACCTCCTAACCAAAGGAGTAGTAGTGGTCCTTTCGAACTTTTTGGCTCATTCGAGCTGTCCACTAGATATCTTACCAACCGTAGTTGGTCACACTAGTGTCGCCTCCTAACCAAAGGAGTATTTTTTGGCTCCTTAGAGCTTTTGGCTCCTTAGAGCGCCTCCTAACCAAAGGAGTATTTTTTGGCTCCTTAGAGCTTTTGGCTCATTAGAGCGCTTTTTGGCTCCTTAGAGCGCCTCCTAACCAAAGGAGTATTTTTTGGCTCCTTAGAGCTTTTGCTTCCTTGGAGCACTTTTTGGCTCCTTAGAGCTTTTGGCTCCTTAGAGCGCTTTTTGGCTCCTTAGAGCTTTTGGCTCCTTAGAGCACTTTTTGGCTCCTTAGAGCTTTTGGCTCCTTAGAGCTCTTTTTGGCTCCTTAGAGCTTTTGGCTCCTTAGAGCACTTTTTGGCTCCTTAGAGCTTTTGGCTCCTTAGAACGCTTCCTAACCAAAGGAGTATTTTTTTTCTTGCCCTTTTACCAACCGGAGTTGGTCGTGGGTTTGAACTATCAGGTCCATTAGCTCTGAGGATATCCTTGCACTGAGTGAACCTTCAAAATGTTTGACTGATGATAATAGGCAGCAAACTCCTCGTTATCAAATTGTGTTCCATGGTCTGTGATGAAGGAATGAGGGAGACCATATCGACAGATGATGTTCTTCCAAACAAACTGGTACACCTTCCTTCTCGTATGTCATGTCAATAAGTGGCTCAGCTTCTATCCACTAAGTAAAATAATCTACTGCGATGACGAGGTATTTGAATCTTCCTCGAGTCGTCGGCAATGGTCCAACCAAATCAATCCCCACATGGAAAATGGCCAAGGATAAATGACGGGTGTCAACAATGTTTGTGAAGTTCTTCGGATGGAGGAAAAGCGTTGGCACTTGTCACATTTCTTGTCATAAGCTATACAATCAGCTCTCATCGTCGGCCAGTAGTATCTCTGCGTCATCACCTTTTGCAAAAGTGTCCGACCTGCTACATGGGCTCCACAGGACCCTTCATGGATCTTTTTAATCAATTCTTTCACCTCGGAGGGATGTACACATCTTTGTAAACTTGCCATAATTCCTCGTCTATACAAAATACCATTAATTAGTACATACCGAGCAGCTTTAAACTTCCATTTCTTGGCAGCGAGCTTATCTTCCGAATACCATTATACCGAGCAGCTTTAAACTTCCATTTCTTGGCAGCGAGCTTATCCTCCGGTAATTGTTCCTCCTCAATATATGCTCTGATGGGATTCATCCAAGATGGTCCTAAATCAAGGGTAATAATATTCATCGTCAGGTCTTCATCCATGCTCCGACTTTCTAATACTTCAATTGGTATCGTTCTTCGCAGCTCGGTACGAGTAGCTGATGCTAATCGGGCCAAGGCGTATGCTCTCACATTCTCCATTCTTGATATTCTTACCAGTTAAACAGCAACAAACTCTGATACTAACTCCATCACCTTTGCTTGATACTTGATCATCAATTCTCCTTTGGTTGCATATATTCCCAACATTTGGTTTACGATCAATTGAGAATCACTGAAGACAATAACCTGATGTGCCTCCATAATATTTGACAAATTAAGACCTGCAATCATGGCCTCATACTCAACCTCATTATTAGAAGCTTTGAATTAGAAACATAGGGCGTATTCCATGTCGATCTCGTCTAGGCTGTTCAAAACGATCCCTGCCCCACAGCCTGTAGTGCAAGATGAGCCATCTACATATAGCCTCCATATAGGCAACTTGTCTTCTAATTTCTGGTCTGACAGAGTTCCTCGGTGGAATACTTGTCGCTTTCTTTCATCACGTCCTGATACTTCTGAATACACCTCTTGAATTTCGATATACCTCCTGAACTTCAATATTCCTCCTGAACTTCAATATACCTCCTGAACTTCAATATACCTCCTGAACTTCAATATTCCTCCTGAACTTCAATATACCTCCTGAACTTCAATATTCCTCCTGAACTTCAATATTCCTCCTGAACTTCAATATACCTCCTGAACTTCAATATTCCTCGTGAGAAAGTGATTAGTCGGGGTTGAATTTGATGCTCAACTGCATGATGATATAAGAATGTGCCACCAAATGAACAAATATATCTGTAATAGAAGCCCCCAAGTAAGGAATGTGAACTTTGAATGAGATTTATCGACCAATACCAACCGGAGTTGGATTTTATCTACCAACTGGAGTTGGATTTTATCTACCAATCGGAGTTGGTGGTAATTGATAATAAATGATGAAGACTTCCTCGGAGCTGACCAACAGATTGTTGGGAATAAGATAATATAAATGCTGGAGACTTCCTCGGCGCTGACCAACAGATTTGTTGGGAATAAGATAATATAAATTCCGGAGATATCCTTGGAGCTGAATAAGATATAATAAATGCAGGATACCTCCTCGGCGATGACCAACAGATTGTTGGGAATAAGATATAATAAATGCAGGATACCTCCTCGGCGATGACCAACAGATTGTTGAGAATAAGATATAATATAAATGCAGGATACCTCCTCGGCGATGACCAACAGATTGTTGGGAATAAGATATAATATAAATGCAGGATACCTCCTCGGCGATGACCAACAGATTGTTGGGAATAAGATATAATAAATGCTGGAGACATCCTTGCTGAAATGAGAATAGAATATGCATCCAAGTAGATATAAAGAATAATTAAAAATAATAAAGTGCCTCGCCGATTAGTCGAGGTAGAATCATATAATGCCGAACAAGAATAAGATCTTTCAGAACATAAGAATATGGCCGAGAACGTTGTCAGGCCTGAATATAAATAAGAATTATCCGAACGAATGTTGTAATTCTTCCTTAAAGGTGAATAAGTATCTTGTCGAGGCATAATTGCCAAATGCCGAATAAGAATAATATTTTCCAGAACATAAGAATATGGCCGAGAACTTTGTTGGGCCTGCATATAAATAAGAATTACCTCGACCAACTATCCGTTGGGGGTGAAATATAATAAATGTTATAGTTCTCCTCAAAGCTGAATATGATAATAAGTATCTCGCCGAGCTCCATGTTGAGATGAATATAGAATATGAATCCTAATGGATATATAGAATCATTTGTGCTGGAGCAGATATCTGGGCCTGAATATAAATAAGAATTACCCCGACCAACTATCTGTTGGGGGTGAAATATAATAACTGTTGTAGCTTTTCCTCGGAGCCGAATATATATAGAGAGAAGAAATTTTTTGAGCTCCATGCTGAGATAAATATAAAATATGAATCCGAATGGATATAGAATAATTTGTGCTTCAGCATTCGTCGGCATTGAATCTTGTGCCTGTAAAAATTAATAATTTGCTCTACCATATGTGTAGGCTGAATTGATTAGTCATGAGAATAATTTACTCATCCAATCAATATATGATATGTATCAGCATAAAAATTTCAAAATATGAAATAATATGTTTTATGCCAAATGTGTGTGATATGGACAAATTATTATCAAATATGCATCATAAATAAGACGTAAAGTTTTTTGTAAATTTATTTAATCTCCAACAACTAATCAGGTATAAGTTGCTGTTTAAAAATATTTTTGGGGTGATCATAAGTTAAAAAGACTTAAGCCCCCTGCTTGTCCCCTAGCCGAACTCGTGTTTAAAGAAATATCAGGGGTGCTTAGCATTTTTTTAATACCCCAAGATTCTACTGCTGCCGACAAACGACATGGATGTTGCCGACCAACATTTAAGGATATCTCAAGTTATAGAATATATGGTTGGATGACCAGAATATCTTGAATATTGAGATCAAAAAATAACATTCAATGTAAAATTTAAGCCTTAAGAATGTTAATTAAATGAATAAATATATAACCCACTAGATCGTGTGATTTCGACAAAGAAACCTTGTGATGTGATGAACGAGGGGCCAACATATCAAATTTGTGCCCAAAGTCTTGATATGGTCGATATGGTCATGATTGTTTTACTGATCCTCTTTTACAAGAGGCGAGTAATGATTTTTCAGGTGAGAGAAAATTATTTTTTTATATTGATCCCTTCCTATTCCCAATTTGGAGAGATAAAAATATGGTGAATGATCGAAATTATTACCAAATTTATATAAAAAATCAATCAATTTGACTTTATTGACATAGATGGAAGATGAACCAAATTAATTATATAGTTCATAAAAATGAATGCAAAGAGTCTCAAACTTGTGAATGCAAAGAGACTCAAACTTGAAGAGAGAGAAAATAGATCTGGGTCATGATTTCCATGAGAAGACTTTTTATTATCTTTAACCTTTTCCCATTCTTTTATTAAAAATATGATGGGAATTTGAATTGACATTAAAGATCTTACAAAATTATTTCAAAATCAATAAAGAAAATTATCAAATCTTATCATCGTTATATATATTGGTATATGTAATCATTTAAAATATTTATTCCGTGATATAAAATTAAAACTTGAGAATCAAGCAAAGAGTTATGATTTATGAAATCTACTATTTTTCAGATTTCTAAATAAGGATGAATCTAACAGTTATGATTTAAAAATCATGAGATGCAACATTTTGCAGATAAAAATTGGACAATTAATTTATGTATATAAACATAAAAATCACGATTCAATCAAAAGATGTATGTATAATTGATTATACGTAGAGAAAATAAAAACTTAGCTTTTGGTGGAGAACAACGCTTGTAACACGTTCCCACAGACGGCGCCAATCTGTTGATGTAAAAAACTAGATCGCTCTAATTATTCAATCACAGATAAATAAATAAGACAAAGATTTTTAAAGTGGTTCGGCTAGGAATAAAGCCTACGTCCACTGTTATGTTATTGCTGAGTGTTTGTGGAATTCTTGATTACAAATTCTCTCAAGAAATTCCGGTCCCCTTTGAATGAGGATGATACAAGGTATTTGTAGCCCTTAGGCTGTACATGAAAGGGTCGATACATTAAATGATATACATATGAAAGGGTAATACATTTAATGTAGCGTGTACGTCAAGATTATAGGCATTCAATGAATAGTTGAACTGCTGTCTATCTGGTAATTAATACTACGGCCGAGATGCAGCTCGGACCGCCTTCGTTGATCAAGAGTTCCTCGGAGTGCTTAGAGTATCTCGGGATGATGGAGTTCCTCGGGGTGTCCTCCTCGTTGCTCGGAGAGAACATGAAATGGTTGAAGGAATGAACTTCCTCGCTGATATTGTGCCACGTAGGTTGACACGTGTCTTCGTATTATTCGTCCACATCAGCATATCAATTTTGGTATCAACAATTAACACTTTTAAATAAAAAAAAAATTCTTCGAAAGTTAAACATACAAAAATCTCTCTTGGCCTTGGGATAGCATCAAAAGTTCTCTTCTAAAACATGGTTCCCGCACTTAGATATTCAGGAAAAAGTTTAGTGGGAAATTGAGTGGGAAAGTGGGAGAAACTTCTCAAAACTGCCAAAATAATTGTTCCGTCAAATCTCGTTCGGACGAGATTTTCGTTCAAACGAAGTCTCGCTTGAACGAGCCTTCTAACGAAGTTACAGTGTGAACTCGTTAGATATCTCGTTGGATATCTCGTTTGAACCATCATTCTCGTTCAAACGATACTTCGAACGACATTGCAGTGGCCTATTGGGAAACTCGTTGGCATCTTCATTCGAACGACATTCTCGTTCGAACGACAATCTCGTTCGAATGACAATTTTGAACGAAAAACTAGAAAGTTATAATTATTAGTTTCAGCCCATAAACTTTGTATAGTTTGTACTAAAGTTTTAATTAAATCTTTCTGAAAAAATAAACAACAGTTTTAAATAAATTTTCACCCAATATAAATTGTTCCAAGCTCCTATCTAATAACATAATATAATTTTGGTGACTTTTTAGATAGAATGAACACGTGTCAAGTAATAAAGACTAATGCATTAAATATCATTAAATCTGTATCAATAGCTTTAACTTAAACCTAAAGGTCTCTCTCTTGCCCGTTCCCTCTTCCACACCCCTCCATTTTCCAATGCCCACTTCCACTTCCCTAAAAACTACCTAATTAAATTCCTGAAATCTCAAGAGACTTCAACTATTTATACACCCATACAATCAAATCATGTACCTGTGCAAAATGAACGCTACTACTAAAAAAATCAAGGTATTATCTCCTCTTTCCTATTGACAATATGCTTTTACACCTTATGTTTTGTTTTTCCTTTATTATCTCCAATAAATATAATTTTTCTCATTTGGATTAGATCCCTGAATTATTGCATTTTTCCTTTTTGTGAAGAAAGTATGTTTGTCATTAAGAATGTATAAGTATTTAGAGCATAAAAATATGGCAAATTTAAAAAAATGATCTTGGATTTATATAATTTTATATAAAAGCAGTTTTTTAATCCGTTGTCTTTAGGATTAGACTAATTTTGGCTTTTTTAAAAAACATAAAAGTGAGCTTTTATCAAAAAGATATTTTTTTTATAAAAATACTGTAAAATAGTTTAAAATGCACTATTTTTCTTATCAATTTTTTTAAAACAAAAGAGTTCTTTGTATCAAAAGAATTTTTTTCAGGATTAGTATAATTTTGATGTCCTAAAAAAACTTAGAACAATTTTCTTAAAACAATACATTTTTGGTTCTATAATTTTTTTTTATTATACGAAACTGCTTTTTTATACAAATAATTTTTTTAGAAAAACATTGAAAACAATTTTTTTTAAACAAAACTGTTTTTTTATAATAGAATTTTCGTTAAAATTGTCAAAACTTTTTTGCTTTCATAATAAAAACACTTTTTATTTTTATAAACTTTTTTTAAAATAAAAAATATTTTTATTTTTAATAAAAAGTGGTTGTAAAAAAATATAATATGAAAAACCTTCGATTTCAATAATATAGAAAAATATTTTAACGAAAAGAAAAATAGTAAATTGAGGGGAAACTTTTTCACTGTGGGTTAGAGGTGAGCAAATCTTGCCACCAAAATCAAGGGTTCACATGTCATGACAAATTATGCCTATCAAATGCATACAAAAGTGGATAAATCGTTCATTTGTCAGTTTTGCATTTGTCGTGAAAAATCACGTCTATCAAATAGTCCCTTAGGAGTTTATTTGCATTGTTAAAGGGGTATTTGCAATCTTAGCGCACTCTCAACATTTTGAATATTAAGAAACTATAATCCATTTTGTTTGGAATACTTTTTTTAGTTTAGGTAAAGGGTAATGGTATGAAAATCGATGAGTTTTTCTATCATTCTTTTTTTTGTTTAATTTACTATCATTCTCAATCTCTTAAGTTTTGCTAGCACATAATTCACATTGACTTAACTTTTTTGTACTAGGTTGCTTTGTTGTTTACATTCTTTAATATGTTTGTTGTTTTTTATTATTCAAATATCTAAATGATTTTATGTGAATTTTTGACAATTATTCTTCATATTTAGGAGCTTTTCTAAAGTCCTAATACTTTTTTTTAATTCTATAGAAAATTATTTTAAGTCACTTTTTCAATGAGAATAGTATGTTATAACCAATTACGTAAATCCCTAAATCTTAACTATCCCCATTTTCTAAATTTTAAAACGTTGCTATATTGATTTTCATGTAATTTTCAGTAAATACATTATGTAAACTTATAATTTGTTGGAATTGAAAAATACTAATCGCAAGATTTTAATCGTTTATGACATGAAAAAGAAGTTATTCATTTAATAGACCCTCCAGCACCGAAAAATCAAGGTCAAATCAACCCAAATCCCTCAATGGTTTTCACCACACTTTCTCTACTATCCTTCATGTGTTTCTATGTTCATTTTAAGAATATATCACAAACAGATTAGTTTAGAAAGCTTTTTTCTCAATTTAGGTGTTTTACCTTTTTTAGCCTTAGTTAAAGTTGCTATTATATGTGTTGATGTAAAAAATTAGATTGTATCTAATTATTTAATCACAGATAAAATAAATGAGACAAAGAAGTTTTAAAGTGGTTCAGCCTTATAAGAATGGCCTACGTCCACTGTACATGTGAAAGGGTAATGTATTAAATGCCCCTTAAGTGTATACATCTAAATGATAAGCATTTAATGAACAGTCAAATTGTTGGTTATCCTGCTATTAATGCTTTGTTCGAGGTGCAGCTCGAACCGCCTAAGCTGCTCGGACCGGCTAAGTTCCTGGGTACTCAAAAGTTCCTTGGAGAGTTCTTGTAAGTCGGAGCGTCTGAGTTGGTCGGGGAGACAGTGTTCCTCGGTGTAGCATGGTTCCTCGGAGCGTCTGAGTTCCTCGGAAGTGTTTATTGTTGCCATGTAGATTGCCACATGTCTTCGTCCAATTGAGCCATGTCTGCAGACTAAATTTGGTATCAACAAAATCCCCCATTGTTTCATAGTTTGAAATTTGAGGAGTGTGGAACATTCTTTCTCGGAATATAGTAGTTTTAAATGGTCCTCCTGATTTTTAGGAGTGTTTCCTTTGTATTTATTTTTCCTTCCAAATTCGTAGAATCAGGCTTTTTTGAATTTTTATAACCGCCTCGATCTCCACGTACTTTTTTTCCTTCTAGCCGCCGGTAGCGTAATCGTTTCTTTTTGCAATCATTACTTTTTCCTTTTCTCAAGGCAGAGTATTTAAGCGTCATAGACAACCCCATCGTCTTCTACTTTTTCAAATTTGTATCTTAGAATTTTCCATAGTCTTACTCTCTTGTGCGTTCATCCTTTCCATCGTTTGTTGTCAACAGATCCACTATTTTTCTGTAAGATCTTCTTGCTTCTTCTTCATTTCCTTCTTTCATCATGGTTTATTCTGTAGAATCTCTTGATAAATTTCGCTCTGATTTCTCTATTCCCTCCTGGGTTATTTTGGAAGAGATTTCTGAGCCTTCAGACTATTTCCGCTTGGCTGAGGGACATTAGTTCCCCAGTCTCTTTGTTGCTGAGTGTGGATTTTCTTTTCCTCCCAACCCTCTATATCTGGAACTCTTTCAATACTTTGACGTGGTTCCTGCAAGAATAGCTCCCAAAAAATGGAGAATAGTTAATGGGGTTCATAGACTAAATCAAATTCATGGAACTCGCATTGGAATTCCAAAAATCATGTTTTGTTATAGATGGGCCGTTGGTGATAACACTTTTTATTTAAAAACTTGATTTTTAAATAGGGCTTTAGTGGTCAATCTCCCGGATGCCAATAGGGACTATTTTGAGCACGGGGTTGTTATAAAAAATTGGCAACATGCTCCTTTATCTGGAGATGAAGTGTATCAGGGTCCCAGATGCCCTCCCTATGGAAATGGGATAGGTTATTTTTATTTCAGTTTTTTTATTTTGAAATTATGCTTCTTCTATGTTTGATAAAATGTGCCACTGATATTTTAATTTTGATTTATTTACAGTTGACAGCAAAAGAAAGTGTCCAAAAGAGGCAGACGTTAATACAAGGCACTTAAAACTTATCTGGAGTTTGCATCAAATTGCTGCTGACGAGCACATTAGGTCAGCTTTATATCTGCTTCAGTACAAGAGTTACACAACTTCTTTCACTGCTCGTCCGGTGATAAGCGATGCAGAGCCAGTACCAGCTTCTACCAGTTCTTCGCCTGAGTCACGCGTTCCTTTAAGTGAAAGGATGAAGAAAAGAAGACCTTCCACCCTTTTCGAGAAACCTGCCTCTGGTGCTGGAGAGGCGAAGATAAGTAAACATGATGTCCCAGAAGGGACAATGAAATTGGATGCAGCCCCTCCAACTGCTCCTGTGAAGGTTGTTGAGAAGCCTTCAGTGGGCCCGAGCAAGGCTACTACTCCAGGCAAGGTGATTGTCATATCACCGACCAAGAGTTCTTCCTTGGTTGAAACTATTCATGTTCCTCCAAGGAGGCTGAAGAAGAGCTTCTCGGTCAATTTGGCTGACATCGTCTCTCAGCCCCCGACTAGTGGAGTTCCCACTTTTTTTCCCCCGAGCTCTGCCATGAGCTCGTTGAAGACTTGGATCATTCCCGAGATCCAAGGTATTGAAGAAAACCTTTCTTGGGACATGGTTACCTCATTGGCAGCTCGCCACATTGTTTCTGTATGTCCTTTTATTTTGAACTTTTCATCTTTTCTTTGTTATATCTGTCTCTGACTTGCTTTCATTTTCTTTTCACAGTTGGTGAGCTGCTTTAATACAATCTTGAAGAAAGATGAAGCTATTAAAGCTTAAAGCTCCTCATCTGGTGTGGAGGAAGCTCTGATGGGCCTGAGGCAGTCTTTGGAAGATTCTCGTCAGAAGTACGATGCTGACAAGGTTGTTTGGGAGAATAAACTTACCTTCACCGAGAAGGAGAAGGCTCAGGCTGTTGAAGTCTCCAAGGGGTTGGAGAAAAAGGTGAATGCTTTGGAGAAGAAGAATAAAGAGCTTGAAGGGAAGCTAAAAAATGCTGGAGAGCTTGAGAATAAGCTCAAGGTTGTTGAGGAAGAATTAATCCAACTTCGTGATGTAAGTCGCCAGAAGGAAGAAGTTGAGAATAAATTGAAGACTGCTGAAAATCTTCTATCCGAGAAGCTTTCCTCGGAGAAGTTAAAGAGGAAATTGGCTGTGAAGAAGTCTTTCAGCGCTGGCTGGGACAAAGGGTGGAACAAAGGCCTGACTTCCATGATGTCGCACGTCGAATATGGACGCCTCAAATACTTTAGAGATGGGTGGGTCGCTGCTCTACAAGAAATGAAAGTCGATGAAACTTCTGAACTCTTTCAGCGACTCATCCCTGGTCCCCCTCCAACTCCCGAAGACGAAGAAGAAGACGAAGATGTCTCCTAAGAGTCTTCCATGGTGATGGGAGATTAAGTTTCTCATCCCCCAGCCATCCAACATACAAACGAGGAACTCGCTACTTCCTCCGAGGAACCTCCAGCACTTTCCCAGCTACTATCTGCTCCATCCGAGCAACCTACCTCCTCGTCCCATCTTCCCGAGAAAGTTTTAGGAGACAAAGAAAAGGTGTAGAGTTGTTCGGACTTCTATCTATTTTTTTTAACAAATGTAATCATGAACATGTAACTCCGAACATTGTACTTCTGACCTTTGGGATATAATAAAAGTAGAACTTTTATTTATGCATACTGTTATTTCTCCTCTTCATACTCTGTTGGGACTCTTATTGATTATTGCTTTTTCTTCCTCTGCTAGTTTCTATCTAGGATGGAATTATTATCTGCTCATGATACAAAGCTATTGCGGCAATGCAATGAATATTTTAAGGCTGGTCACATAGATCTGAATGCAGCACAAATCGTCGACATCCTTGGCCAAGATGCTTCGGAACAGGAAATTGAAGCCTACCAATACTTGAAGTGTCTGCTTGATCGTGCGGTGGCCAAAAATGTATCTTATTACGATATGATTGAGGATCTCCAAGGCACTGTGACACCCCGCCTAATTAAACCTTGGGTGATCAAGCCTTATTTTAATATAAACAGGTTTCTTTAATGGTTCATTCTTAGCATCACTGTCGAACACATTTTAAAAAATTTACTAACCACCTAAGTGAGATTAAAACGGGTGCCAAAATTTTAACTTTCTTAAACAACCAATAATCCAAACTGTACATTACCAAAACTAGATATGAATACGCAACATGTAAAAGAAATCTGAAAGCAGTTAAATTCTTGCCGTAAACCACAGCCCAAAAAAAAACAACTACAAATCCATAACTAGAATAAACTGTAATAGAAAAGGTGGAACGACATGTTCCAACAAACAATAATAAAACTGAGATCCTGCACTAGAACTGAAAAGAAAGAAGCGTCTAAACAATCCCTGCAACCTCCACACTGGCTGCAGCTCCAAATCTCTGACATGAAATCAAGCTGGGTGTCCTTGTGGCTGGGCACCTAAAAGGTTTTTAAAATTTTACATGGCAAGAGTTAGTACTCAAAACATTTGAAAATATTTTGCAAGCGGTTATCATAATTAAGTTATTGATTACACATATTAAGGTTTCGCACACTCCCTTGAACCTCCTCACCTCTCTTACATAGTATGTAACTATCGAGGAGACTTAGTCTACCTAGTTATACTGCCCATAACTGTAGTTAACTCATTTACCGTTCGTTACCTTATTCTTGTAATAATTACAATATGCTATAAATTATTACCAGGACATTTACTTATCATAACATTGTCTACCATTCTCAAATTGTAGATTAAGCACATATAACATTTTATCCCACAATAATGTATATAATATTAGTTACCACTAATATATCCTTATTACACACAAAGGACTCTTGGCTCGGAATAATTCATCGACTCCAAGTGAAAGTTGGTTCAGAATGGTTCATCGACCCCAACTATATACAAATATAAATATATACACATATTCTGGTTCGGGACTCTTTCATCGCGGCACCAGTTCAAAGTTTGGTTCGGCATTTAACATCGACCCCAAATTTAATATAACTTTATGTTAGTTCGGAATGTCACATCGACCCTAACATAATTAATTTAGGTAGTGTTCTCTTCACCCAATATCATTTATATAAATTCAGTAGGTACGCACCCGACCTAATAAATCATACCCGTACGTAATATATTTATCTTATATTCTCCGTACTTATTAATTACAATATAACTCACTATTGTATTTATTCGAGTATTCGCGTAACTCTAAGGGCCCTAGTTACCCCTCCCTTAATTCAGTAGTTAAGTAAATTTTAACCTACTGATATTTTTTTTCCGGAATTAAGTCTCACTCTAACCGAAATTAAATTAACCATCTCAACTCATGGCGAAGTCAATCGTTCTTTAGTCATTCCATTTCTCCAACATTATTACTCAATCATAAGTGGAGGAACCCTATGGTACACCTACTGGTAATTTTTCAGTCTCCTTATAGGAAAAATATCATTTCTAAGGTTCCCATTAAGTAACGGGAATTAAAGAAATTTATACACGAATTCTCTATAGTTCAGACAGGGTCGATCGATCGAAGGAAGATGATCGATCGATCGACTGCTTCGATCGATCGATACTCCAGGGTCGATCGATCAATCAAGCAGTGACAGATCCAGTTCATCTTCTTCCGAAGGGTTTCACCATTTTTACATCTCTAACTTTCATGATAGGCCATCAAATTCACAACCAACAATTTCTAATCATTCTTACATGTTCGGGGATGATTACTAACGATTTAAAACATCAAAATCATTATAAATCTTAGCTAGATTCACTGAAAATCTCTATAATATTCAAGAACCCTAAAACTGCATCCTTTATATTTTTCATCAAAGTTCCAGATTTTCATACGAATTTCTCATCAAGTTTTCTATGATATAAACATACTTGGTAATTCAAAAACGTCCTACATGCAAATCCTAATCAATCATGGATTTTTATCAACTGTTTGTTCCCAAGAATATCATAAAAATCATGTTCTTCCTCAAGCTTAAACATGGGTATTATAACTCAATTAATTTGCAAATAACCACTTGCCTTAAGGTCTGTAGGGTCTGAATTCGTGGTTGTTGATGATGATTGATGATGTTGGTGCCTTAATCTTTCTTCCCAACAATCTTATGGTGAAATCTTCCTAAGATGATCCCTCCTTCCTTCTTGCCTAAGGAATTTGCCTCTCTCTCTCTCTCTCTCTCTCTCTAATGGTTATGGTGTAACTCAAATTGTCTAACCCTAGCCACCCCTCTTATAATCAGATTTAGGGTTACAAAAATTCGTAGGTCTTCTTTCCCCTAATTGTAAAGAGACCAAAATGCCCCCGAATGGTCCCGGTTTAGCCCGAAAATGACCCGGTACTCAACTAGTACCCCCGGGTACACTATTTTGACTAATTCGACCCTTTCGGAATCAACCGTGGACTCTAAATTATCATTTGAGTCTCGTAAATATTTTTCTACTCTCATCCTTAAATTGACAAGCTACATCTGGTACGTCCGTATAGTCACTAGACCGTACATATAACATTGAAAATTTATATTCGTCTTAATAAATTTTCTATAACACATATTCATCTTTATTAACATAATATCTATTTAAATTACTCTACTCACGTAATTTAAATCAAACATATTTAATCGCATTAAATTACTCTACTCACGTAATTTAATTAAAGCGTATTTAATCCCATTAAATGACTCTACTTACGTAATTTAAAATTAAGCAGAATTATGGGGTGTTACAGGCACTCTTGAATACCTTCAGCAACAATATAAAGAATCCACTGCCCTCTTGCACGAGGGGTACTAGAAGAAGTATCAACAAATTGTTGTCGACAAGGGATACGAGAAGCATTTTACTACTTACGACGTGCGAGAGAGAACGTTGAAAGCCGAGGTCGGGGAGTACAGGCAAATAGCCGAGATGTTGGAGCAAGAGAATAACAACTTGCAAAGAGAAGTATCTCAATTAAAATCTGTTGCCTCCACCTCGACTGCTTTGGTCCCAGTGACTTACGAGGGATTTTTGTTCTTGGAGGTCGAGAACGCCAACCTGAGGGATGAGTTGGAAACCTTGAAAAGGTCTGGGCCTTCTTCTTCTTCTCGGGGACGAGTAAGATATCCTTGGGGACGAGAAAGAGCTGATCGAATTCCGATCGAGGAACAGAGGACTCAATCTACTCTAGAGAACCAGGCCTTCCAGCTGATAGCGAAGAACCAGGCATTGGCTGAGATGTCTAAGACCTGGACGAGAAGCTTTCTACGCAGAAGTCTGTATTGGAGAATAAAGAACTCTTCATTAAAAATCTCCACGAATAGTTGGAAAGATTGACATATCAATTCCACAAACAGCCCATGGAGTTCTGGATGGCTGGGTACAACGAGGCTCTCTACCACTTGGACGATCGTATCCATAATGCCAATAATAAGGGCTACAAACAGGGCTGGTTGAATGCCTTAGGTGTGCTGCAACTGGAACAGGATCATTACTTTTGGTATTACCATAATCCTGGGC
This sequence comes from Sambucus nigra, assembly GCA_949130495.1. NCBI lineage: Eukaryota > Viridiplantae > Streptophyta > Magnoliopsida > Dipsacales > Adoxaceae > Sambucus > Sambucus nigra. The sequence continues at coordinate 391,795,843 of OX422224.1, read as the reverse complement.
TGCTCGACCTTTCAGTGCCACCATTCAAGCTCGACATGAGTTGGATCCCTGCTCGGGCCATCCCTTAGTGCTTAATTTCCAAGTATCTCGGCGACTACAATCTCCATTCAAATGTCGAGATATCTCATCCTGAGCACCTCCTAGATCGACCATCCGTGATGAATATTAGGATGTTAAGAGATCTTAACTTCATAAATTCTCCTCTTGCTCTAAATGATCCGCCTGCTAGCGAGGAACCTGTTTCAAAAGCAGAGGGGAAGAAACCAATAGAGTAGGAATTTTGATGTAATAGTTAGTATATATTTCATTATCCATGTAATATGTTCAACATTTAATGAAATAATTTTATTTGCAAATCTTGACTGTTATTTTTTTATAACACTTTACATCTGTGCATGTGTATCTGTTAAAAAGATAATAATATGGTGTTATTTTTCGATCAACTTATTGTCGACTAGTTTGAATTTGTGGTAGTCATTTGGCAAAAATAATGTTTTGTTTCTCGACCAACTTAGTAAAAAGTTATGAGTATAAAAAATATTGCCCGATCACTTTCTCGTCTTCATAAAATGTTTCCGACCAACCAAGGTGGTAAATTTTCCTTTTTGACCAACTATAATTAGTGGGTTTTTATTCCCGACTAGCCATAGTTAGTGGATTTTTTCTCTACGAGCAACTTTGGCACTTTTTGGAATAGTTGTTCCTCCCGACCAACCTTAGTTGGCTTTTTAAGAATATATTTACTTCCTAACCAACATAAGTTGGAATTTTTAGGAATACTTTTACTTACATAGTTTTACTTCCTATAGGAATACAAGTTTTACTTCCCGGAGGAATACAAGTTTTACTTCCCGGAGGAATACAGGCTTTACTTCCCGGAGGAATACAAGTTTTACTTCCCGGAGCAATACAAGTTGTACTTCCCGGAGTAATACAAGTTTTACTTCCCGAAAGAATACATCTTTTACTTCCCGGAGGAATACATCTGTTTCTCGACCAACCTTAGTTGACGTTTTCAAGAATAATTTTAAGTAGTCCGAGTTTTGCCGAGTTAGTTTTGCCGAGTAGTGTGTAGCACTAGTATTCCCCGAAAAACTTTCAATAAAAAGAGATAATATACATCACTGATAATACTTGCGCAGGTGCTCTGCGTTCCATGCATTCTTAAACTCCTCTCCCTCTAAAGTTGCTATTCGGTAAGTTCCTGGTCGAACAACTTCTGTAACTCGGTATGGTCCATGACAATTTGACTCTAGTTTGTTTTCTTTTGAATCACTTTCTTTAGCACATAGTCTCATTCTTTCAGGTCGCACTTCTTTACCCTCTTATTATAGATCAAAGTTGTTCGATGTTGGTATGCAGCATTCCTGATGGATGCTTCTTCTCTAACTTCCTCGACCATGTCTAAATCCAATCTTCTCATTAAGTCGCTGACAGGGGAATTGAAATTCAGTACTCTGTGTGTTGGGAGGGCCAACTCGGTAGGTATAACAGCTTCACTTCCAAACGCCAGCATATATGGTGATTCTCCAGTTGCTACTCGGGGAGTAGTTCGGTAAGCCCACAGTACTGACTATAACTCGTTGATCTAATTTGCTTTCGCATCGTCTAGTCTTTTCTTCAAGCCATTCAGCAGCGTTCTGTTTGTTACTTCAGTTTGTCCATTGCTTTGAGGATGTCCTGGCTCTGAGTGGATTTTAAAAAAAAATTTACTGATGACAATAGGCAACAAACTCCTCGTTGTCAAATTGTGTTCCATGGTCTGCGATGAAAGCATGAGGATGACCATATCGACAAATGATGTTCTTCCAAATAAATTGGTACACCTTCTCGTACGTCATATCAATGAGAGGCTCAGCTTCTACCCACTTAATAAAATAATCCACTGCGACGACGAGGTATTTGAACCTTCCTATGGTCGTTGGCAGTGGCCCGACCAAATCTATTCCCCACATGGAAAATGGCTAAGGGGAAGTGATGGGTGTCAACAATGCTTATGTAGTTCCTCGGATGGAGGAGAAGCGCTGACAATTACCACATTTCTTATCATAGGCTATACAATCAGCCCTCATCATCGGCCAGTAGTATCCCTGAGTCATCATTCTTTGCAAAAGTGTCCAACCTGCTACATGGGCTTCGCAGGACCCTTCATGGACCTCTTCAATAAAATCTTTCACCTCGGTGGGATGCACACATCTTTGCAAACCTGCTATCATTTCTCGTCTGTATAAGATGCCATTAGTCAGTACATAACGAGCAGCCTTGAACTTCAGTTTCTTAGATGCAAGATTGTCAGTTGGTAATTCTCCTGTCTCAATATATGCCCTGATGGGATCCATCCATGATGATCCTAAATCGAGGGTAATAAAGTTCATCGTCAGATCTACATCTATACTCCGACCCGTTAAAACTTCAATTGGGATTGTTCTTCATAGATCGGTACGAGTAGCTGATCCTAATCGGGCTAGGGCGTCTGCTCTCGCATTCTCCATTCTTGGTATTCTGACCAACTGAATAGTAGCAAATTCTGATACCAACTCCATCACCTTCGCCTGATACTTGATCATTAATTCTCCTCTGGCTGCAAATATTCCCAATATTTGATTTACGATCAATTGACAATCGCTGAAGACAATAAGCTGTTGCGCCTCTATAATTTTTGCCAAATTAAGACCTCCAATCATGGCCTCATACTCAGCCTCATTATTGGAAGCTTTGAATTGGAAACGTAGGGCGTATTCCATGTCAACCTCATCCGGGCTATTCAAAACTATCGCTTCCCCACAGCCTGTTGTGCAAGATGAGCCATCTACATATAGCTTATATATGGGTAACTCGTCTTAAAATTTTTTATCTGAAAGAGTTCCTTGGTGAAATATTTGTTGCTTCCATTCATCCTCACCTGATATTTCTTGCTATTCGTCGATCATCTTTTCTCGCCCTTTTACCAACCTGAGTTGGTCTGGGCTTGAATTTGATGAACCTGTAACATCCACTTGCCCTTTTACCATCCTAAGTTGGTGAGACCTTGTGTTTGATGATCCTGTAACATCCACAGGTTGATCAGCGAGCGACTTTTACTCCTCGGGGGTATCGGGATAGGTGAACTCTGCTATAAAATCTGCTACAGCTTGCCCTTTTAGCGATGATCTGGGTTCATAGACTATATCGTATTCACCGAGTTCTATTGCCCAGCACATCAATCTTCCTGACATTTCTGGTTTATGAAGGGCTTGCCTCAATGGCATATCAGTATATACTACTATGGTATGATCTTGAAAGTATGGCTTCATTCTTCTACTTGCCTCGATCAATGCTAGTGCCAATTTTTGCAGCCTTGGATATCTGATCTCCGCTCCTCGGAAGGCCTTACTTGTATAGTAGATTGGTTTTTGTACTCCATTTTCCACTCTTATTAATGCCGAACTGACTACATTCTCGGACACTGCCAGATACAAGTATAATTTTTCTCCCATCACTGGCCTGGATAATAGTGGAGTTGCTTCAAAGTATTTCTTCAAGTCTTGAAAAGCCTTCTCGCATTCATCATTCCACTTAAAAGTCTTTCGGAGTGTCTTGAAGAATGGGAGGCATCGATCAGTTGCTCGCGATACAAATCTGTTGAGTGCAGCTACTCGTCCTGTAAGACTTTGCACCTCTTTCTTCGTCATTGGAGATCGCATCCCTAACAGAGCTTCGATTTTTTCAGGGTTAGCCTCAATGCCTCGCTGATTAACCATGTATCTGAGAAACATGCCTTCTCGTACTCCAAATATGCACTTCATCGGGTTCAACTTCATTTGATATTTATCTAGTTGATCAAAAGTTTATCTTCAGTCAACTAGATGATCAGTAACTTTTTTGCTCTTTGTCAGCATATCATCAACATAGACTTCCATATTACAACTGATTTGTTTAGCAAAGACCTTGTTCATCAGCCGCTGATATGTTGCACCTGCATTTTTCAAACCAAAAGGCATAATATTATAACAATAAGTTCCCCTAGCGGTAATGAAAGAAGTACTCTCCATGTCTTCAGGTTTCATTTTAACCTGATTGTAACCAGAACAAGCATCCATGAAGCTCGCAACTCGTGTCCTGAGGTAGCATCCACTAGTTGATGAATTCGGGGCAGCGGAAAGTGATCCTTTGGGCATGCTTTGTTGAGGTCGATGAAGTCTACACACATCCTCCATTTGTTGTTCTTTTTTTTCACCATCACCACATTTGCTAACATGTCTGGATATTTAACATCTTCAATGAAGCAAGCTTTCTGGAGCTTCTCGACTTCCTCCTGTATTGCTTGATTCTTCTCGGGACTGAATGCTCTTCTTCTCTGCTTCACATACTTGATCTCCTTATTCACATTGAGTTCGTGACATAAGAAATTTGGGTCTATCCCGGGCATATCCTCATGACTCCATGCAAAAGTTTGTTTTCTGCTTCTTAAGAAAGTTATCAATTCCTATTTTAGTGAGGCTTCTAACAATGAACCTACTTGAGTAGTTCGTTCAGGGTGCTCGTCGTCCAGAATGATGTTTTTAGTAGCTTCCACCACTTGACCCTTCACGAGTTGTGACTCATCTCTAGGATCCAATGTTTTAATTTCTACCCCTTCATCCACTTGATAAGTAGTAGTCTTTTTCCTTGATTCCTCCAGTTCCTCTTGCTCGGCGGATGAATAATAGCATTCCCGAGCTACTTTCTGGTCACCCTTCATAACTCCTACTCCAAAATTTATTGGAAAATTTAGGCACTGATGCACTGTAGATGGTACAACCTCAAATTTCTTCAATCCAACTCTTCCCATGATGATATTGTATGATGATTGAACATTCTTATCCATCACAAAGAAGCGTATTCTTTCTGTCCGACAAGCAGGCCATGTACCAATGAATATATCCAACTTGATCATCCCAAGTGGAAATACTTTCTCGCTAGCAAAATCGAGGAGGGGTCTATGATAAGGCTCCAGTTGAGATAGCTTTAGATTTAACCTGTCGAAGCACGAGTAGAACATGATGTCTGCCAAGCTACCATTGTCTACCAGTACTCTTGAGATCATTACCTCCTTCATCCTCATTTTGATCACCAATGGGTCATTATGAGGATACAAAACTCCTGCGAGGTCGTTCTTTGAGAAACCGATGACCAATTTCTCTTTGTTCACCTTTCTCGAGCGATCCTCCTCAGCTAGATTTATTCGCTGAATGTATGAGCAAGATTGAGCCTCACAGAGGTAATCTTTTCTCTCTGCAGTAAGGTCTCCTCCTCCTGCATCTCCACCTGTAATAACATTACAATCAAATGACCCAAAGCGTATTGAAAATACCTCACGTTCTGGCTGCCTTGGTCTCTTAGGAAGATCGGGGTCGTCTTCTGGATCAACTTCATGGTTTATTTTCTTATTCTCCTCTGCTCGACGAGGAGATCTAGACCTCTCCCTTGTTTGATCGTTGTTTCTTCTTTCGTTTCCACGATCAACATACTTTGTCAGTTTTCCTCGTCTGATGAGTGTTTCAATCTCATTTGGAAGAGCTATGCAATTTTTGGTCATATGGCCATGATCTTTATGAAACTCGCAATACTTTGTTTTATTCCTCCGACCAGGGTCTGCCTTCATTTTCTCTGGCCAGTTTAATTCCTCGTTATTCTTGATTTCTTCTAGAACATGGTTGACATCTTTCTTCAAAGGAGTATAATTATCGAATTTTTTCATTATGTCCCATACCGACCTAGTTTTTGAATGTTTGTCATTACCATTGTTCTTATGCTCTTTCTTCTTAGCTTTATCACCTTCCACCTTGGTTTCTTTGGCATCCATATTCTTCTTCGCAGCCATATCCTCCTCGGCATTCATAATCTTGGACGCTTTTCCCATCAGGTCTGACATGGTTCTAGGTGGATCTTTGGCCAAAGTGTAGTACAACTTGTTGGGAAGTAGTCCACTCATCAAGGCGGTAATCGATGTATATTCCTCATAATCAATTACTTCGAGTTTCTCGTTATTAAAATGAGTTATATAATCTCTGGTACTCTCACCAGCCTTTTGTCTAATACTTACCAAATGGGCTACTCGTTTAATTAGCTTTGCCCCAAAATAGAAATTCCCAATGAATAACTCGGACAGTTGAAGAAAAGTTGAGATCTTACCTCGAGGAAGATTATTATACCACATTTGAGCAGATCCGGTAAGAGTTCCCGAGAATGCTCTGCATCTCATCTCATCTGTAACAGCATAGATGTCAGCTATAGGTTGGTATTGTTCTATATGAAGGACAGGGTCTGTCTTTCCATAATATTTGGGCGTTACAACAAGTGCTTTGAACTTTGATGGTGTTGGAAAATCTACAATGGCCTGGACGAAAAGTGTTCCTCGAACAAAAGTTCATTTTAGAGGGTTCTTGGCTTTAGCCATTTTCCCTAATCTATCCTCCAACCTCTGAATAGAGCCTTTCCATGCATTATTTCCTTCCTCGAACCTGTTGGTTCGAGCAGCGGATCGAGTTGATGTGGCTTCCTAGGATCTATCTTGATGAGCAGCTGGTCGCGACTGGGCAGACCCTTCCCTTAAATTTGATGGTCGTCAAAAACTCCTCGATGCGACTTTAGGAGGACTTCTACTCCTTCTAGGTCCTAATCGATCAAAAGGTGACACCCTGCTTAACCTCTCTAGCGCAGTAGCCCTTTCTGGAGAGAGAGTGATATATTGTTCAGTATCTGTGGCTCGCACTGACGAAGTTCGTCCAGGTTGATAAGAAAAATCTTCAGATTCCTCAGTACGATATGAATCAGTACGCCTAGTACGTGAAGAAGGTAAACGGGTATTTCTTTGAATACTTCGCAGACCTGAACGGGTTGGTGCACCACCATGGAAGGTTTGTAGGATTTATCGCATCGTTTCTTGCATGACTGTTTAGCCCTGGGCTAGATTTGTCATTATTCCAGCCAGATCTGGAATATTAGGCGGAGCAGATGAATTTAGAGGGATTCCAACCTTTCGATTGCTAGGTTCTGGAATATCAGCCATTTGTGATGAGTTGTTCTTAATGAAAAACGATATTACCAATCGTTTCCCACAGAGGGCGCCAATCTGTTGATGTAAAAAATTAGATTATATCTAAGTATTTAATCACAGATAAATTAAATGAGACAAAGAAGTTTTAAAGTGGTTCAGCCTTAAAAGAATAGCCTACGTCCATTGTTTCTGCTATTGATGAGTGTTTGGGAATTCTTAATTTTCAATCAAGAAATTCCGGTCCCCTTACAATGAGGATTGTACAATGTATTTATAGCCATGAGGTTGTAATGTGAAAGGGTAATACATTAAATGGTGTACATGTGAAAGGGTAATGTATTAAATGCCCCTTAAGTGTATACATTTGAATGATAAGCATTTAATGAACAGTCAAACTGTTGGTTATCCTGCTATTAATGCTTTGTTCGAGGTGCAGCTCGGATCGCCTAAGCTGCTCGGACCGACTAAGTTCCTCGGTACTCAAAAGTTCCTCGGAGAGTTCTTGTAAGTCGGAGCGTCTGAGTTGGTCGGGGAGACAGTGTTCCTCGGTGTAGCATGGTTCCTTGGAGCGTCTGAGTTCCTCGGAAGTGTTTATTGTTGCCACGTAGATTGCCACGTGTCTTCATCCAATTGAGCCATGTCAGTAGACTAAATTTGGTATCAACAATATGTATGGATTTGTTTAATGAAATGGGCACAAAAAGTTAGTTGTATATTATATATGTTCTCCTCTAAGAGCTTTATACCACCTATGTTTCAGTTTTTTACGTAATAATTTTTTTTTGTTAAAATCAACTTTATGTCTTTTTTTAAATAGTAATTTATTTTGTTATAATCAACCAAAATTTATGATAGAGAGTAAGACCAAATGTTTTTGTGATTAGAATCTAATAAATGAGAAGAGGAGTTGTATATTCACAAGATAATTTGTATATTGAATTTGGAAAATGATACGGTGACACGATTTTGGGACACGTGACATGTGTGTGTGCACGCATAAAGTTAGTATTTTATACATATTATAATATTTGATAATTTTTATAATTATAATTATTTAACTGTTTTCTAACACACTCGCGCTTCGCGCGAGGCTTAAGCCTAGTATAAATATGTAATGCATTCATACCTTGGGAGCAATTGGAACTATGTTGTTGACATAGAAATAAGGCACTTGAAACATGTCATTTGATGAAGCTTTATACACTTGGCCGCTACGTCTTCAACTAAACACATCATAGGCTTGAAAAGGTACATTGAACACTATCATACGACATTGAGACTCAATTGGAGAATTGTGTGCTTACACTATAAGATGGTTACTCTCACTGAATTAGGTAATAAAAATCGTAAGCGTAGTTGAGGCGGTCATAGTTCCTCGAGAGTGAAACCGAATAATACATAAGATGTCTCACCTAAAAGAGAGATCACAAAAATAAATAAATACCGGACACTATGACCTGGGGATTATGCTCTCCCTGCATTCACTAGCCAGGGGATTCACCCACATCCCACAACCTCCTATGATAGCACTAGAGGGGAATGTATTCACACACATATCTAACATCGATATTTATAAAGCGCACAGGTATATATATATATATATATATATATATATATATCGGGATAAATCGTGCCTAATTCCCGTAGCACTAGGCCATAATACCCGAGTCTATTTCCCCGACTCTTAATTCATTTAATTTCACTTCCATTAAATAATTTAACGTATCTCCACTTCTTAAAATACTCAGACTCGCCCAATCGGCATGTATTAAGATATTAACGAATTTGTTTCACATTATTCGTTGTTTAAGTTTCTCACCACTTCCCATATTTCTAAACACAAATACATTCACCCATAATCGATAGGTAATAGGCCACCTCTTTATTTTTCACGAAATAAAAAACCCAAGAATAAACCTCAATGAAATTAGAGCATATAATTTAAATAAGCAAAATTGCCTGAAATTAGTTGTCATCGATCGATCGATCCTACTATCCAGGCAACGTCTTTCAAAATGGTTCTTCCTCCATTGTCACACAAACCTTCATCAAATCAACCCAAATCTCAATGAAAACATACCCAACATTTAGTACATGCTTCAAACAGTTTCTAATCACCATAAGCATCGTTAAACATCAAAGGTTTTGACTTTAATCAATTAATTTAGGAATTGAGTTTCCTCAGTTTTATTTAATCTTTTCAATTAATTTGATTATATAATCCAAATTACACCAAATTAACTACTGGGTTTCGTCTCTAAATGTGACTCCAAAAACATATGATAGTACCTCATCATCAATTGAACATCAATTTTACATCTAATGCCCAAATCTACAAAAACCTATTTTAACATGTGACAACCCTCCCAAAAACGAATTTATCTACACCTATCATGATATGACCATGAGTTTTTGCAATTAAAATCAAGTGCAAGACAATCATTTTCCCTTCTAGGCTCGTAGGGTCTGATTACACATTGTAGAAGATGGATTGATGATCGCACACCCAATTCCTCTTCGAAATTGGCTCCTAAAGTTCCCATATTTTCTTTCTTCTCTCTTCTCTACAATTATAAGGTTTAGATTATTCACAAAGGGTTACCCAAAATATCAAACTTAGGTTTAATATTCCTAATCCCAAAATTAGGCCGACAGGCTAATCCCAAATGACCCGAACACCCCCGTGAGGGCTTAGTTATGACAAAAAGGCCTCGGGACCCAAATATTACCCCCGGGTACTCTATTTTGACTATCTCGACCTATTCGAAATCAATCGTGACATCGAAATTGCCATCCTAATCACTTTATAATAATTTTGTATATCGACCTCATATAGTCTACACATGACTCCCGGTTGAGATAAAACAATGCCACATCACTATCACTCGATATGACATAAAATATTTTTTATTATTAACATAGTATTTTTTTCCATAATTATTAACCATTATCACTCCCGATTAATATTTTAACAAACAAAAAATAATGAATTTAATTAAATTACGGCATATATGTAATTTAAAAACATACCAATTAATTAAATTATAAATACTCCGAAATATGCGGTGTTACATACTTCCTCCCTTACAAAGGAATTTGTCCCTTGAAATTAGGACGTACATGTAGTGAATAACTGTAGATATGGATCTCGCATTCCATCCTTCTTCTCCCACGTCGACTCGTAAACATTGCGGTGCCTAGACTAAACTCGAACCAATTGTACCACCTTAGACCGCAACTTACGCTCAATATGATCAAGTACATCCATTAGTTTCTCCTCATATGAGATATATGGGTAAGTCAATCTACTATAATGGAACATGACAAAAATCTCCCTCGCTCCTCATGTACCTCTTCAACGATGACACATGGAACACACCGTGAATTCGTTGTAAGTGCTCTGGTAAGCCCAACCTATACGCAATTGGTCCCACCCTCTCAATGAATTAGAGGGTCCCATATACCTCGAACCTAGCTTTCTTTTCTTGACTAACCTCATGACGTCCTTCATTGGAGACACTCGTACCAAGACCTAGTCACAAATCTCCAACTTTATGTGCCTCCTATCTACATTTACGTAACTCTTCTGCCTGTCCTGAGCTATACAAATATGTCCCCAAATCAACTCAACCTTGGAAGTAGTATCCCGAATCATCTTTGGTCCCAATAACTTATTGTCCCCCACCTCTAACTAGTAAGAGAGCAAACGAAAAAGTCATCTATACAGTGCCTTAAATGGTATCAGGCCAATGGTAAACTAGTAGGTGTTATTATATGTGAACTCCACCAAAAGAAGGTACTTCTCCCATCCACCCCTGAAGTTAAGTATGCACATCCTCAGAATATACTTTAGCATTTGATTAACTCTCTCCATCTTCCCATATGCATGTGGGTGATACGATGTAGTCAACAGTAAATTTGTGTCCATATCCTCTTGTAAACTCTGCCAGAAATGGGACACAAAGTTCTTATCCCGATCGGGCACAATATTTATCGAAACCCCATGCAGTCTCACTATCTCTACAATGAACAATTTTGCATACCGACTTGTCCCATAATCCATACAAATCGGTAGAAAATGGGCAGGCTTAGTCAATAGATCCACTATTAACCAAATGGAGTGGTGACCTCTCTGCGATGTCGGTAACTTGATAATAAAACCCATGGAAATGCACTCCCATTTCCACATTGGAATCTCTAGTGGATACAACATCCCCGATGGTCTTTGGTGGTATACCCTTACTAACTGGATGGTAGAACACTTAGTGAAAATCTCCACTATGTCTCTCTTCATCCTCGACCACCAATAATGCCTATGCATATCCTGGTACATCTTATCCCCATCGGGATGTACCATAAATTTGGACCCGCGAGACTCTGACATCATTGCATGTCTTAAATCCTCAACATCGAGAACCACTAGTCTCCCAGTGAGCGCAAGCCTCCCTCGAAGATGCTGAAAAGGACTCTGCCCCCTCTACTAATAACTGGCGAACCATGTCCTAGCAAAACTGATCCCCTGCCTGAGCTTTCACCATCCTCATTAAAATCTCAAGAGTAATAACTAAAATGGACATAAAATATCTAGCGAACTCATCTTCATGTCGAATATCCTTCCACTTTTCCTTCCAAACCTCTGCTCTCTCCCCAGTAGGTTGTCGGTTTAATGCTTCTGCCACCACGTTACCCTTCCTGTGATGATATTGAATATCAAAGTGGTAATCCTTCATAAACTCCAGCCATATCATCTACCTTAAATTCAAATCTTTCTACATGAACAAATACTAAAGTGATTTATGGTCCGTGAATAAGGTAAACTGCTCCACCAGAAGATAATGCCTCCAAATCCCAAGGTAAACACGAACACTTCTAACTCATGTTCATTTGAGGGGTAATTCATGTCGTGAGTCTTAAGCTTGCGAGATGCATAAGTTATAGCCTTATCCTCCTTATTGTGTACTCCCCCAAGTCCCTGCAAGGATGCATGTATAAAAATACGGTACTTCATTCCTCCCCTAGGCAATGCAAGAACAAGTGCAAAAGTCAAGTTGTCCTTTAAATCATCGATGGCTAACTGACAATGGTCGTCCCAAACAAATGGCACCCCTTTGTGAATCGGGTTCGTCAAAGGAACCACAATCTTGGAGAAACCCTTAAGGAAATAACCATAGTATCCGGCCAACCCCAAAAAACTATGAACCTTGATTGGTGTCGTGGGTTGTCCTCACTCCCTCACTGCCCATACCTTACTCGGATCAATAATAATACCCCCATCGAACATAGTGTGGCCTAGAAATTGAACCTCCTGTAGCCAAATTCCACACTTCTCAAATTTGGTGTACAACTGATGGTCTCGTAGCATCTGCAGAACCATACATGGATGATCTACATCTTCATACTCTAAACAAAAGTAAACCAAAATATTATCTATGAATACGAACACAAAGTGGTCAAGGAAGTCTCTAAAAACTCGATTCATATGATCCATGAACACTGCTAATGAATTAGTGAGCCCAAATGGCATCACCCAGAACTCATACGATCCGTACCGCATCAAGAAAGTGGTTTTCAAAACATCCGCTTTGAAAATATACAACTGACGATATCTCGATCTCATATCTATCTTAGGTAAGTATGTTGCTCCTATCAATTAGTCAAGTAAGTGATCAATTCGAGGAAACATATATTTATTCTGTATCGTGACCTTTTTCAACTTTGTGTAATAAATACATAAGTTAAGTGACCCATCCCACTTCTTAACAAACAACATTGGGGCACCCAACAGTGTCATACTCTGATGAATGAAACCCTAACTCGAAATATGCATAATCTTCTCCCATAACTCCCATATCTCTCAAGGATCCATGCGATAAGGCACTCAAGAAATTGGCCTCATACCCAATGTTAAGTCTATGAAGAACTCAATCTCCCGACTGGGCAACAGTCGGAGTATCTCTTAAAACACATCCTATAACTCCCTCACTACTGGAGTCGAATCCAATGAGAAAACTACCTCTTGTGACGTATCCTCCTCAATGTAATATAGATGAGTTCTTGACCCTCCCTTAGGTAGAGGTATCATCACTTGGAACACCTCATGTCCCAGAATTGAGAACAATATTATTCTCCCAAAACAATCTACCATCGCCTTATAACCAGCTAACCAATCCATACCCAAAATGATGCCATTACCCTCCATATCTAACACTCGAAGGTCGGCTGCTAAACACACGCCGTCTTATATCAATGTCCACACAACTACAGATCAAGTTTATGAGAGACCCACTACCTAGTGTTGACTCTAAACATATAAAGAGACTATTGTCTATCTCTAATAGACCGATTTCTCATGAAAATATGTTCTCTATAAAAGAGTGTGAAAATATGGTCTTTAATAGACTGATTGCCCGTATTAAATAAAATATTCCCTTACAGCCGTGAATAAAGAACTTACCCTCAACTGACGGGGGAACCTATTGTGCATGTGATAGGGCTGGATCGCTGATGTTCTAATCTTTCCCATAATGAAACTATACTTGCAGATGAGGAGGGGGTGATGTTGGTTTTGCAGGTTATAATTGCCCCTGTCGCCCCAATAGGGTACCCTGTTATGGCCCCCTCCCCTCGGTGGACACTCCCTCTTTATGTGACACATTTTCCCTCACACGAAGCAATTCCCCTAGAAGTCCCACTACTTCTAGCCATAATGTCCCTGTCGCGGCTGACCCTACTTTTGGCCCTATTATCCTAGACCTTGCTAGCCTCCCCCATTATTCCCTTGGCCCTGAGGAACCTACTCCTGCTATTAAGGACCCTATTGGCCCTCCCTGAAACCTCCCTTGGGTCGGTAACACCAGATCTAAATCTCTTGGTCGTATCCCCCTTCTGAGAATCCTCCCCCAGGTGTCTATCAGTCTATTGTTGCGGTACTTCAGTAGCACCATTCCCACATGCCTTTCAAGACTGTCTAGGATCACCCCCTTTCTTGCTTCCTTTATATGGAAGCGATGGTCCTAGTAATACAAAAGTGCAACATTTATGACATCAGTACAAGTCCTCACTGCGGGGTTGACAATCAAGTGTTGCCTAATCCTCCAGGTTAGTCCATCGATAAATTTCATCCTCTTCTTCTCTTCACTGATCAACTCGTCGGACCCAAAATTAGTAAAAAGTCTGAACTCCTACTCGTATTCATCTACTGAGCGATCAACCTTAGCCACCTCAATGAACTTACTTCTCATATATCTCTCGATAATTGACGAAAAGTACTTGTGGTCAAAGTGAAACCAGAACACAGCAATGGACATAGTGTCCCTCTTCTCGGAAGTGGTAATAGACTCCCACCACTGTAGAGATGCTTCGATAAGCCTAAAAGTGGCCAAAATCTTCTTCTGCACATCACCACGCTCAACCCTTCAAAGGTGGCGTTGTATATCCTTCTTCCACTGAGAAGATAGGATCAAGTCCAAACTCCCATAAAACTATTATGGGTGGCCTTTCTGAAATGCCTCCCTAACTCTCTACCACTCTGATGACCCCGGGTGGGCCTAGACAATCGGTGCCACTAGTTGCGGTGGTTGCTGGGCCTGAGGAAAATTAAGATCCATGGTTGTCATGAAGGTATTAACTGCGGTGGTTGGGTTGTGGTTGAAGTGCATGTGGCTCCTATTGAGCATATCTCTCATCGGCTCTCACCGCTGCTTTCGTTGGTCATCCTCTATTGGGGGGCATCTGAAACCAGATAAGATTTTTGGAGTTCACAGTAGATATAAATATAATAACAAAAGAATGTAATCTCAAATACGTAAACATGAATGCCACAATCCTAATAATAGAGCTCTAAATAAAAAAACACTATCCTTACAAATCATATAGACATTAGAACCTGATGCTCTAATTCCATTTATGTAATGCCTCCTATTTTAACCAGGGTCATAACTCCTTCGTCAAAATAACCAGGAATATCATTTGGTTCATTCTAAGCGTCACCGTTGAAAATGTTTTAAATTACTAATCACCTATGTTAAAATTAGCCGGTTCCAAATATTATCTTTCACTAATAACACAACATGCAGAACATAAATACAATAACCAAACTATCCACACAATAAATATGGTCTGAAACATTCACAGTATAGATTGATAAATAAATAATACTGAATAAACCATCGATTCCCAAAACAAAATGCAACTGTAAGTCTAAAGGAATAAACTGAATCTACACAGAGTCTAATAAATAAAACTAAAACACTGAATCATCTCAAGGGGCAGCATGCCGAAATGGAATGCATAAATGCAACTTATAATCTAGGAATGAATAACTTAAGTGTCTAACTCAATCCTGAAAGCCTCCATAAGTGCTGCAACTATTCATCCCTAGAATGAATCATCAACTTAGGTGTCCCTGTGGCTAGACACCTAAAATGTTTTGGAAAATATTTTTGATAAGGGTCAGAGCCCCAAAACCTTTTGAAACTATTTAGAAAGCAATTGAAATGAAACAATTTAAATATGTATGAACACTTTCCTTTTTTAAGTTGGTGTCGCACTCTCTTGAGACATTGTTCACCCCTCAACTAGAGTGCACACTTATCACTAGCCTCCTAACACAACTTGTTATTATACCCCCACTTAACTAGCCTCTTTACTCTCCTGTCTATCAAGCTACTCTAATCCAAGTATTTCTTACTTTGATTTATAATTTCTTCTACTCATTAACTTGTTTAATCATTTCAACTTCAATTATTCATGTATTCACATAGCCTATTCATCATATTTCGTACTTAGTATAATCCACTTTAATACTCATCGTACTTATCATTTTACGACTTAATTCACTATCGTATTAAAGTTATATATGAAATACACTCACACTATACATATTTATCCCATATATAATTATGCACTCGTATCATATACGTACTAGTGTACTATAACAATTACACACATGTTGTGTATAATAACCATCCTCCCGAGTAATAACTCACCGGATGCTTTCTCTAAAATGTTATCACCCCAGGTATACTCAATCCATCCAGGATACCATAAGACAGTTACTGACACCGAATTAGGTAATAAAAACATAAGCATAGTGGAGGCGGTCATAGTTCCCCAAGTGTGAAACCAAATCATACCCAAAACATCTCATCTCGAAAAGAAATCACATGAATAAATATCAAACTCTATGACCTGGGGATTATAATCTCCCTGCATTCACTAGCTAGGGGATTCACCCACATCCCACAACATCCTATGATAGAACTAGAGGGGTGTGTATTCACATGAATATTTAACACCGATATTTATAAAGCACAGAAGTCTATATATATATATATATATATATATATATATGCGGATAACCCGTGCCTAATTCTCGTAGCACTAGCCCATAATACCCGAGTATATTTCCCTGACTCTTAATTTATTTAATTTAACATCTAATAAATAATTTAAAATAGTTTCACTTGCTAATTTAGCATAGCTTCTCGACCTATCTGGAATCATTTGTGACCTCAAAATCACAATTCGAATCACTCTACAATAATTTTCTATCGCGACCTCATATTGTCTACACGTGACTCCCGTTAGAGATAAAACACTGCCACGTCATGATTAGTCGTTTCGACGTAAAATAATTAGTTACTATTCACTTATTAATTTTTTCAATAATTATTAACCATTATTTGTCCCGATTAATATTTTAATAAACACATAATAATTAATTAAATTAAATTAGGGCACACATGTAATTTAAAAATATTCGAATTAATTAAATTATAAATACTCTAAAATACGGGGTATTACAGAGTTTACTATTCTTCCCTATTTTTCTAAGGAGGAGGTAAATACATATTATTGAAAGATGGAGAAGTTCTTATCAGGGACAACCTCGCACATCACACAGTCATTGTTGGGGAATCCATCTTCACTACATATAACCAAAAGGTGAATGTTTCCTTACTACATTGACAGGGAAATAGGGCGTACAAGAAAAATTAAGGGGAGAAGAGTCACCACTATGAGACATTAAACCCACAGGGTAAGACGAATAGAGGTAACAACTAAGGGCCAACAGTTTCGGGGTTCTCAATCTTTACAGTAGTATAAAAGATTTATAGGTTCCAATGATCAAAATAGAGGGGGCAACAGGACCAGGGCTAACAGCAAAGAAACCATTTGGGCCAAAGGAAACAATATCAAAGACAACAGGGAGGACAGCTAGACAGATGTCAGTTCAAGGAATTTTTTTATTTTTGTGATGAGAAGGGAAATTTTTCTAGGAAGTGCCCTCAGGGAAATCAGGTAACACATCAGTTAAGGGGACAACGAGGACACTGAGCACCTAAGGGGAAGTGTAAACCAATGCAGGTCCATCTAGTGGTTGTGGTGCCAGCTAAGCCTATGCTACCATATCCACCTCAGGGACAACAGTCATAGTTTCATCAAGGACGTGTGTATCATGTCGCACCAAGAGAGGGACCAGGGCTAACATAGACAGTCGATGGTGTGATCCAATTTTTTTTTTATTTTGTAACACATTCTTAGTTTAGTAGTGGTGCATAGCACTCCATAGTAAGTACTATCTCATTAGTACATAAATGAGGTTAGACTCCATTTTATGAAAGCGCATTACGATATTTCACCCTGGAGTTGAGAGGTAGACATCTATAGTGCTTTGTGCGTATAGGTGTAAAGATTGACTTTAGGGAGACTTAGATTTATGGAATACCTATTTTCTTAAGTAACGTCAAAGTATGATAGTATTCTATGGGTGGATTGACAGGAATATCATAGTGCTTGTGTTGATTTTACGGGACTACCTAAAGTTAATAGTCGAATGTAGTGTGGCCAGTTGGACAATGGTGTTCACCATAACTATGAGAAATATTACTCTAATTGTAATAACTTGAGTCTAAATATGGTAACATATATGGTGATAATGACTGGGGATTTACACAATGATTACATATATGTTAGTTTGCTTAAGAGGGAACAAAAAGACTTATGTGTCATAGCTAGTTATTTGGCAGTGCACCAAAGATGAGTGAAGTTTATGACAAAATAGATTTCTAATGCTGAATTTCTAAAAGTAGTATCTTAGAACCAACAAAGGTTCAAATAAATCATAAATTATATATAGTGAGGGGTCGTATGGGCACAAGTAGCTAGGTTACAGGACCGGTATGAACCAGAAGATCTTCCCTATCAGGAGTGGACACCACGATATAAAATCTCAATATATGTTACTAAGTATTTCCTGAAGTTAGAGATAATATGATTGTTCAATTGGGGATATGAATGTAGACTATATTATAATAATGTTATGTTTTAGGGATAAATAAATGCGGTAATTATCAAGCGATGAAACCTATTCATTAATGAAAAGAGTATGCAAATGGGAAAGCATTCGTATTTTAGAAATATTTGATTTGTTCTGGGAATATTAGGACTAGTGGCAGTCCAGGTTACATGATGATGTGTATGATCATAAATAATGTTGTTATAATGACGATGTTATTAGATATAGGCAGTAGTAGCCTTTGCTGGACTAGGTAGGTTTGGGGAGCCTTATAAATGACTAAGCACATTAATAGACTTAAGTCCCAGATAGACAAATCTCAATGACTGACAAAGTAATATAGTAGTGTATTAGGAGGGTTCCTTATTTGGATTTCACTTGAGAGACGTCCCACGCACAAAATTATCAAATGTCTGATACCATGTGTGACACCCCACCTAATAAAATACCGAGTGATCAGTCCTATACCAAATTAAAACAGGAATCCCAGTTGGTTCATCCTTAGCATCACTGTCGAAAACCTTTTTCAAGCTTACTAACCACCTAGTATTCCAAAAAGATGGTGCCAAATTTTATCTTTTAATTAAAAAACCAATAACATGCGGAAATATAATATGAGTCATACACCACGACTAAAATAAATCAACTGAATAAATAATAAACTACATGTTGAATAAACCATCGGTCAAGAGAGTAAATAATACAATACAAACATCCCACACCTGAAATAGTAAATCTGAAAACTAAAACTAAAAAGTCTGGGCGACTTGCCCTAAATAAAACAGAAACTAATAGATGATTCCTACTCTAGGAAAGAATGAACTATGCGTCTAATCCATGCTCCTGCTAGCATCCACATATGCCGCAACTCTGTGTCCATGGAATAAAATATCAATCCTGGCGTCCCTGTGGATGGACACCTAAAAGGTTTTGAAAATAGTTTTATATCAAGGGTTCGAACCCAAAACATTTTGAAAATATTTAGCAAGTGAATTAACCGCTGTAATTTAAAATGCATGAATGCGCTTCATATTTAAGTTAGTGTCGCACTCCCTTGAGGACATACTCACCCCTCCACTAATGTGCACACCTAGCGGTTACGTTAACCCCACCTAGTTGTACTAGCCCGTCCAACTAGTCCTGGTATAATCTCTCCTTTCCATACTAATCTAACCATAGTATAATACTTCCTGGATTAATATTTATCTCACCAATTAACATAATTAATTTCTTTTAAATCATAACATATAACTGTGACACAAGTTATATAAAGTATATACATCACACACTGTATTATTTCCCACATACAATATTTACAACCATTATATACATACCTTTACTAAGAACAACCACACATATATATATGTACATCCATCCCTCCGAGTATACTCTCATTGGATGATTCCCTCTAAAGCGCTATCTCACTATGTGTGCTCACATAACCTAGTTACCCAAATTGGAATCTCCCTCCTAGCTTGTCGAAAATATAAATGTGGTCGAGGCGGTCATATTCCTTCCCTGAAAGTGAGATAAGCCCATCACCCATATACCGGACGCTGTGACCTGGGGATATACTCACCCTACTCCTCAAGCTAGGGGATTCACCCACATCACGCAACCTACCTTGATAGCACTAGATTATATTAATTAAATAAATATCTAGTCACTGATATTTAATAACACACACAATTACACACACATATATATATATACTATCACTATACCGTATATATATGATATAACCCCCGGCTTTACCGTGTACTCAAAAACCCATAACACTAGCCTATAATTTCTCGAGTCTTTGGCCCGACTCAACATAATTATATTTCTCACTTATTAATTTATTATCTTCTCGAGTCTATGGTCCGACTCTAATTTATTTAATTCACACGTTAATTAATATAATATTTCCCCCGAGTCTATGGTCCAACTCTAATATAAATACTTTACACATTAATTTATAAAATATTTACCCGAGTCTATGATTCGACTCTAATTTAATTAATTTACATATTAATTAATTTATTATCTTGTGTCACTCAAACAACATACCCGAACTCGCTCACTTGGCCCATAACTTAATATTTCCTGAGTCTACATTCCGACTCCAAATTAATTTGTTTATCTCCATAATTAATTTGATTCCTTGGCATCACTCAACCAATATGCCTGGACTTGCTCACTCAATCCATATATAATTAATTTGGAACCTAATTCCCCAAATTTATCCATAAAGTATCTCATGTAAGTCCTTCTTAGTCTCATTACTTTTCCCTATAATTTTTAGGAATATGTGCTTTATAATTGTTTAACATTAAACAATGCATGAAAATTAAATCTTAAATTAATTTCCATTTATATATAAAACTGGCCGAACTGCCAAAATTCTGGGACCATCGATCGATCGATCGAATAGGTATTTGTCTTCTCCGACTTGTTGTTTCAGCCATTGATGAACCCCCAAGCTTTTTGTTTTCATTCCAAACCCTTACCCAATCGCAACCAACACTATATCCACATAAGAAAAGGGTCTAAACATACTAGAGACCTTAATTAATCAACTAATTTCCATTAATTTCAACATTTTCTCGATTTTGCTTTTATCTGGGTTTCAAATCTCCAATACGATTTTCATTCCTATTAACATAAATTAACCACCGATTCTTACCGGTTTTAACATATGATTCATACCTCTACATTCCATAATCATAAACATAATAAATTTCACCCTTAATCCCATTAAAATATATCAATTACCGAAAACCCAATTTTACATGAATGCCCACCCAAAACGAATTTTGGTTTACACCTCCCATAGTATGAATTGATTATCATAAATTTACGAATCACAACAGTTAACCACTTGCCTCTAATTATTCGTAGAGTCTGATCCATTGGCATAGAGAAGGTGTTGATGACGAACACTCACTTTGTCCCTCGATTTGTCTCCAAAAAGGTCCCCAATTTGGTTCTTGATTTGTTTCTTCTGTGTCTCTCTCAAACCCTAGGTTTAGAATTGTTAATTTTCGTTCAACACTTTACCAATTAGGTTTAAAACCCCTAATCCCGTTTCTGGCCACATGGGCCTAATTAAAATGGACTGAATCACCCTGTGTGGGCCCGACTATGCCCAAAAATATCCCAAGAGCCGATTACTACCCCCGAGTACTCTTTTCTGACTATCTCGACTCATCCGGACTCAATCGCGCACTCAGAATCATCATTCGAAATACTTAATAACATTCTCCAATTTTGACCTAAAAAATGCAACACACATTAATTCGAATAATTTAACTTAAAGTTGCCAAATATAAATAATTCTTTCCACTCAAATAAATTCTCCAAATCATAAATTTAAGTTTCTCCAATTTAAATAATTTATTTCTCCAAAAAATAATTAAATACTAAATCCTCAAAATTACGGGGTGTTACATACTTTCCCCCTTACAAAGTAATTTCGTCCTCAAAATTAAGATGAGCCTAGTGCTCCAAGTCTCGAATATCACTCTATAGTCATGTGCCTCTAAGCTCACTATATCTATCTCTCCCAATTTTAACTATAAGTTACATAAATATGCATTTTAATTAACTAGGGTGCCCATAGACCCTGTACCCGTGATTAACCGCACAAAAGTTACTCTAATAAACCAGGGTGACCATACACCCTATCCCCATGCGTAACCGCATGAAAGTTATCCAACTATGTTAGCCATAACCCGCAATATAACTTCCAACCCATAATCATATTACATGTATATATACTTGACGGGGTACCCAACCCATGTAATAACGACCAAACATCTCCCCACTTCCCACGTTGCGCTAAGTTTTATTTGTGGGACGTCTCGTAAAGCGAAATCCAAACAAGGAACCCCCCAGATACACTACTACCTAACATTGTCAGTCGTTGAGATCCGTTAGACCCTCAGTCCATAGCACGTACCCCCAAATACTTACCTCTTAACACAAAAGCATACACGCCTACCCTTATGCTACAAAAGACAACATAAAATACTGCGCCCTTACTATCACTAGTTCTTTCACAAAATAACCGAGCTATCTCTCCCTGCTCGAAAATAAATCCAACCACCCTGATCCACTTTAGTAAACACCCCTACTTACCGGGATAAAATATGAAAACACAAGACCTAATTATCTGTCCATCGCACCACGCAATACAACATATATACACACATACATATAGCCTAGATGCCCTCTAAGGTGATACCTACTAAAATTCATACCCTGGTGTTACAAACACCAAAACATACCCCCACTATCCACAATACTTCAAATACATCGCTATCTAGCCGATATTGGGAAAATCATCAACCCTACTTACATAATCCTCGAAAGTAGTGACCCCTCACATAATTCAAACCTTATCTCAGTGTACACCTCCACTCTTTCGTGGTTAATGATAGAGTGCGAAAAGTAGCGCGCGTAAAGACGCTAGTTGTTGTTTTCGTTTCGCCAACTCAATACAAAAACCTAAGTTACAACTACACTTGCGGGGCAAGCAGAGTGGTAAGTCGGGTATCGAGAATCCACAGGGACAAGCTTTTAGAAATTATAAGGTTTAATATTCCGAAATAAAAGTGTAAAAGGTGAATTACAAACTAAAAGAAAATATGCATGAAAGGAAAATATTAATCTAGGCGAGGGAAATTAAACTAAATTAATAAAGAGAATAAAAACTATAGGTTGCGTTGAATATCCCTCACTCGAGTTAATTAGTATAAAATGGTTACATGGGTCGACGAGTTATTAATAATGCGTCTCATTTCGACAGTTAATTAAATCAAGAGTTGTCACACCCCTAAATTCGCATAAAAGTCTAATATGATTTTGGCGTCAACAAATATCCTGAAAATTACGCGCGAAAGGTCGTAAGCACGGGACATACATGATATGCCCCGTCAAATATCGTAGGCGTAAAACTAGGACAACGGACTCGAAATAGAACCGTAAACTCCATCACCAAAGCAAACCAACGCATCAACCCAAGTGAGTTCAATTCAAACACAACCTAATTGAAGTTACTTAGAAAGCATGTTAAAAACCCGATAAATGGAAAGCGGTAAATAAACGCGGTAAATCTATACTAGAAAGCGTGTAAATAAAGCAAGAAAACCTAAATTACAAAGCTTGTAAATTAACTAGAAAGCAAGAAATGAAGAAATACAACTATATTCAAATGGTAGGGGAGATGAATAGTCAACTTACAATCCAAATGGGGTGTCAAACCAAAGAGAAATGAAGAAGAACCAAGAAAAAACCCCAAACCCTAAGCTAAACTAACCTAAAATTGTGTATATTGTTTTAAAACCAAAAAATGGGTTTATATAGTGAGTGGGAAAAAGTAAGGGAAAAAGGAAAGAAAGAGGAAAGAGCCCAAAATATCTGTCACTACCGGTCGATCGGTCGCAGGGGCGCGGTCAACCGGTCCCTTAAGCCAAAGCATACTGTCTCCTTCCCACTGCAAAATGTGAAACCGCGGTCGACCGGTCCCTTATACGAGGTCGACCGGTACTCTGTTTTCTGCACTTGTTTGGTCCATGATGAGGGGGAAAAAGTCCAAAACGGAAACGAGCCTAGCTTCTTCGTCCGAACTCCAAACGATGCACCGTTTGCGGCCACGCGATGCTAACTCAATGAACTACACATCCGTGGAATTTCCATGAGCCGGATAAGAAATGTGAATTGACTAATATGCCCTTGAAGTAGCGTCCAACGATGAAACTTCTCCGAAATGCAACCGAACCTCACTTTTAGCATTCCAATACCTACAAAAGCATAATTAACCCCCGCAAAGCATGTATATATCCAAATCCAAGGTTGTCTGGTTAATGAGCATAATTATAGGCATTTAGGACCATAAAAGAGCTAGAATGAATAAGGATAACGGGCGGAAATATACAATATTCGATACGAATCACACCCCCTAACTTACACATTGCTAGTCCCTAGTAATGAAACAAAGAAACTAGACCACAGAGGGCGGTACAAGACGTATATATGCATCGAAATATATATGCCACTTTCGTAGGTAACACGATTGCATTTAGCATATGCAATAAGCCGTTAAACCCCTAGGTTACCCTAGTGGACGAGTGTCGTCTCGTGAGGGTTTTCAGGGATGATACCCACAAACATCATATGGTTTCCTCAAAATATGACCAAACCAACATGCGGCAAGCCCAACAAAAGTGAAAAAGATTTCATATGCATTATTAGCAAAGTGAATGAATTCACACAAAATTCTGAATCATTAACATTATAGAATGCACCTCATAGAATTGAAACCTTAAAATGTGGGAGGGGAGCGAGAACATGCAAAGAGTGATTTGGCAAAAATTTATATAAACTGGATAAACATTAAAGCAAGCATATATTCAATCCTCACGGGCATTACGCTCATCAAGCGAATTCACTCAAAACAGGGAGGTAACACACGGGACATGCGGGCTAAAGAGTAAATGTAAATGGAAACTAGGACGCACACATGTCACAGATGAAGAACGATATATATAAACTGAAAAATTGTAATCTCAATGAAAGATATCACACACTAAAAGAGGCGAAATGCATTTTCACAGATTATCACAACTATTATGACTTTTAAATTACATCAACCTAAGATCGCATAGGACTTGTATAGGGTTATAATGTAGGTTAGGATAGGGTATGAAATGAAGGAATGTATGTACGGATTCAAAGCGTTCAGAATGAAAACTCGGGATAATGGGAAAATGCAGGCAATATCAAAATTGGAAAACAAGTTCCAAAACGGCATTAGATATATCATCGGGGAGAGTAATCAAGGCTTATTGAACTATATACACAATATTTACAACTTTCTTTTTCTTTTCTTTTCTTCTTCTTCTTCTTCTTCTTTTCTCTTTTGTTTTATTTTGCTTTTTGCTTTCTCTTTTTCTTCACTTTTTTCACTATTTTCTTTTCTTTACTTATCAAACTCTCATATGCCTAAATTGCAACCGACATCATAACAACATCATTCAATCCCATGTAACAATCCAAACAAAGGTGTGGAAAGTGTATGTATGGTATAAAACTCCAATTTAGAGTTGGTTGTGAGAATGGGGTTATGAAACGAAAGGCTATATTTAGGCTCAATGGGGTTAACGAGGGTAAACATATAAGGGTGAGGTCAAGGCTAATATGGGTGATATAACAAAGAGGGCCTATGATCATTTCACAAAGTTTACGCAATTCTCGAATCAAAACAATATATGAAAATCATGCTCAAGTAACACATTATGAGTATGAACTCAATTAATGAACGCTCAAATGAAAGAATAGTGAGATTACCAACGAATTCAACGTTTTCAAAGAGGAAAGAATAGTGTATAACACTCAAAAATGACGAAAGGTACAAAGCTTACTCGATGTAAGTATATACAATGCAAGAAAAGATTACCGAGTTATAAAAATCTTAAACCAAATCAATAAAGCAAGGAAAGTGCATGTGCTCACAGGATTAAAGTTTAATTCATGAAGTTATTCATAATATCAATAATCGAGACTAAGGTCTAATAACTTCTAAAATCGAGAACATGCATCATTGGGTTGTCTATTGGATCGGGCAATTATTGAAATTTATCATCGGAAACAAAGGCAAAATGCCCAAAAAAGGAGAAAAAAGAAAGAAAATCTTTTCAAAAATTTTAATTTTTCTAAGAAAAGCATACTAAGTAACTAACATGTGAGCAAAAACATGGACTAAAATAAAGAAATGGACAGAATATCCCACACCCCCTAACTTAAAACTTGACATTGTCCTCAATGTTAATTAAGAACCAAGTCAAAGAGAGGAAAAGAGCGATATTACCCAAAAGTGGAGCGATCCCCATAAGAACAAGTACAAAGAATCTACAAAACAAGTTAGTACCGAGCATAGCAAAAACAAATAATAAAAAGTTAACAAATTACACTAAACTGAAATAAAAAGAAAGAAAGAATAAAAAGCTAACTATAT
Organism: Sambucus nigra; assembly: GCA_949130495.1. Taxonomy (NCBI): domain Eukaryota; kingdom Viridiplantae; phylum Streptophyta; class Magnoliopsida; order Dipsacales; family Adoxaceae; genus Sambucus; species Sambucus nigra. The sequence goes on along the minus strand of OX422224.1, from coordinate 391,769,527 downwards.
ACAACCTACTATTTAGGCTTCACACTAACTGTACACTAGAATCCTAAATAATTGAGGGTCCACCGAAAAAATGATTTGACTTTGGAGGATAACCCGTGTACCCTCATATACAAGCATGCCCTCCGAAAAATATGAATTCCGTTTGAACAACGGAAGGCATGTGTAAGGCGTAAGAAATGAACCATCGCCAATTAAAAGTTTTGGTGGGACGATGGGGGGTTTGGATTGAACGGGTATCAAAAACATGTGGGGACCGAGAAAAGCCGAATATACTCCCAATGATTTTGAAGTTGGAATAGGAGGCGGCACACACAACGGCAAAGATGCGATTGTGGAGGGCGACTCGAGCAAGTACTCCTCATCGGCGATAGGGTTTAAAATATTAAAGTTTGAAACCGAATCATCGGGTACTTGTTCCGGTGGGATAATAGAGAATGAAAATGGGTATGAAATAAATTCAAACTCATGAGATGAATCATCATCGCATGAAGTTGGAATTTCAAAGGAAATAATATCATTTTCAATGAAATGTTCTTCTTTGGGGGCCAAAGAAGAAATCATTTCATTAGAAATAGATATTACTTCATTATCATCCTCACTTTCAATATCTATTACGAGATGGGCAAAGTTTAGAATGGTTTGTTCCAAAGTAGGCACAAGTACCTCATTTAGTTCAAAACATTCCTCGACTTCGAAAGTCTTGAAAGCAAAATCGTCGTCGGACTCAAAATATAAATCCAACTCATGTTCCCACGAACGATTTTCTTCCCGATAACGAGTTTCAATTTTCTCATTCTCATACATACGCAAACTCTCACCAAAAGTCATAGGTCGAGGTGCGGATGCATTAGAATGGGAACTTTGAAAATTACCATCGGACTTAAATGAAAACACATTATTATAGGAATTTTGAAAACTATTGCAATTCGTTTCAAAATTCCTATTATAAGGAGGTAAAGGCCCAAAATCATTGTCATCATCACCAAAATTCCAATAACCTAAGTTTTGACTTTCGTTATACTCGCCCAAAGTCATATTTGAATTTGTTTTACTTTGGGATGCTAAGTTTTCACCGAAAGTCATAGGCCTAGAATTTTGAGAATTATAACAAGGATTACCGAAAGAATTGGAACAAGACATACTTACCCCAAAAATGGCTAGAAGTGGCGGATTCCACAAAGTAAGTGCGCGCGGGAAAGATTCGAGCATTTCTAAGTGCTCAAATGTGGAAGTCCTGCAAAAAGTTAGGAAATAATACAAATAGAAAGAAAATACAATGAAATACTAAATCAAATAAATTCTAAAACAAACTCAATCCCCGGCAACGACGCCATTTTGATCGAGTACGAAAAGTAGCTCGTGTAAAGACGCTAGTTGTTGTTTTCATTTCGCCAACTCAATACAAAAACCTAAGTTACAACTACACTTGCGGGGCAAGTAGAGCGGTAAGTCGGGTATCGAGAATCCACAGGGACAAGTTGTTAGAATTTATAAGGTTTAATATTCCGAAATAAAAGTGTAAAAGGTGAATTACAAACTAAAATAAAAGATGCATGAAAGGAAAAGATCAATCTAGGCAAGGAAATTAAACTAAATTAATAAAGAGAATAAAAACTATAGGTTGCGTTGAATATCCCTCACTCGAGTTAATTAGTATAAAATGGTTACATGGGTCGACGAGTTATTAAGACTGCGTCTCATTTCGACAGTTAATTAAATCAAGAGTTGTCACACCCCTAAATTCGCATAAAAGTCTAATATGATTTTGGCGTCAACAAATATCCCGAAAATTACGCGCGAAAGGTCGTAATCACGGGACATACATGATATGCCCCGTCAAATCTCCTAGGCATAATAACTAGGACAACGGACTCAAAATAGACCCGTAAACTCCATCACCAAAGCAAAGCAATGCATCAACCCAAGTTAGTTCAATTCAAACAAAACCTAATTTAAGTTACCTAAAAAGCATGTTAAAAACGCGATAAATGGAAAGCGGTAAATAAACGCGGTAAATCTATACTAGAAAGCGTGTAAATAAAGCAAGAAAACCTAAGTTACAAAGCTTGTAAATTAACTAGAAAGCAAGAAATGAAGAAATACAACTATATTCAAATGGTATGGGAGATGAATAGTCAACTTACAATCCAAATGGGTTGTCAAACCAAAGAGAAATGAAGAAGAACCAAGCAAAAACCCCAAACCCTAAACTAAACTAACCTAAAATCGTGTATATTGTTTTAAAACCAAAAAATGGGTTTATATAGTGAGTGGGAAAAAGTAAGGGAAAAAGGAAAGAAAGAGGAAAGAGCCCAAAATATCTGGCACTACCGTTCGACCGGTCGCAGGGGCGCGGTTGACCGGTCCCTTAAGCCAAAGCATACTGTCTCCTTCCCATGGTAAAATGTGAAATCGCGGTCGACCGGTCCCTTATACGAGGTCGACCAGTACTCTGTTTTCTGCAATTGTTTGGTCCATGATGAGGGGGAAAAAGTCCAAAATATAAACGAGCCTAGCTTCTTCGTTCGCACTCCAAATGACGCACCGTTTACGGCCACGCGATGCCAACTCAATGAACTACGCTTCCGTGGAATTTCCATGAGCCGGATAAGAAATGTGAATTGACTAATATGCCCTTGAAATAGCGTCCAACGACGGAACTTCTCCGAAATGCAACCGAACCTCACTTTTAGCATTCCAATACCTACAAAAGCACAATTAACCCCTACAAAGCATGTATATATCCAAATCCAAGGTTGTTTGGTTAATGAGCATAATTATAGGCATTTAGGACCGTAAAAGAGCTAGAATGAATAAGGATAACGGGCGGAAATATACAATATTCGATACGAATCAGTTAACACCAAAGGACTCCGCTACCCCACGAATTTTTTTATTTACATAATGTGGTTGTTACATCAAGCGCACCCACAAAATCCGACTCACTAACGAATTCTAGTAAAAATAATTTTATATTGTGACACCCCCACTATCACCCAAAACATACCCCATGCCCATAGGATAAAAATAATTACCTCCATACTCTGGCTGCAATAGTTGATCTTCGGGTTCCTGAGCAGCTTACCCCTGCCCGAATGAACCCATGACTTATTATAGTGGTTGTACATCACGAACCTCATCTTGTAGTTGACCCGTGCCTCGCTTAGGACACTATCTCTTCACGTGTCCCTCTTCCCCACAAAATAAACACCTCCTAATGAATTCACCCTGCCACTGGTCCCTTCCTTGCTGGCCCTGTTAGAAGTCATGGCCATCCTGTCGATAACCCCCAGATCTAAATCGCTTGGCCTGATTCCCCTGCCAAAAACCCTACCCTTGATGTGCCCTTATTTGCTATTTGGATACCCCACTAGTATGGTTCCCTCCTCCGTTATCCGATTGAATAGGTTCTACTTCCCTCTTTCTTCTTCTCATGTGGAAGCAATTTTCCTGGCAGTGCAGGAGTGCTGCATTAACGACGTTCATATAAGCTACTAAAGCGGGATTACCAATCAAATGTTGTCTGATCCTCCAGACTAACCCATCCATAAATGTTGACTTCTTTCAGTCTTCATCGCGTACCTCATTCGGTACAAAATTTGCCAAATGAGTGAATTCTTCCTCGTAATCGGCCACTGAACGGTCCCCCTGAGTCACCTCACTGCATTTTCTCCTAATTTTAGCCTCGACTACTGGCGGGAAATACTAGCGGTCTAACCGAACTCAAAAATCTGCAATAGTTAATGTATCCCTTTCCTCAACTATGGTGATCGACTCCCACCACTGAAGCGCTGCTCCCACTAACCTAAAAGTGGATAGAATTTGCTTTTACACCTCGTTGCAATAAACCATGCGTAGGTGACAATGGATATCCCTCTTTCACTGACACAGTAGCACAACATCTGAACCCCCTCAAAACTCTGGTGGGTGGCTCTTTTGAAAGACCTCTCGTACATGTTTCCACTCCGACTGCCCCTGGTGGACCTGAACATCCGATACCACTAACGCTTATGGCTGATATCGTGGAAAGTACCTTGCCATTGCGATCATCATCGCTTGAACTGCTTGTGCTACTAATTCAGTTACCTGTGCAGCTGAAATCATCTCTAGCAGTTGTTACGGTAACTCTGGCTCCTAAGGAGACTCCCTAGTCTCATCTCCCCCTGCTGCCCTAGCTGTTCTCTTTGTCCTGGGCGGCATCAGAAATAAGAATCGAAACGTATGAGTTCACCTTCAAATATAAAGTAATTGGTAGAAGAACGTAAATGCGCATACGTATAAGAATACAAAAATCCTATCATAAGGCTCTACATCAAAGGACGCTTAGCTGAAACATGAAAATCCGCACAAATCCTAAGGATAGTAGAACCTGATGCTCTGATACCATCTGTGACACCCCGCCTAATAAAATATCAGGTGATCATTCCTATACCAAATTAAAATAGAAATCCCAATTGGTTCATCCTTAGCATCACGGTCGAAAACCTTTTTAAAACTTACTAGCCACCTAGTATTTCGAAAAGCTGGTGCCAAATTTTATCTTTTAATTAAACAACCAATAACATGCGGAAATATAATATGAGTCATACACCACGACTAAAATAAATAAACTGAATAAATAATAAACTACATGCCGAATAAACCATCGGTCACCAAAGTAAATAATCCAATACAAACATCAAACACCTGAATAAGTAAATCTCAAAACTACACCTGAAAAGTCCGGGTGGCATGCCCTAAATAAAACTTAAACTAATAGAAGATTCCTACTCTAGGAAAGAATGAAGAATGTCTATAAATCAAGCTCCTTCTAGCATCCACTTATGCCGCTACTCCGTGTCCCTGGAATAGTATATCAATCCTGGCGTCCCCGTGGCTGGACACCAAAAAGGTTTTGAAAATATTTTTATAGCAAGCGTTAGAACCCAAAACATTTTAAAAATATTTATCAAGTGAATTAACTGTAGTAATTTAAAATGCAAGAATGCGCTTCATATTTAGGTTAGGGTCGCACTCCCTTGAGGGCATAATCACCCCTCCACTAATGTGCACACCTAACGGTTACCTTAACCCCACCTAGTTGTACAACCCCGTCACACTAGTCCTAGTATAATCTCCCCTTGCCATACTACTCTAACCCGGGTATAATAATTCCTAGATTAATATTGATCTCACCAATTAACTTAATTAATTTCTTTTAAATTATAACATATAACCGTGACACAAGTTAAAGTATATATATCACACAATGTATTATTTCCCGCATATAATTTTTACAACCATTATATACGTACCTTTACTAAGAACAACCACACACACACACACACAAACACACACACACACACACACACACACACACACACACACACACACACATATATATATATATATATATATATATATATATATATATATATATATATATATATATATATATATATATATATATATATATCCATCCCTCCGAGCATACCCTCACTGGATGATTCCCTCTAATGCGCTATCTCGCTAGGTATGCTCAAATAACCTAGTTACCCAAGTTGGAATCACCCACCAACCTGGACCAAAATATAAACGTGGTGGAGGCGGTCATATTCCTTCCCATAAAGTGAGATAAGCCCCTCACCCATATACCAGACGCCATGACCTGGGGATATACTCACCCTACTCCTCAAGCTAGGGGATTCACCCACATCGCGCAATCTCCCTTGATAGAACTAGAGTATATAAATTAAATAAATATCTAGTCACTGATATTTAATAGAACACACAATATATACACACATATATATATATACTATCACTACACCGTATATATATATTATAAACCCCAGCTTTACCATATACTAATAAACCCATAACACTAGCCTGTAATTTCCCGAGTCTCTGGCCCAACTCAACTTAATTAATTTTCTCACTTATTAATTTATCATCTTCCCGAGTCTATGGTCCGACTCTAATTTATTTAATTCACACGTTAATTAATATAATATTTCCCTCCAGTCTATGGTCCGAGTCTAATATAAATACTTTACACATTAATTTATATAATATTTACCCGAGTCTATGGTTCGACTATAATTTAATTAATTTACACATTAATTTATTTATTACCTTGTGTCACTCAAACAACATACCCGGACTCGCTCACTTAGCCCATAATTTATATTTCCCGAGTCTACATTCCGACTCCGAATTAATTTTTTTATCTCCATAATTAATTTGATACCTTGGAGTCCCTCAACGAATATGCCCGGACTTGCTCACTCAATCTGTATATAATTAATTTAGAACCTAATTCGCCAAATTTATCCATAAAGTATCTCACGTCAATCCTTTCTAATCTCATTACTTTTCCCTATAATTGTTAGGAATATGTGCTTCATAATTATTTAACATTAAACAATGCATGAAAATTAAATCTTAAATTAATTTCCATTTATATATAAAACTGGCCGAACTTCCAAAATTCTGGGTCCATCGATCGATCGATCCCCTGGGTCGATCGATAGATCGAACATGTATTTGTCTTCTCCGGCTTGTTGTTTCAGCCATTTATGAACCCTCAAGCTTTTTTGTTTTCATTCCAAACCCTTACCCAATCACAACCAACATTATCTCCACATAAGAAAAGGGACTAAACATCTTAGAGACCTTAATTAATCAACTAATATCAATTAATTCCAACATTTTCTCGATTTGGTTTTATCCGGGTTTCAAATCTCCAATACGATTTTCATTCTGATTAACATAAATTAACCATCGATTCTTACCGGTTTTAACACACAATTCATACTTCCATATTCCAGAATCATAAACATAATAAATTTCACCCTTAATCCCATTAAAGTATATCAATTACCGAAAACCCAATTTTACATGAATACCCACCCAAAACGAGTTTTGGTTTACACCTCCCATCGTATGAATTGATTATTATCAATTTAATAATCACAATAGTTAACCACTTGCCTTTAATTATTCGTAGAGTGTGATCCCTTGGCGTAGAAAAGGTGTTGATGATGAACACTCACTTTGTCCCTCGATTTGTCTCCAAAAAGGTCCCCAATTTTCTTCTTGATTTGTTTCCTTTGTTTCTCTCTTAAACCCTAGGTTTAGAATTGTTAACTGTCGTTCAATACTTTCCCAACTAGGTTTAAAACACCTAATACCATTTTTAGCCACATGGGCCTAATTAAAATGGCCCGAATCACCCCATGTGGGCCCGACTATGCCCAAAAAAGTCCCGAGACCCAATTACTACCCCCGAGTACTTTTTCTGACTATCTCGACCCATCTCGACTCAACCGCACACTCAAAATCATCATCCAAAATACTTTATAACATTCTCTAATTTTGACCTATAAAATGGGACGCACATTAATTCGAACAATTTAACTTAAAGTCGCCAAAATAAATATTTCTTCCCACTCAAATAAATTCTTCAAATCATAAATTTAAGTTTATCCAATTTAAATATTTTTATTTCTCCCAAAAATAATTAAATACTAAATCCTCAAAATTAGGGGGTGTTACAGTGTATCCCTTAGAAGTGATGAAATGTTTGTTGAAAATGGTCCCAAACAGGAATTTATATAATTAGCCCAAACAATTATATTTATTTTCCCATTTATTCTTGGGCCGACGGACCTCAATAGCTGAATAAGCCATGCAGTAGTGTATATGGAGTGTTTCTTGTTGGATTTACCATGTGGGGTGTCCCACGAACAAAATTCGCAAAAGTCGGGAGTTAAGGGAAGTTGGATACTAAGATTTTTACTTTTTACGTTTTACATAAGTGGAGATATACATTGCTTTCTGGATATACGTGGTATGTATGGTTTAGGTTGGATGTATAAGTGTCATCCATATTTGATAATTATGCGTGTGTGTGCATGTCATGTGGACTATATGGGCACCCTAGTGATGTTATGATATGCATATATGAGCCTTTTTTTATCTCATGGGATATGAGTATGGACTAATTTGGTGTAAAACTTGAGAGAATGATGCAGAGTTAAATGTAATGTTGTGTTTTAGTGAATTATGTGGATGGAATTCCATTGTTAGGAGGGACAATTTAATACCCCTGTTTTTCGAAATAAAATATTGTCTCAGAAATTAATTTAAAATTTTTGGATTTAACTTGGGAACAAATTAAATAGGAGGGATTAAAACTTAAAGGACAAAAAATTAAATTGAGAAACAATACTTATTCCCAATTTATGATTATTGGACTTGATAGGTTCATTCATAGAGAAAAAATTGTACAGTAATTAATTTTTGGTTATGCATCGTCTAAACATAATAAAAAAAATTATGTTGAATAAAAGTAATTGGAACACATTTCGGGGGGTTTTCTAAACTCGTTTAGGTGTTTTAGACCATTAAATTGCCTCGAGGTATAGGTATATAATTAGGGAGGTTATTAGGTTATTTTCATTATGGGTTCGGGCCCATTTGGCGGTCCAAAAATGGTGATTCAGGCCTTACTCGGGATTTAGTATTTTTATAAGTTAAATAAAAGTTTGGGAAACCCCATTTACATAAAAAAAAGAAACCCTTACAATCCCATCAAAAAAGGATATACCAAGGTCAACAAAAAGGAGGAGAACAAGAGATTCAAAAAGAGGATTCAAGAAGTGGAGTTCCCACCTTCATTATAAGGTAACAATTTTCTTGCTTACCTTTATTTCCAAGTTATTTCTTAATTATTTGTGTAGTCTCCCATGTAAATTGTTGGATTTGGGTTGTAATTAAGAATCGGTATTAGATTTCACTATATGCATGTAAAGGATCTCATTTTGTTGATTAAAAAATTGTGGAATTAAAAGATCGATTAAAATTCAATAATAATAATAATAATAATAATAATAATAATAATAATAATAATAATAATAATAATAATAATAATAATAATAATAATAATAATAATAATAATAATAATAATAATAATAATAATAATAATAATAATAATAATAAGGATGGTTTAGGAATAGATCTTGCGATAATATGGGATGATAGCGTGGATCGAATGAATATTCCTAAAAACAAATGGTTCTTGTCACGAATTGATGAAAAAGATATTATCTTAAAAAGTAGGAATTTCTCATTCTATAATTTTTGAGATAATGGTACTGTTATGCTTTTGATTAGGAATTTGGCGTTATTCTCATGTAAAAAATGTTGGTAGATGATATAAGACCCTTTAATGGTCATATATTGGAGGTTGAAATACTTTTCGATTATTAAATCATGAGTTGTGTTTGGAAAAAATTAGAAAATTCGTCCAAAACAGCAGCAACTCCAAATCTGCCCAAACACAGGGCGAACTGGTTCGGCCCTGGGAGCAAATCAGTTTGGATGCCCTGTTCACCCCAAGTTGGTTAGTTTTTATTTCTGCGTAGACGTTTGGAGTCTCGATGAATTTAGGATTTACAAAATATTAATTCAACACTTCTAGAATATTGGTAGGATTAAAATATATCCATTTAGGCTATCCGAGATTTTTGGAAAAATTTATTGGATAATGTAGTCATTGGTTTAGTCAGGAATATGATCTGGGATATGGGAACATGGGAGTTATGGTAGGACTTGGGAAGGCATGTGACTATGTAAATAATCTGTAGAAATTCACTAATGTGGAATGACTATTTGAAATAGAGGAATTTATATTTAACGAGAAGGTTAGAAAACACCTAAATTAATTGGGGCGTAAATTCGGAAAATATTGGGACTATTATTTAATTACCGAAACTAAATGATTAATGAGATGACTAATTAAATGGGAAATACAGATGGGCAAGTCAATACTATATTGTGGGGGGTAATTGTAGAGTATATATATATATATATATATATCATGTGGTATAGATATGTAATTATTTATTTGTGTGGAATGTAACGATGTTCATGGACTGTTCTAATGGTTGGGGTTGCGCTCATTCGGGACCGAAGCACACATCGGAACATATGGATTATGCGTAATGTAGGTCATATTTTAGGTACTACATGGTATCACCACTTAGAGTAGTTAACTGTTTATGTTGGAATCCAAGTGACACCGCCTGATATGGTTTGTGCAATGGTGTAACTGCATATATACCACCCTATTTTCTTGTTTATTATGATGTCCATTGTGAATATGAGATTTTTTCGGGCTTATCGATAGAGCACGAACGAGACGCTATTGGTAGATGCCTTAGTGTTGCATATGTATATATTTATATGAGAGGGGAGTGTTTTACTGTTCCAAAAAATCTACGATTGGGATCGATTTTTTTAGGCGATCTAATGGTTTGAGAGTGTGCCATGTCAGATTATAACATTATGACATGGCAACTTTAGGAGGGGCAAAAGCTGAATACCCACGACTAATTTGCAGTGCACAAGGCTCAATGTGCAGTGCACAAGGCTCAATGAGAGCCTCCATCTACTCTCTCTCTCTCTTTCTCTATTCTCATATTCGTTCTCTCTCACTTTCTCTCCTATCATTCATAATATCTCCATCTCCAATACATGAAATCTGGAAAAAAAAAAAAACATCCACAGTATACACCATCCATCCATATACCACCTACCAGCACTACCCTCCATCCACAACCTACCAGGTACCTCCATACACCACCTACCCGGTACCTCAACCATTCTCTCTCTACCTTTCAACCCAAATCCTCCACAAAAAACTCTACTCGCTGCCACACTTTGCCGCCGCCGTACACAGCCAACACTTCCGCACCCTATTACATACTCACACACACCCACATACACACTCCCCTGCCTCCGCCTCGCCACCTCTACCTCTTCTACTACCTTCGCCTCTCACCCAGGTCTAAAACTAAGAATGGTTTAGTTTTATCACATTTTTTTGTTGCAGATCTAAGGCATGTGTAATGTTTTTGTGCAGATTTAATATTTTTGTGGCACGATTTTGGATAAGGATTTTAAGGTTTCTTTAGTTTTAAGGTTTTTTCTCTCCATCTCATAATAGATATATAATTTTTTTTCGGTTTCAAAATGGGAATTTTTGAGATTCGATCTGCCTCTTACACATGCACCCACAAATTTATATTTTTTTTTCATATCTAATGTTTTTTTGCATTTTTTGTTGCAGATATAATGCATGTGTAATGTTTTTGTGCAGATTTAATATTTTTGTGGTACGATATTAGGTAAGGATTTCAAGGTTTCTTTAGTTTTAAGGTTTTTCTCTCCATCTCACAATAGATATATAATTTTTTTTCAGTTTCAAAATTGGAATTTTTGAGATTCAATCTGCCTCTAACACACGCACGCACAAATTTATATTTTTTTTTCATATCTAATGTTTTTTTGCAGGTCTAATACTTTTTTGCCTAATATTTTTTTTTTGAAGATCTAAAAATAAGAATGGTGTTATTTTTGTCACATTTATATTTTTTTTTGCTGATCTAATATTTTTTTTACAGGTGCAATGTTTTTTTGCAGATCTAATATTTTTGTGGTTTGATTTTGGGTAAGGGTTTTAAGGTTTCTTTGGTTTTAAGATTTTTCTCTCCATCTCACAATACCTATATAATTGTTTTTTCGGTTTCAAAATGGGAATTTTTTAGATTTAATCTGCCTCTTACACACCCACGCACAAATATATATATATATATTTTTAATATCTAATATTTTTTTTGCAGGTCCAATACTTTTTTGCCTAATATTTTTTTTAGATCTAAAACTAAGAATTGTGTAATTTTTGCCACATTTATATTTTTTTTGCTGATCTAATTTTTTTTTACAGGTGCAATGTTTTTTTGCAGATCTAATACTTTTGTGGTTTGATTTTGGGTAAGGGTTTTAAGGTTTCTTGGGTTTTAAGATTTTTCTCTCTATCTCACAATAGATATATGTTGGTTTTTCCGCCTCTCACCATCTTACACACGCACACAAAGCTTTATATTTTTTTGCATATCTAATTTTTTTTCAGGTCTAATATTTTTTTTGCCTAATATGTTTTATGCAAATCTAAAAATAAGAACGGTGCAATTTAGATTAAGCTTAGTAACAAATTGCATATTAAATGTTGAATTTTCTTTGTAACAACTCTTTGTTTTAAAGAGAATATAACTATACTTACATTGGTGTATACCCTTCAATTGGTTTTATGGCATTATGTTATTTTTGGAAGGTATAAAACCCTTCAATTGGTTTTAATTACTCTGTTATTTGTAGCATATTGATGGCATATGTCCATGGAATTTGCATATAGCACAGTTAATTTTAATGTATTATCTATTTTTATTTATTAATGAGAATGTATTATTTAGTGTTGATCGACAATCATTTTAACTAATTTCGATTCATTTATTGAAACTCATCTTAAAATATAGTTGAACTCAAATTATTTTTCCATTTTACAATGCATTGGCCATCTTTTTAAAAGATGCTATTATGTCATGATTTGATGCTTTAATAATTCCGTAGATAAAGGTGTAGTAGACTTAAAATAACATTAATGACATGGGGTAATGGGAACTCAAAAGTGGGTTTGGATTTTGGTGTAGTTAGTACAAAACAGAAGGAATAAAGGGCATGATGGGGGTAAAAGGATGATGGGACAAAAGTAAAAGAAATTTTAAAGGATAAAAAATTAATCTTTGAAAAGGAAAGTTGATTTTTGGTTTAATAAATAAAACAAAAGAATAATAAAAAATATTAAAAAAGTATATGGCAACACATATTTCGGTAGAAAGAAATCAAGGCAAAGAGGGAGTGGGGCCTAATTAAATAAAGAAAGAATTAAATAAACAAATTCAAACAAATGTATAAAAGACAACGAATTTTGCAAATGTGATATTAATGGCACTTTTGGACATCAACTTTTGGAGAGTCATTGCGTAGAGAGGCAAAAATGATTGCATGACAAATAAAGTGAATTAAGTTGTTCAATCAATTTTTTTTACAACAAATGACCGTAGTATCTTTGGATTGGGTGAGATTAATAAAAGCAATTCAATATTAAAATAATTTAATTTATCAATACAATTGTTTAAAAAAATACCATAATTTTGACCTTAAAAGACCGCTCAATGTAAAAACAATTATAATAAAAGACTGAAAGTCTACTATTTACTCGATTAAAACTTACGTGTGTCGGTAATGCATTGCTTTATGTAATTTACGTTTTGTGGTTAGTAAATTAAAATGGTGGAAATGAACGTTTAAGAATCGAATATTGTATGATGATGTGTATTTCTTTCCAATAACAGAATCAAAATAACGAGTGCATTTTTTTGTCATTTTAACCCCTAGCAAATCATTTGTTTGTACAAGGTTTATAACTGACTATTAGTATTGTTGTTACAGACTATTAGTTTTATTGTTGGAGTTTTTTTTTTCTTAAATATGATGACGGAAAGTCATGTAAACAGGAGATTACGACCATAAATAAAGGAGATTATGACCATTTTTTTAAAATTATAATTTGTTTTGTCGAGGAACGAAATTTACCGTTTTGCAATTACGTACTTTAGAAATTTTCACCGTGCCTTTAGGCACGGGCATTACTACGTAGTCTCATGATGTACACTATAAAACACAGATCCCTTACTACGTAGGATGCATGATAAATGATTTTGTCACTGTTATGGGTAGTTTGACTGGGTTATTTAGAAAATTGTAATACGAATGTGGACAATTTAATTTCGTCACGTATATTATGATAGATGCGTCAGAGATTTAATAAATCTCTTTTTATCGATATTGCATTTGGGTCATGGGGATAAGATACGATTAGTATTGCACTTAGGTGAGAGGTTAGGAAATTATCTCATGAGAGTGTCGATGGGAGAATCTTAATTAAATTAACTGTAACCTTGCATTTCAATTTCAGTAAGTTAATTCTTCCACAATTTTGGTCGCTGGACAAAATTTTAAATGTTTTCCCCCAGGTTTTCTTAGATAGGGATAACGGGACTGAAGGAATTCAAACTTGCTATCACGTGTTTTTTCCCTAAGATCGATTTATTGATTCAAGTTTAGGTTTCTACTTCTTCCTTTATTTATTTATATTCGATTATTGTATGGGCATAATTTTGGATTCATTTGGTTTATTAGTCGAAAAAGTTATATTTATGTTGGTTTTTTATTTTGTTGGACGTAGAGGTCGGGTATAGTATTACTTCTTGTTATTTATTGTAATCCAGTTTTAAATTCAAATGTGGTTTATTATATGAATGTTTTCTACATTCGATGCGAATAATTATATAAATTATCAAGAAATCCCCATCTTTAGTTCATCGTGTCTGTCCAACCTTTACGTGCGAAAATGAGGGTTGTTACATACACTAAATGAGGAGTCCAGTGATCTAGAGTGATGGAAGACTACTTTGGAATAAATACGCTTCTTTTAACCCAAATAGTAATTGATAATGCTAATGGTGATGATTTGGAAATTGAAGAACTTTACAATGAGATGAGTTCTTATTTATAAAACAAAGAGGAGGTTGAGACTTATGTTTAACCTCAAACATTTTTACAAGAACATTTTGTTGAAAGTGGATCTGTGTCATTTGAAATTAAATCTCCAAGTGATGATGAATTACTTGAGATTGACTCATTTTATCCCCATTTTCATTCACCATTTTTCTGCAATTACAAGTACTACAAGATACCTATGAGTCGATTGAAAACTTTGAAATGTTTGATCATTTTACGGACAAGGACTCTTTACTTGAATTATTTTCTAAGATGGGATCTTCCATTTTGTGTGCCCTGCCTCCCACTCAACTCAAAAACCCTTTGGGATGAATTTTTTTCCTGGATCCCAATTGTACTTATCCGCCTTAGCATCCAAACCCCATATCACCCACCAAAACTTTTAATTGGTGGTGGTTCATTTTCTTCGTCCAACCCATTCCTTATGTTCTTCAAATGGAATTCCTATTTTTTGGGGGCATTCACTAAAATGAGGGACCACCTTTTATTCCTCAATGTTAAATCATTTTTTGGGTGAACTCTAAAAAATATGAACTTCTAATGTATAGCTAGTTAGAAGTCCAAATTGTACGTTTTACATAATTAGTTTGATTTTTATTTTTACTTATCATCGAGTGTAATTAGTTTAAGTCTTTATTATTCTATTTGTTATACTTAGTGCTAATATGGTTTCTAGAATCTTTGGACTTGCGCTATTCGAGGATCGGTCCATTTTGGGCAATGTCTCTCTTTTCCTCTCTTTATGTTGTGTTCTTCATTCGCATTGAGGACAATCCAATATTTATGTTAAGGGGTATGGGTTATTCTTCCCATTGCTTTTTGAGTTTCATTGGTTTGATCACATGTTCGTTCCAAGCACGCCTTTGTTGAAAAATTGAAGTTTTTCAAAAATATTTTCTTTCTTTTTTCTCATTTATTGGTCGTTTTGCAATGGGTTCCGATGATGAATTTCAATAAATGCCCAATCCAAAAAATAATTCAATGATGCATGGTCTCTATTTTAGAAGTTATCACACTTTTGTCCTCAAATCATTAATATTATGAGAAACTTCTTAAATTGATGTTTAAACCCATGAGCACATTTGCTTTTCCTGTTTAATTGATTTGGTTTAAGGCCTTTATAATTTGGTAATATTCTGTTGAATTGTATATACTCACACCAATGAGCGTTGTGCTTTTCTTCATCTATGAGTGTTATAAATTACACTTTCCTCCGTGAGAAGGTTAAAGTCGTCGGTAATCTCATTATTCTTTCATTAATCGTTCTGTAATTGAGTTCATTTTGAATCGCATTACTTGAGTATGACTTTCAAAGTTGTTTTGACTTAATAATTACATAAAATTTAGGAAAGGATCATAGGCCATCGTTGTTATATCACCCATACTATCCTTGACCTCACCTGAAATGTTTCCCCTCGTCAACCCCTTTGAGCCTAAATATTGGCTATCGTTTCATAACCCAAAATCCCATCATTATCTCCAAATTGAAGTACAAAGCATATTACCTTACATACCTTTGTTTAGAATGATACTTTAGATTGAATAATATCCTTGTTATATGGTTACAATTAAGAATGTGAGAGTGTGAGAGAAAATAAATAAATGAAAAATAGAAACAAAAAGAGAAAAATAAAACAAAACAAAACAGAAGAAAAAGAAGATAAAAAGAATAAAAGAAAGAAAAAGAGAAAGTATTTTCATTTTGTACATAGTGCTCAATAATATTTATATCTTTCCAATGTTATATCAATTCTTGTTATGGAAATCATATTCTAATTTTTAAATTGCCCATAATTTTCCATAAGCCTAAGTGTTTCATCCCCAAACAACTTTGAATTCATACTTATTCCCTTCATTCATAATCCAATCCTAGGTTGCATTATAACCCGTACAAGTTCTATGTGATTACAAAGTGAATGCATTTCAAAAGTTTAAATAGTTGTAATAATCTGTGAAACTACATTTAACCTCACTTGGATGTCCTAGAAGTACGTTAGGGGTGCACACTAGATGAGAGAAGAGGATTTTCAAGAGAGTGTCGCATACTAACATGGTTGTGATATTAGCCGGTAAGCATTTTAAATACTTGCTAAACTATTTTTAAAACTGTTTTACACTCAGGCTCTGACCCGTTTTCTGTCATTTCTTTCTCTTTTCGATATATATATATATATATATATGTATGTATGTATTACAGGTGCCCAGCCACAGGGGAATCATGCTTAGGTTCTTTGGACTAGACGTGCTGCATCTTATTTGGGAGTTGCAGGCCCTTGCTGTAGACAACTTCAACATTTAATCAGTTCCTACTTTAGATCTTCATAGTTAGGGCGTGTCGTCCAATTTCCTATTCCATTTAGATCTTGTCAAGGATTTATGTTCATTTATATTTTCAGTATTCAATGCTCCTTGGGAGTTAACTCTTATCAGAATGATTTCATTTATAGTTCATAAGTTGGTTTGGTTTATCTAGATGGTTTAAATGGTAGTGTAGTTATCCTTATCCTTTTATTTATGTGATTCTCAAACTGTTATTCTTAAAAAGGTTTTCATATTTGTATTTAATAAAGGAAAAATGAGGTTTTAAATTGTTTTGACACTTAGCTTAATTATTTACGGTGTTTGTATTGGAAATATTATTTTACGATAGTGATGCTGAGAATGAACCAATCGTTCACCTGGTTTTTAATTTAATAAAGGACTGATCACCCGGTATTTAATTAGGCGGGGTGACACCCCGCCTAATAAAATACCGGGCGATCACTCATATATCAAATTAAAATAGGAGTCTCATATTGTTCATTCATAGCATCACTGACGAAAACCAATTTAATTACTAATATCCTATTAGGCCGGCGTCAAATTTTTAATTAAATAATCTTTTTAGCCAAACCATTCAAATAAAAATTACAACAGTTTATATGCAGCAACTGAAATGAAATAAAAGAAAATAACCGAACACTCGGTACAATAATACATCCAAATCAAATGCCGCACTTAAAGGCAATAAAAGAATAAATTAGTATAGTTGGGCCATAAGACCGAATCTTTCTACAATACCTCTTATCTAGATCTCAATGATAGAAGCGTCTAATATAAGCATGCTTGCATCCACAGCTGCTACAACAAACGTATGACTCGAAAGAATCATCATTCAGGCGTCCCTGTGTCTGGACACCTATATATATATATATATATATATATATATATATATATATATATATATATATATATAGCAAGAGGGGAAAAATATAGAAACGGGTCAGAGCCCGAGTTTTGAAATCATTTTAGCAAGTGCTTAAAATCCATATTTTAAAATATGTTATTTCTCATATTTAAACTGTTATCGCTCTCACATGAGATACACCTCACCCCTCTTCTAACAGTGCACAACTATCGCATAACTTTTTAAACAACCTAGTTAAGCTACTCTGCCTAACTAATGTAATTAACCACCTTCTAATAATCCTCATCAATTCGAGTACTAAGGACTAAACTTCTCCCCATTCCCAACATTACGTTACGTTCGTGCGTGGGGTGTCTCACGAAGCGAAATCCAAACAAGGAACCCCTCTCCCCCCCCCCCCCCCCCCCCGATACACTACTACGTGACAATGTTGATCATAGGGATCCATTAAGCCTTAAGTACATACCACATTTATACCATACCATATATATTAATAGTTCTCATTAACTTATGACCCATATTCATATAAATACGGATATAAATCTACCGGAAGGAGTATATCACGTTATTCATTATTTTCCCTTTTATACAGGGTTACGTTATATGATATCTCATCTCATATATATATATATAAATAATATACTACACGCAACAAGTATATTAATCATCCACCGAACTATAATATAAGTGGCTTAGTCGTTCTCATTGATTATGCATTCGTCGATTATCTAAAGTACACATATATGTTTCTCTTATTAAACCCGAAATTGGGTGTATACCCAACTGTTAAATGACTCGTGTACTCATTTACGAGTCCCTACTAGTCCAAAAATGCCTAGAACCCAAATACTACCCCCGGGTACTCTATTTTGACCATCTCGGTCATTCCGAACCCAATGGCACAGTCGAAATCTCCATCCGAGTCACTTAACTAAAATTCGCTATTTTGATCCAACATGTTCAAGACGCGTATTTTCCAATTTAAAATATTTCCTTTATCGCTTTACCCAACTTGCGACATGTAATTAAAAATAATCCACTCATATACTTAGTCTCGTAAGAAAATATAATCCATGTAAATATTAATCTGACACTTACAAATAATGTTTACTATTTACTTTATATTCTGAATTTATTCAATTTCACTCATAAATTTCAAAATTACTATTCATATAAATTCCTCAATTTACCAAATTACTCCCACCTTTGTAATTTAAATATCTTTAAAAGTACGGGGTATTACATACTTCCCCCCTTATAACAGAATTTCGTCCTCGAAATTCAGATATAACCTGTACCGCTACTCTTGGATCGGTATATACATTACATCCTAGCTTAACCAAATTTAGATATAACCTAACACAATGGTATCTCACTATATTCCACCCATCTCAAGGCGTATGCTCAAATATATTGTCTCATCATCTCTATATATTTACACTAATCTTGCACCCTTTTTGTTAAGGTTGGGTTCATATTTCGACCATTAATGCGTTCTTGAGCTTAAAACCTAGGTTTTGGTTTGAAACACTTTTAATTAAGACCTTGTGTATTGAAGTCGGGAAATTATACGTTTAACATCCTTTGTCACGCAACGGTAGTGTTTATACCGATATTTCAACATTAATCCATTTGTGATCATTTTCAATCGAAAGTTCAATCTTTCATTGTTGAATAAAATTTCTTCACATTTGAAATTTATAATCAATTGACTATGCCCGGTTATATGTTCTCTAACCAAAATCCTTAATGTACGTTGTTAAGCCTGTGGTGGGGATGGAATCCTAATTTTGTTTGGTTAATATTTGTTTAGTTTTAATTGTGTAGTTAACTTTTCCCTTTTTCCTTTGAAACCATCATTATATTTTACACTTTTACTTGAGAACTAATAAATCAATTAACGTCAATCAAGCATTATCTGCGGATTTTCGATACCCGAACTAGCCGTCATACTAATGTTAGGATCAATATGGGGAGAGTGTACGTTTCCCCTCACCTTCATGCACGAGTCAATGTGAAAAATAAGAAGAAGACGATTTTTGATAGCTAGTTGAGACGAACTCGTTCGGCCTCTGGCCGAACCGATTCGACCCCCCGTGATGTAAAAATTTGAATGCATCCCTTTTTTCTCATTTACCTCCCAAATTTTCATCATTCCTCCCCTCCAAATCATCCATTTTCCACCCATGGATGAAAATTCATCCTTTTTACCTCCCTCCAACCCCAAGACCATCTATTTTCACCCCCCCCCCCCCCCCATTTTCCCACTGAACCTTTCCAATTTTCCACCCTTTCACACCCCCCGAACCTATAAATACCAACCCACCCCCACCCTATCTCCCACACCAAAAAATATCTATTGTACCATATAAATTCCCCGACCCATCCTAGTTTCATACTCCCATCATATCTCAAGCGCGTAAAGTGCAAGAATACAACTCTATCGAAATCGAAGACAATTATGCGAGGGGGAATTTTCTCTTGATCCAAGATTATGATTAGGTCATGACATACTTTTGGCCAAACCGCCTGTTGTTCGTTGAGAGGAAGGTGGTGTGGGAAGAGCTCACATGTACTTTGATTTATTTGGGTGGTGTCAATGGTACATTCTCACCGACCAAGTCCACAAGTTGATTGTTTTCCTCATATATGGGACTCTCATCCACACCTCTCGAGGACACTATGAGGCGTTTGTCAATGGAAAAATAGTCCCACTTTCACTCAATATCATAAACCAGAAAATGAGGGCAGAGGGTGGATCATGTACAACAAGCAGACCCACCCATATCCCCACCCCCCACGAAGCAAGAATGTGGAAACATTTGGATAACTGGAACTAAGTGGATTGGATACAACTTTCCCACTGGGATACTCCCCGAGCATGTTCGCTAAGCCAATATCATTACGTGCAGAAGGATTATCTCCACCACGAACATCTACGCCATTAGCTTTCGACATAACACATTCGTCAATATTTTCTTGACGAGCAAGCTCGTCTAAACCTACTACACATTTACCCCACTGAGATCACTAATGTGAATTTTGACAAAACTGGTAAAATGTCTCTTCTTTATCCGCGCTTCATATGTTCACTTTGTTTTGATTATTTTGTCACGGATGGGTCCCGTCGCACGTGAGCCAAAGGTGTTTGATGCTAATTCTATTGGGTTGAGAACCATCCTAATGAGGATTGTGAAATATCCTCCCCCAACATTTTTAAGTACATTGACATGAAGGGGTATATGTCGAAGAATAAAGTATCGATGAAGAAGAAGTTAGGGGGAGGCCCAAGGCGACTAAGAGGATGACGACCCCAACTATGAGTCTGAGTTTAATGAACATGCTTATAATGCGACGCTACTTGATAGTCGTATGGACCATTTGGAGACTCGACTTGATGTATTCATCGTAAAGTATAGATAGGATCATCAAGTAGACCACCATGACTACTGGCGTGATATGAGTACGATCATGCGGCTTCAAGCGAACATGTACCGCCTGAATATTGGTCCGAATGCACAATTGCCGGATTATTTCTATAACCCATATGCCCGCGACCCCAAGGCCCACGAATCCTCTCATAAGTTTTCATGGATGTGCATTTTCTTATATTATAAAACTTCCTCAGTTTGTATCAATGTATGTTTTTAAGGAACGATGTAATTATGCTCTCTTGGTTAATGTTCTGGTATTTGAGCTCGTTATTGTCCAATTTCATTTTAAATTTTATTTGTCTTATTTTCTTACTATTCTTTTCTTATTTAGATTTTAGTGACTACAATGCAAAAGTCTAAGTTAGGGGCTACACGTGCGTCTTTAAACTTCACAAATCTTATAATCCCCCCTCCCCCCCCCCCCCCCCCCCCCACACACACACAAAACAAAAAATGATTTTTTTAATTTCCAAAAAAATTAAAACTTTTCGAAAAAGGCAAAAATATTTTCCTTCAAAATATATAAAAATTGGAATCTAAATACTTAAGAAATATCATTAATTTTTTGTTTGAAGTCGCAATTTGTAAAAACTTAATGCACTAAGCCAAAATTGACCAAAATGAAAATTGAGCGGAAATTGTTTAACGAAAAAGTGTGGAGACTTCTTAACCGGGTGATATTTTTTATCCATCATTTGTTATGAGTAATTAAATCAATCCGAGTTAAAAGTTAACTCAAAAGTTATTTTCATTGTCAAAAAGTCATTGATGATCTCTAAATCCCTCTTTTGATCCGTTAGGAAAAATGAGTGAAATACTGTTTTTAAAGCGCGCTAAAAATATCTCAAAATTAGAATTAATCTCGAAACTCATATGGTAATGTAATTAGTAATTCAGACAAAATGAAGTTAAGACAAAGTTTTTTTACCCAAAAAATATTAGCCATAAAAAATCATCCTTTTTCAAGTCGCTTTGATCCCAAAAATTATTATGCCTGTTTCGTTTGTTACCTGAAAAACCTAATTGGCCCTGTGCTATGAAAATCGAAAAATACATAAAAAGGGGCAGACAAATAGAAAACAAATTGTGACACCCTGCCAAATTTAATATAGGGTGATCAGTCCTATATCCAATTAAAACAGGTTTCTCATTTGGTTCATTCTTAGCACCACTGTCGAAAACTTTTTAACATTACTAACCACCTAGTATTCAAAAAGCCGATGTCAAAATTTTAATCTTTTCATTAAACAATCAACAACAAAACATTATTACATAAATACATCTCATGCAAAAGTAATATAAATCCATCCACAATATAAAAGACTGGAATGAAATAATACAGAATAAACCATCGGTTACAAAATCCAACATATAGTCCAACCTGAATAAGAGTCTGAATACAAGGTCTGACTATCATAAATGAAATAACTGTGGGAAACATGCCCCAATAAAGTACTGCCCTGCACCCTACACTAGGAGTGAAGTAACTGAATCATCTAAGTCAAAATCCTGCAAGCATCCACAAGTGCTGCAGCTACACATCCCTAGAATAGATCATCCTGCTTGGCGTCCCTATGGCTGGACACCTAAAAAGTTTTGAAAAAAGGTTTTGCAAGTACGGGTCAGAGCCCAAGTAAAAATTATTTAAAAAATAATTAGCAAGTACTTAAATAACAATTTAAATGAACAGTTATTAGATACACATGTTAGGTTGCGGACACTCCCTTGAGTTCCTCATCTCTCATCTATAATGTGCACCTAACGTTTGCTACTTAACCCCACCTAGTCAATTCTAGCCAATCTAACTAGGCAACCATTATCTAATAAACCCAAACCAATATAGCTCCTCCGTACCGCCCATATAGTACGCTATCGAATACCCTTAATAATTAGCATCTCTCTTATGTTATTATTAAACCCCAGTTACACTTTCTATGTAGGTTATTGTTCAAACTTTACCATTTAAGTTTCTCTACTTAAACTTTATTTTAGATATTCACTAACTATCCCCCTACTATTCACACATTAGCAGCTTCATCATTATATAGATATACCCTATCTAAGCTCCCTACTAATTACTCTTTAGTAGATTAATCATTCTTTAGATACATACTATCTCGTCTCTCTACTAGCACACATAAGTAGATTATTCATGTAGTATATATATTTTACACACCATATATAATGTAAGTAAACGCTCTACTATTATATCCTTGCATCACACATCAAGGGATATTGGTTCGTAATGTTACCCCGACCCTAATAGTTATTCCATATGTATTGGTCCGGAATGTTACCTCGACCCCAATATTCAGATTACTTTTAGTTTAGATACACACAACTAACTGGTTTGAAATCATAAGTATGCTACCCATAACTCATAGCGTCTACCCGTATTTCCATGCAAATACATTTATTAAATATATATCCATTTCTCTTTAATAAGAGCAAGGCTTTTCAAATTTTAGGATTTAGTGTTCACATACTTAAGTCAAATAAGATTTCACTATCTTTCTCATCCATTAATTTTATACAGTAGATAACATAACAAGTATATATATATATGCACACTTTTTAATATATATATATATATATATATATATATATATATATATATATAACACGGCACCTCCCAGACCTAGCTGCGGTGCATACTGTAAAACATCTCAAAGGTATATATATTTATCATCCATTATATCTATACTAGTAAGGCACCCCTAGGCACATCTGCGGTACATGCATACCCTGCTATCATGTTCGGGTACATCTCTTGTTGTATAAGGGACTATTGATTTGTCTTCTCTCACGAACCATATATATCAAATCACACATATTGGAGGCGAACATAGTTCACATATCCATGGGTCACGCACATACCTACGCTCCCATAGTCAGCAGACTTATCGACTCACAAATAAGCCATTCACAGTCCTATGTTCTTGAGGCACCAAATCTAAAATCCCCCCGAAGGCAACACAGGATAAGATTGTCCTCTTTCGAACGCCAACCTCCCGTGATAGCAAGTATGGTAGGTATGTCATACACATAATAAACAATAATATAGGTACACATTCCACTTATATAAATATAACATCAACGAGGTATTCACACAACCATATAATAACGATAGGTATTCACTACACCTATATATATATTTATAATAACAATAGGGCACACACACATCCCATATCACAAGCCTCATATATTGTATATTTATATCCCAAATATTCTACGTATTCCATAATTTATAACTTCGCATATTACCATACATTTTTGAGTATTTCTCACCACTCGAAGGGTATCCTTTATTCCACCTACAATATCGTAAGGTAAACTCTCTACCCCCTAATGGTCTAAGTCCCCGTTCCTCTCAAATTCTCTTAACTCAAACTATCCTTCAATTTAGATTTTTGCTCTCTATTAATCCAAATTAATTTAGCCCTTAAACTTCCCTCATAGGTAACGCCTAAAACCCAAACTAGGACTACTGGTGTTTCAATATAATTCCCTTATATTAGAAATTAAATCCCACAAATTAATTCCCAACGATTTCCAAAGGTCCTAAAGAAAAGGAAATTTTTGGCCAAAACTGAGCAACCGAATCGATTAGAAAATTTTCTGGCAGATTAAACACCCTGTAGTAAAATATCGATTACTCCCTCTACAGAAATCCGATTGACCTTATTCAAAGCTCATTTGAAAGATAAGACATATATATTTCCAATAATGTATGGATATCAATCTAATTCTAAGTATAATTTAAATGGCATACATTTAAAGTTACGTCAAAAATTCTGGCAGTTACTATGCTGGCAGATCAAACACCCTACAGTAAAACATCGATTTCTCCCTCTACGTTACTCCGATTGACCTGATTAAAAGATCATTAGAAATAAAAGACATAGAACTTTCCAAACATGTATGGATATTACTTTAATTCTAAGTAAAACTAAAATGGCATACGTTTAAAGTTACATAAAAAATTCTGGCAGATTGACATCTTGTGTTCATCAATTAAACCCTAAGTCATTCAAGATTCATGTTCTTCAATCAATAACCCACCAAGATTCAATCTTAATCATCAAATATACTCTAATATCAGTTTATCTTCATATAGAGATAAATTTCCAATGAAAATTTACACAAAACATCAAAGATTCAGCCTAAAAATTAAATTCTCCTTTAATTAACATAAAACCCCAATTTGTTTCTCATATTCATCAACTTTATAAATCAAGAACTCAGATTTATCTCTTATTAATCAACCCAAACCCACTAATTTCATATTATCATAATTAAGGAACATCTCTACATGCATTCCCACTCTAGTTTATGAATTAAACCCTCCCAAATTCATATAAAACATCCAAAAGCATGAAATCAAACCCTAATCTACATGGGCAGTATAACATGCTTAATATAAATTGCTATTTAAATACTTGCCTCTCAATAGAAGGTCTGAATTTCATTAATATGATGGTGTGGTTGTTCTCCCCTCGCTCCGATCTCGATTCCGTTGCGTTCGGGGCGAAAAACTGTGTAGGAAGCTTTGGCTTTCTCTTCCTCTTTCTCTTCAATGGCCTCTCTTCTATTGTAATTGTGTTAACCCTAGCCCCTTATCTCTAATGGAAGATATACACTTAATATTTTCGGAGTTCTCTAAACCACCAACTCCCGAATGACCGAAATACCCTTAAACGATGACGGGTTGGTCCAAAATCATCCCGGGACCCAAACTGTACACCCGAGTACACTTTTTCGACTATTTTGACCCTTTCGGAACCAACCGTAACCTCAAAATCACCATCCGAGTCACTTTAAAAAAATTATTTTAATTCCACCTCAAAATATCGAACGCGTGAAATTAAACTTAAATTGAACTGATTTACTCTCAATCATTGAATTATATAATTTCTCTAAATTAAATAAATTCCAAATCACCAAATCAAATAAATTCCAAATCATCTATTTAATTAAATCCTAGATCACCAATTTAATTTAATTAAATATCCTCAGAAATATGGGGTATTACACAAATGCTCAATTAAAAATAGAAAGAAAAAAATGAAATGAAAAGAAAAAGAAAAATATGAAAAAATAGACAGAGAAGAGAAGAGGAGCAAATGCACGAAAGAGTGCCAACGGACATCGCAACCAAATTTTTCAACTCCAAAAATTTCTAAGCACTTCAATTGTTACCCAAACACCTTACCCCAAAAAGTTTCTAACCGAGCCCGTATAATGATATTAATTACTCTGTGGAGAGTTTAAACACAAAAAGAAAATAAAGAGACAAAACGGTGCGAATAAAGAATGATGTTTTTCCATTTTTCAATAATCGTATTCTATTCATGAGATCTTTTCATCGTAAATATTTTCATCATTCATTTTTTGTCATTGAAATCGCCTCCATTACGTTTACTCTTAATATTACGCACATCGAGAGAAAATAGTAACAATCCATGTGATTAGTTTGTGAGTGCATTTTGTGAGAAATTAAATCAAAGATAATTTCTTAAAAGTAACGTAACGATCAATAGGTGGAAGTTACTGATTTAATTTTCAGCATCACACACACACACACACACACACACTATGAATTGATATTTCATTGAATAAAAATTTTATGCAATTATTTTTCTGAAATTTAAATCGTATAGGTTTTAATTATTTTGATAATTTCTTTGAGTCGTCCAAAAATTAATTTTGTGGATAAATTCACCGCAAACCCTCACGAGACATTACTCCTCCTACTAGGGTAACCTAAGGGTTTAATGACTTTTTGCATATGTTCAATGCAGTCTCTTTACCGTGAAAGCGGTATCCTATCCCATTAGTTATTTGGAAGTTCATTTAAACTCATGCACTTATTCTTTTACATTGCTCGGGATGAACCTGGTTCTATGTTAGGGGGTTTGATCAAGCATAGATATTTCATTTTTATTCCCTTAATTTCGGTATTTTTACGGCACTCTTCAATGTATTTAGAACAAATTTATATTTATGAGAGCATTTCATGTTTTGTGTATTTCTCTCTTCTTTTTACAAGCATTTCATGCAAGTGGATGGGAGAGAAAAATCAAAACGGTGAAAAAATTTAAAAAATGTGAAGTCAAGGGAATATTCATAATATCCAGTCGGAACCCGGAGTTGGAGCCTATAGAAAACTCGAATATTTTGAAGCCACGAGTACGCTAAAAGAAATGAAACACAATCCGAGCTACGAGTGAAAAGTTATGAGCATTCAAAATTAAGATAAAATTTTCTGGGCACAAAGTGTAACTAAGAGAAGATCGAGCAAATAAGGAAAATTTGGTAAGAAGTTGGGACTGAACCAATTCGGGTTCCTAAGAAAATCGGTTCAACTTGCGAATGGGTTGGGCATGGCCTATGTGAATGAGTTCGCTTGACCTGATACGGGATTTTAATATCTTTCCTATCTTTTAGCCTAAGGTATTTTATAGTTTATGGACTCTTCTAAACGACTTCTAACCTTTGTATTTTGGTTATTAGGAGTCTTTTATCTTCACTAACATTCATTACAATCCAAGAAAACAAATAGGAACATCGAGGAGAAAATTCAAGAGATTCTTACATTCAAATTTTAATAAAGATCTAGTTGTATTCCGCTTTTATTTAGAGACTTAATCTTGTTCATGCCTTTTGTTCTCTAGCTTTATTATTATTATTATTATTATTATTATTATTATTATTATTATTATTATTATTATTATTATTATTATTATTAGTATTATTATTATTATTATTATTATTATTATTATTATTATTATTTTTATGTTTTATTTTCATTATTTAATTATCATCCCTTCATGAAATTCCATAATCTCATGGGTAGTTAATGTAAACATGTTCGGCTAAATTTTTAGAGAGTAAGACAACATGAACTCAACCTAGGTATGAGAGTTGGATATAAAATCGTATATAATCATATATATAATTACTAGGCTTAATTTTTTGTCGAGACTAATATTATAAGTCTTTTAACTCCAGTTGTCATAGGCAACCGGAGTGTTTGAGGATAAAATATACGGGGTGGTAATGTCGTCATTCACGTTAATTTAATTATTGACCAAATATCGTGCGGAGTAAAATTCTCACATATTTAGTGCTTTAGTTTAATTAATGTTTTCTTGTAATTAAGTATATAATTATGAATAAGTTGTATCTACCGATAATACCTACGGGTTGGGGGATTGGATCTCAACTCCATTTTTTCCAAATTGTTTTCAAAAATCAAAATTTAGTTTTTTTTTATTTTATTTTCAAATTGCACATGCTAGTTACGTTTTCTTACCAGAAAATTTTCCAAAAATCAATCACCTAACTAGTCATCATCGTTACCATTTTTTGTCCTATTCCTTACGGACTCGACCCTGACATACCAGGCAATACTTGAGCAATCGAGTTCCACTTTAGTCGTAGGTACACATGTAGCATACACATTATGCATTTCACTAATTGTCCAATTGAGAAACTTGACATAAAAAATTCCCTCCTTCATTGGTTTCTTAAGAGGTGTACATGCAACAATCATCTGGGTTTAAAGATTCTACATTTCCTCACCATATTTGGCTAAGGCCATTTATGGCCTCAAACAACCACCCAAGTCCTGTTTTTTATAGATTTAGTTCCTATCTTCTTGTATTAGGTTTCTATTATAAAAAGGCAAATTCGTCTCTCTTTGTGCTACATTCATCTCAAACCACAATGTGTCTTTTACTTTATGGTGCCAATATTATTGGGATCAACAGTACTGTTTCTCTTCTTCATATCTTACTACACGTTTGGCTTCTGAGTTTTCTATCAAAGACATGTGAAATTTGCATTGTTTTTTGGGTAATGAAGTCTTGCCTTTTTTGGGTATTAAAGTCGTACCTTTTTTCAGTATCTCTCAGCACAAATATGTTACCTCTTTTCTTGAAAAGGCCAACACGATACATCGTCACTTCATTAAAACACATATCCCTACCAAACCACCCATTTCCTCTCATGCTCTATTTCCTAACCCCACTACCTTTTGCTCACTTCTTGTTTCCCTTCAGTATTTAACAATCCCTCACCCTATCTGTTAATATATGGGTCGGGTTTTGTACCCGGATCCATAATCCGCCCACCGTGATATGGATTATCCAATTTAGTGTTGGATAAATCATTATTATAATAATTAAGTATTTATTATAATAGAGGAGTCTTAAATATAACAGATAAGAAGAGTCCAACTAACTCCTTGATTTTTGGAACTCTTATCTGTTATATATAGATATCCTATTTGGTGATTACAAGTAACAACAGAAAATATACGATACATATTTTCGGTATCTCTCTCTCTCTAGAAATACTCCTACACAAATCATCTCTCTCTCTTGATCCATCATCAACGGATCTTGGATTTGTGAGCGTGACATTCAAAGGGGCAACTCTTGTAGCCAACCCGGATTTTCACGAGACGCGAAGCATACACGGAGGAAGAACTCGCAGATTCGGTGTCGGCTCGTATCAAACAACGTGCATCGATCATCGGGTTACATTCCGCCTTTGAGGTAATCCGAAAACCCGTATGTGCTATGTGTATATACTGTTATATTACATTGGTATCAGAGCTTTTTAATTTGTTTGATCGCCGGATTATTCGTCGGATTATTTTTTTTGTACATAAACTCCATTAATACCAATTTAAATTCGTTTTAAATTGAGAGCGTAATAATCCGAAATTTTTATAAGGTTTTGTTTCTGTGTTGATAAAGAACTCGTACGCAAAATTTCATTAATTTTCGTTGAACGGATTGAGAGAAAATCGAAGCCCTAATTTCAATTTGAAGTTGTTCCGAAATTTTTTTTGCCAACTTTGAAGCCAAAAACAGTGGATCAAACGACTATAAAAATCTGTTTTTCTTTTACATAATTGTTCTACGTCGCGAGGGCTTTCCAACCATATATTATTTGTTAATTTTGGATTAAAAATGAGCAAGTTATGACCCTCTGAACATGGCTCCATGAAATCGCGAAATCTGGGAATTTTTTGTTTTAAGAAGACGATGAACAGTATTTTTTTATTTTTTATTTTTTGTAATTATACTCTCGGTTTTGTACCAAACTTTACCCAAACCAAGTCGTGGGGTGGGGCTGGGCCTGGCGCGTGGGGGCTCGGTTTTTGATGTAGAATCCAAAAATATTTTTTGTGTATTTTTTGGCCCACAGTAAATAGTATTTTTTAATTATTTTAATTTTAAATAATTTTTTGAGGGCCTTAACGATGTGATAAAAATCTGGAAAAAATATATTTGGATTCAGTAGGCCGAAAGCAATTTTTCCATGTTGTCAAAATATTTTTTACTGCTGTGCTATTATAAAAATGATTTATTGTATTTTTTTGACACTTAAATAATGTCTAAAAATTACCGAAAATTGCAGAAAATTACAGAAATTTTTTTCTTACTTAGTGGATGGAAAATTAATATTTTCTGAGCATTTTGACATTCTGGAAAAATTAATGTATTTTTGGTGGTCCATTTAATTTAGTATTTAATGGATTTTTATGCTTTTATTTAATGATTATTGTCTTGATAACTTGCGTAGTTAACACAATAGTTATGTTTGACCATGCTCGCTCCCTAAGTTGGTGAGTGTAGCAATAATTGTCCATTTAAAGACCTAGGTTATGTGTTTTGCATGATTAAATGAACAACTCTGAAAATTAACAGTTGAATGAGCTAGTGTTTGCCTGTTTAATTCCTGTTTTAAGGTTGTTCCTATGTATATGTGCAATCGGACATACCCCGCCCGGCTTTCAGTAGATATTATGTATAGGCTTCTTCTCCTTTTATTGATGTATTGGTGAGAATGAGAGGTTTTTTTTAAGCCACATGTAAGGGGATGATTTCTGAATGCACAACAATACATAGGAATTATCTTAGCACAAGGTCTAAACTGTTAATTAAGGGGACTATGTGGGACCCTGCGCATTTATTGTTGTATGGTGCAAAACTGGTTATCATAATTTGTTTATCTGCCGTGATTTTAAATTATGATGAATGGATGTAAATGATTAATAGATGTGTTCATTAATCGGATAAAATTTGTTTAAAAATCAATTAGAAAATATGCTCTAATTTTACAATATTAGGAGATGACTGCGAGCTTTGCAAACTTTCGATTTTAATATGTAAGAGAAGAAAATATTTTCTAATTGGATTTTAGAACAAATTAAAAAGATGTGTTTTAATAATAATATTAATGTCAATCTTTTGCGCATTTTTCATGTAGTAATGGCAAGCAATAACGTAATCGCCGCTATGACTAAAGAAGATAAGCTAACTGGTAACAACTACAACATATGGCACCGTAAGATCCAATATCTACTCAATCAGCATGAGTTGCTTGATTGTCTCACCACTTTTATGACTGAACCAGTTGGGAGTAGTACTGCCGCCAGCCGGCGTGAGCATGAGGCTTACCAGGCTTGGGTGAATAAGGATCGTGCTGCCCGCTTTACTATGCTAAGCCACATGCACGATGACCTTATTGGGCATTACGATCACTTCAAGACAGTTAAAGAACTGTGGGATCAGCTTCGATTCGACTTCGGTGGTACGTCCACTACGAGACTTAGGGGTCTTGTTTTGAAGTTCGAAACTTATCGTAAGGATAATAAGCACACGATGACTGAGCATCTTCGAGTGATGTCCACCTTGATTCGTGAGCTTAAGGAAGCTGATCACATTCTCTCTGACGAGCAACAGGTTCAGGCTGTTATCCGCACCCTTCCTGATTCATGGGTGCACATGAAACAAATAATGACTCACAATGACAATATTAAGAATTTTTCTGACATATCTCGTCATGTTGAGCTTGAGGCGGAGCGCCAAGAGGCGAACCGTGCTGCTGTCCTTGTCGCCCAGAGTGGCAGACGTCAGGGAAATAGGCCCAGGCAAAATGGAAATGGAAAGCAGACTAAGCAGGCTGGGGCAAATGGCCCTAAAGGGAAAAAGATAACAAAAGCCAAAAGAGGCAAGCGTGGTGGGAAGAAAGATATTTCCAAAGTCAAGTGCTACAACTGTGGAAATATGGGTCACTTTGCTCGTGATTGCACTGAGCCAAAGAAGGTATCCTCTTTCCTTTCCTCTTTATTTTCACCTCTCCATATTTGTGTATGTTCTCATGTATTAGTTGCTCATTCTATTCCTATGTGGATTGTAGATACAGGAGCAACAAAACATGTGACAAGGGATAGAGGAGGATTTGTAGATTATCGCCGTATTCCAGCCGGTACTCAGAGTGTCTACATGGGAAATGGTGCTCGTGAAGATACTGTAGGAGTCGGTTCGTACGAACTCCACCTTAGCACTGGGACCAAGCTACTTCTTCGTGATGTGCTCTATGTGCCTGGAATAAAGCATAATTTACTTTCAGTTTTAGCTTTATCAGACTATGGTTTTTCTTTCAGTTTTAATAGTAGTGGTTTGAATATTATTTTGGATAATATTATTTGTGGACATGGATCTTTATGGAATAATTTGTTTAAAATAGATTTATTTGATTCTGTTTCTTCAACTTCATTATCATATATTGCAAATGTTGATGTTGATTCAGTTACTTGGCATGCTAGACTTGGGCATATAGGAAAAGATAGGATGGCCCGATTAGCTAGAGAAGGCCTTTTAGGCCCACTCGCTAAGGTCGACCTACCTATATGTGAGCCTTGTTTGGCAGGAAAAGCCTGTAGAAAGCCTTTTGGTAAGGCTTTACGAGCTAATCAACCTCTAGAACTAGTACACTCAGACATATGTGGACCTATGAGCGTTAAGGCACGTCATGGCGCCTCTTATTTTCTTACGTTTATTGATGACTATACGCGATTTGGACATGTCTACCTGATCGCTCACCGTTATGAAGCTTTGGATTGTTTCAAACGCTATATAGCAGAGGTTGAGAATCAGCAATCGAAGAGGTTAAAAACTTTTCGTACTGACAGAGGACGCGAATACTTATCTGATCAGTTCAAAGAAACGTGTGAAGAAAAGGGGATACGCAGACAATTAACTATCCCTCACACTCCACAACAAAATGGTGTTGCAGAGAGAAGGAATAGAACTCTTCTAGATATGACTAGATCTATGATGGCGCAGGCCAACCTCCCAATATCCTTCTGGGGGGATGCTCTTTTGACTGCTGCCTACATACTGAATAGAGTGCCTTCTCAGTCAGTTTCCTCCACACCTTATGAACTATGGAGAGGTGAAAGACCCAATTTGGATCACTTGCGCCCTTGGGGTTCGGCAGGCTATGTTCACACAACTTCTCATAAGTTCGGGAAGTTAGGCCCTAGAGCTCGAAAGCATATCTTTATAAGATATTCTGAGAGCTCAAAAGGCTACGTTATGTACGGTGAACACCCTGATGGAGGAATGACTGAAATAGAGTCACGTGATGTCGAATTCTTAGAAAAGGATTTCCCTAGCACAAGAAATACAAAAGAGGATCTTGAACTCTATGAGTTAGAGGATACTGAAAACACTTTACCATCTTTAGGCGAGGTTGGGGGATTAGTTCCTCCTCCTGTAATCGCTGAAGATAGTAGTGGTCTTCAGCCTAGTGGGAGCATTCCAGATAGTGTGAGTGCACCACCACTAGATACTCACGATTCTCAGGTTCGCCGTAGTAAGCGAGGAAACATTCCACGTCGTCATTTTGAGATTGAGGGGAATACTTTCCTAAGCATTGCTTTAGATGAGGAAGAGCCAACTTCTTTTGAAGAAGTTCTTTCCTCAAGTGCTAAGGATGAGTGGATGGTTGCTATACAGGAAGAATTGAGCTCCATGGCTAAAAAATAAAGTCTGGGAGTTAGTTGACCTTCCACCCGGGCGCAAGACTATTGGGAACAAATGGGTTCTAAAGGTCAAGCGCAAAGCGAATGGTTCAATTGACAAGTATAAGGCACGCCTTGTGGCGAAAGGCTATACCCAACGAGAGGGTGTAAACTACGAAGAGACATTCTCCCCAGTGGTGAGGTTTGCCTCTATCCGCCTTATCCTAGCTATTGTCGCGCAAATGAATTTAGAACTATTTCAGATGGATGTTAAGACTGCTTTTCTCAATGGAGAACTTGACGAAGAGATCTATATGGAACAACCTGTGGGTTTTGTATCCAAAGGACAAGAGCGCAAAGTCTTCCGCCTAAAACGTTCTATATATGGCCTCAAGCAATCGTCAAGGCAGTGGTATTTCCGATTTCATCATGCCATTACCTCTGTTGGTTTTGAGATGATTGAAGAAGATCACTGCGTATATCTTAAACGATCCAAGAAAAGTGTTCTTATCCTTTCATTGTATGTCGACGACATTTTGTTAGCTGGGAATGACCTGGACTCCATTGTCTCCACTAAAGAGTGGCTGTCCTCTACTTTTGAGATGAAGGACATAGGTGAAGAAAATTATGTGCTGGGGGTTAAGATCGTGAGAGATCGATCTAAGAAGCTTCTCTGTTTGTCTCAGGAGACTTACGTAAAGAAGATTCTGGAAAGGTTTCGCATGCATAACTCTAAACCCATAGACACTCCAATGGAGAAAGGGTGTACATTGAGCCTAGATGATTGTCCAAGAACTGATGAAGAAAAGAATCAAATGTCTAAAGTGCCATATGCACAGGCCATAGGGAGTCTGATGTACGCTATGTTGTGTACGCGTCCAGATATCTGCTATGCAGTTGGTATAGTTAGTCGTTATCAGAGTAACCCAGACCACAAACACTGGCAAGCAGTGAAGAGGATTTTTCGATACCTTCGTGGGACTGCTGATCTCGTCCTATGTTATCATGAAGGGGACTTGAGACTTAGAGGCTACAGCGATGCTGATTGGGCTAGTGACAAAGATGGAAGGAAATCCACTTCTGGATATACGTTCATTCTTGGAGGTGGAGCTGTCACTTGGTGCAGTAAGAAGCAAACGTGTATTGCTCTATCCACAATGGAATCGGAATACGTGGCATGCTCGGCAACTGTTCAGGAAGCTGTTTGGCTAAGGAGATTCTTTCAAAGGCTAGGCATTTCAGAATATGCAGCTGA
Organism: Sambucus nigra; assembly: GCA_949130495.1. NCBI lineage: Eukaryota > Viridiplantae > Streptophyta > Magnoliopsida > Dipsacales > Adoxaceae > Sambucus > Sambucus nigra. Next base: position 391,734,359 of record OX422224.1, on the reverse strand, counting down.
GCCTGTGCTTGTCTATTGTGATAGCACGTCAGCTCTAGCTTATGCAAAGGATCCAAAGTATCATGGGAAGTCTAAGCACATTGGCATTCGTTATCATTACATTAGAGACATGGTTGCGCAAGAGGAGGTTGTCTTGAATCATATCTCCACAGGTTGTATGGTGGCTAGTCCATTAACCAAGCCCATTGCTCGAGATGTTTTCCTTTCACATGTTAGGAGTATGGGGCTACGTAGGATTTGATATGTATGACACCATATTGTTTATTGACATTATTATTATTTATTGGATATAATATTCATTTCTTTTATTTGTTAAATTAAATGGATTGTTATCACTATGTACACATCTTATAGATATGTCACCGGGCTTGAATCGACTCTCTCACACGAGTGATTCACCTTGGCGCTTAGACAGCGAGCAAGATGAGACATTTATGTCTGTGGCGCTTTGAAAGCGAGCTGAGACATTTATATCCTTGGCGCCTGAAAGGCGAGCAGGATATATACGATTATGCAGATTCTGCTATATGTCGCCTTAGTTGAGTACTAAGATGAGACCTTATTTATACTTTTAGGTCGATCATAGAGTATCTCCATAACTCTATGTAGCCTGTTTTTAGCCGAATGTGAGATTTCAGGCAGGCACTATGTGAGTGACTGGGCTGAAACTCAGGTTAGGCGCTAGATAGCGACTAGACTAAGATTCGTATGGCGTCCTTTTATTTCAAAAGTGACATACCCTTTTCAATGGGATGACGCCATAGCATACATTTCATACTGTATGTGCTTTGCCGACTAATAGTGGGAGCGATGAATGAATCCCTGCTTCATCGCTGTGTGAGCCACATGGATTATTATAATCCAACGATATGCCTTTTGTCGACCTGAGACTATGTCATGAAGAGAGGACTTGATGACGCTACTTTAGCGTGTTTACCTAGGACGAGGGTTAATTCCGTCTAAAGGGGCACGACTAGGAAAGCGGTTAAGTCTAATTGAATTGGCATGAGGACTTAGGGAAGACTATTTGATTATACACCATGATAATGTGACTCATAGTCCGGACGGCTTTACTGTGTTTTGTGCACGACTTAGTCATGAGTACATTACATATTTGGGATCTAGCACTGCTTTCTTGAGGGATTAAGAGTGCTAAATTCGGTGTAAATCAAACTGTCTGGGTATATGCGAGATTCCTTCGAGTGATGCGTCTTCGTTAGTTAGATGATGGCTTAACGATTACGCTCCTGAGACTGTACGTTTTCTCGTGAGGTCGCACGTCACATTTTCCTGTATGAGGAGACGAGTGATGACAGAGATCGTTGAAGATTTGTTAGAGAGACCACGCCTTATGTGGGCGAGTGGGAGATGTTAATATATGGGTCGGGTTTTGTACCCGGATCCATAATCCGCCCACCGTGATATGGATTATCCAATTTAGTGTTGGATAAATCATTATTATAATAATTAAGTATTTATTATAATAGAGGAGTCTTAAATATAACAGATAAGAAGAGTCCAACTAACTCCTTGATTTTTGGAACTCTTATCTGTTATATATAGATATCCTATTTGGTGATTACAAGTAACAACAGAAAATATACGATACACATTTTCGGTATCTCTCTCTCTCTAGAAATCCTCCTACACAAATCATCTCTCTCTCTTGATCCATCATCAACGGATCTTGGATTTGTGAGCGTGACATTCAAAGGGGCAACTCTTGTAGCCAACCCGGATTTTCACGAGACGCGAAGCGTACACGGAGGAAGAACTCGCAGATTCGGTGTCGGCTCGTATCAAACAACGTGCATCGATCATCGGGTTACATTCTGCCTTTGAGGTAATCCGAAAACCCGTATGTGCTATGTGTATATACTGTTATATTACACTATCATTACCCATACTGTTAATACAATTTTTCCATGCATGCTTCTACCGAAGAAAATGTTCTTCAAATCATGCCACTTTTCCATTATTTGCATGAATCATCCACCGTTGGTCTTCTTTTTTTGTCTTATTCTTATCTAAATTTATATGGTTTTTTTATGTCGAATGGGGTGGTTATCCCCTTACTCTCCAGTCCACCAACGATAATTGTATGTATTTTTATGCAAATTTTATTTACTGGTAGTCTAAAAAGTAACCAACTATAGCTTGTTCCAGTTTTGAGCAAAAATATTATGCCCTTGAATCTGCTACTTCTCACGTGGATTTTGTATCTTAGTTCCTTTTCTATTACATTCAATCATGTTCTTTATGCTCGTTAGAAAGATGCGGAGCTTGATAGTCATTTCTTTCATGAAAAAGTTGTCCAAGGTCGTATTGGCACTCACTTTTGTCCTCATACTGGAGAGTTAAAATATATCCCTACCAAGCCTCTATCTACTCCACAATTTTATTTTCTTTGGTCCAAGCTCGGTGTGTGTCCTCCCACCCACCTGCACTCGCTTGGGACTATTGAGAATATTAAGGATCCTATTTTATCTCAGACTAAGTAAGTTGCATGTGAATATATTTTCCAAGACTGACTCTAGACGCCCAAGATGGACTCATTCAAACACTCGTAATAACGTGGAACTTCCATCAGATCTCCCTATTTTCAAGTTGTAAACCGATGCTATGATCTGTATTTATTAAGCACTCGACTGTATTTTTATTAACATGAAATCCAATATAAAATATATCATATATCTCTTATAAAACTCTTTAAAGGTCCACCAGTTATATGCAAACAAGTGTTCCGTGTCCCCAAATGTGTCCACCTTTTGTGTCCCTCTAGAACCACTCTTTATCGCAAATCTCTTTTTTTTCAAAACCTTAAATTTTGGGATATGCCCTAATTTTTAGCACTTTTACACTGGAAAATAAATTTCAAATTTTAATGTGTAATGCAAGCGGGATTTTAAATTTCAAGTTTTGTTTAGATTTGGTGATATATTAAACATGCATTGTGTGATACGTAGGGTGAACATCTTGATAACTCCACACAACACAGTGACACCCCGTCTAATAAAATACCGGGTCATCAGTCCTATATCAAATTAAACAGAAATCTCATCTACTTCATTCTTAGCATCACTATCGAAAACTTTTGAAAATTTACTAACCACTTAGTATTCAAAAGACATGGTGTTAAATTTTATCTTTTTATTAAACATTACTAACAACAAGCGAAAGAATATATAATAAACCATTCACAAAATCACTGATTCGAATAGTACTGAAAATGAATGATTACAACCTTTGTCGAGAAAACCATCGGCTACAACCCAATTATAAAAATATAAACTACAAGAATGATAAAGTGAGTACATCATCTAGCGGGAACAAGAAAATAATTAGGGCGACATGGCCAAGTGAATTACTAACCGCATCCTACTCTAGGAATGAAATGCCTGAAATGACTAAGTCAAAATCCTACAACATCCAGATATGCCGCACTACGTAACCCTATAATAGACAATTCGGGCGTCCATGTAGTTAGAAACATAAAAGGTTTTGAATTTTTTTTATGGCAAGTGATTTAAATTGCGATAAATTAAAATGCATGAATACTCTTCATATTTAGGCTAGTGTCGCACTCCCTTGAAGATCGGCTCACCCCTCAGCTATTGTGAACACCTAAAACTTTTCTATATAACCCACCTAGTCACCTACCCTATAAATAGATCTCGATGATATATTTCCTATCTGTTACACCCCGCCTAATAAAATACCGGGTGATCACTCCTGTACCGAATTAAAATAGGAGTCGCATATGGTTCATTCTTAGCATCACTGTCGAAAATCAAATTAATTACTAATAACCTATTAGGCTGGCATCAAAATTTTATTTAACTAAGCTTTTTAAACAAATTAATCAATTAAAATATTAACAAAGTTTATGCATAAATGAAACTGAGATGAAATAAAAATAACCGAACACTCGGTGTAACATAATACAACCAAATCGAATGCCACAATAAAAAGCTGGTAAAAGCATAAATAAATACAATTGGGATTTCGGCCCAAGTGTTCTACAATACCTCTTATCTAGATGATAAGGATAGAAGCGTCTACAGTAAACCTGTATGCATCCACAGCTGATGCAGCACACGTCGGACTCTAAGGAATCATCATCTAAGGGTCCCTGTGTCTGGACACCTATATATGTACACGTGTGTGTGTGTGTGTGTAGAGAGAGAGAGAGAGAGAAAAGAGGGGAAAATAGATAAACGGGTCAGAGCCTGAGTTGTGAAAATATTTTACAACTGCATAAATGCTTTATTTATGAAAAATATAATTTATCTCATATTTAAATTGGTATCGTACTCCCATGAGATACCCCTCACCCCTCCTCTAATATTAAATAACCTATTCCAATACCCTACCTAAATAATCCATTCCAACCATTCTAAAATCCTAATTAACCCAAGTACTAAGGGCTAAACTTCTCCCCTGTCTCAACAATGTGCCAAGTTCATGCGTGGGGTGTCTCGTGAAGCGAAATCCAAACAAGGAACCCCCCCCCCCGATACACTACTACTTGGCAATGTCGATCGTCGAGATCCATTAGTCCCTCAGTACATCACGTATATATATATATATATACACATAACATACTCATTTATTATACATATCACAATTTACGTCCGGATAAAATCTCCCGGAATGAGAATACATCCTTATTCATTTTATCTCATTACTCTCGTTATATATATATATATATATATATACACACACACAGGTAATATACTATACACACAAGTAAAATAACCATCCCATCGAACTATAACTCGAGCATACGGTCTCTCAATGTTATCATCTTCTAGGGCATTACTCACATACCATCCCGGGTACCAGCGGTCGGACTAAATATCACCGACATGGTAAAAACCAAATTGCAACGTTTGGTAAGTGATCATAGTTCCTCCCAGGGAATGAGACGAAACATACCCACCACGTCTCACCCCTAAAAAAAATCACACAATATAACAATAGACGCTATGACCTGGGGACTATACGTTCCCTGCTCCTCAAGCCAGGGGCCTCACCCAAATCGTGCAACTTCCCATGATAGCATTAGAGGGGATATGCTTCACATTAATATAGATATACCATCCAAACATAGATATATATATACATATTCGTATCATATTATATATATATATATATATATATATTCTATATCGTTCCTCAATTATTAATGGCCACAGTTGCCAATCACACCTAACACTGGCCAATAACCCCAAAGATTCTCACTAAAAATAATATTTAAATATTCGCACACTCACGATACTACATCCAAAAGTATTCCCTCACTTGATAAATAATATTTACCTTATTCACATTTAAGGATTTATATAATTTCTCCAACTATACCAATTCATCCTAGTAGCCTCATAGGATTTACTTAACCGTAATCGACACGATTACGTTGTCTACGCACACAAATATGCATGCCTAAATGCCCACTGAAATTACCCCAAGAAATATTCATCCCTAAACACCCTTAATTTAGATAAGTCATGGATTCCACTTCCAATTACCCAAGGACTACATTTTTTTCAAATACTAATTTAGAGGTACCCACTCTATTTTTGGGAAACTCCAACTCTCTAATTCCTCACTTTATTTATTTTCCTTGAAAATATAGTTTTAGTGTCACACGCTTAAAACACCCTCTTAACCCCCATAAATTCCCTCAATTTTTGTTGGTTCAATTTATATGGGATAAATTCCCAAATTAAGGATTTCTAGCCTATTTATTTGACGATCTCCGAAGCCCCTGTTTCGGCCATGAAAATACCCTCAAGATTTTTACTCCTTCTCCCAACATTGTTTAACAACAACCAATACATTTTATTCAAGGGAAATGGGTTCTAATCATCCTAGAACCAAAAATCAACAATTAATTTCTATGTTTCTCAAATTTGATATTTTCTGCGGTTTACCCATTAAACTTCTGAAAAACCCGTTTGATTTATAAAAACCTAAATTACAAAGTCATATAGTTTGTTATTACCAATTATGATATGAGATTTGTGCTCAAAATAAATAAAGCAAGTAAACACTTGCCTCGTGGATAAAATCCGACGACCTTGAGTCGAATCCCGCAGAGTTTGGCCAGAACCTCCCTTTTCTTCCTCTTTTCTCTCTTCCTTTCCTCTCCTCTTTCGTTTCACTTTTTTTTTCCTTTCTTTCCCTCTCTCATGCCCTATATAGGGAGAAATAAGGGTTTATCACTTTAATCCCAAAAATGACTCGTTTACTGAATTGCGAGTTCCTTTTAATCCGAAAATTCTCGAAACTCAATTATGACCCCCAGATACATTATTCTGACTATCTCAGTCATCCCGAGACCAACCGCGCACTCAAAATCTCCATCTGAGGTACTTGACCGCAAATCACTAATTTAACCCAACACAACTTAATACGGGATTTCCTATTAAAATATTATCCTCTGTCGCTTTGCCCAACTGCGACATGTAATTAAAATAATCCAACTCATTTACTTAGTTTCAAAAGTAAATAAAACACACAGCAGTAATAATCGAATGTTCATAAATCCCAAAATTTCTATTCACAGGATTTCCCTTAATCTCCAAATTACACCCACTAATGTAATTTAATAATCCCTAAAAGTGCGGGGTGTTACACTGTCACACTCTCTAACCTGAGTATTTTAATATATGATTTTTAAGTTATATATCACATTAACTTAACTAATTATTATTTTCATTTGAGACCATATAATATTTTCATGCGGTATATCCATAATCAATACAATTCACACCATGTATTTTACCCGTATATAAATATATGCACCATATATACGTATCACTATATAAGGCATTCACACACATGTTGTATATATATAACCATTCTTCTGAGTAGGCACTTACTGGATGTTCTCTAAAATGCTATCATTTCCAGGTATACTCATCCGCTCGGACATCCTGATACGGTTAGCTCCCCGAACCTGTAAAAATAAATATACGCATGGAGGCGGTTATAGTTTCCCCCATAATGAGACCGAATCATACCCAGAAGATCATCATTCTTGATTTCGAACGCTACGACCTAGGGACTATACTCACCATGCACTTCAAGCCAAGGGACTCACCCACATCGCGCAATCTCCCATGATAGTACTCTGGGGGTATGTATTCCTATAAATATTATTCACACAAAGATTCCTAAAGCACACAAATATATATATATAATTAAATCCAGGCTACCCGTGCACAATTACCGTACCACTAGCCTAATAATCCCAAATCTATATACCGACTTGATATTTAGATAATTTCCACAATTATTTATTTATCACTCAAGTTGTGTCACCCAACTAAATTACCCGAACTGGCTCCTTCGGTCCGAAATTATCATCTCGTATAACTTATTCCTCAAATCCCACATATTAAGGTTAAGAGCCTTCTTATTTTGAATATTCCATAATTTATTTTATAACCCTATAATAAATTAACTCGACTAAATTTGTGCCTAAAAACTCATAGCACTAGTCCAAATTTTACCTGAGATAATATCCCTACGTAATTGAATCAATCACTCATTAATTAATTTATTATCTTGGCGTCACTCAACCAATATACCCGGACTCACTCACTTCGCTCGAAAATACAATATTTATAATTTACTATTCAAAATCTCCTTAATAAGTTTTGCACACTTATTAATCTACGGTTTTGAATTTACTCAATTTCAACCTTAATTCCCTTATGGATTATTTTCTTAATTATTTTCTTAATTATCCCAATACTTACTTGTCTCACTTTATGTAAACCTAATCTCCACTTTAGGCCTAATGTCCTTATTATACAACAACAGTCACAATCAATTAATCTAGATGTTGATGCAAAAAACTAGACTAGGCTAAATTAATTGATCACGAATAAATTAAGTAAAACAAACAAGACATAAGAAATTTTACAGTGGTTCATCTCAAAGGAATAGCCTACGTCCACTGTTATGTATTTACTCCCTCGATTTGTTTTTCGATACCTTGCTTCTTCCTCCCGAACTAGAAATAGGCCTAGCCGAGGAGCCATAGAGGAAATTAGGACCTAATAGGCCCTTGCTAATAAATCTGAATAATTAATAACAAAAGATCGAGTTATTGCTGAGATGTCCCAAAAGTTGCAGACCTTATCCGAACAACTATCCACTCAATCTTCCTAATTAGAGTTTAAGAATGGGGTACTGAAGAAGCTGCAATCACACGTTGATAAATTAACCTTTTAGTTCCATAAACAACTAACAGAAGTTTGGATGGATGGGTATAATGAAGCTTTGGTACATTTTGACGATAGACTTAAATTGGCCCAGAACGAATCCTATAAATGGGGTTGGATGAACGCTTTGACTGTGATGAACGCAGATCAAAATAGGTCTTTATGGGATTGGTATGATCCGGGATTACTACAGGTTGACAATCCACCATTCAAATTAGATTTAACTAGATTCCTCTTCATCGTATTCTTTAATGCTTGATTTTAAAATACTTAGGAGATTACGAGCTACATGATGAACTAGAGATCGTTCGATCACCTCATCTGCTTGATCGTACTAGTAGTAGCAATACCAGAATGCTTCGAGATTTTAACTTCATCAACTCTTCTTTTACCTTGGATGATCCTCCTGCTGGCATGGATCCTATTTCTAAGGTCGAAGGGAAACGTCCTGCAGAATAATCTTTTGTATTTTAGTTCTCCATGTTTAAACAATACTATGTAACCATTTGATTTAATGACAATTTTATTAAATGAACATATCAACTTTTAGTTAATCTTTGTGTATATGAATATTTTCTTAGTCTTTGACTGTAAATGGATCAACTTTTAGTTAATCTCTAGGTTTTCATCGGGTTTATTGTTATTCTTAGGATTATCCTAAGTTTTATACCAATTACTAATGCTTCACCTAACGTACCTAGATTTTATGGTAATTGCATTAGTTACCTTGGTTCCTAGGCGTGAGTGGAACATTTGTCCATCTTTTAGCCTAGTTTAGATGAAAATTATTCATCCGGGTATTCCTTAACCAAGCCATTGGGACTTATAATTTTTCATTGCATTGTTTTATATGTTTGAGAACCAACTTTGTTGATGCCGACCAGCTTTGTTAGTGCCTTTGTGGATGTCGACCAACTTTGTTGGTCCATCTTTTGTTGATGCCGACCAACATTGTTGGTGGCTTTTATTGATTTCGATGAACTTTTTTGGTGGTTTTATTAATGCCAACCAACTTTGTTGGTGGACTTTGTAATGCTTGCAAGTGCATAGCATTAATACTTCAAAAAATAAAACAACAAAATAATAATTTTGGGAAAGTCATGTTCTCATTAATATTGAAATGACCTGAGTACATCATAACTACATGTACTGATAATACTTCTTCAGGTATTCTACATTCTATGGGTTCTTGAATTTTTCCCCTTACAAAGTCTCAATCCGATATGTGCCTGATCGGATGAGTGCAGTTATACGATAAGGCCCATGCAAATTGGTTGCCAGCTTATTTCTCTTCTGAATCACTTTCTTCAAAACATAATCGCCCTCTTTTAAGTTGCTTGACATGACCCTCTTATTGTAGAAACGTCCAGTCCTTTGTTAATAGACTGTATTCCTTAAAGTTTCATCTTCACGAACTTTTTCCAGCATGTCTGAATCTAGCCTTCTCATAAAATCACTGACTGGGGTATTGAAGTTAAGAACTTGATGCCTAGGTAAACCTAGCTCGACAGGGATTATGGCCTCATTACTAAACGCCAATAGGTAGGGAGTTTCTCCAGTAGATGTTTTGGATGTTATTCGGTAAGCCCACAGGACAAAATGCAGTTTATTGATCCAATTTCCTTTTGTATTTTCCAACCTTTTCTTTAGCCCGTTCAGTAAAGTTTTGTTAGTTACCTCTGTTTTCCTATTGTATTGAGGATGGCTAGGGGCAGAGTGGATTTTTTGGATGTTGGACTGGGCACAATACGCAGGGACTTCGTCATTGTCAAACTATGTGCCATGATCAGTGATAAAGCCATAGGGTAAGCCATACCTGAATATGATACTCTTCTAAATAAACTAATAAACCTATTCATAGGGCATGTTGATCGATGGTTCAACTTCCACCCATTTAGTTAAGTAATCAACAACTACAACCAAGTACTTGAACCTTCCTCAGGTGGTCGACAGGGGCCCGACCAAGTCAATTCCCCACATAGCAAAGGGCTAGGGTGAAGTGATTGGTGTTAGGAGAGCTTGTGGAGCCTTATGTATGCTGGAAAATCTCTGGAACTTATCACACTTATTAGAAAAATATGCACAATTTACTCGCATAATTGGCCAGTAGTACCCTTGTGTATGGATTCTCTGTAACAACATTCTTCCTGCTACACGGGCTCCACGAGACCCTTCATTGACTTCTTCAATCAAATCCTTCACTTCAGTTGTATGCACACATCATTGTAGACCAACAGTTAATCCTCTTCTATATAACACACCATCATCTAGCACATTTCCTACAACTTTGTATTTCAGCCTCTTGGCTTTAAGTAGATCGGTTGTCTCACTTCAATATATGCTCTTATGGGGTCCATCCAAGATGGCCCCATATCAACTGCAATAAAGTTAACCATCAGATCTTCATTAATTCTCCTATTAGTAAGTATCTCAATAGGAATAGTTCTTTGTATCTCCGTTCTGGTTGTTGAAGCTAATCGAGAAAGTGCATATGCTCAAGAATTCTTCAATCTTGGAATTCTGACCATCTAAATAGCTAGCAAAGTGGAAATTATTTCTAAATTTTTGGCCAAATATATGGTCATCATTTATCATTTTCCTGCATATAAGCTCAACACCTAATATACCACCAATTGTGAGTCACTATCCATCATAACTTGGCATTCACTAATTTAGATAGATTTAACCCAACAATCATAGCTTCATATTCTGCCTCATTATTAAAAGTTTTGAATATGGAACCGTAGATCATACTCTACATCTAGCTTGTCTTGGGTATTGAGAATGATTCCATCCCCACTTCCATTGCACATGATGACCCATCAACATACAAGCTCCATATAGGAATAGCATTATCGAACGCTTAGTTTGCTAGAATTCAATGATGGAAAATTTTGTCCTTTACTTCCTCGTATTTGTTTTTCATCTCTTGTACTCCGATGGAGGGTTCTGGTTGATTGGTTGTACCTTCCTTTGTAGTTTCATTTGGTTTTAATTGGTCGGGCGTATCTTTAGTAGGTCTACTGAACCATGAATGTTCCTTGGCTAGAGTCCCTTCCTACTTGGGGACCTCTGAGCAAGTGAATTCTGAAATAAAATCAGCCATAGATTGGCCTTTTAAAGCAATCCTTGGTTCATTCTCAATACCCAAGACATATTCCCCCAAATCCACAACCCAATGCATTAATCTCCCATATTTCTCTAGCTTGTGCAAAGCTTGCCTCAGTGGCATGTCGGTGTATACAACTACGATGTGAGCTTAAAATACAGCTTCATTCATCTACTGGTCTCAATTAAGGCCAACGCTAATTTCTCTAGTCTAGGATATCTAACTTCTGCTCCTCGAAAATCTTTGATAGTGTAATAAACTGGCTTTTGGACTCCATTCTCCTCCCTGATCAAGGTAGAGCTAACAGCTGACTCATAAAATGCCAAATATAGATACAACTTTTCTCTCAACACTGGTCGAGAGAGTACTGGTGGTGTTCCCAGGTACTTATGCAATTCTAGGAAGGCTTTTTCACTTTCATCGTTCCAGTCAAAGTTTTTTTTAGCAACTTAAAGAATGGCAAGCATTTATCCGTTGCTCGGGATAAAAATCTGTTGAGTGTTACTACGTGTCCTGGTAGTCTTTGAACATCCTTTTTACAGGTCGGGGACTGCATTTCGATCAGAGCTTTAATCTTATCTGGATTAGCTTCAATGCCCCTTTGATTCACTATATACCCGAGGAACATTCCCTCCTGCACTCCAAAGACGAAATTGGTGTGGTTTAATTTCATCTGGTGCTTTTCTAATTGATCAAACGTCTGGTTGAGGTTGGCAATATGATCAGCAGTGTTTTTGCTCTTAATTAGCATATCATCAACATACATCTCCATATTCTTTCCCATTTTCTCCTCAAATACTTTATTTTCCAATCTTTGATAAGTAGCACCTACATTTTTTAAACTAAATGACATAACATTATAGTTATAAGTTCCTCGGGGAGTGATAAAGGAAGTGATTTCTCTATATTCGGGCTACATTTTGATCAGGTTCTAACCAGAATATGCATCCATGAAACTCAGTAGCTCATTCGTTGAAGTAGCATCTATGAATTGATCAATCCGTGGCAAAGGAAAGTGATCCTTTGGACACGCTTTGTTCAAGTCAGTAAAATCCACACACATCCTCTATTTGTTGTTTTTCTTCTTGACTATAACTACGTTGACCAACCAGTCAAGGTATTTCACATCTTCAATAAAGGAATCTTTTTTAAGATTCTTCACTTCTTCCTGTATAGCCTGGTTCTTCTTCGGGCTAAAAATCCACATACATCCTCTATTTGTTGTTTATAATGACTCTCCTATTTGAGTTGGTCATTATGGTTTATCATTATCCAGAACAATACTTTCTATTGCCTCAATGAATTGACCTTTTACAAACTCAAATTCGTCTCATGGATCTAAGGCTTAAGCCTCATACTCATTGTTCGGATCAGATATATCCACTTGATAAGTGGTTATTTTCCTCTTTGTCTCCAACATATCTTCTTCCTCGACAGAGGAATAGGAGCACTCTCGAGCTACTTTCAGAACTCCTTTAACTACTCCGACTCTGAAGCTGGTCGGGAACTTCAGGCATTGACGAATATTAGAGGGTACAACTTTGAATTTCTTCAGACCAACTCTTCCTATGATCATATTATAGGAGAAATGGACATTTTTGTCCATTACAAAAAATCGCACTTTTTATATCCTGCTCGTCGGCTATGTCCCGATCAACACGTTTAGCTTGGTTATCCCCAGTGGAAATACTTTCTTTCCAACAAAGACAATAAGTGGCATGTGGTAAGGCTCCAATTGGTTGAGTTTTAATCCCAAACTATCTAAACAGGGATAAAACATAATGTATGTTGAACTGTCGTTATCCACTAATGTTCTTGCCACTAATACTTCTTTCATCCTGACTCTGATCACTAAAGTATCATCATGAGGATACAACACTCTAAATATATCATTTTTAGAAAATCCAATTACGAGCTTATCCTTGTTAACCTTTCTTGGTCGGTCTTCCTCGATAAGGTTGATTCATTAAATATAGGAACAAGATTGGGCCTCATTGAGGCAAGATTTCCTTTCTGCTATATGATATCCTCCTCTAGCGTCTCCACCTGTAATCATGTGGCAATCAAAATATCCAAAACTGAGTTTGAATTCCTCATATTCCAATTATCTAAGCTTCTTGCGGAGATCAGGATCATCTTCTGGATCTTCATCGTGGTTCCTCTTCTTATCTTCTCTAGGCTTAACTGGTGACGTAGATCTCTGTCGATCTCTACCTCCAGTTCTTCCACTCGTCTGTCGATCAACAAATTTATCTAACTTTCATTTTCGGATGAGCATTTCTATCTCATTCTGGAGGGAAATACAATGGTTGGTAGTATGACCATGATCTTTACAAAACTCACAATACTTAGTCTTATCCCTCTTATCAGTAGGTGACCTTAACTTTTCAGGCCAGCTCAAATCATTATTGTGCTGGATTTACTCCAACACATGATGTATGTCCACTGTTATGGGAGTGTCATTAGTGAATTTCCTAAGCCTATATAGGCTTTCCTTTACTTTCGAAATCCTATGATCATTGTGATTCTTGTGCTCCTTCTTGTCTGACTTCCTTTCTGTTTTTGCCTCCACCTTTACGTCTGAATTCTTTTTAGCAGCCATAGCTTCCTTGGCATTCATAATCTTTTCTACCTTGGCCATTATTTTCGTCATCGTCTTTGGTGGATCTTTTGCCAAAGTATAATATAATTTATCAGGGAGAAAACCACTCATGAGTGCAGCGATTGCGCTCTTCTCTTTGTAATCAATGACTTGCAATTTCTCATTGTTGAAACGAGTGATGTAATCCCTAGTAATTTCTCCTTTCTTCTGTCTTACACTGAGAAAATGAGTTAAATAGCTCGCAGAGTTGTTTAAAGTAAGAAATCTTCCACTGAGGAAGGCTATTATACCAAATTTGAGAAGATCTAGTGATTGTTCCAGAAAATGCCCTACATCGCATCTCATCAGGAACAACATAGATATCAGCAGCTGCATGGTATTTTTCTGTATAAAGAACTGGATCAGTCTTCCCATTATACTTGGGAGTGACCACTAGAGCTTTAAACTTGGTCGGTGTAGGGAAATCTACGATGGTTTGCATAAAGGGGGATCCCTTAATAAAACTTCTTTGGAGGGGATTCTTAGCCTTGGCCTTTTCTCCCAATTTATCTTCTAAACTTTGAATGGAACCTTTCCAGGCAGCACTGCCAGCACCATGGGTGGCAACTTTTTTAAGCTGACCAACAGATCATGTTGAACTTTATTCTTGCGAACCTTCCCTCTAACTAGATCTATCAGTTCGTCGGGTGCTTAATCTGGATTGGGTTGAACCCTCCCTTAAATCTCTTGGTCATCAAGTATTCTCAACACAACTTGTAGGATATTTTCCTGGGGTCCCAAACGATAGAAAGGAGAGGCCCTACTTAGCCTCTCTAAGTCACTCAATCTTTCTGGGATGAGGGACTGTCCATTAGTGGAGTTAGTGATCCTGATTGAAGAAGTTTCTCCAGGAAGGTATGAAGGATCCCCAGAAGTTCTGTAACGTCTATGCCTAACACTCTTTGTTGGCTACGGTGGCATATTCCATTGATTAAATTGTTCAGGAACTCCAGTTTGCAAAGTTCGGGCCAACTGTCGTATATTATCCTACATAGCCTCTTGACCCTTGACCAAACTAGCCAAAATTCCTGTTAGATCATTTTTGTTTGGAAGTACATAGGGATTAGGCAGAATTCACTCATTTTTTATACTTGATTCGGGTATTTCAGCCGTGGATAGTGAATTAATGAAAACATTTAGTAATACGTTCCCACATACGGCACCAATATGTTGATGAAAAAAACTAGACTAAGGATAATTAATTGACCAAAGATAAATTAAGTAGAACAAACAAGACACAAGAAATTTTAGAGTGGTTCGGTTCAAAGGAATAGCCTACGTCCACTGTTATGTATTGATTGTCTTCATTTGTTTTTCAATCCCTTGCAATGAGGGTGATACAAAGTATTTATAGCCCAAGGTGGTCCTCATAGTTGTCGTGTGAAAGGATGGAAAGCCTTTATTTGTTAGGCATTTACATCAATATATAATGGGAATTAATTGTATGAAGGATGTTGCTTCATTAGCAATACAAGTTGTAGGACTGATGTCACTGTGTTATCAATACATGATGTTGGTCCCGCTGACTTGGACTTGTGCCACATTAGATGACATATGCTGGCTTGTGAATGATCCACGTAGGCTGGTAAACTTTGGTATCAACGCTAGGCAACCTCAAACGTATCAATAACTAAAAATAATAGTTCCTAAAACTTGCCCGACGAATCTGCCCAGATTTTTAAATGGCCATTTTGCGGCATTTTGCAGCCGTTTATGGAGAAAACATATAAGAGAACAAAATGTAGAAAATAGGATTTTCGATAAGGTTTTGAGGACAAAATCACCATTTTCGAATCCACAACGTCAAAAAATAGTTTCTAAAATGACAGTTTAATTTACTCATATTCATAGACTTCTTTAGATTCAAGAAGTTGTTCTACAATTCAACCCTACCCATCAAAACCCAATTTAGATATCAACTAACCTAAAAATCATATCATCTTATCACACCCTCTATGATATGAGTAGAAACTTGTAATTAATTTAAAGGCATGTTTAACCACTTGCCTTAGGGTTTGAAGGGTCAGAATTCGTTGGTGTAGATGATGATTATTTGGTGAAGAACATACACATTTGTTCTTGATTTTGGCTCCCATGGCTTCTCCCACTTGCACCCACTTTCTCTATCTATAAGAGTTTTTCTAAAATGTGTCATGGCTGCCACACCCTCTCACTTTTAGGATTTAGTACCTCAATCCTCTTTTTAGGCTTGTGGGCTTTATAAAAAGGGCTCAAACACTCTTATGTGGGATTAAATATTCCTAAAAATACCCCCAACACCCATTTAATACCCCTGGGGTACTCTTTTCTATCTATTTCGACTCATTCGAAATCAATCGTGCACTCAGAATTGCCATCCGAAGTAATTTATAACATTCTCTTATTTTTTTTACCTTAAAAATGCGACACAAAAATAATCCGAACAATTAAATATCAATATATCAATTTAAATAAATTCTCCAATTTAAAATTTTCCCAAATCATGAATTTAATTACTCCCAATAAAATAAATTCTTTTTCTCCCAATTATAATTAAATTAAAGGTTCTTGAATTTATAGGGTGTTACAAACACTCAATGTGTGTTATTTACCCATTTTACTCATTTGATTCCTTCTTTTTTCTGCCTGCGTGCTTTTACGTTGGAAAATAGATTTCAAATTTTAAAATGCCCATGCATTTCATCTCTCCATAATACTTCATTGTCGTAGTTGACAAAATGTAGAGAAACATAACGTTCTATGTGGGTCCATCCAATAATCTATGGAATGTTTTTTACTTTTGTAATAACCCCCATTTTATCACGTAAAGATTAGCTAGACACGGTACCCCGAAGATGGGACTTATTATATGATCTATATCGTTATCAAAATCAAAACCATAAAAATATATTTATTTAAAACCCACATTTGGATTAAAATCGAATTTGAATTAAAGATCAAAGCAATGATAAATCCAACATCTATAAAAACTGAATGAAAACGAACATAAACATAAGTGTCACAAACCAACTGAAATAAAATAGACTTTGGGCTTATGCCCATACAATAATAAAATATAATATAACTGAAAAGGGGAAGCAACCTAGTTTGCAATCAATGATCTGAAGTCCCATATGGAAGATGAGACTGCAAGGCTGGTCTCTCAATTATCTTGTTATCTTTGTCTAGGAGCACCGATCGAGGAGGGGGACATTTATAATTTTGGATCAGCGCCCTATAGTGTGCAAGAGTTAACTTACTAAATTTATTGTGAAGAATTACAGTTAATTCAAAGTGAATGTCTCCCATCGCCACTCACATTTGTAATATATTTCCCCCCTCATCTAAAAGAGTGCTACACGTATGACCACCCAAGTCCCAACAGATGTTGGAATAATTCTAATGACAGTGTAATAGTGCATCTATCAAGATAAATGTATTTGAATTATCTACATACAAGTTACTATTTCCCTAGTGAGCCCAGACATATTACATATAAAATGACGTAATAAACCATCATACATAATATGTAGTATTGGGTCTGTGTTTTATAGTTTATATCATTAAACTAGGAATTTATGTTATTAACTTTCATTAATATATATATGAGACACTAAGGCATCTAACAATATTGTATCATACGTGATCTATCGGTAAGTCCGTGTGAGTTACCAATCCACAACGAATATCATGATACACAACTGTGGCACATAGATCCTGTCATTAACATTTCTCACCCATAAGTGGAGATACTACATAGTACATAAAATATGACCTACACTACCCCGAGCCCACCTATGCCGACGTGTGTTATGGTCCCGAGCTCGCGTAACCCCAAACAATAGGACCATCCACCAACATAGGTATGTCCACACAAAGTTTAAATAAATATTAGAATATGTACATGTAATTAGTCTAAAATTACCCCTAGCCTCCCCATAAGGATTTACCCATAAAAATCTTTAGTTAATAATTAACAATCTCGTAAATTATTAAATTCCTTTTCTTTATAAAATACACATAACCATCCAATTAATATTTAAGTCATTTTCCTTTGATAATGCTTTAAACTATCTAGTTAATTCCTTTCGGTAATTATCCTAAAAATTACCCTCTAGTTGCCCCGTATGGATTTTCCATAAATGTCCAACGTTAATGATTTCCATCACGTAGATTAAAAAAATAGTTCTTTATAAAATACAATTGACTGTCCACTTAATTTAAATTTCAAAATTGTCTGTAATGTCACTAATCCATTATTAATAAAGTACACAATTATCCAGACACCGTCCCACCAGCTCGTGTGATTTTCTAAAAATCCCCCGGGTCCATCCCTGGGCCCCATTCAGTTTCCTCCAATGGCTGAACCAGTTCACATATGGGGTTGAACCGGTTCGCCCCTGGGCGGAGGTCTACATATGCCTATAAATTTCAATTCTGAGCAACTTAAACTCGATTCTAATGGCTCAAATATTAATATAATCATTAAAATAGGTCCCCATTACTTAAGATAATTTATTGCTCACTTTCTTAGGATAATTTATTATGTGTTTTAATGCCAGATTCAAGTTCCAAATCCCAGGATTTCAACTTTTGATGTGTTCATACCAAATCAGATTTAAGTCTATAAGTCCCCTAAGTTCTACCATATGAAAGGGTTGTAATTAACACGAATCTCATATCTTTAACATGGATTAAAGTCCTCTACATGTGAACCACCATAAAAATTACAATAAAGGTCCCAAGGCATTATTTTACTATTATTTCAAATCCTATTAATTATCATCCTAAATTCTAGATTTCTTAATTTATAACCATATTCAAATCCTCTATAAACATGATCATAATATCACAATAAAGCCCTACTAATTCCATAATTTCTACACGAGAGATAAAGCACGATGAATTAAGAAATAGTTTGCACTAATAAAGTTAGCAAATTTTCTTTTGTCTAATTCTCTTGAAGATTTCTTAGTGAGTTCTTTAACCTTATTTCTTGATTTCTCCATCTCCTTAGCCCTTGTCGTCCTCTATATTCCCAAGATGTCTATTAGGGTTCTTGGTTAATGAGGGGGAGTTTCCTTAATCTCCTAATTTATGTATTCTAAACTTAATTCCAGAGTTGGGCTTAAAGTCCCATATTTGGACAACCAAATGGGCCCAAACTCAAAACCTAAATAATTCAATAACCTCCCAACTTATATACATATACCCCATGACTATTTCTAAAGGTCTAAAATACCTAAACTAGCTCATAAAAGCTCTTGAAACGCGTCCCAAATACTTTTATTCAACATACACATTTTTATTATGCTAAGACGACTTGTAACCATAAATTAATTACTATATGATTTATTTTCTGTGACTGAGTCTATCCTGTCCAATTGAGTCCAATAATTATGAAATCATTAATAAGTATTGATTCTCAATTTAAATTTTACTCATTTAAATTTAAATCTCTCCGATTTAATTTATTCCCAAGTTTAATATGAAATTATTAAATTAATTTCCTCCATAATATTTTATTTCTAAAATACGAGGTATGACAATTTTATTTTCAAAAATATTATATGCACGAAGAATATACAAAAGAAGTGTTCCTAATATGACAATATTATAAAGTATTGTATGCTATCATACAGTGAGTAATGTATAATGGCTCATTTCACTGCCATTATACATTACTAATGTCAACGCAGTTTAATGGCCCTATATTCAATCTAAGCAAAATGCTTGCATATGTCATATTTATGCACATGTTGTAGCCTTTGTATATACCCTAAATGGGTTTTATATATGGGTCAGCCTTTTTGAATTTTCAAAGTATTCAACTACACATTTTTCCCCACCATATAATGATATATAATTGACAATGCTACCCTATCCTATCAATATGTAGTTTTTTAGACTATAAATCTAGTTTGGAAATTTAATTAATCGCCCACTCGTGTATTTTTAAAATTATATTTAGTCTCATAACCCCTTGTAACTGCCAGTAACCTCTATTTTTAACTTTTTTTGAAAATGACACATGTCCCATATTTGTTACAATGAAACCAACAACTAAAAAAATCAAAAACATGTGATCGGTTAAAAATAGAACATTTTTTCCTTAACATAATTTATAATGTGAATTATAATACTTCTATTGTCTATCTAATTTTAATTAAGTACATCGTTTAGCATATATAAAATAACATCGAATCTATTAAATTGGCACTTCACATAATACTAGTTCTGTAACATTAGACATTGCATTGTATGTTAAATTGTCATTTTATATAACATCATTTTGTGTCTGTTATTTAAACGAATATATTGATAATAGTATTTTCACTTTAAAATTTATACTACAATGTATACAAATAGGGGTGCAATCGATACATATTTTTACTGTACTGTACCACACCTTTTTAGTCTCGAAAAAAATGGTTTTGATTTCATATTATGAAATACCGAAAACCAATTTTACCGAAATCGAAAATATCGCAAAAAAATTGGTTGGTTTTGATTTTTGGATATAAAAACAGATTTACTGAATTTACTGTACCGATTTATAGTATTGAATCTATCATAGAAAATTATCGTATTTATCGTACAAAAATACCATACCGAACTTACTGCATAATACCATATCAATTACCAAAAAAATTATATTTGAAAAAATAAATATACCCAAATATCAAGACCCTTAATTTTTTTTAAACTTGTCTCATCCATTCGTTTTACTTACTATAAAAATCAAACAACCCTAAACTCGAATAACAAATCAGCAGTGGCACAACAAACAACTGAACAAACTAAGAATCTCTCCCTCCTTCGACAAGGTAACTCTTCTTCTTGATCATTTTTTATTTATGATTCAGAATTAACTTATGCTTAGTTGGACAAATCAGCTTGCATTTACTTCTTGTGTTGTTCCCGTCTTGTGTATATATTTGTCGGAGTTCCTGCTCTTCCATAGCATATAATGATATAACTGTTCGGTAAAAAAAATGGTTTTGACCTAACTAGTTTTCCATCATTGTTCTTCTCTAGTTTTAACCTAACTGATTTCGTCGAGATGTTCTCCTCTCTCCCCTTTCTTTTTCTATTAAAAATTTCTTAATATATGAGATGTCCCTTCTTTCCCTATTTCATTATTATAATCGAGATTTCTCATTCACCCTGTTCTGTTTGTGGTCCGAGGTGGACTCAAATTTTTTATCTTATGTATGAGACGACTCTAATTTTTTAACACGATTGTTCGTTAGGCATCATGATAGTTTTTTATCTTCAATATCAGAGGGCTCCAATTTTTAGTTCGGCATCATGTTTTTTATATGATGTATCAGTGGTGATTTTGTTAACAATTGGACTCATGTTTTTTATTTAATATGTTTGTTAGCAATTATACTATAGAGTTATTTATAAGTTTTCATTTTAATTCTTGTTTTTTAAAATATGTTTTCTTAACAGTTATACTATATTACAATCCATTAAAATTTTGAATTCTACCCCTTTATATATGGAAAATTTCATGTATTTATTGTAATACCCCGTATTTTCGTGACTTTTAAATTTAAGGATTTATTAAATTTAATTGAGATAAATTAATTTCATTTTAATCCGGACTCTTGTTTTAAATATTTACTAGCGTGACGAGAGTTAGTAATTATTGGAAATTTGTTAGTTGTGTCATATTACTGGATGAGTATAGTAATGTATGAGATTTATTTTTATAATATTGTCACGTGTGAATAAAATGACAATTGTGGAAATTTAAGTCGGGACGCGCCTGTGTCGTGTCGGGACTAAATATGGATTAATAAAAGTGAATATTTTATAAGTTGTTCGTATGGTCGTTTTGAGTGCGCCAACGCGTTCGGAAGGGTCGATATAGTCAGAAAAGTGTACCCAGGGGTTTAGTTTGGGTCTCGGGGCATTTTTAGGCCTAATTAGTACCTCGGGAGGGCATTTTGGACATTTCACATTTTTGGGTAATTAAACCCACGAATTTTATAAGGTTATATCAGATGGAAAGTTTAATCTTCTAGCGTTAACACAAGTAAATACTAATTACAGCCATGGGAGAGGAAGAGGAGAAGCTCTCCAAGGAGTTCTAGGTCAAGAACACCTCCGATTGCACCGCCGTCACCACCAACGCGTAGATCGCGCGATGGGAAACGCAACCACATCAAAATCATCTGCAAATCAGAACACCAAAAATCCCAGGCAAGTGCTTATCTTGCTTATTTCGTTGATGCATCTTTCATATTAGTGTAGGAATGATTAGGATGAGTTTTATTGAAGAAAACCTAAGATATGAGATAGGAAATCGCATATAGTGATGGATTAATTGTTATTCTGGAAACTCCTTAACATGTAGAGGCTTAAACCCCGAATTTATGAGGTGTAGATGAAGAAAATTCTAGAAAAGATGGATTAGAACCATGTTAATGAAATTTTAGGGTTCTTGAAGTTTTATATGAATTTGGGGCTTGCTAATCCATGTTTAATAGTAGAAATCTACATGCTTTACGTTGGAATTTCATAATATGATGATATAATGTCAGTAGTATAAATTTTGGGTCGATTGGGTATGAAAAATATTGACTTGGTGAAGGTTAGAAGGTGAAACCCGTAACTGCAAAACTGCAGAAATCGAAATACCTGCTTGATCGATCGATCGAGCCCAGAGCTTCAATCGATCGAAGGTTCGATCGATCGAGCCCCAGACCTCGATCGATCGGCCCCTCCTGACAGACTCCTATTTCCCTTTTTAAATGAGTTAAATTCAATTTATCGTGAAATAATTCTTGGACATCCTTAACAAAATGTTTTGGGAGATAGGGAAGACCAGTAGGACATGTGAATAGATTTTAGGACCCTTGATGTGGGGCAAAGATTGTATTTTGGGATAATTACATAAGGGTCGGTGAATTTATGATTTAAAGAGAGAGACATGTAAGAGAGTTACTTTGGGACAAATGTGTATACCTACTGAATTTTATACTTGGGAGGATAGAATCCATGAGCGTTATGTAGTAAGTGGAAAAGTTCCTCAAATTAAAATAAGATGTGAATGGTTATACGTGATAACTAAATAATGAGAAATAAATACAAATGTCGTAATTATGGGAATTGAGAATTTACCCATTATTGATATGGTAATATTAGTATAGTTATATGATTGTGTATGCATATACTATCTATGTGTGAAAATCATGCCCACGCTACTTGCTATCCCTGAGGTTTCTGTGCTGGGACAGTCTTATCTCGATGGGACCTTTATGAGGGATATTAACTTGTACTCTAGAAGATAGATATCCTTGGTACAGGCGATCGGAATGATCGTTCAGACGGTCCTAAGAGATGCGGGTATGTGCTTTCCTCTTAGAGACTTGGAATCTATGCTTCGCCTCATATTGTTTGTGTATATGTATCCTCAGTACAGGCTATCGCAGTGATAGTTCAGACGGTCCTAAGAGACTTGGAACTTATAGTTTTAGTATGTGTTAATACAATTCGATAGTGATTCTGAATTTGTATTCCCCTTAATGTGAGTGATATGGGGTTTGGATAGTAGAGTATGCCCGCACCATAGTTTTATTTGGGGTGCTGTTAAAATATATATATTGTACGAGCAGTTAATATATATATGAAATTATGAGATTTGGAACTGGCTACTGTGATTTGGTAAGTAGGACATTGTTGATGACTCAAATTGTAAATACTTGTTTGAAAAGTATAATATGACACTGGAAAACTTTATAAATTAATGAAGCTAAAATGAGAGTTGTGCTACTAATTGGAAGTATCCTTTTTAAACAATGATATTGTTCGGTTTTGAAATCTTACGAGTAATTTAAGGTAAGCTAAATTATTGGGAAGGTTAGTGTGGAAAAATGATAAGGTAAACCGTTGCGAAGGTTAGTGCGATAGGTGTGGACATTAGAAGAGAGGCGAGAATTTATCAAGAGAGTGTCGCACTAATATGTTGTTGCATTGGCCTGTATCAATTTAAATACTTGCTAAATGAATTTTAAATCATACACACTATCGGGCTCTGACCCGTTTCTTTTTCTCTCTCTCCTGTATAGATATGTATGTATTACAGGTGCCTAGCCACAGGGGCGCCTTGCTTAGGATCTCTTGGAAGGAACGCGCTGCAGCTTAAGTGAGAGTTGCAGGATTCTTGATTAGACGACTTCGTTCATTCAGATCCACTCTTAGTATTTTCATTTAGATGGGAATGTGTAGCCCTTTCCATTATTTCATTGTTATTGGACATTTGCATTTCAGTTATTTCCAGTACTGTTACTATGGGATTTATTCCGTGGATGTGTTACTTTAGATTTCGCATGTTGACTTTGGATTGACGAATGTTTTAAATTAATTGGATTATGTTCCAGGTTTATTGTGGTGTGATTCTTATTTATTGAAATGTTGTTAATAAATAAATAAAGAATTTTTCTTTAAATAAAATTTGGAAAGTAATGTTTAAATATGGTTTTGACACTTAGCTTAATTATTTAGGGTGTCAAATTAAAAAAATTTATTTTATGACAGTGATGCTAAGAATGAACCAACTGTTCACCTTGATTTAATATAATAAAGGAGTGATCGCCTGGTATTTAATTAGGTGGGGTGTCACAGGTGGTATCAGAGCCAGGTTCTAGTGTCCTTTAGGATCTGTGCGGCTTATTACGCTTTCAGCGTTGCTTTGTCTGATATAGATCCCTATGTTTAGGATTGTCGATTCCTTTGATGAGATTTTGTTCTCCTCCTATAATGTGTATACACGTGTGAATTCTAATTTCGTTCGGATGTGTGTGTGTGTGCCGAGCGATGACGGATGTCAGAAGAGGACCGTTAAGTGGACCTCCGGAGGCCGGGCTCAGATGAGATTATAAAATATATCCGAGGATGATGACCGTAGTCGAGGTCACCTCCATTATGGCACGAGAAGCCATGACTAGAAAGGTGACTAGGGTGCAGCAATGATTTTCAAATGTTGTAGTAGTCAAATGAGGTGCGAGGGTAAACTTACCCAACGTATTACAAAAATGTGTAGAAAGTCTCAGTGGGAAATTTTAGAAATGCAAAAATTGTATGGGTTTACCAAAGGAGGTAAAGTATCCAAAGGCGTAAATATAGGACGGAGTGTGGCAAACTGAAAGTGAAAATTTAGAGAAAATTTTCTTGGCTTTCGGGATGAAGTTATAATGGTTGGAGTCAACCACCAATTTTAGAAGTGGAATGCTATGCCTATAGGATAACCTTAGGTACAGTGTTGACCGTATGTTCCTTCCTCAACTGTTCAGGATGAGGAGCAAACGTGGTTCTGAACTCATCGCAAGAGGGCATGACAGAAGTCCAATTGTGTATATGAATCTTAATCGTTAGTAAATTTTGTATCGAAAGATGTAGATACAAGTGGGGAAAACGACTCCAAGTGGGAGACCAACTTGTAATAATAGTTGATAATACTCGAGGAGGAAATCCTGGTGGACGACCGATTCAGAGGTTGACAATGTCATATTTTGTCAATATAGATGATAAAGCTTCTTTGTGGGGGAAGTTAAAGGAATCAAAGAATTTAGTCGAGAAAAAGACTGAATACAACGGTGGTGGCATAACACCACAAAAGGACTTGAATACACATCAGGAAAACCATTTAAATGCTTCAGATAGTTAAATTCTTACCAAGTGATGGTAAATTCAGTAAGTACTATTATAGATAGTAACATGATCTTTATGGCCTAAAAGGCTAAGGGAACAACCGGGATGGCTAACAGGAATCGAGTTTACTAACGTCTGAGAGAAGGACAATCCTAACCTGGTTAGTAGGACAGGTGATAAGTGGATTATGTGTCGAGGTATTTTGGTGCGGAGTGAAATTGCTCGCGATAATATGTTCCAAAATGAGAAAAAGGACAGGAATACGGTGCCTAGTAAGGCAACGATTTAAAATAATTTTGTTTTGGATTGGGCAGACGTGTTACGTCCCAAAACCATTTGTCCAATCAAGACGATTGCCATGATGGAAGTATAAGTTGTATCCTTAGAGGATGCGGCGTGTTTCTGTGACACGAGCGAGCCACCATATTTTATTCATTGCTAGATTAGCATGTGAGACGAGCTTAATGCATATAATTATGAATGTCACTATTATGTGAATATTTTTCCCTAGTGTAGCGGGATTTTTCTTTATTTCTATCCGCGGAGGATGAATGAGTATATTAACAGTGTTTTATACTTTATTGAGGTTACTCGTTGTAGTGATGCGATACACGAGTATGATATTATCTTTGTTAAAATGTTATACAAATGGGTAGTATGATAGTGGGCATTTATTGCAAGGCTATTGGAGTAGTTGCATTGGTACAACATGTTTTATGTTTGTTTTGGCGAGGCTTTACCTATAAGAAGGCTGGACTTGCACTTATATTATCTATCCAAGAGACTTCGGAGGAGATAGTGGGCTCGAGATATTCGATGCCAAAGTATGTGTAGACTTCGTCAGTATGATGCGGTATGTATCGGGACTTACCGTTGAGCGAAAAGATTTGACGCAGTATTATGTTTGGCACTCCGGACTTAGTGATAGGAAGAGTGCATTGTTATATGTATCCTTTAGAGATGTGGGAGTTAATAGTTATACCCCTATTATTAGGGAAAGGAATTTCGAGAATTCTGATCGTATGTATCCGAGGTTTATAGAATGAAATTACCATCAACCAATACGATAGTGAAATTGGTGAAACGTTCTTTGTTAAGCATAATTACGGGATAAATTGTAACTTTTCTGTCAAGGGACAGAATAAAGGAGTATATACTATGGACGGAGGACCTAACGGATTTCGATGATCGACAAAGCTAGGTAGTAGTGTATCGAGGGGGTTCCTTGTTTGGATTTCGTTTCGCGAGACATCCCACGCATGAAACTTAGCGTAAGGTTGGAAATAGGGAGACGTTTGGTCACTATTCCATGAGTTCGGTACCCTGGTCGAAATGGGATCAAGTAATTATGTATGTAAGTTGGAAGTTGAATTTTGTTTTAAGGTCATTGGAGCCGAATTTTTTTGGTAGAAGAGCATTGAAAGTTATCCCCACGAGTTGAGGGGTGGAACGATGATAAGGAGAATTTAAGAATTTTGATTTCTAGGGTGATTGAGAGTACCCAAATGTCATAACCACATACAGAACACAAGGTGAATAAAGAGTTGGAATGATTTTTAGCATGAATTATCTGGAAAGAACTTTATATTATACAAAAGAGATGACCTGTAAATATTTTGATGAATAGAGCGTTAGTGATTTATTTTGGTTGTTGAACCTATT
Source organism: Sambucus nigra (assembly GCA_949130495.1). Classification (NCBI taxonomy): domain Eukaryota; kingdom Viridiplantae; phylum Streptophyta; class Magnoliopsida; order Dipsacales; family Adoxaceae; genus Sambucus; species Sambucus nigra. The sequence continues at coordinate 391,707,067 of OX422224.1, read as the reverse complement.
TGAGAAAATTGTTCTACTTATCTGAGGAAGGTTTAGAATTATTTTTCCTCTTTTATTGTCATGGAATTTGAATGCCCTATTCCTTCTATTTCGTTGAATTTAGTTAGTCCTACAGATGATTAGCACGCCGTTCGCTCTCCCAGGGAGGTCGGAGTGTTGCAAAAATGTGGGCATCTTGGTTAACTATAGTTAAAATAGTCCGAGTCGAAGGTACGTGGTAATAGACGTGTGAAATATATGTTTGTGGGACTAGTATAACGAAGTGGAAGTGGTAGAGTGGATTAAACGTCACATGAGGGGAGATAATTCATACATAAGTGTGCAATTAGAATAGCACACCCTAACTTGATTTGAAGGCTGTGGGAAGCCATTCAAGAATTGGTATTCCTTGAATAGAGTAGAATTTAATTGTTATGAAGCACACCCGGAGCGGATTTGTTATTAGTCAAGTGTGAGAGTGACTTGCGCATACAAAGAGTAGTGATGTTAGTATAGTATAAGAGATCCAGAAGTGCACTTTGTGCAGAGAAGAGCACGGGTCGAAAGTTTCGGCATACTCCAAGGAAGGAAGGGGAGTATTACGTGTCACTTAATGTGAGACATTTCAAGGGAAGAATCGATGTTTAGCGAGACGTAGTGAGTAGTCTCTACATGCACTGCCCATAGGTAAGGTTTGGTTGAAAGAGGACAATCAACCAAAGAATTTTGTGTTTATCGAAAATTCCTGAAATTGGAAGAGGTTGGTAAAGTCGGTAAAGTTCTTGGATGGGTTGCCATCCTCAAAACAAGATCAAGGGTTTATCCCGAACATGTGAATTAAGTCGCCGAGAAGGAAGTGATTGATATTCCTTTAGGTTGGCTTACAATATTATCTAGTATGCCCCAGACTTCCTTTGAAAGGAAGGATCGCACCCGTGCATGGTCCGGCACAGTATAAATTTCTGAATCAGGATGAGATTGGTGAATCCCACCTTTGATATGGGTTTTCAGGAACCATCGGAAATAAGATTTTGTTTCGAGTAGGATGTATCACCCTTAGCCAGGGAATAAGTGCATGGTGATTAAGGATTAGTGGAGCCACGTGAAGGAGATTTTGGAATCTTGGTACGATGATTTCAAAAATGCTCTGTAAAAGCACTCGTATTTGTTTGTCGGGTACGAGGTACTAATTAAGGTTTTTTTATGGAAGAACTTCGACTATTCTCCTTCCGTATGTTTAGAGGAGAGTAGATAACCAAAATTTTTGATCGGTCGAGAAAATATCCGATATCTATGGTGGAATTCCACGACTGTTTTAGGCAATCAAGAGTGGTCGAATGTTCGTATGATCTTCTCAGAATGGGATTTTTGTGTATGAATAAATACGAGTAGTTTGTCATGTAGTGAGGCACGGCCTCCTAATGATAGTGAGATAAGGAAATTATAACGTATAGGCATGACCTATGCGAATGTTGTTGGTTGGGAGCACAATGTGAAGTGTCTCCAATGAGAATGTAAAACAATGATTGATGTGATTAAGAATGAAAAGCTATAGTGATTGAACGCCGTACTACGTAGATAATTTGCGTACTGACAAGGATATCCAGAATTGTGCTACCACGTAGGCCTTATTTTCCGAATTTCGGGATGAAATTCTGTTATTAGGGGGGAAGTATGTAATACCCCGTATTTTCATGACTTTTAAATTTAAGGATTTAGTAAATTTAATTGAGATAAATTAATTTAATTTTAATCCGGAATGTTGTTTTAAATATTTACTACCATGACGAGAGTTAGTAATTATTGGAAATTTGTTAGTTGTGGCATATTACTGGCTGAGTATAGTAATATATGATATTTATTTTTATAATATTGTCACGTGTGAATAAAATGACAATTGTGGAAATTTAAGTCGGGACGCGCCTGTGTCGTGTCGGGACTAAATATGGATTAATAAAAGTGAATATTTTATAAGTTGTTCGTATGGTCGTTTTGAGTGTGCCAACGCGTCCGGGAGGGTCGAGATACTCAGAAAACTATACCCGGGGATTTAGTTTGGGTCTCGGGGCATTTTTAGGCCTAATTAGTACCTCGGGAGGGCATTTTGGACATTTCACAATTTTGGGTAATTAAACCCACGAATTTTATAGGCTTATATCAGATGGAAAGTTTCATCTTCTAGGTTTAACACAAGGAAATACTAATGACGGCCATGGGAGAGGAAGATGAGAAGCTCTCCAAGGAGTTCTAGGCCAAGAACACTTCTGATTGCACCGCCGTCACCACCAACGAGTAGATCGCGCGATGGGAAACGCAACCACATCAAAATCATCTGCAAATCAGAACACCAAAAATCCCAGGCAAGTGCTTATCTTGCTTATTTCGTTGATGCATCTTTCATATTAGCGTAGGAATGATTAGGATGAGTTTTATTGAAGAAAACCTAAGATATGAGATAGGAAATCGCATATAGTGATGGATTAATTGTTATTCTGGAAACTCCTTAACATGTAGAGAATGAAATCACGAATTTATGAGGTGTAGATGAAGAAAATTCTGGAAAAGATGGATTAGAACCATGTTAATGAAATTTTAGGGTTCTTGAAGTTTTATATGAATTTGGGGCTTGCTAATCCATGTTTAATAGTAGAAATCTACATGCTTTACGTTGGAATTTCATAATATGATGATATAATGTCAGTAGTATAAATTTTGGGTCGATTGGGTATGAAAAATATGGACTTGGTGAAGGTTAGAAGGTTAAACCCGTAACTGCAAAACTGCAGAAATCGAAATACCTGCTTGATCGATCGATCGAGCCCAGAGCTTCGATCGATCGAAGGTTCGACCGATCGAGCCCCAGACCTCGATCGATCGACTCCTCCTGACAGACTCCTATTTCCCTTTTTAAATGAGTTAAATTCAATTAATCATGAAATAATTCTTGGACATTCTTAATAAAATGTTTTGGGAGATAGGGAAGACCAGTAGGACATGTGAATAGATTTTGGGACCCTTGATGTGGGGCAAAGATTATATTTTGGGATAATTACATAAGGGTCGGTGAATTTATGATTTAAAGATAGAGACACGTAAGAGAGTTACTTTGGGACAAATGTGTATACCTACTGAATTTTATACTTGGGAGGATAGAATCCATGAGCGTTATGTAGTAAGTGGAAAAGTTCCTCAAATTATAATAAGATGTGAATGGTTATACGTGATAATTAAATAATGAGAAATAAATACAAATGTCGTAATTATGGGAATTGAGAATTTACCCATTATTGATATGGTAATATTAGTATAGTTATATGATTGTGTATGCATATACTATCTATGTGTGAAAATCATGCCCACGCTACTTGCTATCCCTGAGGTTTCCGCGCTGGGACAGTCTTATCTCGATGGGACCTTTATGGGGGGATATTGACTTGTACCCTAGAAGATAGATATCCTTGGTACAGGTGATCGGAATGATAGTTCAGACGGTCCTAAGAGATGCGGGTATATGCTTTCCTCTTAGAGACTTGGAATCTATGATTCGCATCATATTGTTTGTGTATAGGTATCCTTGGTGCAGGCTATCGCAGTGATAGTTCAGACGGTCCTAAGAGACTTGGAACCTATAGTTTGAGTATGTGTTAATACAATTCGAGAGTGATTCCGAATTTGTATTCCCCTTAATGTGAGTGATATGGGGTTTGGATAGTAGAGTATGCCCGCACCATAGTTTTATTTGGGGTGCTGTTGAAATATATATATTGTACGAGTAGTTAATATATATATGAAATTATGAGATTTGGACCTGCCTACTATGATTTGGTAAGTAGAACATTGTTGATGACTCAAATTGTAAATACTTGTTTGAAAAGTATAATATGACACTGGGAAACTTTATAAATTAATGAAGCTAAAACGAGAGTTGTGCTACTAATTGGAAGTATCCTTTTTAAACAATGATATTGTTCGGTTTTGAAATCTTACGAGTAATTTAAGATAAGCTAAATTATTGGGAAGGTTAGTGTGGTAAAATGATAAGGTAAACCGTTGGGAAGGTTAGTGCAATAGGTGTGCACATTAGAAGAGAGGCGAGAATTTCTCAAGAGAGTGTCGCACTAATATGTTGTTGCATTGGCCTGTATCAATTTAAATACTTGCTAAACGAATTTTAAATCATACACACTATCGGGCTCTGACCCGTTTCTTTTTCTCTCTCTCTTGTATATATATATGTATGTATTACAGGTGCCCAGCCACAGGGGCGTCTTGCTTAGGATCTCTTGGAAGGAACGCGCTGCAGCTTAAGTGGGAGTTGCAGGTCTCTTGATTAGACGAGTTCGTTCATTCAAATCCACTCATAGTAGTTTCATTTAGATGGGCATGTGTATCCCTTTCCATTATTTCATTGTTATTGGACATTTGTATTTTAGTTATTTCCAGTACTGCTACTATGGGATTTATTCAGTGGATGTGTTACTTTAGATTTCGCATGTTGACATTCGATTGGCGAATCGTTTAAATTAATTGGATTATGTTCCAGATTTATTGTGGTGTGATTCTTATTTATTGAAATGTTGTTAATAAATAAATAAAGAATTTTTCTTTAAATAAAATTTGGAAAGTAATGTTTAAATATGGTTTTGACACTTAGCTTAATTATTTAGGGTGTTAGATTAAAAAAATTTATTTTACGACAGTGATGCTAAGAATGAACCAACTGTTCACCTTGATTTAATTTAATAAAGGAGTGATCGCCCGGTATTTAATTAGGCGGGGTGTCACATTTATAAGTTGTTTATGCAGTTTTGTTTTAATTTGGAGCTTAATGTGTATTGATATGGAGTGGAGACAATTAACTATGCAATTTAGTTTGTTTATGCTTTATAATCTTCATTTTATTTTTTAGTGTAGTTTATATTATATTTTAGTTTTAAGTAATGCATTCAATTGATTAAATGAGTTTTAAATTTTGGTATCGAAACCTGTAAAAAATTTATCAAAAGCATAATATCGAAATATATACCAGATTTACCAAATGCATAAACCGATTTGAAATTCTAGTATTTACAAAAAAAAATCGAATTGAAACCGAAATTACTGAATAAAAAAAACTCGAAAAATATCGCAAAAATTGAAAAATCGGCCGGTTTGATTTTTGTTTTTGTAAGGGCATTTTTATCATGTCCGAAATGTTCCATTTTTATATGTCGTAAGCCGGTTCAATTTGGCACGTCTCTACATGATCTCTCACGACGGCCTCAATTCGAATTCCGGGAATCAAGCATTTATTATCTCCATCATGTGTCCCTCATCTGCCTCAACTCAGCCTCACCAACTTCACGTTCCATGATTTTAGGCTCGTAATGCAAGTGGTACGCAAGAGAAATTAAAACAGTGCTACAAGGCTCGATAGGGAAGTTCAAGGGCAATTTGGTAATTTTACAGCCATCGTCCGGAGGACCGGTCAACTGGAAAGTTGAAGAGCTTACCGTAACAAAGATACTGAAAGAAATGGAACCTCAATCCGAGTTATGGTGATCAAGTTATGGGCTATTGAAAATGGAGATAATTCCAAGAAAAAACTTGGAATTTTTACTATGTGTTGAAAGCCCTTTTATTCCCCGAACCGATTCGGGGGGGTAAACCGATTCGCAGGGGACCCGAACCGGTTCGGGGTACCTGTACGCTGGATAGAATTTCAGTGTTTTGAAAAACGTTGAACTCTTCATTTGTTTCCCTATAAATACCAACTTCGAGGGAGCTGTTTTGTGAGACTTTGGAAGACATTTTTTAGAGTCCCAATTACTCTAGTCTTCATATTTTTTGAGTCCCAAGACTCATGTTTTGATTCACACATTATTGCCAAACCTTTGTGAATATTTTTGGTAATCCAAGAACATAACCTTGTGTTTGTTCAAACCATTGTGGAGAGATCTTTGGAAGCGAGGGTTGTTGTCATTGCTGAGGGAGTCTCTACGGAGATTTATGATTGCGTGTCATTGAGGAGAGCTGCGATTCTTCGTTTGGTATTTGGGATGCGATTCCTTGGAGAGTTCTACGTGTATTCCCATGCTGAGTTCAAGACTGCATGTCTTTGTCGGCTGGCTGTGCGTTGATCCATTACAGATTTCTCTATGTAATTATAAGTTGCGACTTGTTTATTCATAGTGAAATAAAGGTTTTACCCGAAAGGGTTTTTATCCTGAAATTTGTGTCTCAGCATATTTACTGTGTTGCATGCTTTATATTAGATGGGATGATTTAGATGCATGTTTAAGGGCTATATTTATTAGATTTAAAAGTAGACTCTAATTAAATAAGGGTGAAAATCTGTTACTAAAGACGTTTAATAAAATTAAACTATTTAAGTAACTCCGAACAGTTTTTTTAAGAAACTCTTTTCTTAAAAACCAAAACTATTTTGAACACAAGATGTGTTTTATAAAAGTATGTACGAGATCTATTCAAAATTTGATTAACAGGTTTATAAAACAGTTTAAACAAACTTTAAACTCAGCACAACTAAGAATGAGATGAGAAGATGTAGGAAGATTAAGAACAAGATTTTTTACGTGGTAAAACCTCACCCAACTGAGGAAACATCCACGACTCCCTCTATGGAGTAAAAACAAAAATACCACTATAAACAAATTTTCACAGTTACAAACTATATAACAAACATGCATATAACTCAGACCTATATAAGTTTAGGAATGTACCCTCTGGTGTCCTTATAACTTCTCTGCAGTTCTTATTGTTGATGTTGTTCTCCCAGTTTATTAACTCCCAATTTGTTCAAGCTCTTTACGTCGACTCTTGTTCACAAGATCTTATTACCAACACTTTTCGTGTGGTAGGGTGAAAGTGTTTGTGGAGGTGATCTCTAACACATGCATGCGCACACACACACTTATTATGTACAATCAGTCCTAACAAATTACATATAAGTCTATATGTAGTGACTTTTATTTTTCTCTCTTCTCTCAAAACTTAACCTCTTTGATCTTTAAAGCAATCCCATAATCCACGGCTATCTTGCTCAGAAGACGTATCAAGATCTTAATCAATCTTTATTTTTGAAAAGATTTTTGAGATTGAAAACCACCAAGTGAGATTCCAAACTAGGTCAAAGGTCTTGTTTCAAGAGAACTAGAAACAGAAAACATTATTGTTGATTTTAAAGTTAAAAATCTTTTTAGAAAAGAATCAACAATATGTTTCTCAAGCTGAGAAATAAAAAAATGCAGCCTAAGTGTAATATACCATGAAGAACTTAGATCTGAAATTTCTATATGCCAGAAAAATAGATATAACAAAAATGATTAAGTTGGAAACAAGATCTAAAGAACGAAGAGGTTACAGCAACAAACCAAATCTCAAATCTCTTCTCAAAACACTCAAACACTTAAGGTTGTGTTTGGGAAAATACAGGGGTTTGAAGGTTTATATTTGTTTTGAACTGTTTGGACGATTTAGGGTTAGGGTTAGGGTTAGGGTTAGGTTTACTAACTCTTTCTCTCTCTTCTGGTTTCTCTCTTCTCTCTCTACTCTCTTTTTTTCTCTCAAAGGACGAAATGGCCAAAAGTCTTCTAAGGTTGAGACGAAGGGTCCTTTTATAGGAGGCCGGGAAGATTCGAGAATGAGGGTTGAAATCAAGGGACTAGATTGAGTCAAGAGGGATTGACTTTAATCCAAGGGCTCACGATATGCGGTGGTTAAGAATCTCCTGATTGGTCCAGACGGGGTTCACAGGGATTATGAAGGGGCGCATGCAGATCGTTGATAAAAACGATCCAAGGGTTGAAAATAGGCGCTGGTTTACACTCTCTGAAGAAACACAATTACAACCAATCATAGGGCAACAGGTGTTGGACAATAAGATGGGATAAAGCGCGCATCTGAAAGTAATTACAATGTACACCCTGAAGTCTTTGGCCCTTTCGGATTCTACCCAAGGTAACTTTAGGCCAATAAAGCCAACAATATGAAATAGCAGATTTACCCCACAAACTTTTAAAACCATGTTTTATTAATAAAACCTTATTTTAAAAAGTTTATAAAATCCCAAAAATATTTAAAAAAATAATATTAGGGATTCAAACACACTCAACATATGTACACACATTAATATGCAATATGACATGTATATGATCCATTCTACTATGTGTGAGTGTTGGTAATGAGGTCTAAATCACTTCCATCAATGATGAAATAGTAGTGCAAGCTCTGAGGTTCTTTGGATTCTAGGTTAGACATAATTTTGTCACAATTTCCAAACTAGATGAACACTTATACAATATAGACTCAAGTGAGTCAAGATTATAAGGTGCTTCAATCTCCCCCATTAGAAATATGAGATAAAATCTCCTTTGAGTCATCTAGAACTCGTAGGGCAACAAGAATGAGGAAACCTATTCCTACAAAAATCTATCTACCCAAATCCTAGAAAGCAAAAGTACATAACTCAACTATTTACAATTGAATACCCTATTATAAGTGTTGAAAATAATTGTACAAAAACCTGCAATAAAGCACTAAGATCAAGTTGTTTAGCATATGTAAATAATCATTAGACTCAAATTTCTCCCCCATTTCGTCTCAAATAGACAAAGGAAAAAAATAAAGAGATCAAAGAGATTAATCAGCACACACCATACCAATAGATTTATGCAAAGAAATAAATCGATTGTAATCTAAAGGTTTGGTAAACATATCTGCGAGTTGCAAATCAGTTGGAAGATAAGTGATTTCTAATTCCTTAGTTTCAACTAATTCACGTATAAAGTGATGTCGTATTTTTATGTGCTTTGTCCGCGAGTGTTGAACATGGTTTTTAGAAATATTGATCGCACTTTGATTATCACAATATATATGCAATTGGTTTTATTGAATACCATAATCACTCAGTATTTGTTTAAGCCATAGTAATTGAGCACAACAGCTGCCAGCGGCTATGTATTCAGATGCAGCTGTTGAGAGTGATGTGCAGTTTTGTTTCTTACTACTCCATCCTACCAAGTTATTACCTATATAATAACATGCTCCTAATGTGCTTGTACTATCATCAGTACACCCAACCCAGTCAGCATCAGTGTACCCAATTATAGTGCTTGGTGTCTCATTAGTGTACCAAAGTCCTAGAGTTAGAGCGCCTTTTACATATTTGATGATTCGTTTAACAGAATTCAGATGGCTCTCTTTAGGGTTATTTTGATAACGAGCACAAATACACACAGCATACAGAATATCAGGGCGCGAGGAAGTAAGGTATAACAAGGTTCCTATCATACTACGATATAGTGTAGGATCTATGGATTTTTCGATTTCATCTTTAGAAAGTTTTACCGTAGTACTCATGGGTGTCTTATCATTTTTAGCACTCTCAAGGCCAAATTTCTTTACTATCTCAAAAGCATACTTAGATTGCGAGACAAATAATCCTTCTGAATTTTGTTTGACTTGAAGACCTAAGAAAAATTGCAACTCCACCATAAGAGACATTTGAAACTCCTTATGCATTATTTCAGAGAAGGATTTTACTTCTGAGGGAGAAGTTGATCCAAATATAATATCGTCAACATAAACTTGAGCAATAATGATGTGTTTGTCAAAATGTTTGACAAAAAGGGTTTGATCATTTCCACCTCTTTTTAAACCTTTATCTAAGAGTAAACTGGAAAGATGCTCATACCAATCTCTAGGTGCTTGTTTAAGCCCGTACAAAGCCTTTTTAAGACGAAATACATGATTAGGATATTGAGGGTTAATGAACCCTTTAGGTTGTTCTACATAGGTCTCATTAGTCAATATTCCATTAAGGAATGCAGATTTGACATCCATTTGGTAGAGTGTAAAGTGCAAGTGGCAAGTTATAGCAAAGAGAAGACGAACAGATTCTAAACGAGTAACAGGAGCAAAGGTCGTGTTAAAATCTATTCCTTCAATTTGAGAATATCCTTGAGCAGCTAATCTAGCTTTGTTTCTAATGATTATCCCACTTTCATCAGACTTATTTTTAAAAATCCAACATGTGCCAAAAACCTTTTTGTGATCAGGCCTAGGTACAAGATACCAAACATCATGAATGACAAATTGAAGAAGTTCTTCCTGCATAGCAGAAATCCAATGAGAGTCATTCAATGCCTCATTTACATTATTTGGTTCCACTAGGGAAACAAAACATGCATAATGTGCATAATTTCTTAGTTGAGATCTTGTACGCACTGGCTCACTAGGGTTACCAACTACTTTATTTATGGGATGATCTTTAGAAACCCAGTTATGTACTTCAGGTATCCCAATTGGTAATGAATCATCTATTTTAGGAGAGTCATTTTCTAAAATGTTTGTAGGCTCTTCTACAATAGTTGATTCACCAGTCTTGTTCTCTACATTAGTGTCACTCATAATTACATTTATGGATTCCATCAAGGTTTTAGTTCAAAGGTTATACACTCGATAAGCTCTACTGTTAGCCGAGTATCCTAAAAATATATCTTTATCTCTCCGGCTCTAAAATTTGGACAAGTGTTCCCTATTTTTGCATACATAACAAGTACTACCAAAGGTTCTGAGGTACTTAAGATTAGGATTTTTCTTATACCAAAGTTTGTAAGGTGTTTGTTTGGAATTCTTTCTAAGATAGACCCTATTTATGATGTGACATGCAGTACGAATGGATTCTACCCAAAAATATTTAGGCAAATTCTTGGCATGTAAGATAACACGTGCCATCTCTTGAAGTGTACGATTCTTTCTCTCGGCAATTCCATTTTGTTGAGGAGTCTTAGGAGCACTAAACTCATGTTTGTAACCATTATAGTCACAATACTCTATTATACCAGTGTCTTTGAATTCTCCACCTCTATCACTACAGATTCTATTTACTTGAGTGTCCTTTTCATTTTCAATCCAAAGAAGGATTTTTAAGAAAGTTTGAAAAGTTTCAAACTTTTTTTTTAAAAAGGCTACCCAAGTAAATCTGGTGAAGTCATCAACCATAAATAGAATATAACAGTGTCCACATAGACTAACAGTTTGGGAAGGACCCATTAGGTCCATATGGATGAGCTCCAAGGGATTAGAGGTAAGAACATCATTAACTTTCTTATGGCGTGCCATAAAAACTTTACCTTCTTGACAGGAACCACAGACAATATTAGGAATGGGTTTGATTTTCGGAACTCCTCTAACTATTTCTTGAGAGGTCAGTCTACTAAGATTATCGAAATTTATGTGACCCATTCTGTTATGCCATATCTCGTTGTCATCCATTTTGGAAACATTACAGATTTTAGAATTATTCATGACAGCATAACAATTATCAGGAGTTCTGAATCCTGTAATTATGCATTCACCTTTTTTATTTAAAATTTTGCAACTGTTCTTTGAAAAGGTAACAGTATGATCTGAGTCACAAAATTGCGAGATACTAAGTAAATTGGCCTTAAGACCTTTAACTAGAAGAACATTTTCAAGAACAGGAAGTCCATCTTCTTGGAGAGTTCTTTGCCTATGATTTGAGATGATACTCCATCACCAAAAATGACTTTTCCACCAGCGAAGCTGGTTTTGTTCAAAAGTTTAGTATCATCCCCAGTCATGTGCTTAGAACATCCAGAGTCTAAATACCAACCAGATGATGTCTGCTCGGCTTTTAAGGCAGTAATAACTATATTACACTCCATCTGAGGTAATAGATCTTCTTTTCTAACCCAAATTGCTCTAGTTTTCATTTGCGAGCATTGGATTTTTGTTGAAAAATGTTTTGCGCATGATTTTGAATTTTATGAAAGACATGAGCATTTGGTTTAGGAAAGTGTTTAGGATTCCTTCTAGGAAATGTTCTTTTAGGTTTGTTCTTTCTCTTTCTATAATTAGAGTTTTTGTCTTGTTGTCTACAAAATACATAATTGTTGCGGCTCCTCCTAAAATAGTTAAAGTTATGATAGGTAGGAGGATAACAGACAGGTTTAACTAGTCTCCTAGCATAGCAACCATTAAAAGAGTGACCGTATATATCATAATAAGAGCAATTGAGATTGCTCAAGGTTGGGGTCTCCTTAGGAAAGTCCATAAACAATGGTTTTGAGGAATTTTGAGGTTGGACTCTATTCCTATGTAGGACAGTATTGAATGCGAACTCACTCTTCCTAATAGAGGGGAAGACGTATTTAGCCTTAGGTGAACTTTCTTGTTTAGAGTAACTTGATTCCCCAATGTTAAAATTTTGATGTTTTAAATCAAACTTAGATTTTAGGGAATGAAAATCTGGGCAAGTTCCAATAGGTCTTTTACCTCCTGACACAAAGTTGATACTTTCAAAATATATTGTTTGTGTCTTCAAATTGGGGCAAAACCCTATTCCAGTTCGATCATCAGAATTGGTTTTAGATTCAGCAACAAATTCAACAAAACAGTTTGAATTATTTTCAAATTTTATAAATTTTTTAAAAACAGTTACTGTCTTTTCTTTAGTTTGTTCCAATTCTAACAATGTCCCTTTTTTATTTTTTCTCCAGAGTTTCATTTGTTTCAGTCAAATCTTTGAGTTTTTGATCAAACATTTTAATTTCACTTTCATGAGTTAAACATTGGGTAGTATACTCTTCAGCATTCAGTTTGACCATTAGGCTTAGATCTTCTAATTTCTTAGTGTGATCTTTCACAATCTTTTTCAGTCTAGTGCTTTTCTTGAGAGTTTTAGCATAGAGTGTGTGAATATCTGGGAGGTCTTCATTATCCGAGTCACTAAGTGTAGTGTGTGAAGGTACCCCTAAGGCTTCATTCTTTGAACTCGCACACCCATTGACATCATCATTATCGCTTTCCCTTTGACTCACACACCCCAAAGAGGAGATAGCAATATTCTCAGTAATCAAAGCATCTAAACCAGTAACAGCATTATTCAAAACATCAGTAGTAAAATTACTAGATTCATCCTCACTTGCAAATACAGGCATATCATCATTATAGATAATCTTGGCAAAGAAGGACATGCAAGGGTCAAAAACATCAGATGACTCAGGTTCCTCATTTTCAGAGTCACTTAAATCATCCCATGTCTTGCAAATGTTGGCTCTAGTGTGTTTGTTTTAAGTGTTCAAGTTAACTCTACAGTCTTGTGCAATGTGTCCTAGTTTACCACATCTATAGCATTCAGTCTTCTTAAGGTCTTTGTTAGGTCTAGCGTGAGAGTCCTTGTGATTTTTGTCATGTCTTTTCTCATGAGGTCTGTGATTAAAGGGATTTGGATAATTGGACTTGCCTTATTTATTTTCCATGTTGTTTCTAAATTTAATGATTTTCTTAAACTGTTTTGACATCAAGGCAATCTGATTGTCCAAACTCTCTATATCACATTCGTCATCAGAGTCATCATTAGAAGTATTAAACTCAGGCTTAATCAATTTTGAAGAGAAGCTTATATTGGAACTAGTCTGTTTCCTATGGGACTGGGTCAATTGCTTCTTAAATTCTAGTTCCATTTCCACAGTTCTTAATTTACTACTGAGTAATTTAGGAGTGAGATTTATATCACACATTTCCTCAATAGCATATCTTTTGTTAACAAATTTCTGTGGTAATGATCTTAGAATTTTAGATACAATTTCTTATTTGTCATATGTTATCCCATTACCATGCAGTTTTGTCACAATATCAGTCAGGTTCACATAGAAGTCATCAAATGACTCAGTCTCAGACATAATTAAAGAGTTATATTATTGAATGAGCATTTGAGTTTTAGTAGCTTTAACTCTAGTGTCACCTTCATGAGCAGTAACTAAGGTGTCCCAAGCTTCCTTAGAAGTGGTACAAGATGAGATTCTTTTGAACTCATGTTCATTTATGGACATAAATATGGCATTCTTTCATTTGTTATTATTTCAAGAAACGTGTTTCTCTTCTTGTGTGAACTCACTTAATACTTTCTTAACCCTCTCATTACTTCCTTCAGTGGCTGGTTTTGTAGGAAAAATGTAACCATTTTCAACAATGTCCCAGACATCATCTCCCAGAGTTCCTTGAATGAAAGCAATCATTCTTACTTTCTAGTAAGCAAAATTGGTTCCATCAAGGATAGGAGGTCTCGTCAAGTTACTAAATCTTTTATTTTTCTCGTCCATATTTGATTTTCAGAAAAGAATTTAAGAAACACATGATATCTTTAAAAGAAGTTTACCAAGCTCTGATACAAATTGAAAATCTTTGACTAAAGTCGTTTAATAAAATTAAACTATTTAAGTAACTCCGAACAGTTTTTTGAAGAAACTCTTTTCTTAAAAACCAAAACTATTATGAACACAAGATGTGTTTTATAAAAGTATGTACGAGATCTATTCAAAATTTGATTAACAGGTTTATAAAACAGTTTAAACAAACTTTAAACTCAGCACAACTAAGAATGAGATGAGAAGATGTAGGAAGATTAAGAACAAGATTTTTTACGTGGTAAAACCTCACCCAACTGAGGAAACATCCACGACTCCCTCTATGGAGTAAAAACAAAAATACCACTATAAACAAATTTTCACAGTTACAAACTATATAACAAACATGCATACAACTCAGACCTATATAAGTTTAGGAATGTACTCTCTGGTGTCCTTATAACTTCTCTGCAGTTCTTATTGTTGATGTTGTTCTCCCAGTTTGTTAACTCCCAATTTGTTCAAGCTCTTTACGTCGACTCTTGTTAACGAGATCTTATTACCAACACTTTTCGTGTGGTAGGGTGAAAGTTTTTTTGGAGGTGCTCTCTAACACATGCATGCACACACACACACACACACACACACACACACAGACACTCACACACACACACTTATTATGTACAATCAGTCCTAACAAATTACATATAAGTCTATATGTAGTGACTTTTCTTTTTCTCTCTTCTCTCAAAACTTAACCTTTTTTACCTTTAAAGCAATCCCATAATCCACGGCTATCTTGCTCAGAAGACGTATCAAGATCTTAATCAATCTCTGTTTTTGAAAAGATTTTTGAGGTTGAAAACCACCAAGTGCGATTCCAAACTAGGTCAAAGGTCTTGTTTCAAGAGAACTAGAAATAGAGAACATTATTGTTGATTTAAAAGTTAAAAATCTTTTTAGAAAAGAATCAACAATATATTTCTCAAGCTGAGAAATAAAAAATGCAACCTAAGTGTAATATACCATGAAGAACTCAGATCTGAAATTTCTATATGCCAGAAAAATAGATCTAAGAAAAATGATTAAGTTGGAAACAAGATCTAAATAACGAAGAGGTTACAGCAACAAACCAACTCTCAAATCACCTCTCAAAACACTCAAACACTCAAGGTTGTGTTTGGGAAAATACAGGGGTTTGAAGGTTTATATTTGGTTTGAACTGTTTGGACGATTTAGGGTTAGGGTTACTAAGTCTTTCTCTCTATTCTGGTTTATCTTTTTCTCTCTTTTCTCTCTATTTTCTCTCTTCTCGCTCTACTCTCTTTTTTTCTCTCAAAGGACGAAATGGACAAAAGTCTTCTAAGGCTGAGACGAAGGGTCCTTTTATAGGAGGCTGATAAGATTAGAGAATGAGGGTTGAAATCAAGGGACCAGATTGAGTCAAGATGGATTGACTTTAATCCAAGGGCTCATGATATGCGGTGGTTAAGAATCTCCTGATTGGTCCAGACGGGGTTCGCGGGGATTATGAAGGGGCGCATGCAGATCGTTGATAAAAACGATCCAAGGGTTGAAAATAGGCGCTGGTTTACACTCTGTGAAGAAACACAATTTCAACCAATCAGAGGGTAACATGTGTTGGACAATAAGACGGGATAAAATGCGCGTCTGAAAGTAATTACAATGTACACCCGGAAGTCTGTGGCGCTTTCGGATTCTACCCAAGGTAACTTTAAGCCAATAAAACCAACAATATGAAATAGCAGATTTACCCCACAAACTTTTAAAACCAAGTTTTATTAATAAAACCTTATTTTAAAAAGTTTATAAAATCCCAAAAAATATTTAAAAAACTATATTAGGGATTCAAACACACTCAACATATGTACACACATTAATATGCAATATGACATGTATATGATCCATTCTACTGTGTGTGGGTGTTGGTAATGAGGTCTAGATCACTTCAATCAATGATGAAATAGTAGTGCAAGCTCTGAGGTTCTTTGGATTCTAGGTTAGACATAATTTTGTCACAATTTCCAAACTAGATGAACACTTATACAATATAGACTCAAGTGAGTCAAGAGTATAAGATGCTTCAAAGGGTTACTTGAAAACTTGCGAAATTTATTTAAATCATTATCACACAGTCATATTCGACTTTTTCAAATTGGTATCAGAGCAAGTTACGCTAATTTATCGCGTATTCCTATTTTCCGCAAAATCGTGTGATATTGATTTTTTTTTAAATCAGTTTTGTGAAAAATCGCAATTTTTCCAATGGAACGTTCATTTAATAAGGTGCCTATTTTTTATGGAAATAATTATGCCTATTGGAAAGCTCTCATGAAATCCTATTTAAAATTTATTGCCGAGCGTGTGTGGTTGCTTTTCGAAAATGGTTGGACTCCTCCCACGGTCACCGTTAATAACATCACCTCTTTAAAACCCGTGTCTGCCTGGACCGAAGATGATTATTAAATGTCTAATTTTAATTTCCATGGTCTGAGTGCTATTTTTGGGGTTGTCACTCTTGACGAGTTCCGCCGTATTATGACGTGCACCACGTCTAAAGAGGCTTGGGATGTTTTGAAATTTACACATGAGGGTACGAACGCGGTTAAAGAATCAAAATTACAAATTTTGGCCACCCAATTTGAGACTATCACCATGTCTGAGTCCGAATGCTTTGAGGATTTTTATGCTCTTTTGTCGGACATTGTTAATACATGTTTTAATTTGGGTGAGGTGATTGATAACACGGGTGTCGTTAAAAAGATTTCGAGATCTCACCCAAAGCGCTTTATTCCTAAAGTCACTTTTTTGATCTCTTTAGGAAATTTGAAATCCCTTAAGTTGGAAGAACTTGTAGGAGATCTTCAAATCTATAAGATTGACATGTTTCCCAAAACCATTAAGGCTAAGGATAATGGCATTGCTTTAAAGACTCAGTGTAAGAAAAAGAAAGAAAAAGTTTGTGAGTCCGATTCTGAGGGAGATTTTGATTTTAATGATATGGCCTTGTTTGCGAAAAATTTTAAAAAATTTCTCAACATGAACAAAAATAATTTTTCCTATAAAAAGATTTTTTTTTTTAGAAAAATAAAAAGAAAGGAAAGGCCAAAGAAAGTGGTGAGAGGGAAAAAGAGAATGACTCCGATGAGGAGTGTGAGGAAGATTTTGAGAACGTCACTTGTTTTGAATGTGGGGGTAAGGGGCATAAGTCATTTGAGTGTCCTACGTGGCTTAGAAAGAAAGGAAAGAAAGTAGCCATGCCCGCCACACATAGTGATAGTAGTGAAGGTGAGGGTAATGAGACTAGTGGTGAGAAGTTTGTAGCTTTTTCGAGTCGTGTGAGCACACCCACTTTGTCTCACATTGATAATGGTCATAAGAGCACCAGTGATGACTCGAGTGTTTCTAGTGGAGATGAGAGCGACTTTGAGAGTGGAGATGAAAGTGAGCTCCAAAAATCTTTTAGAGATTTGTACACTGAGACCTTGAAAAAAAAGAAGTATAATCATGATTTAGGTCGTCGGGTTTTAAATTTGGAGAGAGAGAATGAGGTTTTGAGAAAGGAGAAGTGTGATTTGACTAACATGTTGTCTAGTCTGACGACATGTGTATCCCAACTCGAGAGTGTTCTCGAACGTGCCAGAGAGGTCAAAGTCAATTTTGTGAACGCGCCTAAGAAGGTTGAAAAGTTGGTTCATACGGGTAAAGGTGAGAATTTAGGAATAAGTCATGACAGTGCTTCTTCTTCTCAATTAGCACCCGATCTGGTTCCCACTTTAGTGTTAGATTCATGTAAGTCTCACCCTAACCCACCTAGGCATCCCATTACTATTAGGAGAGCACGTCCTAGTGTTTTTGAGAAAGGTGTTCCTAGGCCTATTTATGCTTGTTCCCATTGCAAGAGGAGAAGACACCTTAGGGAATTTTGCTTTAAATTGGGTTATGTGTCACGTTTTTCTTCTACACGTGTTTCTGGCACACATGCACCCACTCATGATACGTTACATGCTCCCGGAGACTATATGAGAGAGTTTGCACATTTAGGAGAGCAAGTTAAGTTTTTAGTCAAAACTTCACAAGAATTGATGGAGGTTTTTCATAAGCCATCACCACCTTTGGAAAACACCTCCTCACCTAACGATTGAGGTTTGACTTGTCTACTAGCATAGGATGTTTTTCATGATGACACTATTTGCCTATTGCTAGTATGTAACATTTTTGTATGTTTTATTTTTTTTGAAAGAATTTTGAAAAATACAAAAAGATTTCATTTTGATAAAATTTTGAGAAAATCCAAAAAAGATTTTTGTATTTTGTTTGCACTGTTTATGGATGGAAACTTAGGATGGCCGAGTCACAACATCATTCCATTTTTCGTGTGACTATTTGATAGTGTTTTGAGACAATAGGCCAATTCATCCTTGTGTTTTATAATGTTTGGAGTCATTAAGATGTAATTTAGTGTTACTTCCTACATGTTTGACTCATGATTTCCTTTATTGCACACATGTACGAATTTGTTTGATTATTGTGCTTGTCTTATCACATGTTGGTTGGGTGTTTTTACTTCCATTCTGTCCTTTAAAACGAACCAAGCGCGATAACATTTTATAAGGAAATTGTGCATATAAGAACCGTTTTGTGAGTTTGTGTGCTTTGTTTGTAAACGGGGAAGGGTTGTGAAAGGTTTATTTTGCATTTCCGAATACTAAGTCACTGTTAAATTGGAGCTAAAAATGGAGGAATTTTATTATCCGAGGTCCAAAGAGGTTAAAAGAGCCCAAAAAAATTTAAAGGCAATAAAAAGAAATTCATGCCAAATTATGGGACATTTAGATTTTTGCTCCAATTCTCCAAAGTTTGAGAATTTAGATTACCTCTAAATGAAAATATGCATGAGGCAGTTTGGTTTGAAAATTTTAAACGGGTTTGCACGTCCTTGAAATGCTTAAAAATACACTACATAGTTTTGGACGTTATTGGTGTAGAAATCACTTTGACTTTGATTTGTTGATTTGCGTAAGACGATGTCATCTAAATTCAACAAATTTTTACACCTAAGGATACTTTTGATGCTCATTCGTTAGGGGTACACATATGCATCATGCACATATGATTGATTGAGTTGATTTACGTATCGAATGTGTTCACACCATACATTTCGTTTCCATGACTTGGCTGTTTGAGTCTAAATTCATGGTGTGTGTTTTTTGTATCATATTTTTTTAAATGGTATCTATTTTTTTTTTTGAATGAAAATTTTGAAATATCAAAAATAGTTTGCGAAGATTTTTTTAGCGTCTCCTTGCAAGAGCATGTTTGCCATTTGATTGATGCCTTGTTTTGAAAACCGTGACACCCCGATTTTGCTTGTTTGATTCATTCTTCTTATTTGTCTATTTGGCGACATCATAAAAAGGGGGAGAAAGAGTTTGAATTTTGGGGGAGTTTTTGAGATTTGATTTATGCTTATCATATATTGGTATCTATGTTTATCTCATTTCAAACTCTATACGTCACTTGGTATTTTTTCTTTATCTTATGTGTGTAGGTACTACATTTATGATCATATGTTACACACCCTGATGAGAAAAGATTTGAGATTCCGGAAGATTTGAAGAACAAACGATGGAGACTATTCATTTGTACCTTTTCCAGTTTTGGGTTCATGGGAGGGTAGATTTGTATAGGTAATTTCATATTCGATAATTCGTATTTTTTATGCATGTGCCGGCATAGACATGGGGGGAGATTTGTAAGGACATTTTTATCATGTCCAAAATGTTCCATTTTTATATGTCGTAAGTCGGTTCAATTTGGCACGTCTCTACACGATCTCTCACGACGGCCTCAATACGAATTTCGAGAATCAAGCATTTATTATCTCCATCATGTGTCCCTCATATGCCTCAACTCTGACTCAACGACTTCACGTTCCATGATTTTAGGCTCGTAATGCAAGTGGTATGCAAGAGAAGTCAAAATAGTACAACAAGGCTCGATAGGAAAGTTCAAGGGCAATTTGATAATTTTACAGCCACCGTCCAGAGGATCGGTCAACTAGAAAGTTGAAGATCTTGCCGCAACAAAGATACTGGAAGAAACGACACCTCAATCCGAGCTACAGTGATCAAGTTATGGCCTGTTGAAAACGGAGATAATTCCAAGAAAAAACTTCAAATTTTTACTACGTGTTGAAAGCCCTTTTGTTCCAGTGAATTTCCCCGAACCCAGCCCGAACCGGTTCCGGGGGGCGAACCGGTTTGCAGGGGACCTGAACCAGTTCGGGGTATCTGTATGCTGTATAGAATTTCAGTGTTTTAAAAAACGTGAAACTCTTCATTTGTTTTCCTATAAATACCAACTTCGGGGGAGCTGTTTTGTGAGACTTTGGAAGACATTTTTTAGAGTCACAATTACTCTAGTCTTCATATTTTTTTAGTCCCAAGACTCATGTTTTGATTCACACATTATTGTCAAACCTTTGTGAATCTTTTTTGTAATCCAAGAACACAACCTTGTGTTTATTCAAACATTTGTGGAGAGATCTTTGCAACCGAGGGCTGCGTGTCATTGTTGAGGGAGTCTCTACGAAGCTTTATGACTGCGTGTCATTGAAAAGAGTTGCGATTATTCATTTGTTGTTTGGGTTGCGAGTCCTTGGAGAGTGTTGCGTGTATTCTCTTGCTGAGTCCAAGACTGCGTGTCGTTGTGGGTTGCCTGTGCGTTGATCCATTGCAAATTTCTCTATATAATTGTAAGTTGCGACTTGTATATTGATAGTGAAATAAAGGTTTTACCCGAAAGGGTTTTTTTCCTGAAATCTGTGTCTCAGCTTATTTACTGTGTTGCATGTTTTATATTTGATGGGATGATTTAGATGCATGTTTAAGGGCTGTATTTATTTGGTTTAAAAGTAGACTCTAATTAAATAAGGGTTACTTGAAAACTTTCGAAATTTATTTAAATCATTATCGCACAGTCATATTCGACTTTTTCAGTTTTTGTACTAATGTACCGACCGGTAAATTGGTACGGTACGATTTTACAATTTAGATTGTGATTTTGATAATAGTAAGGGGTCATTACCGACCATACCGTACCGGTTGCACCACTATATACAACCTTTATTCATTGTCTAATGTTAAACACATACATATTAACCATTTAGCATAAATAAAGTAATCGTGAATATATATATATATATATATATATATTAAAAAAATATTTTTGAGTTGATTTTTATGTGATATTTAAACATTTCAACGGACCCATATAAAAAAATCACCTCAAAAAAATATTTTTTGCTATTTTTAAAAAATTGGCCAAACTTTCGTAGCTTTTAAAGTGCTTAAAAGTAGCGAAAGTTTGACTAGCTTTTTAAAAATAGAAAAAAAAATTGTACTTATTTTTTTTATATTGGTCCCGTTTAAATATCACATAAAAAATCCCCTCAAAAATATTTTTGTTACTATTTTTAAAAAATAATGTGCAAACTTAGTGTTCAAACTTAGTGTGAACAGAAATCTCTCTCTCTCGATATATATCAAGAGAGAGGGAGAGAGAGAGAGGAAAAAAAGTGGACGTCTAGATTTTGTAAGCCTATGGGCCAAATTATATCATTTGATAACCAAATAGAGTGGAGGAGGATGAAAAGAGAGTGAGAATAGCCACTCTTATATATATATATAAATTTGCAGTTTATCGTTCAAAAGGTGGTGCAATTAATAAGAAATTACTATTATTATAAAATCATATTCTTTCATAAATCTTTTTTATTCTAAACATGACATCAACAACCAAAAATAAAGAAATATATAGGATAAAAAATATATATAATAATGAAGATGATACTAAAAAATAAAAGGTGGTGCAATTAATAAAAAATTACTATTATTATATAATCATATTCTTTCATAAATCTTTTTTATTCTAAACATGACATCAACAACCAAAAAAAAAATATACAGGATAAAAAATATATATAATAATGAAGAAGAAAATACTAAAAAAATACAGAAAAATGATATATATATATATATATATATATATATATATATATATATATATATATATAAGAGTGGCTATTCTCACTCTCTTTTCATCCTCCTCCACTCCATTTGGATATCAAATGATAATTGTGCCCATAGGCTTATATATATATAATCTAACTGTTCACCTTTTTTCGTCCAACTAAAACAAATGCATTTGATAAAAACAAAAAAAAATAGTTTCCGTAAAATAATGTGATTTTTAAAAAAATTAGTAAAAAATCTGTTTTAAAAATAATTTGTGAAACTTTTTATAGCTGTCTCAAAAAGCATTTCAACTTTTTGAAAAAAAATCTTATCTTTAAAAAAATTGTTTTTTATAAAATTAAATCTGTTTTTACAAAAATAAACTATTTTAACTATTAAATTTTTTATACGCAGTTTTTTATTTAACGACTAACTAAAATCATTTTATATAAAATAAAGACATTTCACAGCATATATTTTTTAATCATATTTATAATATACTCAATTAACTCTCTTTAAAATTCATGTTTACTCTTGTACACTGGTTGAAATTCATATACTGGGTGTGTAAAAACTAAAAAACAAGAGGGTGGCTGGTCCCCTCACCCAAACTCTTAAAAACAAATGAGAAAAATATGGCTATCATTCTCCCAAACATAACCCTTCGGTGGTCCGCGACACCAAGACAAACAAAAAAACCATATGCGTCACGTCTAATATCTATCCTATCCAAACAGATCCATTTTTTTCACAATTATTCTGTGTAGAATTTGTTTCTTCATGTTAGCTGTTTTATGTTCATTGCAGTTTTTTGTTAAAAATCCTGGAACTTTTATTTGCATGAACTTTAGTTTTCTTATTTATATGCAAACGAGTCATACAACCAAATTCAAATTCAAATTCAAATTCAAATAAACCGAAATATATAAATTCCATTGTATACCCAACAATTTTATTTTTTAATTTTTAAAATTAAATATCTCGGAAATATACGTCCGTTTAAAACGTTGGATGTAAAAATAAAAAATTTAAATATTTTGACTTACTTATCCTTCTTTGATCTCGATTGAGACATCTCGTCGAGCGGGTTCCGAATATCTAAATGCCGTTTTATCGGAGTTATAATTTACAACATATTTAATGTTAAAATTGAAAAATGAAAGGGTCAATTATTAAATAGTCCCTACTATAAATATATATTTTTTTAAAAGGACACATATTTTTAGTTTAACCCATTTAGTCCCTCAAGCACTCAATATCCTCTTATTTTTAGAGGTCCGCGCCAGCGGCACTCCCTCTCCAAAATATGTGGCAAAGGACTTTTTGAGGCAAAATAAAAAAGTTTAGACTCAATGGGTATTAAAAAATGTCCGAGGGACTATTTGGTATATGTCCCAAAATAAAAACGCTTGGTGTAAAAATAATTTTTTAAAAATTTGGAAGTATGTATCCTTTTATGGTCTCGATTGATAGAACGTGTCAAGAGGGATTGGAATGTATAAACTATGAGTAAAACGGACTAATATTTTACATGATATTTATTTCTAACATTGGCAATTATAAACGTTGTGCGCAAAAGTAAATTTTTAAATTTTTGGAATTATATATCCTTGTTTGGCCTGGATTGGCATCACGTCGAGGGTTTTAAATATATAAATTCCATTTTAAATGGAGTTATATTTTTGCAAGATATTTAATTTTAACATTTCCAAATGAAAACGTTTTCTGCAAAAATAACATTATAAAAAACTTGAAACCACCTATTTTTATTCGCTCTCGATTTATTGATGGCATCGAGAGGGTTCCAAATTTATATATATAAATCATTTTAAATGGAGTTATATTTTTCAAGATATTTAATTTCTACATTTAAAAATAACAAATTAAATTGCATTCAAATTGAATTTTTCGGAAAAACCAAGTTGTGTAGTTTGAATATATCAAGTATTCATGTTCATTACAGATCAAAATACGGCACTATAAACATGTTTGTCTAAACATCTGGTACTCTCAAAGGATAATATTAGGGGATTTTAAATTTGGACCTTTTTTGAGTGGTGTGTCAAAGAGACATTTAAGTCTTGTAAGTGTTTTGTGGAGTGGTTCACTAGTTCGAAATGCCCCACCATTAATCACGTTAAAAATAAAAGATCAAATATCAAAAAGTTGTTTAAATATTTTTTAATACACATTTAATTCAAGTTTTTTATTTTGTACCAAATAGTCCCTTAAACACCCATTTAACTAATATTCTCTTGTTTTTAAAGGTCCGCGCCAACAGCATGGTGAAGGATTTTGGGAAACAAAATAAAAAAAAATTGAACTAAACGTACATTAAAAAATGTTCGAGTGACTATTTGGTATATATTTCAAAAATAAATAACTTTTTGTCATATATTTCACGTCCTTCGAATAGGAATAAATTTTTTTTTTTTTTTTGGAAAAATTAGGGTAGGGTTTACTTGTATAGTACATAACAAGAGCACAGCAAATCAATGTAATATTGTACACTGGGGCCCACCAACCAGGAAGATAGTACTGGAATCGTCAATTATCCAAATGCAAATGCAAATGCAAATACAAATGTAAATGCAAATGCAAATGCAAATGCATAAGTTATGTGTATAAATATGCATGGAGTTGTTGTGTACTAATATCACAAAAAAAGACTTGTTTTTCTCGCAAAATAAGAAGTCCAATGAAGATATTGTTGGTGTATTTAGTTTCTGTAATGTTGTTACTTTGTTGGTCGGAAGCACAATTGGATCACTTACAACTGGTGAATGTCTGGGCCCCAACTTATTGCCGCAGGGCTAACTGCAAATCAAGGTTTAATACAAACTTCTACTTGCATGGCTTATGGCCCGCTAATAGGAATGGGGCGCTTATAAGCGGTTGCCCAGATAGTCCCGGCGTCACCCAAGCGGTAAGATAAGAAATTAATTTTGGTCATATATTAAATAGTCAATCGAATATTTTTTAATACACGTTTAGTTCAAATTTTTATATTTGTTCCAAAAATTCCTTCAATATGTCGCTAGTTTAATGGGTGTTTGAGGGAATTTTTAGAACAAAATTAAAAGACTTGAACTAAATGTGTATGAAAAAAAATATTGGAGGAGCTTTTTTATATTTGATCTAATTAATTAATCACACAATGAAATTTAGAGCTATATAGAGGTACATTTTGTTCATAATTTTTTTTAATAAATAATTAGGAGAAAAACTCTCTCCTAGTGGGTCTTACAAGCGTTAAAAATAGATAAATTATGAAAATTTACGAATTCTTAAACGAAAAACAGAATGTCTTAAATTATATTTAAGCGCCGATATTTCCTCATTCGTTAGGGAAGGAAATGAATCCACTTGAGGATACTTTGTTTCTCCCTTTTCATTACTTCTTACCACCACTTCTTCTGAAATTTGATGAATCTTAAAGTTGCATAAGACATCAAAGGAATTATTGATTTGAGAGTCGAACATTTGATATTGAATTTTTGTCGCATTTTTTACTGACCGCGTCTTCACTAAAGTCACGAGTATTAGTAGACATTCCTAAATGCTACTTTGGGATCTCGACATATAAACGTACTCGTTAAATATATAAAAACGTACTCTTTCAATATTTCCACAAAAAAAATCCCATAAAAGTCATACACTGCACGGAATTATTACCAAAAATTCAAATTCTTGTGTTTTTACCCGTTTTTGATGCCAGGAGGCTTGTTTTTCAGAAAATATTTTTAAATAAAAACAAAACACACTATGAACGACCAACAAAATAATAATTGTGAAATATATTTTTTTTAAGCACGAAATTTATTTATACAAAAATTAGGAGAAAAAGAAATTTCAAATATATGACCATTACTGAAGTATAGAAAAAATATGGAAACATAACACCTGATTTGTGCCCTTTAATTTCCACAATGGAATTTATTTAATTGAAGTAGAAATGAAGAACTTGATAAATAAAAGATGTTTTTACATAAAAAGTCAGATTACTAAAAAAAAAAAAATTCACACACACACACACATAAATATATATATATATATATATATATATATATATATATATATATATATATATATATATATACTCATGTGCGGACTGTCCTGCAAATTAAAAGTGCGAATTGAAGATGTAACACCTGAGGGGAGCCTCTACCACTATAATCTAGGAAGAGAGAGCAATAAGAGAGACTTTATAGGAAATAAATGAGAGGATAGAGGGAGTTCGGTATCAACTTTTGTGCGGGAAATCTGTAAAAGAGCATTTTCGTGTGTGTGTGTGTGTGTGTGTCTATATATATATATATATATATATATATATATAGAGAGAGAGAGAGAGAGAGAGGATCTCATGAGGACCTCTGTTTGCATACCGCTGGCGCGGACCAATTTTGATAAAATAGTAAAAAAAATATTTTTTGGCTAATTTTTTTTATATAGTTTTTAAACATTTGAGTAGGACCATATAAAAAAAATCAACTCAAAATGACTTTTTTTACTATTTTAAAAAAATCGGTCAAACTTTGTCAGTTTTTAATAACTTAAAACAACTTACAAAATAGACAAAGTTTGACCGATTTTTTTAAAATAGCAAAAAAAATCATTTTAAGCTGATTATTTTTTATGGCCCTATTGAAATGTTTAAAAATCATAAACAAAAATTCAGCCCCAAAATATTTTTTTTTACTATTTAAAAAAAAATTATCCTCATTCAGGGTCTGCAAACTGGGACCTCACTTGATCCTTTCCCTCTCTCTCTCTCTCTCTCTCTCTCTCTATATATATATATATATATATATATATATATATATATATATATATATATTATTACGAATACTTTAGAGAGAGAGAGAGAGAGGGAGACGTGGAGATTCAGAAATTAAGAGTTCATTACTGATTAGACGGTGGGGCGTTAAAGTATACTTTCACAACTTCTGGGAGGATATCTCAAATTTCGTTATTACTCGAGGGGGTAAGTTCAAAAAAAAATCCCCAAAAATTGGTCCCATACAACCTTGACATTCACCCCTAATAGTAATACATATAAACTATTTGTTAGCCATCTTTATGACTAGTTCGAGTCCCGCAGATGGCCACGGATTGTGGAAATTAAAAACTCATGTTATAGTGAACCTTGTTCGGGACAAAGGGATGAGTTTCGAGGTGCGCGCAAGCTGACCCGGGGATTACCCTCCGTCATAAAAAATAAAAAATAAAAGTGTTCAAAAAACAAAATGAAGGACAGTTACCTAATTTTTGGGGTATACAAGCTGAACCTAATTAAAATGTAAAAAAGAGAAAGTTAGACCCTATCCTAATTAACTATTGTTCTGCTGTAGGACTACTCGCTACTTTTCTTATTTTTAACTGCAATAATAAAAAAGTGGGTGAGATGATCGTCAAAATTTAAATGGCCAAAAAAATCGGTCAAAATTTCATAGCTTTTAAAGTATTTTAAAAGCTATGAAAGTTTGACCATTTTTTAAAAATAGCAAAAAAAAAAATGTTCTGAGCAGATTTTTTTATATGGATTCATTGAAACGTTTAAATACCTTATAAAAAAATTCAACTCAAAAATAATTTATTTACTATTTAAAAAAAATTGGTTTATAAACTTCGTATGTATGATAGCGTGTCTCTCTCTCTCTCTCTCTGTATATATATATATATATATATATATATATATGTGTGTGTGTGTGTGTGTGGTTCATAATATGTTCATAAATTATATAAAAAGATATTTACAATCGAAACATAAAAAAAATAGAATTTAGTATATACATGTTAGAATCGGTCCGGTCCAGTGTAAACCGATCATTTTATGCAGACGATCATGGACCGAACCGATTTAATTAGTTTGAAATATTTTGGATCGAGTATCAAATCAACTGTAAACAATTTTGCATCCCCTAATCTAATTGTCATTAGTTCTACTACACACAGCTCTCTCTTATATTTTATTTTTCGAAGCTTACTTTACTTATTCCTTTGAACCAATTTTGAGATTAGAAAGATTCCATCTTTTCATAATAATTAGACATACACCGTCTTACAAGGTGTTGTCTCAAATATCAGCATTATTAGTCGGGGTATGACAAATAAAATATCTCAAAATAATTAGACATACCCCTACAAGATAATAAATCTAATTATTATAAATAAATGAAGTATGTTTAATGTTGATATTATCCCACCAGTAAGTATCAAAAATGCTTTTTATATGGGTTTGATGGCACATCACTATTAATATAATTTTGTATTTTTTCCTTATTACTTTCACAGATAGCGAACAATCGGAGACAACTCGAGGCATATTGGCCATCTCTCATAGCTGGTCAGACTGGTGACTACTTGTGGCTGCATGAATGGACTAAGCACGGGCCTTGTACTGGTCTAACCCCGGATAATTATTACAGTAATGCAACTACTGAACAGAGAAACCTTAGGCTCCTAAATGCTTTGAATACCAACGGCATAACTGTTTCCAATACCAGAACAGAAAACAAAACACATATTGTGAATGCAATCAAGCAGAATCAAACTGGAAACAAGAATGTATACATTTCTTGCCAGTTCATCAACAGTACTCATAGCTACTTGAATGAAATCTTCATTTGCCTCACCAAAACCGGCAGCGAGTATTATAATTGTCCAGGGAATGGCGGTAGAAGAAATTGTGCTGCTAATATTATAATTCCTAGTAGTATCCCGCGTGGTGAGTTCTTGTCATTTTCATAACCTATTTTACTTTTTATTTATTTTCATATTATTAGTTAGTAATATACGTGTACTATATCCGTACTAACGCATAATTGCATATTATTGAAAAATTCTCCGGTTTATCGTACATTTGAGGAACTTAAGGAAAAATACTCGTATAATTAAAATGTATAGTATACAATACGTATGATACGTACTATAAACATTATATTAACTTTAAAAGAAATTATATTTATATTTTTCTTTTCTTTACTCAGACGATTCACTAATTTTCTATTTCCATGTAATGAAATAGTCCTTCGAGTGTACATAGTCAAATTTAAAATGTAGCAAAAATATGGGTTTATGTAGTGTTCTTGAATTGATAAATGATAGCTAAACATTGAAAATTTTGTCAATAATATATACTTAGGATAAGGAAAAAGAATTATTTTACAAAATTATAATATAGGTATGCCTGTTTTTATATAACATATGTGTAGGAATATTAAATCTACAATAAAATCAGTATTTTGACTGACGCCAAAAGTATGAATGCAATAAATAAATCATACCGTATCTACATGGTTCGGCAAGTTGCCATGCCTACGTCCATGGAGAAGAAAGGGAGAGTAGTCTCTTTCTTGAATGAACAAAACACGATTGGAGAGCTAGGTATTGTTAGGTGTGAGTCCAACTCTCCCAAAGCGAGATACAAGTCAAAACTACAAAATCCGCTGAGATCCCCCTTATATACAAGAACAAACGTCCTATCTTCGTATGTCGCTCGAAGTTAATCATATTTATAAGTTGTGGAGTCATATTAGGATTGGTCCTCCGTATTGTCTAACTGATTATCCGAGATTTATATTAATGTCGCGTACATATTCCGCCGACTGCGCATGTTGGGTCATGAATGCCACGTATCTGCCACGTGGCATATACTCGTATATATTCCCTCAATACGTTATCGTGTTTTTAGACCCGAATTTTTTTTTTCATGTTTATTATTTTTCCCAATTCTATTTTTGGAATTTATTAATAAAGAAGTTCCGAATCATACTCGTGTATATAGCGGACTCTATGTTTCATGTTCAGTGTTTTACTAGCTATATTACTCCATTGTGAAAATATGCATTTGTTAGTCAACATGCTTTCAAATTTTAGTGATAAATCCTTTACTAGTCAAAATATTCATTTGTTAGTCCACTTTAGTAAGTAAAAATTGACTTTAAAAAAATGACTTGAGAACAAAAAAATTAACTTTTCAAATAACGACTTTAAAAAAGTGACTTTGGAAAGTGGCAAAGGAATAAACACAGAAGTTTGTAAATACTTGGACTAACAAATAAATATTTTTAACACGAAGGACTAGTTAAAAATTGTTCATTTATTTTTTAAATAAATTCATAATAAATTGAGTAAATTATAATTATATCTAATATTTTTTGTTTTGTTTGTGATCTTGATCAGGTAGGGTTGATGTTGCTGCAATTTAAGGGGAGAGGTTTAATGTGCTAGTGATATATGTAAAATAAGAGCAATACTATGCTCTCTTTAATGCTATGAATAAATCTCCCTTTCTATTCCAAATCAATTATTGCATTACTTTACATTTACGCTTTTACATTTGTCGTTGGACTCATGAGAAAGCAGTGTTGAGTTTTGCGTAATTCTATTCATCAAAAAAATATAATATATGATCACATGGAATATATTGCTTTAACAATCTCTTTGGTGGAAAGATACATTTACATACACTACTTCTTAATTCTGGAAATAAGTATCACTCATGGGATGGTAATCCTTGCACTATATTTCAAGGATGGGGTCATCCTAAAATTAGAGCTAATTTTTTGTTGCAAAAAAGGTCTATTGACTGCAACTAGCAAAAATATTTACAATTTCTTAAGAGAAATAGGAATATTCATTTTGCAGGCATAAATACGTAGAAAATTACAATAATATATAAATAGACATATATATATATATATATATATATATATATATATATATATAGAGAGAGAGAGAGAGAGAGAGAGAGAGAGAGAGAGAGAGAGACTCTGTACATACCAAGTATAAATACATATTTTTTTTAAATAATAAATAAATTATGTTATGGCTTAATTTTTTATATGACGTTTAAACATTTCATGTGACTCATATAAAAAGATCAGTTGAAAATAATCATTTTTCTATTTTCAAAAAATCGGTGAAACTTTTCCATCTTTTACAGTACTTTAAAAGCTGCGAAAGTTTAACCGATTTTTTTAAAATATGAAAAAAACTTATTTTGAGGTGATTTTTTTTATATGATTCCTTTGAAATTATTAAATACCACATAAAAAATTGAACTCAACAATTTTTTTAACATTTTCAAAAAATAGGCTTGCCCATCAAATATGTATACTTTGTATGTTTGAAACTCTCTCTCTCTCTCTCTCTCTATCTCTCTCTATCTCTCTATCTCTGTGTGTGTGTGTGTGTGTGCATATACACACACACTAGGTTGTGCCCGTGCTGATGGCACAGGGAAAAGTTGAGACAAGCGTTGTTTCCCCTTTTTTATTCATTTTTTTCGGTCCGTTTAAGAAATCTCCTGAGTATTTACATATTTATATAGCCGCCACTCCATGATCCATAGCTCCATCTATAGTAGGTGTGCTTAATATAGTTAACTCAATATTTTTTTAACATAAAGAATAAAACTCAAATATTTTTAAAATTAGCACGTAATTGCAAACATCGCCAAAATGAACATCACAAACAAAATCATGACACAGAATATCTATTGACATAGAAAATTCACAAGCCATTGCTTCAAATGTGTTGATTTGTGCTTTGTGAATTAGAAAATATAATTCTAACATTTAGAATTCCAATATAAAAAAAGGAATAAAATAAACAATGTGATATAATGCAAACTATCTAATTCTTATTATTTCATTATGGTTTAATGCAACAAACACGACGAGATATAATGAAACTAAGATGCCCTCTAACATATACTCCATCAAATGAGCCACCAACACTAAAAAATGGGCTAACTTATTTTTATCCATTCCATCCCACAGGCTCATGAGATGGGAATATAATCCCCTGTAGCTATCCTCATTTATCAACCCCCAACACTTCTATAAACAAACACCAAAATGAAAACTTACCAACCCCAACACTACTATAAAATTTAATGGTTTGTGATATAAAAACTACTCCATGCATACACAAATCTAAATCCATAAGCGAAGATATTTTGAGAGATTTACCACCACCGTCTAAGCTGCATAAAAAAATATTACTGCACAGCTAAAGAAACTTATTTTCCAGACACACAAATTGTTACTTTCCACGCACAGTTATAAAAAATTTAAATAGACAGTATATAAGGTACACAGTTAAAAAACACCATTTAAGTAACAAAGTCAAGATACTTTAAGACATGCAAAGCCGCACCTATCTCTCATTTTTTTCTCTGACTTTGGCCACTCTATATATAGTGTGAGTCCGAGTTACAGTATAATTAGATAATTTTCTTTTTGCGCATGATGAGTCGTTGCCTTCAAAACCCATGTCTCAAAATATCTTGAATATCTACAAGTATATTGTAAACATGTATAATGGTATATAAGAGTGTCAATTAAACTTTCAAAAGTGAAAGAACTAAAACGTGAAGATAAATGTAAATTCACTTCCAAAATGTTTTTATTTCCAAAATTGTTTTAAAATCTATATATATATATATATATATATATAGCTTTTAAAACAATTTTCAAGGGTAATTATGCAACTGAATTAGTGAATAAAATATGAACGAAATCAAATACTAAAATAAAATAAGTGTGTGGTAAATAAATGTGAGAACGAACAAGAAATGAGACTACACCACAAGTTCTAGTTATTCTAATTACCCAATTCATTTATTTAAAATATTTCAAATTAGTATTAAAATTACAAGTCTAACTCTATAACAAGTGTAATTCTAACTTTAACCTTTTAAAAAAGTAAATTTAAACCCCACAACTCTTAGAAAGTAGGTTTAAACCCCCTTTTAGTAAATCACCGACTATGATCGATTCATCAAAATACATTTAAACCATAGAAAATAGAATTTATAGTTGAAATTTAAGAAATAATGTCACACTTGAGAAAAATCCATCTCTAGTTCGATTAAAAAATGGACACTATGTCTCGAATTTCGATTCTCTCGGAAATTATTTACCCTCTATTGAGGAGTAAATTGAAAGGTGAAGGTTCAAAATTAATATTCAAGGGGATATATCAAATAATCAAACTAATTAACTATAAAAACATTAAATAAGAGTTCATCCCACCCCTTGAAAGGGTTTTTTAGCCTAACATGATATGAAACATCTTAATCAAATAAACAAAAGCATTGAAATATAAGACTAGAGAAGAGAACAATCAAGCCAATTCTCTTTGAATTGCAGTGGAACTCGAATCCTTGAATTTGAAGATTACTATCCTCAATTTGAATGTCTACACAAAGAAAAAATAAATCTCTGACTTAAATTGATTCTCACAGCAATTTATTTCCCCTCAAACTAAATCAAAAATGAGAAAATAAAATAAATAAAATAAATTTCTAATCCTAATTATAAAATGTCTCTCTACTTTCTTCTCTCCTTAAAATAAACAATCCCAAAAGTGAGAAAAAAATTCAAAATAAGAAAGAATAAAAACTATATACAATATATGCAATGGATGAATTCTCAATACACTAAAAAATAATGAGAGAAATTTTCTTAAAATTACAACTCCTCTCTTATAAATTTGTACGTAAGAACTAATTCCAAAGAAATAAATTCTATAACATCTCTTTATGTTGAGATATTTGCTAAAAATGCAAATATTCTCCATAAAAAGATGGAGAATAATTTATTTCCAAAGATATATTGTGACACCCACCTATTTTAACCACGGGTGATCAACCCTTTATCAAAATAATCAGGAATCTCATTTGGTTTATTCTTAGCATCATTGTCGAATAAAATAGCAAAAACAAATTATTTTGAGCAGAATTTTTTATATGGATTCATTGAAATGTTTAAATACCTTATAAAAAATTCAACTCAAAAATAATTTATTTACTTATTTAAAAAAAATCGGTATATAAACTTGGTATGTATGATAGCGTCTCTCTCTCTCTCTCTCTCTCTCTCTCTCTCTCTCTCTGTATATATATATATATATATATATATATATATTTATATGGTTCATAATAAGTTCATAAATTATATAAAAAGATATTTACAATCAAAACCTAAAAAAAAAATTAGTAGATACATGTTAGAATCGGTCCGATCCGATGCAAACCGATCATTTTATGCAGACGATCACGGACCGGACCGATTTAATTAGTTTGAAATATTTTGGATCGAGTATCAAATCAATTGTAAATAATTTTGCCACCCCTAATCTAATTGTCATTAGTTCTACTACACACAACTCTCTCTTATATTTTATTTTTCGAAGCTTTTTTTACTTACTCCTTTATAACAATTTTCAGATTAGAAACATTCCATTTTTTCATAATAATTAGACATACACCTTATTACAAGGTGTTATGTCAAATATCAGCATTATTAGTGGGGGTATGACAAATAAAATATCTCAAAATAATTAGACATACCCCTACAAGATAATAAATCTAATTATTATAAATAAATGAAGTATGTTTAATGTTGATATTATCCCACCAGTAAGTATCAAAAATGCTTTTTTATGGGTCTGATGGCACTTCACTATTAATATAATTTTGAATTTTTTCCTTATTACTTACATAGATAGTGAACAATCGGAGACAACTCGAGGCATTTTGGCCATCCCTCAAAGCTGGTGAGACTGGTGACTGTTAACATATCTCAAATCTCCAACGTCTCTTAACAATACCATACAAATAGGAGATCCAAAACTGACTGCATGACTGCACGCTCAACAGTTAAAATAACTACTCAACCACTCTCCTGATTGTATGAAAGTTAGACTTATTCAACTTAGACTTTGTCAGTATTGTTGTAACCTAAGTTTCATATGCTTATAAATAACACAGTAGGATCAACACATGATGTATAACATACAATCATAAATATAATTAATTCCACTTTATTCTAATACTTGATTTCATCATGGTATCAGAAGCAAGTGGTTCATCCTCATCACCATCAAATGCCCTAAGTCTTTCCTTAACCTCACTTCACCAGTTGATAGCCATATGCCCTATGAAACTCAAACCCACCAACTACATTATCTGGTGCACCCAGATGCTGCAAATTATCCAATCACTCAAGGTGACTCATCTCATTTATGATGAGCCACATGCACCTACAAAACCAAGCAAACTCAAGGATGGAGAGAATGTGATTGACCCATATTCGGAATGGGAAGAAAAAGACTGCCTATTGTGCAGTTGGATTTCTAGAACAATGAGTGAAGATTCGTTTTATTTAATCGTTGGATGCACTACTGCCAAACAAATGTGGCACACACTTGAAGATCAATATCTTCAAAATTCAAAAGAGAAGGAATTTTCCTTGAAAGAACAACTGAGGTGTATCTTAATGGGGGGAAAATCCATTGATCAACATGTCAAAGAATTCAAAGAGATTTGTGATGGACTCAATGCTATCAACAAACCTCTAGATGATGATTCTAAAGTTATTCGTTTTGTCCAAGGTTTGGGATCCAAATACAAGACCTTTCGAACGGTCATGATTGGGAAACCTCCCTATCCTTCTCTTGGTCAACTAATAACAGCCTCAAGAGGCTTTGATATGAGAGAAGAAAAGGAACCTATTAAACCTCAAAAACCTACTGAAATGGACCAATCTTTGGCATTTGTTGCACAAAGATCATCCTATCAAGGTTTTGGCAGAGGAAGAGGACGCTATAATAGAGGGAACTATAATGGAGGTGGATACAACTCGAGAGGACGTGGATTCAGACCAGCAGGCCACTATCCGGGAAATTTTAATTTGAATAATAGGAATGGCCAGACCTCCTATCAAGGCGCCCGACCATCTAATCCGAATCAACAATCTGCAAGTCGCACCAGCAGCACTAATGGGACCATGCCATACAAACATGGTGGTAATTCAACACAAGGCGAGTGTCAAATTTGTGGTTCAACTAACCATAAAGATCTTACCTATTTTTATAGATGGGACTTTTCGGTGGTCACCCTAGGAAACATGACAATGGTAGCAACACAAGACCACAACATGTATGTCGATTCTGGTGCGTCTACTCATATGACCAATAATCCAGGTAATGTTTCCAACTTAAAATCTTATAGTGGAAATCACAAAATATAAATTGGAGATGGTTCACACTTGAATATAACACATACTGGTAACAAGGTGGTAAAGGGGTTGAAACTTAATAATGTTCTTGCAGTACCCCAACTTAAGAAAACACTAGTTTCAATCTCACAACTAGCAAAGGAAAATGAATGTTTCCTTGAGTTTACTGACAGGGATTTTGTTGTAAAGGACAAGAAGATAAAGAAGGTGATTGCACAGGGAACTAAGAAAGGATATCTTTATGCATTTTATGATAGCAAGATGGAGGAGGCTTTGTTTGCAGAACACAGAATCAATGGCAGTGGCAACATTTGGCACAAGAGACTAGGACACCTGATACGGCGGAAATATTGCGTATTTCACCCGTTAACCTATGCGTTATTAGCCCCCTCGGGTATCTTATTCCCTATATTTATGCTCGTTAACCAGACAACCCTCGGATTTCTATGTTAACATGTTTCGCAGGTGTTAATTGAGCTTTTGTAGGTATTTGGATGCTAAGTGTGAAGTCCGGATGCGTTTCGCTCGATTTCCGTACACAACCGCACGCGCAAGGGCATTTTAGTCTTTTGACATCTTGGGTACCTGGCCCGACATCTACACGGAAGTAGTATCTCTCTTCGCTAGCTTCGCGTGGCCGCGAACGGTGCGCGATTCCGATGCATAACGACAAAGTTACGGCGATTGGAGCGACGTTGGATTGTATGCCAAAACAGGGAGGATTGCAGGCTGCCCCTGCTTGGTCGATCTATCGACCATAAGGGTCGATCGATCGACCCTTCTTATTTTTGCCACGAATTACACTGTCGATCGATCGACCAAAGGGGTCGATCGATCGATCCCCTGTTTTCCCCTGCAGATATTTTCCTTTATTTCTTTCTTCTTTTCTTTTATTACAACTTACTATATAAGTTGGTTTTGGTTGTAATAAGAAGGGACCTTGCAGACCTGATATTTTTAGAGAGATAGAGATTAGTTAGGTTTAGTTAGGGTTTGGTGTGGAGATTTCCTTTCTTCTTCTTCTTGGATTAACAACCCATGTGGTTTGTAAGATTGAACTATTCACTTCCTCTCCATTTATATAGTTTGTTCTTCTTCTCCTCTTGCCTTGTAATTTAGTTTCAATGCTTTCAAACTAGTTTACATGCTTTAATTCTTGCTTTCTTATTCTAATTAGCATAATTTAGTTTAACTCACCATGCACCCTTAGATAAATAGGGTCGGGATTTCATTTCCGCCATTTTCGGGCCCGGAGCTCCGAAAACTAGGTTTAGTGCAAAATCGCGTTTAATTGAAACCGCGCGTATTAAAGTTGGATTGCTAAGCGTTTATCTTTCTTTGTCACGCAACGTTAGAGTTTATAGCGACAATCCAAATTTAATCCGCGTGTGATCATTTTTCAGTTAAATGTTTTATCTCGCAACTTTGAGTTAAATTCCTTCTTGCGTGATGTTTATGATTAATTGTAAATGCTCGATTAGATTGCTTTCGAGCCTTAACTCTAGTTAGTAGTTGTTTCGATCCGTTTGGTAGAATGCGATCCCGATCCTCGCTTTCCTTTATTTTAGCATTAACTTCTCTTTTCTTTTGTCACCATAACCACCTATTACCTTTTACACTTTTATTCCTGAAGTAATTAAACAATTAACATCTGAAATTTAATAATTCCCTGTGGATTCTCGATACCCGACTTACCGCTTTACTTGCTTGTCAAGTGTAGCCGTAGCTTAGGTTTATTCTTTTGCATGCCGAGGGGGAGCCGAACCAACGATAGTGTCCCTGCACGAACACTCGGTTTCCCTCGCATCAAATTGGCGCCGTTGCCGGGGAATTATTGTTTTAGATAGTAATTGTTTTCTGATTTCGTAGTATTTTTTCCTTTTCTATTTGTATTCTTTCTTTTAACCTGTCTTGCAGGATTTGCATACTTCGAGCGCTAAGAAACTTCTATTCGAGGTTGCTCACTTTCTTTCTTTCTTGGATTCTCCATCTTTCAACACCAAGGTAACCATGTCTTTCTTTTATAGTTATTACGGTCATTCTAATGATTCTTACTTTGGGGATAGTTTTCAAGTTTTCCATTTTGAAGATTTTCTTGAAAATCAAAGACTTGAAAACATTTATCGGAATGAAAATCGTTATTGAGAGCTTGAGTTGGATTCATTATTCGAATCCAATGACGATCTTCATCTCATTACTTTCGAAGACGAATTTCAACCAAATGAGGAATCCGAGGATCTAGAGCCGAGGAAGCCTACTTTGGAAGAAAGTTTTCTTCTTTACTCCCAAGGTTTGGAAGGCTTAAATGATGCTGGAATGAGACTTGGTTCACTTTGCGATGAGATTAATTCTTATGCACAAAACAACGAGGAGGTGGAAACTTGTGTTTCACCTCAATTTTTCAAAGAATTTCTCATCGAGTGTGCATCTCTCTCCCTCGAAATTCAATCTCCTTCCGACGATGAGTCGATTGAGATTGAATTTGTTTCATCACCATATTCGTTTTCCGTGATCGAACCATTAGAATTACTGGTTGATTCCTGTGAGTCGGTAGAAATTAAAACTTCTACACTTTTTGCCGACGAGGACTCTTTACCGGACTTGTTGTCGATGGTTGTTGTCCCGATGTGTGCACCATCTCCCATTTCATTTGAAAAACCTTTGGGAGATGAATTGATTTTTCTTGGACCTCAAGTGTACTTTTCCCCCTTTTTATCCAAATCCCCCATCGTCCGCCTAGAATTTCAAATTGGCGATGGTTCATTACTTTCACCGCCCACATGCCTTCCGTTGTTCAAACGGAATTCCTATTTTCCGGGAGGCATGCATGCTCGGGAGGGTCCACCGTTGATCCTCCAAAGTCAAATAGTGTTTTGGATGGACCCTCAAAAATTTCGACTTTTGGTATATAGTTAATTGCGCATTCAAAGTGTAGGTTGTATATACTAACTTCTTTATTTTTGTTTTTCTTGATTTTAGCCTAGTGTAATTAGCTAAACTCTTTTTATTTCCTTTCGTATGCTTGGTTCTAACTCTTTTGTAGGTTCAACGGACTTGAATTTGCGGAGATATGCGCCCCGGCACACACATTTGTTAAGAAAATAATCAAAAATCACAAAAACATTTTTTTCCCTTTGATATTCACACACGCATCCTCATGCAATTGCATTTGTTTTTATTTTTCTTTTATTTTATTTTTCATTTGTTGTCATGATTATGCGTGTGCGTTGCTCGTGTACATATTTTTATTTTCTTTCATTTTTATTTTTTTATTTTCTTTAGCCTAGGCCTTTTTGGTGTGTATATTTAGGCCTATGTGTATTTATTTTATTGTTATTTTTTTTTTCTATTTTTATTTCATTTTTTTATGTGTATATATATATATATACTATATTTAAAGTTATTTTGATTTTAGACCCCTTAATTGTTCCCAAATTGCATTTCCCCCCCCACTTTAAATTTTCAATGCAGTGAGGTTTTTCTGCTTGGTCGATCGATCGAACCTTGGGAGTCGATCGATCGATCGACCAGTAAAACCGAAACTGCCTCTTTATTTCTCCCCATTCTTCTTATTTCTCTCTTCTCCTCTCTACACCAATTTCGTGCCCTAGTTTCCCTTCATCACATTTCATCATTTTTCTTCCATTCTCTACATTCTAAAGGTATCATTCTTCCCACTTACTTATGTTTTTGTAGATTAGGGTTGATTTTTGTCACAATTTGCATGTTTAAACCCTTAATTGACATATGTTGAATGTGTATGGTTTTTCCCTTTGTTCCAACTGAATTTATGCATTATTCTTGTTATAAATCCACTCATGAACATGTTTTGATTGATGCATTGTTGGTTGTTCATGAGTGGGGTGGTTTTGTTGGATCATTGGCACATTTCTCACCCTTGACGCACATTGCGCGCGCCAAGTGTTCGCCAAAATGCCCAAAATAGTTTTCAATGCATTTTTTGGCGCACACTTGGTTGATTTTTACTCGTTGTCGTATTCCGACATATTTTAGCGCAATGTTGCACTTTGTTACCTCGATTTTGGGCACTCGCACCCCATTTCAACCAGTACACTAAACTAACCATTAATTGCGCTTACAATTTTTTTGTATTGCTTAATTCTTGTTTTGTAGGTTGAAATGGCACAAGCCAAGAAATATAATTCCACTGTGTGCATGCCCACCCTGGGTTTCGAGGGTTTCCGTTGCAAGAAGGAACGGGAATGGTTTCAGGCGTATTTTGAGACTGCTCAGAGGCCGTTGGCCTACAATCTTGCCTGGAAGCTTGAGGATTTGCCGAGTGAGGCGCGAGTTATTCTGAGGCGCCAGGGATGGGAGACTTTTCTCGCCACTAATGGGCGCATTAATGAAGAATTGGTCAGAATATTTTATGCGACATTAGTGGTGGTGAAAGGTGACGGGCCGACCACTTTCGAGGCCATGGTTCGAGGGGTGAGGGTACCTTTCCGCTTATCAGATTTGGCCGCCTTCATGCATGTACCGAACCCCGAGAACGCTGTCAGTTTAACCGATGGGGATGTTTTTGGTTTGACGACATTGATAAAGAGCCTTGCACCGGGTGAAGAATGGAAAAGAATGGCTTTTCGTTCGGCTACAATGGAGGACCTACTGAGGCTACTTCACTACATCAATGTCCACTCCTTTATGGTGACGAGCAACCGATCTGAGGTGCGTCACAAGCACGCCGCATTTATCTACGCGCTGATTAATAATTTGGGCAATATCAGTTTGCCCAACATATTTCTGGATATGATGTGCGCTACGGCCAAGGAGAGAGCCAAGACATTTTCCCTCCCTTTTCCTGCCCTCATCACTAAGATTTGTATTTCTCACGGTTGCCCAGAGTTAATCGCCGACCGCAAACACGATCCACTCGGGCTTCTAACACAGGCCAACATCACAAGAATGCTGAAGCGCGAGTGGGGGCAACCGGCGACGAAGAGGCAGAGGTTGCTGATGATATGGCCGAGGAGGAGGAGATTAGAGAGATGGAGACTGGTGAGGGTTCTCACGTGCCACATACAGAGGATGATGCCCGCTTTGCGGCATACCAGGCAGTGCAGGACCAGCGCTGGGAGGAGACCCAGCTCAGGTGGGCGACTTGGGAGTCGCGCCTGGACCAGTTGCAGGCCGATCAGCGGCAGCAGTGGGCTCAGCAGCAGGCTCATCAGGAGTAGTTTCAGGCCGAGCAGCGACAGGAGTGGTCAGTGCAGAGGCAGGCCAGGGCACAGAGCAGACAGGAGTACCGGATGATGCAGCGGATGATGAGAGATCTTTATCTGCAGCGCAGTGATTCCGACGCGCCAGTGCCTCCTCATTTTCGGGACCCCTCCGATCCTAGTGGTTCTGGCCACTAGGCTGTTGTTGTGCTGGGTTTCATTTTTGTATTTTGGGGATCGGATAGTATGTTGTACTTTTTATTTTTATTTTTATTTTTTATTTTTATTTGTATTTGTATTTCTTTTATTTCAGAAGTTGTAATGTATTAAGTTATTTTGTATTGAACTTATGAAATGAGAAATGAAAATGTAGTTTGTGGTTGTTTATTGGATTTTGATGTGTGTGACCTTCCATTTTATAAAATCAAAAAGTTCACCATCAATTTATCTAGTATTTGCACTTCAGCCCCTCTATATTATTGTGACTTGTGACATAGATTCTCTTTACTTGATACATCGGTACATATTCTTCATATGCTTTGTACTAACTTGTTTTGCAGCTTCATTTGGATTTGTACTTATGGAGATCGCTCCACGTGTGGGTAATATCATTCTTTTCCTAGCTTTGTGTTGTGTTCTTTAATGGACGCATTGGGGACAATGCAACATTTAAGTTAGGGGGTGTAGGATAGTCTATCCATTTTGCTGTTTAGTCCTTGGATTGGATTACAATTTAGTTACAAAGCATGTTTTTGTTAAAATTTGAAAAAATTTCAAAAATATTTTCTTTCTTTTTTCTCCTTTGTTGGGCATTTTGCCCTTGTTTCCGATGAAAAATTTTAATAATTGCCCGATCAATTAGACAATTCAACTATGCATGTTCTCGATTTTAGATGTTATTAGATTCTAGTCTCTAAATCATTAATATTATGAATAACTTCATGAATTAAACTTTATCCGTGAACATATGCACCATTCTTGTTATATTGAATTGGCTTAAGATTTTTATAACTCGGTATGCTTTTGCTGCATTGTATATACTTACACCGAGTGAGATTAGAGACTTATCTTCATTTGTGAGTGTATACACTATTCTTTCCTCTTTGAAAACGTTACAGTCGTTGGTAATCTCTTTATTCTTTCATTGACCGTTCATTAATTGAGTTCATCATTGAAATGTGTTACTTGAGCATGATTTTCTTATGTTGTTTTAACTCGCGAATTGCGTATACTTTGTGAAATGATCATAGGCCCTCTTTGATATATCACCCATATGACCTTGACCTCACCTTTATATGTCCCCTAGTCAACCCACTTGAGCCTAAATACTAGCCTTTCGTTTCATTACCCAAAATCCCATAACCAACTCCAAATTGGAGTTTTATACCATATATATTACCCTACATACCCTGGTTTGGATTGTTGCTTGGAATTGAATGTTATTATTGTTGTGTAGTTGCAATTTGAGTATGAAAAGAGTAAGAAGTGTCAGAAAAAGAAAGTAGTGAAAAAAGAGAAAGCAAAAAGCAAAGAAAACAAAAGAGAAAAAGTGAGAAAAAGGAAGAAAAGAAAAAGAAAGAGAAAGTTGTAAATATTGTTTGTAGTGTTTCAATAAGCTTTGATTACTCTCTCGATTGTTATATCTATGCTCGTTTGGACATTCTTGTCCAACTTTTGATATTGCCCACTTTTTCACATTATTCCGAGTTTTCATCCCCAAACACTTTGAATCCTTATATACCTCCCTTTCATTTCGTACCTTAACCTAGCCATACATTACAACCCTATTACAAGTCCTATGTGATCTTAAGTAGATGTAATTCAAATGTTTAAATAGTGTTGATAATCTGTGAAAATGCATTTCGCCTCATTTAGTGTGCGGTATCCTTTCATTGAGATTACAGTTTTTCAGTTTATATATTGCGTTCTTCATCTGTGACATGTGCGCGGCCTAGTTTCCATTTACATTTACTCTTTATGCCCGCATGTCCCGTGTATTACCTCCCTTTTCATAGTGAATTCATTTGTTGAGCGTAATGCCCGTGAGGATTGAATGTATGCATGCTTTGATGTTTAGTATCCGAATTATTTAAGTTTTTCGCCAAATCATACCTTGCATATGCTCACTCCCCTTCCACATGCTAGAGTTTCGATTCATTGAGGTGCATTCGATAATGTTAATAACTACGGACTTCTCATGCGAATTCGTTTGCTATGCTAATAACATGTTGAAATCTTGTTCGCACTGATGAGTTTGTCTTACTTGATTGGGCATATTTTGAGGAAACTTTATGATGTTTGTGGGTTTCATCCCTGAAAACCCTCACGAGACGACACTCGTCCACTAGGGTAACCTAGGGGTTTAACGGCTTATTGCATACGCTAAATGCAATCGAATCGCCCGCGAAAGTGGCTTTATCTTTTCTATTGCTTTTATACCATACTTTTGTACTCTCTCCTGTGTTGGTTTACTTGTTCTTCTTGTTGCATCTTATTTCATTGCTAGGGACTAGCAATGTGTAAGTTAGGGGGGGTGATACGGCGGAAATATTGTGTATTTTACCCGTTAACCTACGCGTTATTAGCCCCCTCGGGTATCTTATTCCCTATATTTATGCTCGTTAACAAGACAACCCTCGGATTTCTATGTTAACATGTTTCGCAGGTGTTAATTGAGATTTTGTAGGTATTTGGATGCTAAGTGTGAAGTCCGGATGCGTTTCGCTCGATTTCCGTACACAACCGCACGCGCAAGGGCATTTTAGTCTTTTGACATCTTGGGCACCTGGCCCGACATCTACACGGAAGTAGTAGCTCTCTTCGCTAGCTTCGCGTGGCCGTGAACGGTGCGCGATTCCGATGCATAACGACAAAGTTACGGCGATTGGAGCGACGTTGGATTGTATGCCAAAACAGGGAGGATTGCAGGCTGCCCCTGCTTGGTCGATCTATCGACCATAAGGGTCGATCGATCGACCCTTCTTATTTTTGCCACGAATTACACTGTCGATCGATCGATCCCCTGTTTTCCCCTGCAGATATTTTCCTTTATTTCTTTCTTCTTTTCTTTTATTACAACTTACTATATAAGTTGGTTTTGGTTGTAATAAGAAGGGACCTTGCAGACCTGATATTTTTAGAGAGATAGAGATTAGTTAGGTTTAGTTAGGGTTT
Organism: Sambucus nigra; assembly: GCA_949130495.1. Lineage (NCBI taxonomy): Eukaryota > Viridiplantae > Streptophyta > Magnoliopsida > Dipsacales > Adoxaceae > Sambucus > Sambucus nigra. Next base: position 391,662,512 of record OX422224.1, on the reverse strand, counting down.
GGTGTGGAGATTTCCTTTCTTCTTCTTCTTGGATTGACAACCCATGTGGTTTGTAAGATTGAACTATTCACTTCCTCTCCATTTATATAGTTTGTTCTTCTTCTCCTCTTGCCTTGTAATTTAGTTTCAATGCTTTCTAACTAGTTTACATGCTTTAATTCTTGCTTTCTTAGTCTAATTAGCATAATTTAGTTTAACTCACCATGCACCCTTAGATAAATAGGGTCGGGATTTCATTTCCGCCATTTTCGGGCCCGGAGCTCCGAAAACTAGGTTTAGTGCAAAATCGCGTTTAATTGCAACCGCGCGTATCAAAGTTGGATTGCTAAGCGTTTATCTTTCTTTGTCACGCAACGTTAGAGTTTATAGCGACAATCCGAATTTAATCCGCGTGTGATCATTTTTCAGTTAAATGTTTTATCTCGCAACTTTGGGTTAAATTCCTTCTTGCGTGATGTTTATGCTTAATTGTAAATGCTCGATTAGATTGCTTTCGAGCCTTAACTCTAGTTAGTAGTTGTTTCAATCCGTTTGGTAGAATGCGATCCCGATCCTCGCTTTCCTTTATTTTAGCATTAACTTCTCTTTTCTTTTGTCACCATAACCACCTATTACCTTTTACACTTTTATTCCTGAAGTAATTAAACAATTAACATCTGAAATTTAATAATTCCCTGTGGATTCTCGATACCCGACTTACCGCTTTACTTGCTTGTCAAGTGTAGCCGTAGCTTAGGTTTATTCTTTTGCATGCCGAGCGGGAGCCGAAATCAACGATAGTGTCCCTGCACGAACACTCGGTTTCCCTCGCATCAGGACACCCTAGTAATCAGACTCTTAATTTGTTAGCTAAAAACAAGTGCTTACATATCGGTCATTGGAATAAAAGTCCTACAGTTTCTGTCTTTTGTCAAATGGGAAAAAGTTGTAAGCTGTCTTTTAAGCTAAATGAGAAAATTTCCTCTGAACCGTTTGATAAAATTCATTCTGATTTATGGGGACCTGCTCCCGTCAATTCTTCACAAAACATGCGATATTATGTTGTGTTTATAGATGATTATTCAAGGTTTACATGGTTATATCCTTTAAAACACAAATCTGAATCTTTTGCAGCTTTTGTAAAATTCCATAAAATGGTTGAAACTCAATTTGGTAAAAGGATAAAAGTTTTTCAATGTGATGGAGGAGGTGAGTTTGGGTGTAATGTATGACACCCCGCCTAATTAAATACCGGGTGATCAGTCCTTTATTAACTTAAAATCAAGGTGACGGTTGGTTCAATCTTAGCATCACTGTCGTAAAAATAACTTTACCAATTTAACACCCTAAATAATTAAGCTAAGTGCCAAAATCATTTTAGACATTACTTTCCAAATTTTATTTATATAAACCAACATTTAAATTGGACATCATTCATAGATAAAGAATCACACAACAACTATCCTAGAATATATAAATCTAAATAACCAAACATTCAATTAATTGAATCCAACATTTAATACTTAAATGAAAAACATCCTAACAATACTAATCCCAAAGTGCAAATACTGGAAATAAATGGATTACAATATCCAATAAAACAAATGAATAATGGAAAGGGCGACACATGCCCAGCTGAAATAATAATGCTAGAAGAGGAATCAAGATCAAGAAGTGAGGTCGTCTAAGCAAGAGGCCTGTAACTCCCACCTAAGTTATCGTGCGTTCCTTCCAAAGGATCCTATGCAAGACGCCCCTGTGGCTGGTCACCTGTAATATATACATATATATACAAGAGGGAAAAGAAAATGGAAACGGGTCAGAGCCCGATTGTAAAAATAATTTAAAATTTGTTTATTAAGTATTTAAAATGTTTACTGGACAATGCAACAACATATTAGTGTGACACTCCCTTGAAAAATTCTCACCTCTCTTCTAATGTGCACACCTATCGCACTAACCTTCCCAACGGTTAAACTTGTCTTATCTCAGGTTACTCGTAAGATTTAAACTGGCAATTCAACTGTTTAAGAAGTAAATTTCATTTAATAACAAAGCTCTCAATTTAACGTTATTTACTAATAAAGTTTTTCAATATCACATTATATCTTTCAAACAAGTATTTCCAAATTGAAATCATTTATCATCTCTTACTTACTATAAACACAGGAGGTAGTTCTCAAATTTCAGAATTTAAATATATATATTAAATACTCATATAATATATATATATATATATTAACAGCACCCCACATAAAAATTATGGTGCGGGCATACTCTGCTATCCAGTCCCCGTATCACTCGTACTAAGGGAAATACAAGTTCGGAAGCACTCTCGAACTGTATTAACATAAACACAAACAATATTGAGGCGAAGCAAAGAGTCCCGATCTCTAAGAGGTCAGCACATGCCCCCACGTCTCTTAGGCTGTCTGACTATCGATCTGATTATCCTGTACCAAAGGATCTCTATCTTCTAGGTTATAAGTCAACATCCCCCATTAAGGTCCCATCAAGATAAAACTGTCCCAGCGTGGTAACCTCAGGGATAGCAAGTAGCGCGGGCATGATTTTTGCACATTTATAATATATGCACAATCACATAGTCATATATATACAACACTTATTCACATTTCTCAATTTGGTGTACCCACAATCTATAATTATAATTTCTTGTTCTGAAGACATTTTACTCACTTATCCCGTATAACGGACTCATTTCATTTATTACGGTTATCTCCCTCTCGTGATCTTTAAAGTAACCTCACCGTCCCAAATACTGAAATCGTCACACCTACACAACCCCAAAAACTTTGTACTAATATGAATTCCTCAAATACTGGTTTTCTTCACTCAAATTAACCGATTTTTAAAATAGGGGTAAAATAGGAATTTCCTTAAAAATTAAAAATCTCGCTCGAACGAGAATGGTTCTCGCTCAAACGACTTGTACGTGTCGCTCGAACTACTTCGAGCGACTTGTCCATCTCGCTCGAATGACTTCGCGCGACATTGACATCTCGCTCGAACTACTTCGCGCGACATCGCGCGAACTGCACTGTTTCGTCTTTAACCTTTGGCAAATTCGTTTTTCACCATTTTTAAGCCTAAAAACCTCTATAGTTTAATCCCAAACATCTCCTCTTCAATCCCAATCAATTATATCAAGATTATATAACATTAATAACTTCCTAGAATCATTAATTCGTCAAAAATCATTTAGATAACATGAAATCCCCAAATTAATTTGTAAGAACCCTAATTCCCAAATTTTCAATTAGAGAACCTAATCAACATCAATTCGTTCATCTGTATTAATTCCAAATTTCGTAATACAACCTCTACATATGATGGGGTTTCCAGATTATCATATATATCATTACTACATGAAATATTTCCAATCTTCAACATGGGTTTTCTTCTATGAAACTCATCCTAATCATCCCTGGACTAACATGAATGATGCATTAACGAAATTAAGCAAGATAAATACTTGCCTTGAAATTTGGTTCCTGATTTACGGAAGAAGATGGTGTGTTCGTGTTCCTCGTCGCGTGATCTACGGTTTGGTGTTGACGGCGGTGCGAACGGCGGAGTTTTTGGCCTAAAACTCCTTGAAGAGCTTCTCCACTTCTTCTCCAATGGCCGTATTTTGTTTCTGGTTGTGTTAACCCTAGTTTTTTGTTTCTTCTTCTCCAATGGCCGTATTTTGCTTCTCTGCTCGGGCCTAGATCGGGCCTTATTATGTAATCCCAAGCCCGCCCAGATTTGAAAGCTCTTTACCCAGGCCCGCCCGATCGGGCCCTATTATGTTAATTAAAAGATTTTATTTTAAAATTAAAATACCTATTTTTTTATTTAAAGACCAATTTTTTTAATTAAAAATATGTTTTAAACTCCATATATTACAAAGTACATATATAAAGTTTCTCACTTTACATGAAAAGACTTGGTATACATTTTTATATTTATAGAAGTCACCCCCCCCCACATATATATATATATATATATATATATTTCAGGCCTCGGGCCGGGCCGGGCATCATCGGGCTTAAGAACTCATGCCCAAGCCCGTCCGAAAAAAAATCGGGACTATAAAATTTTGCCAAGCCCGCTTTGCGGGCCTATTTACCTTAACCAAGCCCTATTTTTTTATTGGGCGGGCTTGGCGGGCCTCGGGCCTATGGCCACCCCTAGGTTTAATTACCTAAAAAGGCAAAATGTCCAAAATACCCTCCCGGGGTGCTAAATAGGCCTAAAAACGCCCCAAGACCCAAACTAAACCCCCGGGTACACTTTTCTGACTATCTTGACCCTTCCACACACTTTGACGCACTCAAAACGACCATACAAGTGACTTATAATTTATTCATTTTTATTAATCAATATTTAGTCCCGACGCGACACGGGCGCGCCCCGACTTAAATTTCCAAAATTATCATTTTATTCACTCGTGACATTTAATAGTACCAATATTATATTACTTTACTCATTAGTAATATTCAACAAGTTTCCAATGATTACTAACTCTCGTCACTTTAGTAATTAAAAATATTTAATTTTCGAATTTATATTAAATTAATAACTCACATTAAATTTAATAAATCCCCAAATTTAGAAAGCATAAAAATACGGGGTATTACATACTTCCGCCCTAATAACGGAATTTCATCCCGAAATTCGAAAAATAAGGCATACCCGGTAAGAATAAATCTGGGTATTTCTCGCGCATATTTGCCTCGCGCTCCGAGGTGGATTCCTCCACATTATGATGCTCCCATTGGACCCGTACAAGTGGAACTACCTTTGACCTCAATCTCCTCTCTCTATGGTCTAGGATAGCCACTAGTCTCTCATCGTAAGAGCTGTCAGGCTGTAAGTCTATCTCATCTATCACGATGTGGGTGTGAACCATGTCATCCCGAAGGTATTGTCTTAACGACGAGATGTGGAATACATCGTGAATGCGATGTAAATGCTCTGGCAGTCCCAATCTATATGCCACCGGCCCAATCCTCTCGATAATGGGAAATGGCCACACGTACCTCTGGGCCAATTTCCCTTTCTTTCCGAACCTCATCACTCCCTTCATAGGAGATACACGTAGTAACACTTGGTCCCCCACGTTAAACTCTCGAAAGAATCGTTTCGCATCGGCGTAGCTTTTCTACTGGTCTTGTGCTACTCGAATGCGACTCCTGATAATCTCAATCCTCGCGGAGGTTTCCTGAATCACTTCTAGTCCTTGCAACTTGTTATCCCCCACCTCTAGCCAACAAGTTGGGGAACGACAAGGCCTGCCATACAAAGCCTCGAATGGAGCCATGCCAATTGTGAACTGATAGAAGTTATTATAAGCGAACTCTACCAGTGGAAGATGTGGCTCCCAACCTCCTCCAAAATCAAGAACATACATGCGTATCATATCCTCCAACATCTGATTAGTACGCTCTGTCTGTCCATCTGTTTGTGAATGATAAGTTGAACTCAACCTCAACTCTGTACCCATAGCCTCCTGAAAACTCTCCTAGAAACGCGATACAAAAATCTTATCTCTATCTGATACAATATTCAGGGGAACCCCATGCAATCTGACAATCTCAGTAATGAACAACTGAGCATACTGACCCATGGTATAATCTGTTCGCACCGGCAGAAAGTGAGCCACCTTGGTCAAACGGTCCACAATCACCCAGATGGAGTCGTGGCCCCGCTGTGATGTAGGCAACCCTATAATAAAATCCATGGAAATACTCTCCCACTTCCACGCGGGTATTTCTAATGGCTGAAACAACCCTGACGGTTTCTGATGGTCCACCTTTACTAGCTGGCAGGTAGAACACTTTGATACAAACTCAGCAATATCATTTTTCATCCCACTCCACTAGTATTGTCGCCTCATATCCTAGTACATCTTATCTCCCCCGGTATGTACTACGAATCGAGACCCGTGGGACTGGGTCATCACGGCATGACGTAAGTCTGCTCCTTATGGAACCACTAATCTCCCATTAAACCTCAAACCCCCATCAGAACTAACAGAATAGGACTCACCACGCTCGGCTAAAAGTCATATTATCTGCTCCTGGAAAAATGGGTTTGAGGTCTGTGCCTGTATCACCCTTGTAACAATCTCGGGTGTCACTGTCATGACAGATATGAAGGAACGGGCTACTGCGTCCTGGTGACCCAACTCTTTCCACTTTTCTTTCCAGATGTTCGCTACATCGTCTACCGGTCTACGACTCAACGCATCAGCAACTACGTTGACCTTCCCTGGATGGTACGGTATGTCGAACTGATAGTCCTTCATAAACTCTAACCACCTGCGCTGATGCATATTCAGTTCTCGCTGAGTGAACAGGTACTGCAGTGATTTGTGGTCTGTGAACAAGCGGAATTTCTCTCCTAATAAATAGTGCCTCCAAATCCTCAATGCAAAAATGACCGCTGCCAACTCTAGGTCGTGAGTGGGGTAGTTCTTCTCATGCGGCTTAAGCTTGCGGGAGGCAAAAGCTATATCCTTCTCCTCTTGCTAAAGTACTCCCCCAAGTCGTCGTAAGGAAGCATCGGTGTAAACCAGGTACTCCACGCCCGACTTAGGTAAAGCAAGGACCGGTGCTGAAGTAAGCTTTTCTTTCAGCTCGTCAAAATCCAATTGGCAAGCATCATACCAAACATATGGAACCCCTTTGCGAGTCAGGTTCGTCAATGGCCCCGCTATTTTGGAGAACCCCCGAATGAATATCCTGTAGTATCCCGCTAATCCCAAGAAACTACGCACTTCCGTCAGTGTCGTGGGCTGTCCCCACTCCCTCACCACTGACACTTTACTCGGGTCAACTGCTATCTGTTGTTCAGAAACAACATGCCCCAAGAACTGTACTTCCCGCAACCATAACCCGCATTTCTCATACTTAGCATACAACTAATGCTCTCGTAGAGTCTGAAGAACCTGCCTCAAGTTCTCGGCATGCTCCTCCTCGGAGTGTGAATATATCAAAATGTCATCTATGAAGACGATTACAATTTTATCCAAGAACTCTCTGAACACTCGGTTCATTAAGTCCATGAATACGGCTGGAGCATTTGTGAGTCCAAATGGCATCACTCTGAACTCATAGGACCCATACCTCGTCAAGAAAGCAGTCTTTGAAACATCATACTCCTTAATACGTAGCTGATGGTACCCTGACCTCAGGTCTATCTTCGAAAAGAAAGTTGCTCTCCTCAGCTGGTCGAACAGATCATCGATTCGAGGCAACGGATACTTATTCCGTATCGTGACCTTGTTCAGCTCCCGGTAGTCCACACATAGCCTTAGTGAACCATCTCTCTTTTTCACAAACAAAACTAGAGCGCCCCAAGGTGAGGTGCTCCTGCGAATGAAGCCCTGACCTAACAGTTGCTCTATCTGATCTCGTAACTCTCACATCTCTGTCGGATCCATACGGTATGGAGCGCGCGCTATAGGTCGAGTATCCGAAAATAATCTATGACAAAGTCTATCTCACGACTCGGGGGTAAGCCTGGTATCTCCTGAAATACATCGGAATACTCACGAGCAACTGGGATCGAGTTTAAGGGAATTACAACCTCCTTAAAGGTATCCTCCTTTATGTAATACAAATGAGCGGTCGAGCCTCCCTCTGGGCGAGGCATCGCCACTACAAACATCTCTTGCCCCGGAATGGCAAAGACAACACTCCCACTAAAACAATCTATCATGGCTCTGTAAGCTGCGAGCCAATCCATACAGATAATAACATCGTGCTCATGCATATCTAAGACTAACATGTCTGCTGGTAATACCAAGCTACCAATCTCTACCCCCATACCCCGGCATATAAAGAAAATAAGCGAACCATTTCCCAGTGGTGAGTCTACACACGTCACAGTGCTCTCTGCTGTGGCAAATAACCCTAAGGCCTTCACAAAATGTGTAGCTATAAAACAGTGCGTCGCCCCAGTATCAAATAAAACCCGACCCATAATACCATGGATAGGAAACATACCCTCAATCGCGGGTGGTGCCTGTGGATCTGCTCCCTGGTGGACGTTATAGGCACGTCTGTACTGTAACTGTCCCTGCTGCACCGGAGCGGCAGGAATGGCTGGTAGGGCTGGTACCTAAGCTGGTGCTGGGAGGGCGGATGGAAAAAGTTGCCTTTGTGGCTCATTACGGGCACCCTGCTGCTGTGGAGCCCTATCACCCTCTGGACAATCCTGGCGCTTATGGCCATTCTTGCCGCACACAAAACATCGGCCTCTAAAATTTTCCCCCCTCTGACCCTGCTAACCACGGCCCTGTTGGCCGTTACCGCCCCGCCACTGGCCTTGTTGACCCTGATGAAAACGCTATTGGCCATGTTGCCGACCTTGCTACTGGCGGTGTTGGTCTTGCTGATTAGGATGGCCCTGCTGACCCTGCCTATATCCCCCAAATCCCTATCGGGAATCACCTGATCGGAACCGCTTGGCAGGGTCCCCCTCATGGGAACTCTGCTTGTGTTGACGAGTCTGTCCCTGAGATGTCGGTGTTCCACTAGAGACACTACACCCTGTCCTGCCCTGCTGGCTGGACTCTCCTGCCCATTTGCTTCCCTGCAGATGGAAGCGGTGATCCTGGCAATGTAGCAAAGCAGCATTGAGTACATTAGTGAAAGTACTCAGAGATAGATTCCCTATAAGGTGCTGACGGATCCTCCAAGATAACCCGTCCACAAACAACAGTATCTTCTTACCCTTAATGGGTGCCTCATCTGGCACTATAGTGAGAAGTCTCGTGAACTCCTCCTCATACTCGGCAACAGTAGAATTTTCCTGCTTCAAGTTCAGTAACTTTCGCCTCATCTCAGTTTGCACGGCGGGTGGAAAATACTTGCTGTCAAACCGCTCCCATAATGACTAAATCGTAATAGTATCCCTATCCTCCAAGTTGGTGGTGGACTCCCACCACTGCAAAGTGGCCCCCACTAGCTTAAATGAAGCCAACAACTGTTTCTGCACGTCCGTGCACTCATACATACACAGATGCCGTTGGATATCTTTCTTCCATTGGCTGACGATGATGATATCTGAACTACTCGAGAACTCAAGGGGATACGCCTTCTGAAAGGTATCCCTAACCCGCTCCCATGATGATGGAAGCTGTGTAGGTACTGGCGCCACTTCCTGAATCTGGGGTGGAGCCTGCTATAAAATCGCTAACGCGGCATTCACCGCCTGAGCAACAATAGCGGCTACCTCATTAGCATTCATCGTTCCCTGAGCCGGAGCTGCTGGCTGCTCGGCTTGGGAATGCCTATCCTTTGGTGCACATCTCGGAGGCATCTGAAACGTGAAGAAATTTATTAGTCTACAGTTATTATCAAATCTCAAATAGCTGAAGACGTAATTGTAAAACCAAGAATACAACAATCCTAAAATAGGGCTCTATAACAAAAATGTTAAGCTGAAAGCGAAATAAGCCGTACAGATCCTAAGGACACTAGAACCTGATGCTCTGATACCACCTGTAACACCCCGCCTAATTAAATACCGGGTGACCAGTCCTTTATTAAATTAAAATCAAGGTGGCGGTTGGTTCATTCTTAGCATCACAGTCGTAAAAATAACTTTACCAATTTAACACCCTAAATAATTAAGCTAAGTGCCAAAAAAAATTTAGACATTACTTTCCAAATTTTATTTATATAAACCAACATTTAAACTGGACATCATTCATAGATAAAGAATCACACAACAACTATCCTGTAATATATAAATCCAAATAACCAAACATTCAATTAATTGAATCCAACATTTAATAGTTAAATGAAAAACATCCTGACAATACTAATCCCAAAGTGCAAATACTAGAAATAAATGGATTACAATATCCAATAAAACAACTAAATAATGGAAAGGGCGACACATGCCCAACTGAAATAATAATGCTAGAAGAGGAATCACGATCAAGAAGTGAGGTCGTCTAAGCAAGAGGCCTGCAACTCCCACCTAAGCTGCAGCGCGTTCCTTCCAAAGGATCCTATGCAAGACGCCCCTGTGGGTGGGCACCTGTAATATATACATATATATACAAGAGGGAAAAGAAAATGGAAACGAGTCAGAGCCCGATTGTAAAAACAATTTAAAATTTGTTTAGCAAGTATTTAAAATGTTTACTGGCCAATGCAACAACATATTAGTGTGACACTCCCTTCAGAAATTCTCACCTCTCTTCTAATGTGCACACCTATCGCACTAACCTTCCCAACGGTTAAACTTGTCTTATCTAAGGTTACTCGTAAGATTTAAACTGGCAATTCAACTGTTTAAGAAGTAAATCTCATTTAATAACAAAGCTCTCAATTTAACGTTATTTACTAATAAAGTTTTCCAATATCACATTATATCTTTCAAATAAGTATTTCCAAATTGAAATCATTTATCATCTCTTACTTACTATAAACACATGAGGTAGTTCTCAAATTTCAGAATTTGAATATATATATATATTAAATACTCATATAATATATATATTCTAACGGCACCCCACATAAAAATTATGGTGCGGGCATACTCTGCTTTCTAGTCCCCATATCACTCGTACTAAGGGAAATACAAGTTCGGAAGCACTCTCAAACTGTATTAACATAAACACAAACAATATTGAGGCGAAGCATAGAGTCCCGGTCTCTAAGAGGTCAGCACATGCCCCCATGTCTCTTAGGCCGTCTGACTATCGATTCGATTAGCCTGTACCAAAGGATCTCTATCTTTTAGGGTACAAGTCAACATCCCCCATAAAGGTCCCATCGAGATAAGACTGTCCCAGCGCGGTAACCTCAGGGATAGCAAGTAGCGCGGGCATAATTTTTACACATTTATAATATATGCACAATCACTTAGTCATATATATACAACACATATTCACATTTCCCAATTATGTGTACCCACAATCTATATTATAACTTCTTGTTCTGAAGACATTTTACTCACGTATCCCGTATAACGGACTCATATCGTTTATTACGGTTATCTCCCTCTCGTGATCTTTAAAGTAACCTCACCATCCCAAATACTGAAATCGTCACACCTACACAACCCCAAAAACTTTGTACTAATCTTAATTCCTCGAATACTGGTTTTCCTCACTCAAATTAACCAATTTCTAAAATAGGGGTAAAATAGGAATTTCCCTAAAAATTAAATATCTCACTCGAACCAGAATGGTTCTCGCTCAAACGCCTTGTACGTGTCGCTCGAACTACTTCGAGTGACTTGTCCATCTTTGCTCGAACGACTTCGTGCGACATTGACATCTCGCTCGAACTACTTCGCGCGAACTGTACTGTTTCGTCTTCAACCTTTGGCAGATTCGTTTTTCACCATTTTTAAGCCTAAAAACCTCTATAGTTTAATCCCAAATGTCTCCTCTTCAATCCCAATCAATAATATCATGATTATATAACATTAATAACTTCCTAGAATTATTAATTCATCAAAAATCATTTAGATTACATGAAATCCCCAAATTAATTCGTAAGAACCCTAATTCCCAAATTTTCAATTAGAGAACCTAATCAACATCAATTCATTCATCCGTATTAATTCCAAATTTTGTAATACAACCTCTACATATGAAGGGGTTTCTAGATTATCATATATATCATTACTATATGAAAATTTTCCTATCTTCAACATGGGTTTTCTTCTATGAAACTCATCATAATCATCCCTAGACTAACATGAATGATGCATTAAAAAAATTAAGCAAGATAAATACTTGCCTGGAAATTTGGTTCCTGATTTGTGGAAGAATATGGTGTGTTCGTGTTCCTAGTCGCGTGATCTACAGTTTGGTGGTGACGGCGGTGCGAACGGCGGAGTTTTTGGCCTAAAACTCCTTGAAGAGCTTCTACACTTCTTCTCCAATGGCCATCTTTTGTTTTTAGTTGTGTTAACCCTAGATGACAACCCTTAACATCTGATTTAACCTTTGTAAATTCGTGAGTTTAATTACCTAAAAAAGAAAAATGTCTAAAATACCCTCCAGGGGTGCTAAATAGGCCTAAAAACGCCCCGAGACCCAAACTAAACCCCCGCGTACACTTTTCTGACTATCTCGACCCTTCCGCACACTTTGGCGCTCTCAAAACTACCATACGAGTGACTTATAATTTATTCACTTTTATTAATCAATATTTAGTCCCGACGCGACACGGGCGCGTCCCGACTTAAATTTCCAAAATTGTCATTTTATTCACTCGTGACATTTAATAGTACCAATATTATATTACTTTACTCATTAGTAATATTCAACAAGTTTCCAATGATTACTAACTCTTGTCACGTTAGTAATTAAAAATATTTAATTTCCGAATTTATATTAAATTAATAACTCACATTAAATTTAATAAATCCCCAAATTTAGAAAGCATAAAAATACGGGGTATTACATAATGATTTCATTGACTTTTTAAATAAACATGGCATACTTCGACAAATGTCTTGTCCGGATACTCCCGAACAAAATGGAGTCGTCGAGAGGAAGCACAGGCACATCGTTGAAACGGCATTAACATTAATGCTTTATGCTAAAATCCCATTATATCTTTGGGTTGATGCATTTCTCACTGCAGTGTACCTAACCAATAGGTTGCCCTCCTCTAAGCTTAAGAAAGATGCTCCACTTTTCATACTGTATAACAAACATCCATGCTACAGCTCTTTAAATTTTTTTGGATGTAGGTGTTTTCCTTACATCAAAGGAATGACACAACATAAATTCACCCCAAAATCTTTTCCTTGTGTATTTATTGGCTATAGTCCTTTACATAAAGGCTACAGGTGTTACCAACCCTCTACAAGGAGAGTATATGTCTCTAGGCATGTTATTTTTTATGAATCTATTATGCCCTATGTTACACCTGACAGATACATGAATCCAAGTGCAGTTGCTACAGATATGACATCCTATCAAGATTTCATTGAAATGGGGAGTACACAAATGAGGGCGGTAGTTGCAGGACCTAACAATAAAGTATGCGCACCCTCTGGTAGTACAACATTGGACGCTGATAACCCACATTGCATAGAGAAACACGGCACCCAAGTATATGACAAGCCGACACCTAATGATACACATGCTGCGTTTGTACCATGTTCTGATCAAATAGTAGCAAATCCATCCTTACCTTTAATCCCGTCCTTAAACACACCTAATAGTACACCACCAACTCCTACAGTTATGTCCTCTCATACCAACTCTTCACCAATAACTAACCTCCCATCAAACATATCTTTTACTAAAAGTCATGTTCATGACAAACCCATTAATACAAATTCTCCTCCATCCTCACCCATTAACATCCACAATCCTGATGACATTAAACTCATCATTCCACTCCAGTTTGATCATCCTCCAATAATTCAAAATCAGCATTCCATGACAACTAGAGCAAAGACACAACAATCCAGTATTAACCTCACCCCGTCTACACTTCAAACCACACTTATTCAATCACCTGAACCAACTACTGTCAACGACGCACTGCTTGATCAATGATGGCTTTTCGTTATGCACGAGGAGCTAACTGCCTTACATAGAAATGGGACTTAGATGCTGGTACCTAAGCAACCGTACATGCATCTCATTGGATCAAGATGGGTTTACAAGACAAAATATAAACTAGATGGTGGTGTTGATAAATATAAAGCCCGATTAGTGGCTCAAAGATATAATCAAATTGAAGGGGTAGATTTCTCGGATACTTTTAGTCCTCTGATCAAACCTGCCACAATTCGAATTTTTCTTGCATTAGCTATAACACACGGCTGGACAATCCGACAATTGGATGTGAAAAATGATTTCTTGCATGGAAGTCTTCAAGAACAAGTATACATGAAGCAACCACCTGGATTTATACATCCCTTATATCCAAATCATGTTTGTGCCTTACGAAAGGCAATTTATGGACTCAAACAAGCTCCTCGAGCTTGCTTTGATAAATTCATCAGCTTTCTTATCAACATTGGCTTTGTCTGCAGTCGGGCGGACCCATCTTTATTTGTTCATAACTCCTCTCAAGGAACTATTCTTCTGTTAGTATATGTGGATGATATCCTTATCATTGGGAGTCACTCTACATTATTAACACATATCATTACGAAGTTGAAATCCGTCTTTGCAATCGAAGATCTTGATGTTTTAAGCTACTTTCTTGGCATGGAGCTCATTCCTATTAGTGGTGGTTTTCTTCTTACTCAAAGTGCCTATATTGCAAAAATTCTTGCTAAAGCTAATCTTGTTCATGCAAATAGCACTCCTACTCCTTTTGTCTCACGAGAATTCCCAGATACTACTTCTACTCCCTTATCCAACCCCACAGAATTCCGTTCGCTGGTAGGGGCTTTGCAATATCTGACCCTAACAAGGCCAGACATTACTCACACTGTCAACAATATCTGTCAACATATGCATGCTCCCATAACTCATCATATCTTCTTGATTAAACGACTACTTCGTTATCTCAAAGGCACTATCCACTATGGTTTAAATTCCTCAAGCAATCCAGATTCTCTCTATATGCATTCTCTGATGCCGATTGGGCTGGATGCTCCACCACACGAAGGTTCACCTCTGGTTTCTGCATGTTTCTCGGGTCTAATTGCATTTCTTGGTCATCCAAGAAGCAACCTACTTGTAAGGACATTTTTGTCCATGAGCATTTTATATGTCGTACGCCGTTACACCGTTGAGAAAATTCAAGAATCATACGCTCATCAAAGGAATCCGAATATCAAAGGCAGAAAAGGAATCAGGGAACAGACCGGACCGATCCGGCCCAGATAAAAGAACCGATCCGGTTCCTCCGGACCGATCCGCCTAAAGAGACCGGATCGATCCGCCTGCTGAGGAGAGGCCAGCGTACCCCGGATCCATAGCGAACCGATGAAGCTAAAAAGGCCGAACCGATTCGATGTCAACCGGATTGATCCGCCTTAAAAAAGGAACCGATCCGATATCACCGGACCGATCCGCCTAAAGATACCGGACCGATCCGACGAGGATAATTTCAAATAGATCGTGTTCAGATCATGTTCCGAATTTTAGGGCTCAAGTTCTCCTATTTAATCCCACTACGGGAAGTGGTTTTTCTAAGACTTCTATACACGATTTTCAGAGTAGAGAAAGCCCTAAGTCTTCACCTATTGAGTTCCAATACTCTAGGTTTTTTATTCACACAAATTCCATACATTTGTGAATCCTTTTGGTAACCCAGGAACGCAGTTTTGCAGTTCAACCCTTGTGGAGGAGACCGTTCTTCTTCTCCATTGCAGCCCTACTGGAAAGGGATAATTCCAGCCGCGACTACAGAATCCGATACCCGAGGGTAATTCTTAGTCAACTTGTATTTTCATTGTATTCCGATTGTAAGCCGTTTTCTTACAAATTATAGTGAAAATAAATGGTTTTGCCCCTATGAGGGATTTTTCCTTAATTGCATGTGTTTGAATGTTCTTGTATAGATTATCAATTTATTCAATCATATACTTCTGCATGTTTAGGGTTTGTTTGTGTTAAAAGGGTTTTATATATAACTTGATCATTTGAACGCGAGCACACACGATTCTCAAATTGGTATCAGAGCAGGTTACGCTAACCTATCGCGTATTCCTTTTTCCGCAAAATTTTTCTAAGATATCAATTTTCTGAAAAAATTGATTTTTGAAAAAGTGTGTGTTCAAATGGAGAAGTCATATTATAAAATGCCTGTTTTTGACGGGACAAATTATGCTTATTGGAAAGCCCGTATGAGGTCGGCTTTAAAAGCCATTGATGAACGTGTCTGGATTTTGGTTGAACGAGGGTGGACTCCTCCCACCGTGACTGTTGATAATGTGACCAACTTGAAACCTGACATTTCTTGGACTGATGAAGAAATTAAATGGTCATCTTTTAATTCTAAGGGTCTAAGTGCTATTTCTGGGTCTGTCACACCTGATGAGTTCAAACGCATAATGACGTGTACCACGTCAAAAGAGGCATGGGATGTTTTGCAACTCACCCATGAAGGAACTAATGCTGTGAAAGAGTCTAAGTTGTAAAACTTGACAACTCAATTTGAAACAATCACCATGCATGATTCTGAATGCTTTGATGAATTTTATGCTAGACTTTCTGACATTGTGAATACTAGTTTTAATCTTGGTCAACATATTCTGAATGCTAGAGTTGTTAAAAAGATTCTTCGTTCTTTGCCTAAGCGTTTTATCCCTAAAGTCACTGTGCCAAATTCTATTGGTAATTTAAATACGCTAAAATTGGAAGAACTTGTAGGAGATTTGCAAACTTATGAAATTGATATGTTCCCTAAAAATGCTAAATCTAAAGATAAGGGAATTGCTCTTAAAGCCCAAGAGAGAAGGAGTGAGGGGTCAGCTAGAAAGAGGGTAGAGTCATCTAGAAAGAGAGAGACTGACACGTCAGATTCTGAGTGCGATTTTGGTTTAGATGATTTGGCTCTTTTCGCAAAAAATTTCAAGAGGATTCTCAAATTTAAGAAAAATGGCAATTTTAAAGATAAAAAGAGAAAAATAAGTTTGAAAAGAAAAATGAAAAAGTTTCCAAAAATCCTCCTCTGAAAGAAAGTGAGAGATGTTTTGAGTGTGATGGTAGGGGTCATAGAGATTTTGAGTGTGCCAATCATCTGAATAGAGAGAAAGGGAAAGATGTTCTTAATGCTACCCTTAGCGACGACAGTGAGGTCGAGACGGTGGATTCTGGAGATGAGTCACCGCATGAGTGTAACTTCACCGCATTCATGGCCAGCCATGTGAGCACTCCTAGTTCTCCTCACAACGTTGAGGATGATGCTTCACAGGGACACCTCGACAGTGAGAGCGATGTGAGTGAGGGGGAGGATGACCCAAGTGAGAGCGAGAGTGATATACAACTTGCCTACGCTGAGTTATATTCTGAGTCATTTAAAACTAAAAAGCGTAACAAAGCGTTAGTTCTTAAGATCACCTGCTTAGAGGAAGATTTAGAGAAAGCAAGAGAAAGAGAGTTCTCCACTTGCACCGCCTTGAGAGAGAGAGAATCTGCATGTGTCGGGAAAGAGATTTTGTTTAGAGAGAGAGAGAGTGTTTTAGAGAAAGAGAGAGGGGACTTGACTAAACAAGTGGCTAGTCTTACTAGTCAGCTCCATTCCTCCGTGGAGACTCGAAAGAAACTTGAAGCCCTTGTTGCCCAGCTGACTCATGACCTTGAGAAAGCACGAGAAGTCAAGGTACAAATCGAGGACAGATCTGGGAAGATGGGAAAGATGCTCCTCGGCCCCGCTTTAGGTTTTGGTGATCGTCAAGGAATTGGTTATGATGGTGCCTCCACGTCCCAAATTGCACCTGAACCAGTTCCTGAGTTTACTACAACTCCTTATGGTCACCGTAAAAAACCTCGAAGGAGAGTTCGACCAATAAAAGCAAACCAAGGTCCGCCTTTGACTATGCTATTTTATACTTATTGCAAAAGAAAAGGCCACCTTAGGGAAACTTGCTATAGCATGGGTCGGACATGACGTACTACTACTCCACCACGTCATACTTATGAGTTTTCTAGTCTGAGAGAGCGAGTTGAGTTCTTAGCTGCCACGACTCAAAGTTTAATGGAAGAATTTCGACGGATCTCTTTGCCGTTAGTGAATGCTTCTCACATTCCAGCTAAAATCAACAACAACGGCAAACAAAAGGTCATCTCGACTTGGGTACCTAAGAAAGTTAAAAAGGCTTTTGTTGTTCATGTTACTCTCAAAGCACATAATACCTCTCAGTGGTATTTTGATAGTGGGTGCTCCAGACACATGACAGGTGATGCCTCATTTTTTACTACTCTTGAGGATCATCAAGATGGCAGAGTCACCTTTGGAGATGGGAGTAAGTCTAGCATTATAGGATGAGGTACTATCGAGTTACCTGGTTTTCCTAAGCTAGAAAATGTTTTGTACGTCAAAGGTTTGAAAGCAAACCTTCTTAGCATTAGCCAGCTGTGCAACACTGACCTTGCAGTAAAGTTTGACCGGGACGCGTGTAAAGTCTACAATCAAACCGGTAAACTATTGATGCAAGGGGTGAGGATCGAGGATAATTGCTATGGGACTGAGCCCACATCCTCACTTGTCTGCAACAGTGCCACGATCACTCCTATGGATTTGTGGCATCAACGTCTAGGTCACGTGAACGTTAGATATTTGACTCGTTTAGCTAAAAAGGACCTAGTACGTGGCTTACCATCTCTTGGAAAGTCAACTTCGACCGTTTGTGGACCCTGTCAGTTGGGAAAACAAATTCGTAGTCCCCATAAGAAGTTACATTCCATTACCACCTCTCGTGTTCTTGAGTTGATTCACATGGATCTTATGGGTCCCACTCGTACTGAGAGTCTAGGTGGTAAGAGGTACATCCTCGTGATGGTAGATGATTTCTCCAGGTACTCCATTGTAGGTTTTCTGAGAGAGAAATCCGATGCTTTAGAATTTTTAACGACCAAGTGTCGTGTCCTGCAAAATCAACACGGTGTCACTATTAACAGAATACGTAGTGACAACAGCACGGAATTCACAGAAGCAAAGGTAGACCTTTACTGTGATAGCCTCGGGATCAAACATGAGTTTTCTGCTGTGAGAACTCCTCAGCAAAATGGGATTGTTGAGAGAAAAAATAGAACGATCCAAGAGATGGCTAGATCTATGCTTCTAGGTCGTAAAGTTTCTAGGAGATTTTGGGCAGAGGCAGTGTCTACTGCATGCCACACGGTGAATAGGGTGTATCTGCGTCCACACACACTTCACACTCCTTATGAGTTGTGGACTGGCAAGAAGCCCAACCTGGCATATTTTCGTGTTTTGGGGAGCAAATGCTACATCCTACGGGATAGAGAGCAATTAGGAAAGTTTGACTCCCGAAGCGACGAGGGAATATTTCTAGGATATTTATCGAATAGCAGAGCATACCGGGTTTTTAACCTGAAGAGCTCTAGGGTTATGGAATCAATAAACGTTACCGTGCAAGATGACGAACCTCCGATGGTTATTGATCCTAACCTTCAGTGTGAGGATGAGGACTGTTCTGACAGTGATTTACCTGTTCCTCTCTCATACTCTGTGGACCCTACTCCTGTATTAGGGGACATACCTACTTGGGTTCGCAAGAGTCATGACCCATCTGCTATTGTTGGTGATCCCACTCTAGGGGTCAAGACTCGTGCTCAGCTAGAGAACGTTGTTAGCCATCTTTGCTACACGTCCAAAGTCGAGCCCAAGAACCATAAAGAAGCACTCAAGGATGAACACTGGATATCTGCTAGGCAGGATGAGTTGCTTCAGTTTAAAATGAATGATGTCTGGGAACTTGTCCCCCGACCTATTGAGATTAATGTAATAGGTACCCGGTGGATTTTTAAGAACAAAATGGATGAAAATGGTACCATAATCCGTAATAAGGCTAGGTTGGTCGCTCAAGGCTACACACAGATAGAGGGTGTAGACTTTGGGGAGACATTTGCTCCTGTTGCGAGGCTTGAGTCCGTCCGTCTTCTGCTCGCCATCGCATGTCATCTGCGCTTCAAGGTGTATCAGATGGATGTCAAGAGTTCCTTTCTGAATGGCATTCTACAGGAGGAGGTTTATGTGGAACAACCAAAAGGGTTTGAAGACCCTGAGCACCCTGAGCACGTCTACTATCTGAGGAAAGCCTTGTATGGTTTGAAGCAAGCACCCCGTGCTTGGTACGAGAGGCTTACTTCCTATCTCTTAGCTCGTGGCTTCAAGAGAGGGGGAGTAGATATGACGTTGTTCGTCAGGAGAGATGACGGTGCTATTTTGGTTGCCCAGGTCTATGTGGACGACATAGTCTTTGGATCCGCCTGCTCCCAGCATGCTCATCACTTTGAGGAGGAGATGAAAAGTGATTTTGAAATGAGCATGGTTGGTGAGCTTACATTCTTCCTTGGTCTCCAGGTTCGTCAGCTAGAGGATGGGATGTTCATCTCCCAATCCAAGTATGCTAGAGACCTAGTGAAGAAATTTGGTTTAGACTCTTCTAAGCATGCACGTACACCTATGAGTACCACTACCAAGCTTAGTAAGGACACTTCAGGCAAGGACGTAGAGCAAACCTTATATCGGAGTATGATAGGTAGTCTTCTCTACCTGACTGCCAGTCGTCCCGACATCGCCTTTAGTGTTGGAGTCTGTGCGCGATATCAGGCGTCCCTGAAAGACTCACATTTACTTGCTCTAAAACGTATCATTAAATACGTGAGTGGGACTCTCTCATACGGTATTTGGTAATCCTTTGATACTGACGACCGTTTGCCTGCCTATTCAGATGCCGATTGGGCCGGGTATGTAGATGGATGTAGGAGCACTTCTGGTGGGTGTTTCTATTTTGGTTCTGCTCTTGTCTCCTGGCTGAGCAAGAAGCAAAATTCCATCTCTTTGTCCACTGCGGAGGCTGAGTACATAGCCGCCGGGAGTTGTTGCACACGACTGTTGTGGATGAAGCAAATGCTGGAGGATTATGGGATATCACAGGACACCATGACCATTTCCTGTGATAACACGAGCGCGATACACATATCCCGCAATCCAGTTCAGCATTCGCGCACAAAACACATCAGGATACGTGAGCACTTTATACGTCAGTTAGTTGAAGAGAAAGTCGTATCCCAGAGTTTTGTTCCCACCGACCATCAGTTAGCCGATATTTTCACGAAACCTTTAGATGCCCTTAGATTTGAGAATCTTAGGAAATCTTTATGGATTTGCACAATTGACTGAGGGGTTGGTCTATGTCTAGAATAGGATGCTTTTTCATGCTCATATCATATGCTTCCTATTGCTAGTCTGTTTTATATGTACCATTTCTTTGTTGTACAACTTTGTTTTATTCTTTTTACTTTTTGTATATATTTTTTTGAAAAATTTTAAAAATACAAAAAGATTTTCTTTATTTTGTTTAAGAAAAGCACAAAAAGATTTTATTTTGATAAAATTTTTGAAAAAGACCAAAAAGATTTTTTTTTCTTTTAAGCACCTTTTATGGATGAGCATTTAAGATAGCCAAGTCACAACTTCATTCCATATATCCATGTGACTGTTTGATAGAGATTTGAGAGGCTACATAATTTCATCCATGTGCTTTACATTAGTTGGAGTCTTTGAGATGTAATTAGTGATATCTTCCTACATGTTTGACTCCTATATCCTTTATTGCACACATGCACGGCTATATTTGCTTATTGCACTTGTCTATCTCATATTGACTTGAGTGTTTCCATCTCAATTCTGTCTATACAATGTACAATATGCGATAAAACTTGACAAGATTGGAATGCATGTAAAAAACCGTTTTGGTGAGACTGTGTGTTTTTGTATAACGGGGAGGGGCTGCGAAAGGTAATCATCTATCCTTTGCGCAAAAGCCACCCTTAAAAAGGACCTAAAAATGGAGGAATTTTAATATCCGAGGTCCAAAGAGGTTAAAAGAGCCCGAAAAAATTTATAGGCAATAAAAAGCAATTCATGCCAAATATGGGCCACTTAGGTTTCACCATCAATTCTCCACAGTTTGAGAATTTAGAATGCCTCTATTCAAAATAATATCTGAGGGAGTTTGGTTGGAGAATAAAAATGGGTTTGCACTTCCTTGAAAGTCCTGAAAAAGTATAAAATCATTTTGGACGTTATTGGTGTGAAAATCATTTTGAGCTTTGATTTGTTGATTTGATTGAGTCAATATCTTATCTTGTCATTATTTTACACCAAAGGAAGCATTTGAGTTCATTCGCTAGGAATATCCAATATTCATCATGCACATATGTCATGTTTGTATGCATTGATTTTCCTATCGAATTTGATCACACCACTTCATTTATGCTATCATCGACTTGGTTGCTTTGTGTTCATTCATGGTGTGGTTTTATCCTAGTGTCACCCCGCTCGTGCTTATTTGATTTTTTCCTCTCATTTGTCTATTTGGGGACATCATAAAAAGGGGGAGAATGAATTATCTTATTATGGGGGAGATTTGAAAGATTGAGTTTGTTTATAAATTGGCATATATGTTTATCTCACTTCAAACTCGATATGTCACACGGTATTTTGCTTTTTCCCATGTGTGTAGGTACTACATGGATTATCATTGTATTGCACACCCTGATGAGAAAAGCGTTGAGATTCCTGAAGATTTGAAGATCAAATGATGCAGTCTTATTCTGATGAGAAAAGATTTGAGATTCCTGAAGATTTGAAGATCAAACGATGCAGTCTTATTCACTTGTACTCTTTCAGTTTTGGGTTCATGGAGGGGTAGATTTGTATAGGCAATAGTTTATGATTGATAATTCGGATGTTTGTTTTTATGTATGTACCGGCATAGACATAGGGGGAGATTTGTAAGGACATTTTTGTCCATGAGCATTTTATATGTCGTACGCCGTTACACCGTTGAGAAAATTCAAGAATCATACGCTCATCAACGGAATCCGAATATCAAAGGCAGAAAAGGAATCAGGGAACAGACCGGACCGATCCGGCCCAGATAAAAGAACCGATCCGGTTCCTCCGGACCGATCCGCCTAAAGAGACCGGACCGATCCGCCTGCTGAGGAGAGGCCAGTGTACCCCGGATCCATAGCGAACCGATGAAGCTAAAAAGGCCGAACCGATCCGATGTCAACCGGATTGATCCTCCTTCAAAAAGGAACCGATACGATATCACCAAACCGATCCGCCTAAAGATACCGGACCGATCCGACGAGGATAATTTCAAACAGATCGTGTTCAGATCATGTTCCGAATTTTAGGGCTCAAGTTCTCCTATTTAATCCCACTACGGGAAGTGGTTTTTCTAAGACTTCTATACACGATTTTCAGAGTAGAGAAAGCCCTAAGTCTTCACCTATTGAGTTCCAATACTCTAGGTTTTTTATTCACACAAATTCCATACATTTGTGAATCCTTTTGGTAACCCAGGAACGCAGTTTTGCAGTTCAACCCTTGTGGAGGAGACCGTTCTTCTTCTCCATTGCAGCCCTACTGGAAAGGGATAATTCCAGCCGTGACTACAGAATCCGATACCCGAGGGTAATTCTTAGTCAACTTGTATTTTCATTGTAAGCCGTTTTCTTACAAATTATAGTGAAAATAAATGGTTTTGCCCCTGTGGGGGATTTTTCCTTAATTGCATGTGTTTGAATGTTCTTGCATAGATTATCAATTTATTCAATCATATACTTCTGCATGTTTAGGGTTTGTTTGTGTTAAAAGGGTTTTATATATAACTTGATCATTTGAACGCGAGCACACACGATTCTCACTACTGTGTCTCGTTCCAGTTGTGAAGTCGAGTATAGGGCTATGGCAGTAGCTACTGCAGAAATCACATGGGTTTCCTACATACTCAAAGAAATTGGGTTGCATCTCTCCTCACCCCCTGTTCTTTTTTGTGATAATATCAGTGCTATCCACATGTCTATTAATCCGGTTCTTCATGGTCGCTCCAACCATATAGAGCTGGATTATCATTTTGTCCGTGAAAAGGTAGCTTTTGGAGACTTAATCACTCACTACATTCCATCAAAGGATCAACTTGCAGACATTTTCACCAAGTCCTTATCCACCGCCTCTTTCCTTAATTTACGATCCAAACTTGGTGTTTGGTGTCCAACCGCACCAAGTTTGCGGGGGAATGTTAACATATCTTAAATCTCCAACGTCTTTCAACAATCCCATACAAATAGGAGCTCCACAATTGACTACATGACCAACAGTTAGAATAGCTACTCAACCACTCTCCTGGAAGTTAGACTTGTTCAACTTAGACTTCGTCAGTATTGTTGTAACCTAAGTTTCATATGCTTATAAATAGCACAATAGGATCAACACATGATGTATAACATACAATCATAAATATAATTAATTCCACTGTATTCTAATACTTAATTTCATCAGTGACTACTTATGGATGCATGAATGGACTAAGCACAGGCCTTGTACAGGTCTAACGCTGGATAATTATTTCAGTACTGCAACTACTGAACAGAGTAAACTTAACCTCCTGAAGGCTTTGAATGATGCGGGTATAATTGCTTCCAATACCCAAACAAGAAAAAAGGAAAATATTGTGGGTGCAATCATGAGCAAGCAAACTGGAAACAAGAATGTATACATTTCTTGCCAGTCCATCAACAATACCCATAGCTACTTGATGGAAATCCTTATTTGCCTCACTAAAATTGGCAACGAGTATTATAATTGTCCAGGGACTGGCGGCAGAAGATATTGTGCTACTAATATTATAATTCCTAGCACTATCTCGCGTGGTGAGTATTGACCCAGTCTACATCTATTAACAGCACACCGAAATCATAGCGTAGTCCCTTAAAGATGTTGTGATGGAGAGTTGTCTCTGGTATTGTGATGTTGTGTTTATATTACTAAATTATAATATAGAATGAACAAACGACAATTGGAGTGCTAGGTTTTTGCTAGGTGATAGGCCAACTCGTTGTGAGCAAATACAAGTCAATACCATAATATCAGCTGAGATCCCCCTTATTTACAAGCACAAACGTCCTATCTTCCTAGGTCTCTCGAAGTTAATCATATTTATAAGTTGTGGAGTCATTAGGATTGGTCCTCCGTATTGTCTAACTGATCATCCTAGATTTATACTAATGTCCCGTATAAATTCGATCGACTGCTCGTGTTGGGTCATGAATGCCATGTATCTGCCATGGGGCATATACTCGTCTATAATCCCTCAATATGTTATCGTGTTTTTAGTCCCGAATAATTTTTTGATGTTTATTACTTTTTCCAATTCTATTTTTGAAATTTATTAATAAAAAAGATCTGAATCATACTCGTAGATATAACGTACTGTATGTTTCATGTTTAGTATTTTACAGGCTATATTACTCCTTCATTGTGAAAATATGCATTTGCTAGTCAGCATGCTTTCAAATTTTAGTGGTAAATCCTTTACTAGTGAAAATATTCATTTGTTAGTCCACTTTAGTAAGTAAAAAGTGACTTGAGAACAAAAAAAAGTAACTTTTCATATAATGACTTTAAAAAAGTGACTTCGGACAGTGGCAAGGGAATAAACACAGAAGTTTCGAAATAGTTGGACTAACAAATAAATATTTTTAACAAGGAGGACTAGTTAATAATTGTTCATTTATTTTATTAATAAATTCATAATAAATTGAGTAAATTATAATTATATCTAATATTTTTTTTTTGCTTGTGATCTTGATCCGGTACGGTTGATGTTGCTGCAATTTAAGGTGAGAAGTTTAATGTGTTAGTGATATATGTAAAATAAGAGCAATACTATGCTTTCTTTAATGTTGTGAATAAATCTCCCTTTCTATTCCAAATCAATTATTGCATTACCTTACATTTATGCTCTTACATTTGTAGTTGGACTCATGAGAGAGCAGTGTTGAGTTTTGCAGAATTCTATTGATCAAAATAATATAATATATGATCACATGGAATATATTGCTTTGACAATCCCTTTGGTGAAAAGATAGATTTACATACACTAATTCTTAATTCTGAACATAAGTATCAGTCATGAGATGGTAATCCTTGGAATATATTCCAAGGATGGCGTCATCCTAAAATTAGCACTAATTTTTTGTTGCAAAAAAAAGTCTATTGGCTACATACATATTTTTTTAAAATAATAAATAAATTATATTTTGACTTAATTTTTTATAGCAGGTTTAAATATTTTGTAGACCCATATAAAAAAGTCAGTTCAAAATAATCCTTTTTCTATTTTTAAAAAAATGATCAAACTTTTGCAGCTTTCACAGCACTTTAAAAGCTGCGAAAATTTAACCAATACTTTTATAAAAGAAAAAAAACTATTTTGAGGTGATTTTCTAATATGAGTCATTTGAAATGTTTAAATACCACATAAAAAACTGAACTGAACAATTTTTTTTAATATATTCAAAAAATAGGTTTGCGGAAGCAAATATGTATACTTTGTATGTATGAAAGTCGTTCTCTCTCTCTCTCTCTCCCTCTCTCTCTTTGTGTGTGTGTGTGTGTGTATATATATATATATATATATATATATACAGTACTTCTCTTGTGCGAAGTAGTTCGCATTTTAAGAATGCGGACTGTACATGTATTACCTGGCGGTGAGCTCAGAAAAGAGAGATAGTGTGCCTATAATTTAGTCGATAATTTCTAGCCTCACCATTAGGTGACACATGTCCGATCCGCACTCTTAAAATGTGGACTAATATATATATACACACACACACACACACTAGGTTGTGCGCGTGCGAATGGCACAGTGAAAAGTTGAGACAAATGGTGTTTCCCTTTTTTATTCATGTTTTTCAGTCCGTTTAAGAAAACTCCTGAGTATTTACATATTTATATACCTGCCTCTCCATCTTCCGTACTCCAGCTATAGTAGGTGTGTTTAATATTTTTTGTTGGCATTTGTTAACTCAATATTTTTTTTAACACAAAGAAAACAACTCGAAATATTTTTAAAATTAGCACAGAATTACAAACATCGCCAAAATGAACATCACAAACAAAATCATGACAAAGAGATGACATAGAAAATTCACAACTCAATGCTTCAGATGTGTTGATTTGTGCTTTGTGTAATTGAAAATTCAATTCTAACATTTACAATGCCAATATAAAAAAGGAATAAAATAAACATTGTGATATAATTCAAACTATCTAATTCTTATTACTTCATTGTGGTATAATCCAACTAACTCAACCAGTTTGTCTTTATACTTATTTTCTTCTGCTGATACAGTCTGATATAATGCAACTAAGATGCCCTCTCACATATACTCCATCAAATGACCCACCAACACCAAAAAAGGACAAACTTCTTTTTATCCATTCCATCCAATAGGCTCATACGATGGGAATATAATCCCCTGTAGCTATCCTTATTTATCGGCCGAAACAATGTTATAAACAAACACCAAAATGAAAACTTACCAACCCCAACACTGCTATAAAATTTGATGGTTTGAGATATAAAAAGTACTCCACGCCTACAAAAATGTAAATCCATAAGCGAATAGATTTCGAGAGATTTACCACCACCGTCTAAGCTGCATAGGAACAAAAATATTGCTGCACAGCAAAAGAAACTTATTTTGCAACAAAATGTTAAGTAAACAGTAATAAGCTGCACAGTTAAAACACCATTTAAATAACAAAGTCAGGATACTTTAAGATTTGCAAAGCCGCACCCAACTCTCATTTTTTTCTCTGACTCTGGCCACTGTAGATATCGTGTGAGTCCCAGTTACTGTATAATTAGATAAAAAAATTTTTGCGTATGATGAGTCGTTGTCTTCAAAATCATGTCTCAAAATTTCTTGAATATCTACAAGTATGATGTAAACTTGTATAACGATAATAAGAGTATCAATCCAACTTTCAAAAGCGAGAGAACTAAATGTAAATTAACTTCCAAAATGTTTTTATTTCTTATATATATATATATAAAGAGAGAGAGAGAGAGAGAGAGAGATCAGATTAAGGCCTCAATGAGGCCCATTTTTTTTAAATAGTAAAAAAAAAAAATTTGGAGCTAATTTTTTTCTGTTGTTTTTAAACATTTCAGTAGGACCATAAAAAAATAATTAGCTCAAAATGAATTTTTTTATTATTTTAAAAAAATGGGTCAAACTTTGTCAGTTTTTAACAGTTTAAAAACAACTTAAAAACTGACACAGTTTAACCGATTTTTCTAAAATAGTAAAACAAATCATTTTGAGTTGATTATTTTTTTATGGTCCTATTAAATTGTTTAAAAACCACAAAAAAAAATCAGCTCAAAAATATTTTTTTTACTATTTTAAAAAAATGGACCTCATTCAGGGTCCTCAAACTGGGACCTCACTCGATACTTTCCCTATATATATGTGTGTGTGTGTGTGTGTGTGTGTGTGTGTACACTTTAATCTTTTAAAACAATTTTCAATGGTAACTATGCTACTCAACTAGTGAATAAAATATGAACGAAATCAAATACTAAAATAAAAGAAATATGAGGTAAATAAATGTGAAAACGGACAAGAAATGGGACTACACCACATGTTCTAGTTATTCTAATTAATCAGTTCATTTATTTAAAAGATCCCAAATTATTATTCTCAATGCACTTATAAATAATGAGACAAATTTGCTTAAAATTACAAATCCTCTCATTATAAATTTGTACATAAGAACTCATTGATGTGGAAGAAGCCAAGTGTCCGTGTAGTTAAGCCAATCGTTGTTATCGGCTTCCAACCACAATTGATTTATTTCTTCTAAAATAAAAGTGTTAATGTAGGGTTGAAACAATTAGTGCTCTTATATCACATATAAATGTGGAAGACAATTTTAAAAAGATTTTATCTTGTATCCTAAACATGCATCTATTGTGATAAAAAATCAAACAAAGCAATCAACTAAGGCCAAGTTTCAGGAAAAAAAACCAATCGGGTGAAAACTCTTATTCTCTTAGAAATCTACAAGACAGTCGACTTATAAACTACTTGATAACCGCCACAAGCATAAAACGCTAATCTTCGCAAATCTTTAATGAATAACTATGATCCTCGGAAGAATCATAAGACTATAGTCCTTCATCTTCAGCCTCAGCTTTATCTTTAGTAGTGAATACCCGCAGGTATCACAAGTCAGCCATAGAGATCCTCCCCACAAGGTGTATGAAAAGACACGAAACTTTTGAGGGTTTAAACAAATTCATAAAAACAATATTCAAGGATGTTTTGTTGTGAATTAAAAAGTGTTTTCACAACACAAAAGGTGAAGAACATTCGCAAACGTTATGCAACAATGGAGTTGGCAAAAGTCTTAAACGTTTTGAACACGAAACAGGTATTTATACAAAATTTAAGTCGGTGGGTCGTTCGAACGAGTGTAAACGATCGTTCTAACGACAAGCTTTTATCGTTCGAATGAGGTGATCTTCACTACTAACGAGATCATGAAAAATGAAACAGTAAGCTCTCGTTGGAAACACATTTGAAGAATGTGTTAAAATTACCTTCTAACTACTTTAGCATCTCGTTTGAACGAGATATCCATCTCGTTTGAATGAGATTAAAAAAATCAAAATATTTTTCTTTTTCGAAATAAAAAGTTGTTCGTTTTTGAAAAAAAAATAAACATACTAAACATAATTCAGTGAATTAATCTAAACTCTAAATTGTTTTACTACCTTTATGGGATGTCGAGAAGTCTTGAAACTTTTAGATTCTTAAGTTCGATTCGTTTTAACAGTGCGTGACAATTTGTAACAGGATACACCAAACTAGTACAAAATTATGCTATGAACAATGTTGAAAAATTTATTTTTACAAATCTCCCCCTTCGTCTATTCTGGTACAAAACAAAAAAACATTACTGAAAACTGAATAACATAAAAATCTCCTATGACGAAAATACTAACACCTTTTTTAACCCTAGAACATAATCAGTCTCTTTATCTCCAAACTTCTTCTTCTTCCATTTCGCAAGTTTTGTCTTCATCCCTGTGACTTTGAATTCCTCTTTAAGTACTTACACACATGAGACAAAAACATATACCCTCGTGGCGCATCGAGTTTGAAACAAAGTAAAACTCACAAATGAACTCTTCCCCATAAATCAAACTCATTTTTAATTTGCTATCCCCTTTTGTTTTTATTCGAAATAGACAAAGAAGTAGAAACATAAACATGAAATACGAAGCATCATGTAGAAAATAAGATATCATCACAAAAGATATAAATCAAGCATGTGCAATGATCATCTCAAACGCAAACACAACAAACTATTTTCGAAATTTTTTTAATTCTTTTAAAAAAATAATTTTCACAAATACAACATGTAATACCATATATAATATATGCTAAATATATCAAATAAAATCCATCACACATAAAAAGGTATAAACGACCAGAAAACATGACACAAAATACATAAGATTTATACACTAGCATAGTATCAATGTGTCCAAATGTGTGAGATGGAATGAATGGGTGTGAACTAGACACAAATGAATTATTACCCAAACACTCAAATATGTTCAAGAAGTTATAATGGACCACAAAACATTATCAAACTAAGCTTTAGCTTCATGTGAAATAAAGTTGAACTTATGAACAAAAGAAACTTAATGCACAAAAGCCTAGAATATTAGTGATTCTACAAACCAATAGCGTCATGACACTTCAAAAAAAAGTTTCTTTTAAAACCCTATTGTTTGAGATAGATAAAACATAGTCTTTAAAATATATTTTTTGGGGCGGTATAATTTACCGTCTCAAAAACTATTATTTATTACGACTGATAATTATACCCGTCTCAAAAGAGGTCACTTTTCGAGATGATTATTTTTTTCCGTCATATAAAGTAAACTAAATGAGACACTAAAATGTTTGTTGTCTCAAAAGATATACCAAATAAGACGGCATAAAAAAAACCAAGTTTCCACCGTAAATAATTTTCATCTCCCGCCTTACTTTACCCATAAAATAGAGAAAAAAAGAAGAGAGAAATCTCGATTGGTACTCAACATCTCTCTCTCTCTTTCTCAAAAACCCAATCGGTCGAACCCCAGTACTGGTCAGTGGCTACCGAGTCACTGCCTAGAGCTTTCTCTATCATCCATCTCAGGTTTGTTCTCTCTCTCACCCACACAGACGTACACACAAACAGGCACACCCACACCCACACACGCACACAGTGATGCACAACCACATACGCATGAGCACAAATCTTTAAAGTTATGGTTTCCGATTTAATTTTGTTTGGGGTATTTAAAGAGACAAATACAATCTTCAAATTTAGGGATTCCATTTTCATTTTCAATTTCATTTTCTATTATGTATTCACCTTCACTTTGAAAAAATCGATTATTGATATCATTTTTAGGAAAATGTAATTAAAATAAATTTATTTTTGAAAAGCCAAATTTTCATTTAATCAATCATATAAAATGCAAGATTTTTTATAATTATCTGCAATATGTTGGCAATATGTCTGAGACTGCCAAAAATCTCTATAATTATGTTGTTGCTGTTTTTTTCTACTTTTTTTATTGGCCATTTTTACAATTCTTTTATTGGGTTGTATTCACTCAGTTTTGATTGAGGGTTTCAAAATTCTACAATGAGAATTGAGGTAAATACTTTTAGTGGTTGATTAGGGAAGAAAACAGTAAATTTATTGTTTGTATATTTTATTTTGTTCCCATAAAATGTAAATTGCAAATTGGAGTGATTGCAGGACACCAATTTAATTTTGTATTGTGTATTCACCCTTAGATGAAAAATTCAATTACTGATATAATTATTAGGAAAATGTAATTAAGATATTTTTATTATTTAAAAACCAAATTTTCATCTAATCTACTATTATATAAAATGCAATATTTTTATAATTAACTGCAATATGTTTGAGTTTAAGAGTGTCAAAAATCTTTATAATTTAGTATTCTTAGTTGAATTTAGTTTTGGTGTTCACCGTCGGTTCAATCCATTATCGATTTCGACCTAAATTTCATTTTGGGTAGTGGGTCGATTTCCATTCAATCTTCCCGTCATTTATGCTTGCATTTGTCATTTCTGTTTGCATTTTCAAAAGAAAATAATGAAGAGCATAGCTTTTATAAGAGCATTGCATTTTGCCATTTTTTCCTCTGCCTTCTTAAACAGGTTTCACCAACTTTTATAAGAGGTACCTATGGGAGGTTTACTCAAATTGCGACATGTCTTGGACTTATGGGAGCTCTAATCATTAGAATTATGGGCAAGGAAAATGTGGGTTGGTAATAATCATGACATAGAGACACAATGATTTGATATTTAAACGATTTCCTTATTTGTTAATCTATTTGAACCTAATGAAAGCACATGGTTTGTTTCGTTGAATATTATAATGATTAACTGTTTTCTTCTCTCTAAATGATGAGGGTAGGTATGTGCTACATTACTTACTCTATTGATGGAGTTCTGTGCAGAGTCTCCTCATTAGCTTTTTAAGGTGACTTGCCCTCATTTGTGACTTGTGCCTTAAACAACTAATTTATTGGTTTGGATTTACTACATTTATAGAGAGTTGATGAGTTTGATCGTGAAAACTTTTCCACATCACCCCTATACCACCCAAACAAATATACACATAGAGAACGTATGGGCCTCACCATCTGTTATCAATTGATCTCAGTTGTCTAGTCTGACATTGATTTGATTTTAGTTTAGTGGTATCCACTCACAAAATGCGTTAATTATACTACTAAAAACAACAACACAAGAACTCCTTATGTAATTATTAAAAATTGATAAAAGGCCGCACCTAGTGTGTGATTCCTCCTTCAAGTTAAGAAACATAGAAATTGTCTCATTGTTAAAACCAAAAGTTGCTATCATTGTTTGAAAATATTTTTTATGGTCTAAAATTTAATTAGTTGTTTTTCAAAATAATATTTTTTGAAAAATTTATAATTCCCAACCATCAACTATAATCGGTTCGAGTCAAGCTACTCGTACTTGTAATGATCGTTTTCTCAACACACGTTTATTGGCACATAAGGCAACTCACAACCAACAATGATGTTTCGGGATGTGGGCATGCTCAATTATAACTCCACGGTCCAGCATGTCGTGGATGTGGCACTGCGCCATTTTCTTTTTAATTTAATGATACAATATGGTGACCTTTTCTTCTTCTCTTTATGACATCTTTACTATTTGTAGATAATAAGAAATTTTCATGGTAAATCATGGGTTTGAAGGAAAATAAATATTTGGTATCGCCGTTTCATGTCTTTGTCTTTATTCAGTTGAATACTTTGATGTTGATGATATTGTAGATCTTGAACATGACAGCATGAACTAGTGTCAGTATCATAACTCTATCTAAAGATAATTTGTTTTTAGCAGTTTTCTACTTGTTGTTGCTCATTTAAGGAGATTATTTTTAATCTTATTAATTTTTTTTGTAGTAGATTTTGATTGTTTATTATACCTCATATGTGTTAAGGTCACTGGGACAAACATCTTCCCAGATGTCTTGCTTAACGATATCGATGGGTCAGATGAAAATACTTTGCTGCTAAGATTAAATCTTTCAGTTGATGTCATGGTGAGTCATAGTGAACTGAGTACCTCCAACGTAGATCTATTTCCTGTACTTTGAGCCTCTTGCATTCTGTT
This sequence comes from Sambucus nigra, assembly GCA_949130495.1. Lineage (NCBI taxonomy): Eukaryota > Viridiplantae > Streptophyta > Magnoliopsida > Dipsacales > Adoxaceae > Sambucus > Sambucus nigra. Next base: position 391,629,265 of record OX422224.1, on the reverse strand, counting down.
ATGGATTATAAGCGTTTTTGCTGAATCTATGAATGTCAATTTTTAAGTGATTTACATTTCAAAAGATTTTTCATATTGATTTCTGGCCCACAATTTGTGCTAGGAAGTTATTAAGTATGAATTAGTTATTTGATGATTATAGTTAAATACTTTTGTGCGACATAATTTTTCTTATTTGTTCATTTTAGTTGTTTACATAGTAAGGATCCTTATTTCTCCTCATTGTGTTTTTATCTTTTATGATCTCTATTGAAAAAACCAGGTAAGGAGAACTCCACAGGTGGGTGGGGTCGCTCAGCAGAGCTGACCTTCGGTATAAGCGAACAAGGCTGCCATTTAGAGCATCACGAAATTTTATAAAACTTGTATGTATATAATATATTGCTCAAATAAAATTTAGTGGGTCAATATATGGGTGTGTTTGTGTTAGTGTTTTTTTTGTGTATTTATCATTATATGTATGCGTGTGTGTGTGTGTGTGTGTGTGTGTAAGACTCTGAGTAAAAGTTTTCCATGGGCCCCAAAAATCATAGGTTTTGGTCAGGTTTGAGTAGTTTTGGCAAACACATTCAGTTCAAGGAGGATAAGAGCAAGACGAACGAATTTCGGGTTGATATGTGGTGCAGTGAGAGAAATTTGGCAAGTAAGTTTTATAGTTTGTTCAGGATAGAAAGCCTAGTTGCTTACACAATTTGCTTCACGGATTGTAGGGTAGTTTTGAAAACTTTTGCATTGTGCAGAGTAGTAAAAGATTTATGGAACATGCTTCGAAATATTTTTTTTTTATCTTTGTTAATTATAAAGCCAACTAGAGAATAAATTTTGAGTGGGAGTTTGTACATGTGGCTAAAGAGAAGCCATAACGCAGCTCTTATATGCCTATTGTGTTGTATCTAGAGAGTAATAGAACAAAGATATTTAGAGATGATCAACAACCTATTCGTGCACTTCATTGTTGGGCTTTGGGCAGCCATGTCTTGTTTGGGCTCCTTTGTTACTTAATATTACTTTTGTGGGAGCATGGATAGAGAAATCGGTAGATAATTTTGTATACATCTCACGTACATGTGTTGTACCCTGATATTTGCAGTTCAAAATATGGTTTTGTAGCAGGGTAATGCACTGAGGTTGTTGGATCACATAGAGGACGGAGGTGTTACATAGTTTGGAGACTATGTGCTCAAAGGAGTAAGACAATTTTAGGGAGTCAATGCTAGTTTATTATGCTTCACGTTGGTATCTAATGATTTTTTTTCTCACTTATTTTTTCATATGGACCACCTATCACTGAATTTAAATACTGGTTCAATTGTCCACATGAAGGACATGATACTTTTAGTCAATTAGAGGGTCCTATTTTACTTGTGGGTGTTCTCACAAGTGAACCTACTTTTTTGTACCAGCAGCAACAATTGTTCGGCTTCTATCACCTTTGTCCCTATGCGTGGATCATATTTGCGATTATGTGGAGTGTCTATATATCGCCTTCTAACGTTGCGATCTTCAGTGATATCATATTGGAGTGAGTTTATTATGATTATATCCAATGAGGTGATTCACTAGCATAATTTAGCTCTATTGAAGACTTCCTAACATGTTAACTCACTGGATACGAGTTCTTTCACTTTGGGAGATGCAAAGCGATTAGGTAAAGCTTGAATTGACTATTAGGGTTTACCAATTTATTATATTCTTATATATATTTTTCATATTTTTAGTTTTGTTTTCTTCAGTTTAGTTCTTAATTATTAATTTAGGAATTTTATTGTTTACCTAGCAAGAACTGCCTCTGCGTGATTAGCAAGAAAATACCTTCGCAACATTAATCCCTAAAAAAACTATATACTTTCTAGATAAAAGTCATTTTTGGGGAAAAATTGAGCCTTGCTACCCTATTATTTTCTTCTCTCTCTTTGTTTCGAGAAAGTTAGGAGCATACTATTTTGATGAAGTTTGGGGAATAGAGGAGAATACAGGACATGAGGGACTGTTTTGATGATGTTTCTTTCTGAATTTGAGATTGGGGAGTATTCTGCATACTATTTTTAGGTCTTTTTTATGTGGGACCATGGGTAGATAATATTTTATTTAGTGATTTAGTTGCTTCATCAAACTTGTTTAACAAATAAAAATAGGGATTTTATTTTCTTTCCTTATTTGGATCCATTGTGAAAAAGCGTATAAACACCAGGCTTATAATATGTGGATGGTAGACTTTAACAGTGAACTTGTGTACCGAATTTTATTCCAAGAGTTTGGAATATTTTTTTTTCTTTTGCTTCTTTTTTTCCTTACATTCTCTTATTAGGATGTTAGTCTGCTCTTCGCCACAATTCATCAATCATGGTTTCTAAATCAAATTGGTGTTGGGACTAATTTCTTGATAGTGGTTCTGCATGAAGATCTATTGAAACTTATTGTTCTAAATTACATGCCTCCTATTTATAGGAGGCTTAGCTGTAAATGTTAACCGAGAACTTCTGGGATGGTCTAGCTGCAAATTTGCCTCTTTATAAAGCGTGCACTTAAAGAATGTCAATTTTTAAGCTAGCTTGATGTTGATTGTTCATAATTGATGGTAAATTCCTCTATGTATTCTAAATGAAGAACACGAGGACTGAAGTACTTCTCTCTCAATCGAAAGGTCGAGTCATAGTCCTTGATATAAACCACATCCCAAGTGTCCTTTTGCTCAAGTCATTAAACCGTAATACTCTTGAGGATCCCAATGTGGTGGCAATTTTAATTTAAGCATTCGTCTTGCTCATCTCATTTTTTTCTTGTAATTATTTTGTGTTCTTGAAATTATTCCTTGTTTACGTTCGGATTTTAATGTGTTCCCTCTTGCTCTTTCTTAAAGGTTATGGCGAGGAGTCATCGAGCTGAACGGGAGGAAGAGATTCCATCCAGGTGGTGGTAGTCCTATCTGAATTTTAATAATCTTGTGGTCCAAAATAGGATGAGAGGCAGGACAATCATCGTCATCCAGGTGGTCAGAAATAGTGGGGCCATTAGGGTCATTCAGGTAATTAGGGGCAACGTCAGTGCTTCAGCTAGAGGCTCTGTAGAGGGCCTATTCATTATTTCAATTGTGGTCGAGAAGATCACAAATCAATTGTTTGCATAGCGCCGCATAATCAGCAGGTTGGACCTGCTCAGGATTCTCCAACACATGCTTTTGTTGTTTTTCCGAGTGAGTTCAACATACAAACTATGGTTAATTTATTTTCTTCTCGAATTCACATTTTGTATGTTTCGGGTCCTTTCCATTTCTTTATTTTTAGACAGTTAGTTGTAGATGCTGGTTTGATTACTTCTAGACTACTAATACCAATTAGAGTAGACTCCTTTACATGGACCAGGGACACTTTATGATTCTTGAATTGAAACTGCAAGAGAGGAGGTATCTGACACATGATCTTGAGTTGGCTGCTGCAGTGTTTGCACTAAAGGTGTGGAAAAACTACTTGTTTAAACTCTTTACACACCACAAGAATTTTAAGTGTATAATGTAATAACCTCTAGTTTTCCCCAAATTTTATTTCTAATTCTTGCTGAGTCTTAAATGGGGGTGTTTATTAAATTGGACTTTGATAAGCCGAACTATGTGATAGGGTTGTGTTTGTTAACTCGAATCTTGTCCATTAATTAAATAATCCAGAGAAAACCCTTTCACATTTGAAATGATATGAATTGTACTTGACTTTCAGGCTGTCGGAATCAATTTATATAAATATTCTCAATTTGAATTACCGGTGACTTTCAAGCGGTTATTTGGGTCGGATGGCCCTTCCACTTTATAGCCTCGAGAAGATATTCCCTCCGAGTTTCTTTGATATGTGAATTTTCTATTGGTTGGTGTACAGTATTCTTAGAATCAATTTTAATGTTTAAAGCAGGTTGGCTACTTGTGGTTTTCATGAATAAATAAAGGAGATTATGTCGATTTAAAAAAACGGTAGTTAGATATTTATATTGTTTGTGATGATAATATACTATATTGATTCATTGCACATTGTATAGTTGAAGAGTGGGATATTAATTTTGACACTGTTTTTTTTTTCAGGTTGCAAATTTTGTAGAACATGCAATGCTAATTTGTGATTTTGGAGATCGTATACGTTTTAACATTGCGGGATTACTTTGACAAAAGTATTTCGTGTTTTGGAGTATAATAAATTAATGTATCTTTGTTGTCAAGTTTAATATTTGAACTTGGTGTTATAATTTTTGTTTTTATGAATATTTAGAGATGCTTGTGAGAACTCTAACTATTGTTGAATGAAAATGATTCGTTGTGTTTGGCTGAAAATCATCTTATATATTATATTTTTTGATTATTCGGTGATGCTTTAATAAATTATCTCAAATGTAATTCAATTCTATATTAAACTTTAGCGATAGATTTTATTGGCATAAAAATTTTAAAATCCCTTCACCTCTTTTGGGATGGTTAAAACTGACCCAAAAATATATTAAAGACGGCTATCTTGCCTTCTCAAAAAGATCTTGTAAAATAGTAACGTTTTGAGATGTATTAATTTCCGTCTTAAAATCACTCTTATGGGACAACTATCTTGATGTCTCAAAAGGATTATATAAAATGATGAGCTTTTGAGACGGATCTGTTCACATCTCAAAAAACTCTTTTGAGGTGGCTACGGTGTCACATACAATATTTTTAACTCCCTATCAAAAAAGCCCCCCTTGCCGACCCAAATATCGTCTCAAAAAGTATTTGAGACGGATAAACTATTTTTTAGGACTGTTAGGCCACCATCTTAAAAGCTACTTTTTTTTAAGTGTGATAAAATAAGCATAACTAGGATGTATTGTACAAATCCGTTGATTTCCAACCAAACTCCCTTAAAATATAAACATAATCATATTTTTCAAATCTTTTATTTTTTTGAATGATCATATAAAACTAAACTATTTGTCCCTTTTTGGCAAATTATACTGTTTTTATTTCCTTAATTTTCTCTTGAACTCTTTTCAAATGGTGGCTTTAACGACGAGTTCACTTGACTCTCGCAGCCCTTTTCAGTGTACACTCATTTTTTCAATACTAAACAAAATATCACGGGCAACGATTCTTACATGCAAAAATCCCCCATAGTCACATAGACATATAGATGATAAAATTGATGGGAGAACATCTCACCAAGCTCAAATATGCATAGTGAAGTAAAAATCCAACAAGCTCGTGCATGCGTGTGTGGAGGCATATACAAATTCGAATTCGTAAAGCAAATCAAGATCGAAACAACTCTATAAACATAGTTAAGATCAATTTAAGTATTTAAAGTCATAACAAAATGTCCAAGCCACATAAAAATTGCAGAGTGAATTAGTTATATCTCATCCTTTATCAATTATATTGCACATATTTTATTTTTTATAAAAAAACAAAATAAAGAAAAAGAGGGCTACACCTATAAATTCCGACGGGATTATTCATCACATTTTCTTAAAACTAAAACCCCCTTTTCTACACACACACACACACACACATATTACAAACTCCCGTTTGAATCTATGGGATAAACTCCACCCTTGCGCCGCAAACGAACTACGTGGACTTTGACACCTTTATAGTCTACGTAGGCGTTTCGGGTTAAAATCCGAGACTCGAGTTCAATTTTTCAAGTTTTCTATTATCCAATTTTCATATTTTCAGTTTTTTATTTTTTCCCTATTTTATCGATGTAAATATTATTCATATATATCATACTTGTGATTCACACTTGCACGTCCTATCTAACACACATTTTTTTTATAATTAAATGATTGTATTAAAAGCCAAGCACTAAGGGAGGGAACCCGTATATAGGGAGTGTACAAAACAAAAGCATAAGAAGAGGAAAAAAGAAATACAAACCGGAACCAAAACACAAACACCCAAACTACAAAGTAGAGTGGATCTCCTACACGAACTCCAGTAAATCCTGAGTCATAACGGTGGTCTTTACCTTATACCAACTAAGAATATCTAAACAATATTATTGTTTCATTATAACGATCAATATCTCGATAAACGCATACATCGTATCTTTAATTATTATTTTCGAAACACTCCTATGGATAACCTCCCTCTATCTTTTCCATGATATGATCGAGCGATCATGATCTTCATTTATATATACACGCACACACACACACACTGCACGGAGAACTTAAGGGAAATACTAACATAAGTGCATGACAGACCGAAAGGGCGTCATGTGCGCCTAAAACCTTCCCATTACGTAACTTAGCCCCCAAACCTTTGAGCTATTAGTTTCGTAAGCATTAGTTTGTCTTTGATGCCGCTCTCTTGAGGCGACGACATATTCTTTTGCCTATTTTGTGGAAAATAAGCTGGCTACTCCTTCTCTCCCTCTATGAGTGTGCGTGCACGAGCGTCGAGAACCCCTCAAGATGCGCAAGAGAGGTAAAGAGTCTAAGGAAGGGATGGCCACACATATAAATACAAACTTCTCCCTTAGCTCAAGGGACAACTCGAATCGCTCATATGCATACCATACTGAGCTATTGTAAATCCTACTAAAAAATACCAACGTGAATGTAGGCCATTTTACAGCTGAACCACTCTAAAAATCTCTTCTCTTGTGTATGTGGTTTGATTTACTCCCTATATAATTATATGTGATTAAAAATCTGGATTTAGTCTATTTTTAGACATCAATAATAGTATTTTCACTTTAAAATTCATACAACAATGTATACAACTTTTATTCATTGTCAAATGTTCAATACATACAAATTAATCGTTTAGCATATATAAAATAACCGTGAATATATATTTGGATATGATCACAAATGAACATAAAAACCGAACTTTTTAATGAACCATAAAAAAAAACACTTAAGAACCCATTAATTTTAATTCCTATAGTGTAATTGGTCCACGTCAGCGGCAACTGACACGCGTGTGACCCTCAACCACCCACCCCCTACCCCCACCACGACAGACCACTAGTTAAAAAAAATTAAGTTGCTGGAATGTTTACTCAGGGGTAAGGGGTGCCATGGTGGGGATGGGGTGGGGGTAGGAGTGTGTAAAAAAAATATTCGATTGACACGCGTGTCCGTTGTCACTGGCACAGAGCAATTACGACATAGGAATTAAAGTTAACGGGTTGTTAGGTGTCTTTTTTGTTAAGGTTCATTAAAAAATTTGACTTTTAGGTTCACTTGTGAACTTCTCCCCATATATATATACTAGCGGATGCCCGTGCCCGAGGGCACGACGATAAATTTGCCCCTGTGATAAAACCCAGCCCATAATAACCAACCTTTTTTTTAAAAAAAACTTTTAAAAAAATATTTAAAAAATTTTATTTTTAAAAAAAGTATATTATTAAAAAAATAATATTGTATATATGTATTCATGCATGTGTATGCATGCAAGCATGCAACACATAAAATGCCATGGATGTTTATCATACATGTTTATCATGCATAAGTTACTATTCAAAATACCACCATTGTCCCATATTACACACACACACACACACACATACACTCCTCCCCTCCATTTGGGTATCAATTGATAATTGTGCCCATAGGCTTCCAAAATCTAAATGTCCACTTTTTTACCTCCAAATAAAACAAATTCATTTGATAAAAATGAAAAATTATAGTTTCAATAAAAATGTTTTCTTAAAAAGAAACTATTTTAATAAAAATCTGTTTTGAAAATAATTTTTTAAACTTTTTATAACTATTTCAAAAAACATTTCAATTGTTTGAAAAAAAAACGTGTCTTTTTAAAAAAAATGTTTATGAAACATAATTTTTTTATATAAAATTAGATTTGTTTTTACAAAAAAAAACTATTTTAACTATTATATTTTTTATAAACAATTTTTACTTAACTACTAAATGAAATTATTTTATATAAAATAAAAACATTTAACAACTTATATGTTTTAACGTTATTAATATACTCAATTAACACTCAGGGAAATTCATGTTTACTCTTGTACATTAGTTGAAATTCATATATTGCGCGTGTGTAAAAGCTAAAAAAAAGTAGCTGGTCCCTCACCCAACTCACCCAAACTCTTAAAAACAAATGAAGAAAACATGGTTATTATTCTCCCAAATATAATATCTAAAAAAAAATTTAACAATTATTCTGTGTAGAATTATTTTCTTCGTGTTAGTTGTTTTATGTTCATTTAAGTATTTTCTTAAAAATCTTGGAACTTCTATTTGCATGAATTTAGATTTTTTATTTATAAGAAAATGAGCCATACAACCAAATTCAAATTCAAATAAAACAAAATATATAAATTCCATTGTACACCCAACAATTTTGTTTTTTATTTTGAAAATTAAATATCTCGAAAATATACATTCGTTTGAAACTGTTAGAAAACAAATGTTTGCATGCAACATTTTCCAAACCTGCACACAACAAAGTCAGGAAGAGCTGTTCAATAAGATTGTCAGGAAGAACTATTCTAAAGGAGTTAATATCGGAACTCTTTAGAAATTGCATTTGTAACAGCTAGTTTAGTTTCCTTCTATTTCTCGTTATTAATCTATGATTTATAACGTGGGTTCCTTTTATTTTGCAACGTTACTATTTGAAAGAAGTATATAAAGAAAGCCATCGATGATGAAAAAAACAAGCAAATAGTTACAGACTTATATATGAGTTTTGAGTTGTGAAATTCATCATGGTATCAGAGCTGTAAAGTTGTAACGAGTAATCTCAATCCTAGTAGTCCTCATGGTTTTAGCATTTTTCGACAGCGGTAGCTACCTTTAATTTCTACCGTCCACCGGGCATAAAACACGATGGAGTCTGCTGCAATTGTCGCCCCCATATCACCAACAAATGAAATAATGCTTGGAGTGTTATGTCTACTATTTATAAATAACAATTGTATAGAATTATGAATTGTTAATATAATTACAGAATTAAAATAGAATTACAGAAATGAAACACTTACTTGAATTTGCAGAAATAATAAAATAATTAAAGATAAATCTGAGCCCTGTTATGAACAGTCTCCTTAAGACAATTTATTCCCTCCAATGTGCTCCGAGGTTGATGAATATTGTCTCCCAAGATAGAACGGATTTTCTAATTAATTATGTAGCACGACAATAATTAATTACAACGAACTCAAATTATGTGGCTTTTACTCAACAACAATGCAAGATATGTTATGCAGGAAAAAGAATTTTTGGAACAGATATGACAGGAATTTTCTGGGACAAAAATGACAGCAATTCTGGAGGAGAAAAATTTTTCATTGTTAAATAAGGAGGGAGGCATCTGTATTTATAGCAAAGTAACAATAACTGTAAAAAAAAGTTAATCAGTTAAACGAAATTAACTGCTGACTGTTGACAATAACTGCCAACAGTTTATTAATTAATTAATTAATTAATTTCGTAATTAATTAATAATTAAAGCCCAGAAAGTTAAATAAATTCGGCCCAAAAATGTAGGAGATTTTTATAAGTCCGAGCCCGAGCCCGAACCGAGTCGAGCCAGACGGATGTGCGCGCGCGCGCGTGTGGACTTTTGATCGAAAGTCAACCCGTGCATAGCTTAGGTCATCTCCCCTTCAAAGAGTTGGGATACCCCAAGGTGTCCAAGCCTTAGTCCATACTTATGGTGTTATTAACTCATCGAATTTCCACTACTCTTCCAATGTGGGACAAGAGTTAAAACACACCCAATTCATTAACTTTCATTGCTTTGTGAGTCACTTTGGGGACATATTTATCATTCATAACTTATTAAAATTGGATGTATGAATATACTACGTTAATCTCCTTACGGAGGTGAACGCGTTCGTATATGGTCCCTCGATTTTCGTAGTGTGGGTCCCACCTAAATTTGAGCTCAAAGTTGCTCAAAATTTTGTCCAGAAAATTCTGGACAGCTTTCTAAAACCCATTCAAGTCCAATTTTCCAACAATCCCCCACATGAATGATATATTGCTATAAATAAAACCAAACAGATGCTAATGCAGATGCAGACACAAGTTGAGTAAAACTGAAGACTTATTGCATCGGGAGAAGTACCCTAGTGGCCTTGAACTTTCCTTAGTGATATACTATCGGATTTACTTGGTTAATCAGTAGACTTCACGTCCTTGAACCTTCAACCATTTTTGTAAACCTAGACAACAGTATTCACACAACAATTCTTCAACACAGTTGGTTCTCACGTTTGTGTTCATTTTAGCCGTGAACACCACTTGGTTCCGCAAGTATTTTAGAGAATATGCCTTTCATTATTCTCATTGAAGTGGCCCCCTTCTTACTCACGTAGGTGACTTCCATAAAGAGTATTCTGCAATACCCCACTTAGACGTACTAAGATATAGATGTCATTAAAAGCATAACTTATCCTAATTTCGCGACAAATATGCACTGTCTCATCTTTGGAATGGATAGGATTAAATATCCTCCAGTGCTCACTGAATACAACGTAGTTCGGTTTGCCCATTGAACCTAGATCTTGGGATCTCCAGTCACCTAGGTTGGGTTGCCACTATATTGATTCTTATTTATTTATAGGCTTTAGACCCATTCCTCTCGATGATCTTTCAACTTGCTCTCGGTTTAAACCTTTCGTTAGTGGAGCCGATATATTATCTTTTGACTTTGCATAGTCAATTGAGATAATTCCGTTTGAGATAAGTTGTCTAACGATAGTATGTCGTGACTTTCCGTTATACATGTGATTTTGTTCCCTTCCAATCGCTGATTGGCTATCGCAAGTTTAGACCAATTTGGAACATCCTCTAAGAAATTTCGAAGCCATTCAGCTTCTTCTCCAGCTTTGTCTAGTGCAATGAATTCAGATTCCATTGTCGATCTAGCAATGCACGTTTATTTTGAGGATTTCCAAGATACGGCTGCACCTCTGAGGGTAAACACATACCCACTCGTAGACTTAGAGTCTTTTGTATCAGATATCCAATTTGCATCGCAATGTCCTTTAAGAACAGCTAGATATTTTGAGTAGTGCAGTCCATAGTTTTGAGTATATTTTAAATAACCCAAAACTCTCAATATAGCTTTCCAGTGATCTCTTCCTGGATTACTCATAAATTGACTTAGCTTACTTATTGAGTATGCTATGTTCGGTCTCGTACAGTTCATGATATACATTAAGCTACCGATAATACGAGAATATTCTAGTTGAGATATGCTTTCACCATTATTTCTTGCAAGATGTAAATTTACATCTACAGGTGTCTTGGTAGGACTAATATCATACTTCTTGAATTTTTCAAGTACTTTCTCTATGTAATGAGATTGAGATAATATAAGTCCATCCGATGTTCTAGAAATTTTAATTCCTAATATAACATCGGCGATTCCCATATCTTTCATGTCAAATCTACTACTCAACATTTGTTTTGTAGTTTTGACAATTTCCAAGTTACTACCCATGATAAGAATATCATCAACATAGAGGCATACAATGACATATCCATTATGAATGTATTTAAAGTAAACACATTTATCGCATTCATTAATTTTGAAACCATTTGATAACATTGCATTATCAAATTTTTCATGCCATTGCTTAGGTGCTTGTTTTAATCCATATTGTTATTTAACAAGCTTACATACTTTTCCTTCTTGTCCGGGAGCTTTGAACCCTTCAGGTTGCTCCATATAAATTTCCTCGTTTAGTTCACCGTTTAAGAATGCAGTTTTTACATCCATTTGATGTATTTCAAGTCCATTAATAGCAGCTATTGCTATTAACATCCGAATGGACGTTATTCTTGTTACCGGTGAATATGTGTCGAAGTAATCCAACCCTTCCTTTTGCCTATAGCCTTTAGCTACAAGTCTAGCTTTATATTTATCAATTGATCCATCGGCCTTCAATTTCTTTTTGAAGATCCATTTATAACCTAACGGTTTTGAACCTGGTGGAAGATCCACTAGTTCCCATGTATGATTTTGTAATATAGATTCAATTTCATTATTAATTGCTTCTTTCCAATTGGAAGCATCGGGTAAGGATATAGCTTATTTATACGATTGAGGTTCATTTTCTAACAAATATGTTAAAAAATCCGGACCGAAAGAAGTCGAGGTTTTTTCTCTTTTACTACGTCTTGGTTCATCCTCTATTGATTCAATAGGTTGATGAGTACCACTTGTAGTAGCTTGATTTTTCCTTTTAGAAGGACCAGATTCTCGGGTCATGTTATACGGGAATTCATTTTCAAAAAATGAGGCATCTCTCGATTCAATAACCGTATTTACATGAATGTCCGAAATCTCAGATTTACAAACTAGAAATCGATATGCACTGCTATTAGTAGCATAACCGATGAATACACAATCCACGGTTTTTGGCCCTATTCTTACCTTTTTAGGTTTAGGAACCATCACTTTGGCTAAGCACCCCCACACTCGTAAATATGTTTTATGTGACTCGGTCGTGTCACATAAAACATATCCTACTACTCGAGGATAAAACTCATACTTTCAATAGTCAGTAATGCTGGTGGCTCAAATGGTTCTTGGGGAAAACACCCTCATCCCAGCCGAACCAAAATTTCTATAAATCATTGCCCCAGATGGCCTAACACTCTTGTCCCCTAACTTAAAGTGGACTAGGGTCACACATGTGTCCCTACTCTTTAAAGGTAAGACACCTCTCTGTGTCATTCCTATTCCTTTATCTCTGTTGGGTATTACATGATGGTTCTTCTCACAGACTTGGTTGTCTTAACCCAGACTGCTACCTCCGATGTTCCTTGGGCCCCACTTGTCCTATGGAACTCGATGTTGGCCTTGCATGTCTTGATTAAACCTACCGTCACTTGGTAGTAAATTCTATAGATCTGAAATATTTTAATGGATCCCTAGCATTTAGGTAAGATTTAAAACCAAGGATCTTGACGACATCACACTTGTCATCCTAACCGGCGTTCTCATTCACTCCCATGTATTCTTCATGAGGTTCAAATATCAACCTACGAATCCCTTTAGTAAGTTCCCGTATCCCTTCGTCGGGTACGAAGTTCATAAAGCCCATCTTCGCCTCCCTACTTATAATGTTAGGTGACTCCGAAGTTGTACCACTATTTTCTACAATGATGTTTGGGAGATTACCATCCCCGAAAGATTATCCTACTTGTTATCTACTCGAATAACATTATGATGATCTCTTGCACGATTACCCTTTCCTGGACACTCCAAGACTTATGCTGAGACCTTACCTCCGGTAGTCCTTCTAACGCCCTTCGATGGCTGCCTTATAGTGTTCGATGTACCATACCCAATCGAACTCGTAGATGAATCACATTAACTATACTTAATAGCAGGAGAACGTAAGCCACATACGTAGATGAATACAACAATCGTACGATAGGGCTCTATATTAATCAAACGATAGGCTGAAAACGTGGTAAGCCGTACAGATCCCAATAACACTAGAACATGATGCTCTTATACCACCTGTGACACCCCGCATAATTAAACATTGGGTGGTCAAACCTTTATTAAATTAAAACAGGTTTCTCATATGGTTCATTCTTAGCATCACTATCGAAAACTTTTTAATTACTAACCTTCTAAGTGGAATTAGACCGGTGCCAAATTTTTATCTTTCCTTAACAAAAAAAATGTACCATGTGAAAATCTAAATAAAATAGTCACGGTATTCTAGAGTTCAATCCAACACAATATTTTTGAATGAAAGACTTGACGATAAACCATCGACTAAAAGTTCAAAATCACAATCCATGATACTTAAAAGAACTGAATGATTGTAAATCATCAACGGATAACATGTCCATCCATGGAATATAAACTAAGATCCTACACTAGATCAGAAAGGTAGAATAGTCTAGTCAAGATCCTGTTAGCATCCACAATGCTACAGATTCGAGTCCCTGGAATAAAATCCTCAAGTCTGGCGTCCCTGTGGCTGGACACCTAAAAGATTTTGAAAATATTTTATAGCAAGAGTTAGTACTCAACACATTTTGAAAATATTTAGCAAGCATTTATCACAATAAAATTCAGTTATTGATTACACATGTTCGCGTACAGTCTCTCTTAAGTTCTCCTCACCTCCCATCTATAGTGCACGCCTAACGTTCTATACTTGGTCTATTGTAGATACAACTACACAAGCTATTTAGACTATATTACTTGTCTGAACTTATCTACACGTCAAAGTTCCCATACCGCCCATACAGTACTAAGTTTCATTAACACCTCTCATATTGTTAATAAATTTCCAAGTAACATTTCACATATGTTAGTTTATGATTTGAAGGTTAAGTCTGACCACTTAATCTTATTCATTAGATGCTCACTATCTAATATTATATTTTTCCCATTAAGCTTTCTCCGCTTAAGTTAATAGTTAGATGTATTCACGTCATCTAATTATCTACTACTTCATATGAGTAGATTATTCATATAGTATATATTTCACACACAATATAGACGATAATGATAATTTGCCCAGTCTAATCACCGGCTCCAATCATCCCAAATTATTTATCTTTTAGATGTATGAACATCATATAATCATCTACCATTCTACCCAAGTAGATCATTTATATAGTATATATTTCACACACAATAATTATCTACTACTTCATCCTAGTAGATTATTCATATAGTATATATTTCACACACAATATAGACGATAAGGATAATTGGCCCAGTCTAATCACCGACTCCAATTATCCCAAATTATTTATCTTTTAGATATATGAACATCATATAATAATATACCATTCACACAAGTAGATCATTTCTATAGTATATATTTCACACACAATAATTATCTACTACTTCATCCTAGTAGATTATTCATATAGTATATATTTCACACACAATATAGACTATAAGGAAAATTGGCCCGGTCTAATCATCTACTCCAATTATCCCAATTTATTTATCTTTTAGATGTATGAACATCATATAATCATCTACCATTCTACCCAAGTAGATTATTTATATAGTATATATTTCACACACAATAAATATATACTACTTCATCCTAGTAGATTATTCATATAGTATATATTTCACACACAATATAGACTATAAGGATAATTGGCCCGGTCTAATCATCGACTCCAATTATCCCAAATTATTTATCTTTTAGATGTATGAACATCATATAATCATCTACCATTCTACCCAAGTAGAATATTTATATAGTATATATTTCACACACAATAATTATCTACTACTTCATCCAAGTAGATTATTCATATAGTATATATTTCACACACAATATAGACTATAAGGATAATTGGCTCGGTCTAATCATCGACTCCAATTGTCCCAATTTATTTATATTTTAGATGTAAGAACAACATATAATCATCTAACATTCTTCCCCGGTAGATTATTTATATAGTATATATTTCACACACAATAATTATCTACTACTTCATCCTAGTAGATTATTCATATAGTATATATTTCACCCACAATATTGACAATAAGGATAACTAGCCTGATCTAATCATCGACTCCAATTATCCCAATTTATTTATCTTTTAGATGTATGAACATCATATAATCATCTACCATTTTACCCAAGTAGATTATTCATATAGTATATATTTCATACACAATATATACTATAAGGCGTATTGGACCGGTCTAATCATCGACTCTAATTCTCCTATCATTTACATTGGCCCGGTCTAATCCTCGACTCCTCATGTAAATGAAATAATAGAATATTGGCTCGGTCTAATCCTAGACTCCAATATCATATAGGTACTGTAGGTATTCTCCCAACCTAAATAGAAAATTTATTAGTATTCACACAACTACATTATTCATACTTGTACTTAATATATTTCTCCATAATATTCACCATACATGTTTGCTTTAGGAATTTATTTCAATTTCATATTTATTCGAGTATTTCATCTACTCTTTATTGGCTCAGACTCATACTTAGATCACAAATTTTTATTTAGTATACTATAGGTATTCACACAACCTATATATTACTATGCATCAATAGGTGTTCACTCAACTCGATAATACGCATTAGTACGTCGTGTATATCTCTCACATATTTGTTGTACTATTTGTCTTACGATTTATCTCACTATCGTATATATAGGAGTGTTCATACAACTCTAAGGGTCCTAGTTACCCCTTGTTATATTTATTCAATAGTTACCCTTGTTAAGCTACTGACCCTAAAAATTTAAGATCGCTCACACTTTTTCGTAATTATATTCTTATCATCTTGAATTAGAACACATCACAATCAAGCCTATGAATCTCCACTTTAATTCTCTAACAAAATTAAAGTCCAACACTCAATCATAGACCTACTGCCATATTATTATTCCAGCAATATATTTAATCAGGTCCCAATAACTTCCCCGTTAAAATTTTAGCCATTTGAGAGTTAAAATGAAAAATCTCACATTTTCTAGGAGTCGGAACAAATCATAAATTTTCAAGCAGATTAAACACTCTCTAGTAAAATTTTGATTTCTCCCTCTACAGGACTCCGATTGGCCAGATTCCAATTTCATTGGAAAGGTAAGAGATAGACCTTTCCATGCACATATGATTGACACTCTAATTCTAAATAAAATTTAAATCATGCACGTTTAAAGTCATGTCAAAATTCTGTCAGATTATTATGCTGGTAGATCAAACACCCTGTAGTAACATGTCGATTACTCCCTCTACAGAACTCCGATTGACCTGATTCCAAGTTCATTAGATAGCTAAGAGATAGATATTTACAGGAATGTATGGTTAACATTCTAATTAGAATCATAATTCAAATGGAATACGTTTAAATTTATGTCAAAAATTCTGGCAGATTGACATCTTGTGTTCATAAATTAAACCCTAAGTCATTCTAGATTAATGTTTTTCAACCAAGAACTCATAAAGATTCCATGTTAATCATCAAATATATTCAAATTTCATTTTAACTTCACTTAGGGATTCATTATACATGCAATCCTACCCAATAATTGTGACACCCCGACTAATTAAATATCGGGTAGCTACTCCTTTATTCAAATTATTACAAAATGTCAAGTTGGTTCAGTTCATATCATCACTGTCAAAAAACGTTTTAATAATTACTAGCCACCTAATATTTAAAAAAGTGAGTTGTCAATTTTAATTAAATTCGATTAACATACAATCCATTTAAATTATGAAATACTAATACCACAACCACAACACAGTCACATTAGAATAATAATGGAATGGCAATGAATCTGGAGGAGAACTCCTCTAATAATCCAAATGCTAAATACAACCAAATACAAAATCTGAATCACAAATTAATTACAACAGTTTAAAATACAGCAAGAGTTTAATATCATTAAACAGTGAATATAAAATACATGATAGTGCGTGCACTCACATGAGATCCTCACCGCTCAACTAAGTGTGCACTCCTATCGTTTTCGTACTCGTTCTAGTTATTCCCATATCTAAGTGGTCTAATACACAATCTAACTTTACTATACGATTTCCATTTCAATTCCCGATATCTTAATTTAAACAGAGACTTTTACTTTTCTTCTTAATTCTCAAAATTAGTAATACTAATCACTAGGGACTCTCCATTTTTAACTCTACAAAATGTTGCTATTATTCACACTTACATTTATACATGACAGTTCATTTTGATTAATAGTATATTTTTCTCATCATAAATATACAATACTGGCACCCCGAGACTAAGCTTCGGTGCACACATACTCTTCTATCAAATCCCGGTACATCACGTACATAAGGACCACGTATTTAGGATCTCTCAGGAATCGTTTCGACAAGTAACAAACACACATAACGGAGGCGGACATAGTTCACATCACATGGGTCACGCACATACACTACACCAAATCTGCCCATTTGTCAAGGTCATTGATCGTGACAAATCCAACTTGTCAAGGTCAATGACCGTGGCATTTCGAGGCGAGATAACTTTTTTTGTCACGGTCGTGTCACGGTCATTGACCTTGACAAAAAACTCGCATTTTGTGTCACGGTCGTGTCGCGATCAATGACCGTGACACGTTTGTCACGGTTATGAACCGTGACAAAGACGTGACCCTTTTTAAAAAAATTGTCACGGTCATTGACCGTGACACGTCCGTGATAACTTTTTGTCACGGACGTGTCACGGACGTGTCACGGTCAATGACCGTGACAATTCTGGGCAGAATTTAAATAAAATCTGCTGGGCAGTATGGCCACTGCCACTGCCCGGCAGTATATTGGTACCAGTTATAGCAACGTCGTACCTGTTCCAAACATTATATATTAAAACAAACTAAAGATAATGCAAATATATATTCATGACGATATAATCCAAATATTCAAAATAGAAATAATATACATGACGATATAATCCAAATATAATTAAAATGGACAAACTTAAAAATAATGTGACTACATGTCTTGGGTAAATGTGAGGAGGTGAGTAGGCCACACGACATACGAATTGACGCACCCACTAATATACGTCGTTCCGCATTGTTCGCGCAACCACAATAGGGAGTTCTCCTTCCCGGGTATGATATGCGTGACGAGCACCCTGGACTCCATCTGTTGAAGCGCACGTCCATGAACTATTCCACCATCGACGATATTCGGGTCCCTCAACCCCCGTCCTATCCGCTGGCCATCAAATACGTCCAATATGAACATGCTCGGCCAACCAAGTGTCGACAATGGTCTGTTGAAGGGCGCGCCACATAGGGAGGCGGATCATCGAAGTACGAACGTGTCGGTGATGAAGCAGCGAGGTCCACATACTTGTCATCCTGCGCCTCGTCCTCCCGCACCTCCTCCTCCACCGCCTTCTCCTTCCCTTTCCCTTTCCCTTTACGGTCTCCGCCCAACGTACGCTTCATGAATGCATACATATCTTGGACCGTCTCCTCCAAACGGGACAACTTCGCGCCGTGTGAATCCACCGTTCGAGCCAACCCGGTGTCGCTCGTCTCCAATCCGATGATCCTAGATTTGGCCACCCGCAAGCTCACTCCCCTTGTCCTCCCCTTGCGATCATAGCCAAGCACTTGGCTGAGTGCGTCTGTGGACAAAGATGCCTTGTCGGCATCAGACTACGACTCATTCACTTCCTTAAGCTTTGCCTGAAACGACAAAAAACACATGATTAGTAAAATACGTAAACTAAAAAATTATAACATAATTAACAAAAATTAAACTATCGGATTACTTACAATCGTGGCCGCGACGCTCGGGGACACCTCCTTGTCCTTCCCCTTCTTCGTCCGAAGAGCCACATAAGTATCGAGCCTATGTGGCTTACCTATGGCCCACTCCCTACCCCCTGAAATAAAATAAAGTAAAGTAAAATTAGTATCGGGCCCGCAAAGTAAAATAATGAAGAATAATATATTTCTGTAGTTATAGAAAGATTAAATCTTACCTGCATCCTATGCTCCACCTCGGCGTAAGAGGTCTGGCCGGAGTAGTGCACATCCGTCTTTTTTTCCCGATTTTTCCTTCCCGATTGGCGAGATGCCAATTGTCGAGCCTTGATCTCATTGTCAATGAACTTCTGCCATTGTGCCAATGAGATCGGCTCCTTGGGGGGGACGGATTCACGCCATTGGATAATCGACTCTCTTGTTTTCCCAAAGTACCGTACCCGCATATTTTTTTTTTCACGACTTGAGTTGCTCCCTAATCTGCTCCAAGACGGGATCGCGTAGCTTTGGATCCAAGTTGAATTGTTCCTGTCCAACAAATACAATGTTAGTTGCGAATAAATATAAATATTAATATAAATATAAATATAAATATAAATATAAATATGAAATTGAAATTGAAATTGAAATTGAAATTGAAATTGAAATTGAAATATAAATATATTACATGTACTGTCGCCCAAACAGCTAACTTGAGCTCATATGGCACCTCCTTTCAACTCATAAACCCCGGGCCGATGACCGTTTTTAGCAGCTCGAGGGATCTCGCTAATAGCTCTGACTTGTTCTCGACGGTAATCCCAAATTTTCCATATTTGTGGAGCCTAGGGGCGGAGGAGCCCTCGTCGCCTCCGCTACCACCGAGCCCAGACGACATCATCATAAACAGCATCATCATCTTCGCCTTAATATCTGAAGGAGACATTTTTGCTGTAAAAAAATGTTATTAGTACACATAAAAAAAAATATTAATAGTACACATACGCACACCCCCTACCCCACCCTCACCACACACACGCACACGTCATGCCACTTTTAAAACTAACCAACCCAACATTTCATCAATTAAACTAACAATTAAAGTATACAATTATTAATTTACTAATTTACAATGAGGGATAATCCTACTTCCATATGAAATTGGCACTAATTATTAATTTACTTTCATCTAAAACTATACAATTAAAATTACAATTAAAGCTATACAATTTCTTAATTAAAGATATACAATTGTTAAAATTGCCCCTCCACACCCCCCACACCCCTTGCCCCCCTCCCCCCGCCACGCACACACACACACACCCCACCCCACCACCCACCACCACCCCCCACCACGGCCCCTACCCCCACCCCCTCCCCCCACCCCCACTACCCCCCTCCCCCACCACACCACACCCCCACTACCCCCTCCCCCACCACACACCACCATACACACACCTATGCACACACACACACACCCCACCCCCTCCCCCCACCACGACCTTGACAACTACATTGATTGTTTATCAATAAAATTATGACATGAGATAATTATAATTGGAGCATAAATTTCATTATCATAAAGGGATAAATCCAACCAAGTACAGAGATTCTACAAATTAAAGTGAGAATTAAATTTAAGACATTCTAACAACATGCATGTGTATGGAATCTACATAGTTGGGCACGAAAGTAACTAATGATATTCCTAAAAACATACAATTGACAACATTTTGTGAATTTACTAAACTTTATTTAATATTATCAAATTCTATTAAAAAATTATCTAGGGTTTTACCTAATTGAATTAATTTCATGAATAAAATTATTATCATTTTAAATATTTATATAATTAAATTTAACATATGAATTCTAGAAATTTTCTAACATTTACACAATTTTAACTATCACTAACATTTACACCATTCTAACTATCACTAACATTTACACATATGCATATACACACATATATATACACACATACACATACACATACACATACATATAGAAATGAAAGAGAAAGAGAGGAAAAAAAATATACCTTAGAGAGAGAGAGAGCAGAAATCGCGGATGAGAGAGAGAGAGGGGGAAAACCAAAAGAGGTGAGAAAAAAGAATCCTAGGGCTTTTTTGCTGCAAAAGTTGTCACGGTCAATGACCTTGACAAGGGTGGTCGGCTGAAAGGTGACAATTTGTCCATTTTGGTGTAGTGATACCTACGCTCCCATGATCAGCAGACTTATTAACTTCTCAATAAGTTCTTCTCTAACCTATGTCCTCGAGGTACCAATCTAAATCCCCCCGTAGGTACATAAAGATTAGATGGCCTTGATCGAACGCCGACCTCCCGTGATAGCAAGTATGGTAGGTATGTTATACACAGATAATTACATATACTAAGCATTCGCACATCTTAGATATCTCATAATATTAGTGGAAGTATGTCTTACATTTTTATACCGTCATTAGATGTTGCATGTTTACAAATCCCCGAATAAAATACGTTAAGAGTTGTCAACCTTTCTCATTTTGAAATTTTAGATACTTATTCCCTAACCCATAAATGTCCTCTGGTTTACTACAAAATTCTAAGTTTTTAATCCTCAATGTACTCAACTCTCACAACTATACCCACTGGTCAACAATGGAAGGTTATCACTCAGTTAAATAAGTCTAATGGAGGTTTAAAATAAAATCAGGCCTAAAAAGGCCATTATGTCAACTCATTAGAAATCTCGTTCGAACGAGGTTGTTCGAACGAGGGTCGTTCGAACGAAGTCTTCGAAAGAACTCGTTAGAAAGGATACTATCATCTCGTTAGAAGCTCGTTCGAACGAGCTCGGCAGGTCTTCTAACGAGATGGCAGAATACGCCCAGAAATTTTCCAACTCATTTTTCTTCATTTTTCTCTTCTCTAAATTCATCCTAAGATCATCCCAATAACATTTTAATTTTCTTAAACTATTCCAAGTCCTCTTAGGTCGTTTCTTAACATATTTTTTGGGATCAAATCCTCCTAATCAACATGCAATTAACCGTAATCCCCAAATTTTACCCCAAACCCTATGAACATGAACCCAGAATTTTATTGTGCCTAATTACCCATCATAAATCCATTTTTAAATCATCAAAGTTAAGTTTTTGGATACCAAATTCGTCCATAGTCATTCTACATGCAATCCCTACCACAAATTTAGAGTTTCTATAATAATTTCATTTGTTTTCCTCAAAACTTTCTACACTAAACATGGAAGAAATATTCATTGAACTTAATAATATCTAATCACCCTTAAATACGATGTTCTGATTCGTTGTTGATGATCAACGTTGGCTCTCTCTTCTTTCCGGACACTTTCCTTTCAAAATGATGGTGGAGAGATGGTTTGGTTTGGAAACCCTTTACCCTCTTTCTAACTTCTCTCAAAAACCTCCGTAGCCCACTCTCTCCCTTTCTGGATGATAATGGCATTAGTGGCCCTTTTAATAATATCTAAATTACTTGTAAAATTCGTGGATTTTAATCCTCTAATTTTTAAAATTCCCAAAATACCCTTCTAGGTTGCCGGTTTGGCCTAAAAGTGCCCCGGGACCCAAACTAAACTCCTGGCTAGTGTTTTCTAACTAGTTTGACCCCTCCGGACGCATTGGCGCACTCAAAATGATCATTCAGTTGATAAAAATATAATTTACTTTTTAATTTAAATAAATTCATTCCTGACGCGACTGACACGCGCGTCCCAACTAAATTTCCCAAATTGTCGTATTTCTGCCTCGTGACAATTTTAATATTTTCAATACTCATATATTACCATATGTTCTCAGTAATATTTTATTTTAACATTACACTCAAATACTAACTCACGTTTCTCTAGTATTTACATCCGGATTAATTCCCAATTAATTCTCATTTAATTCAATTAATCCTTTAAATAAAAGTCAATAAAATTACTGGGTATTACATACTTCCCCCCTAATAACAGAATTTCGTCCCGAAATTCGGAACTAAAGAATACCTGGTAAAAATAACCCTCGATAACGTTCGCGCATCTCATCCTCGCGCTCCCATGTGGACTCCTCGGCATTATGATGCCGCCACTGCACGCGTACTAATGGTACTATTTTCGACCTCAGTTACATCTCGCTGTGGTCCAGAATAGCAATCGTCCCCTCCTCGTAGGAACTATCAGGCTGAAGATCGATGTCCTCTAAAGAAATGTGAGTATGGTCCAAATCGTCCCTAAGATATTTTCTTAGCAAGAAAATATGGAACACATCATGAATCCTATGCAAGTGCTCCGGTAACCCAAGTCTTTACGCAACTAGCCCAATCCTTTCGATGATAGGAAATGGCCCCACATATCTTGGTGCCAGTTTCCCCTTCTTCCTAAAATGCATAATCCCCTTCATAGGAGATACTCTGAGTAACACCTGGTACCCCACCTTTAATTCTCTGAAGAACCTCTTAGCATCAGCATAGCTCTTCTACCGGTCTTGAGCTACCCGAATACGGCTCCGTATCATCTCTATCCTTGCCTAAGTGTCCTGAATCACTTCCGACCCAAGGAGTTTGTTATCCCCCACCTCTAACCAACATGCTAGGGAATGACAAGGTCTACCATACAATGCCTCGAATGGAGCCATGCCAATGGTGAACTGATAGGAGTTATTATAAGCAAACTCCACCAGTGGAAGGTATTGCTTACATCCACCTCCAAAGTCTAGGATGCACATACGCAACATGTCCTCCAACATCTAATTTGTCCGCTATGTTTGCCCATCAGTCTGCGGGTGATATGCCGTACTCAGCCGCAACTCCGTACCCATGGCCTCCTGGAAACTCTCCCAAAATTGTGAAACAAATATCTTATCTCGGTCAGACACGATATTTAGAGGCACCCCGTGAAGTCTCACTATCTTCGCAATGAAAATCTGGGCATACTGTCCCGTAGTGTAGTCTGTCCTCACGGGTAAAAAATGAGAAACTTTGGTTAACCTATCCACAATTACCCATATGGAGTCGTGACCCCTCTGTGATGTAGGTAACCCCGTGATAAAGTCCGTGGATATGCTCTCCCATATCCTCATCGAAAATTCTAACGGCTGTAGAAGTCCTGCCGGTTTCTGATGGTCCACCTTTACTAGCTGACAAGTGGTGCATTTAGAAACGAACATAGAGATATCTCTCTTCATCCCACTCCACCAGTACTGTCGTCTCATGTCTTGGTACATCTTATCCCCACTAGGGTGTACCGCGAATCGTGAGACTCTGTCATTACCTCGTGTGGCAAGTCTTCCCCTTCCGGAACGACTACTCTCCCATTGAAGCGTAATCCCCCATCTGAACTAATGGTATAGGACTCGACTCCCTCTGCTAGTAATCGAACTATCTGGTCTTGACAGAACGAGTCATTTGCTTGAGACTTTATCACTCTCGTAACAATCTGAGGTGTAACAGTCATCACAGACATGAATGATCGGGCCACTGCATCCTGGTGCCCTAACTCCTTCCACTTAGCTTTCCACACCTCGGCCACCTCATCTACTGGCCTACGGCCTAACGCGTCTGCTACCACGTTAGCCTTCCCTGGGTGATATTGGATATCAAACTGATAATCCTTCACAAACTCAAGCCACCGACGTTGACGCATGTTCAGTTCCTTCTGTGTAAAAAGGTATTGTAGAGACTTGTGGTCTGTGAACAACCGAAATTTCTCCCCCAGGAGATAGTGTTTCCAAATTCGAAGAGTGAATACGACTGCCGCTAACTCCAAGTCGTGGGTGGGGTAATTCTTCTCGTGAGGCTTAAGCTTACGGGAAGCATAAGCTATGGCCTGACTCTCCTGTTGCAGCACACCTCCAAGTCCTTGTAAGGACGCATCGATGTAGACTAGATACTCAACTCCCGGTCTAGGCGATGCTAACACAGGCGTTGAGGTCAACTTGTCCTTCAACTCATCGAATGCCAACTGACAGGTATCGCTCCAGATGAATGGCACACCTTTGTGAGTTAGATGTGTCAAAGGACCCGCTATCTTTGAGAAACCCCGAATAAACCTCCTGTAGTATCCTGCTAAGCCCAAGAAACTACGAATTTCAGTCGCTCTCATGGGCTATCCCCACTCCCTCACCATGGATACTTTCCCCGAATCAACAGATATCCCCCGATCTGAAATGATATGCCCCAAAAACTGAACCTCCTTCAGCCAAAACCCACATTTCTCGTACTTTGCATATAGCTCGTTCTGACGCAGCGTCTGCAAAACCTGCCTCAAATGTTCAGCATGTTCCTCCTGTGTCTGGGAGTAAACTTGAATGTCATCAATGAAGACAATGATGAACTGGTCTAGGAACTCTATGAATACCCTATTCATCAAATCCATAAGCACGGTTGGGGCATTGGTCAAGCCAAAAGGCATAACTCGAAACTCGTAGTAACTATATCTCATCAAGAAAGCAGTCTTCGAGACGTCCTGTTCCCTGATACACAACTGATGGTATCCCGATCGCAAGTTAATCTTTCAGAAGAAGGAAGCTCCTCTCAACTGGTCGAATAAGTCATCGATTTGAGGCAACGGATACTTATTCCGTATCGTGACTTTATTCAACTCCCGGTAATCTACACACAATCTCAATGATCTATCCCTATTCTTTACGAACAACACAGGGGCACCCCGTGGCGAAGTACTCCTTCGGATAAACCCCTGTCCCAATAACTGCTCTATCTGATCCCTTAGCTCTCTCATCTCTGCTGGAGCCATACTGTAAGGTGCGCGGGCAATTGGTCGAGTGCCCGACGTCAAATCGATAACAAAATATATCTCTCTACAAGGAGGTAATCCAGGTATATCCTAGAATACATCAGCGAACTCCCTAACAATTGGAATCGAATCGAGTGGTAATACCACTTCCTTAGAGGTCTCCTCCTCTATATAGTACAAGTGAGTCGACGATCCTCCCTCAGGGCGAGGCATCGCCACTAAAAACATCTCCTTCCTGGGTATGGCAAAAATGATATTCCTACTGAAACAATCAATCATGGCTCGATACGCAACTAGCCAATCCATACCAATAATCGCATCGTACTCAGTCAACTCTAATACTAACATATCAGCAGGTAAAGTAAATCTCTCGATCTCTATACCCACACCTCTACAAATAAGAGAAATCACAGAACCCCTACTTAACGGTGAATCTAAGCTAGTAATCGTGCTCTCTGCATTGTCTAACAACCCCAAAGTGCGTGAAAATCTCGTGGCAATGACATAGTGCGTGGCCCCCATATCAAATAAAATACGCCCCATAGTCCCCTAAATAGAGAACATACCCTCAATAGCAGGTGGATCCTGTGGGACTGCGGTATGCTGGAGTTGATAAACTCGCCCGTACTGAAGCTATCCATGCTGGACTGGGACTGCTGGGATGGGTGTCAAAGCTGGCATCTGTGGTGGTGCTGGGAGGGCGACGGGAAACATAGGTCTCTAGGGCTCATGTCGAGCACCCTGCTGCTGCTACTATGGGCCCCTGCCCCTATCAGGACACTCCTGGGGCTTGTGGCCAATCTTGCCACAAGTGAAACATTTTCTCAAAAAGTTCCTCCCTCTCAGACCCTGCTACCCATGGCCCTGGTGGCCGTTGCCATTCCTCCCCTGGACGTGATGGCCCTGATGAAACTGCTGTTGTTGGTCATGCTGGCCATGCTGTCCCTGATGGTCATACTGACCCTGTTGGCCCTGACGAAAACCTCCCTGACTATTTTTGAAACCCCCAGATCTGAACCTCTTAAAATCACCCAACTGGGAACCCTGATCTCCCTACTTATGCTGACCCTGAGCAAATTGTGCCCCGCTGACACCATTTCCCTCTGTCCTGTCCTACTGGTTGGACTCTCCTGATCGCTTACTCTCTGACATGTGGAAGCGGTGGTCCTGACAGTGAAGCAGTGTTGTGTTAGCCACATCAAAATAAGTGGCCAACGAGAGATTACCCAACAAGTGCTGACAGATCCTCCAAGTCAACCCATCCATGAACTTCTGAATCTTATTCTCCTCGGTTGGAATTTCATCGGGAAAAATGTTCAAGAGATTAGTGAATTCGGCCTCATACTCGGCCACGTTCTTCCCCTCCTGCTTGAGGTTCATTAACTTCCTCCTCATTTCAGTGTGAACAGCTGATGGAAAATACCAGAATTCCTGAATAGAAACAACGTCTCTCTCCTCCGTGGTGGTAATGGAATCCCACCACTGCAACGCTAATCCTACTAGCTTAAAAGTAGTCAGTATCTTCTTCTGTACATCCGTGCACTCGTACATCCTCAAGTTCCTTTGGATGTCCTTCTTCCACTGGCTGGACACAACAACATCGGAGCTACCTGCAAACTCCGGAGGGTGTGCTTTCTGAAAAGCATCACGGACAGGTTCCCAAGAAGACGGGAATGCATGAGCCTGAACTGGCGTTACTATCGGCGCCTGAGGCGATGTCTGCTACACAACTGCTAGGAAGGCATTTACCGCTTCGGCTACAATAGCGGCAACCTCTGCGGCATTCAAGGAGCCCTGAACTGGTGCAGGCTGTGGCTCGGGCTGAGCATCCCTGGGAACTCGCTGTGCACGTCGTGGAGGCATCTGAAATGAGAGTAAAGTCTTATAAGTTTGCAGTTATTATCTCAAAATAGTTGAAGAGCGAAACATACACAAAAGAGTACAACAATCCTAAAATATAGGGTTCTACATCAAATAAAGCTCAGCGAAAACATAACAAGCCGTACAGATCCTAAGGACACTAGAACCTGATCCTTTGATACCACCTGTGACACCCCGACTAATTAAATACCGGGTAGCTACTCCTTTATTCAAATTAAGACAAAATGTCAAGTTGGTTCAGTTCATAGCATTACTGTCGAAAAACGTTTTAATAATTACTAGCCACCTAATATTTAAAAAAGTGAGTTGTCAATTTTAATTAAATCCGATTAACATACAATCCATTTATATTATGAAATACTAATACCACAACCACAACACAGTCACAATAGAATAATAATGGAATGACAATGAATCTGGAGGAGAACTCCTCTAATAATCCAAATGCTAAATACAACCAAATACAAAATCTGAATCACAAATTAATTACAACCCAAAATCCGAAATAAAACTGAGTCAGTAGGATGTCTCTAAAAGGAAAGGGGCGACATGCCCTACTGATGAGTAAAATAGAGTCAAGGTCGAAAGTGGAAGCGTTTACTATTGAGATCCTATAACTGCCACAGCAGTTACAACACGTCACTGGAATGGAACTCCTAAACTTGGTGTCCTTGTGGCTGGGGACCTAAAAATGTTTTTACAAGAAAATAGATTTGAAAGCAAACGGGTCGGATCCCGATTGTGAAAATAGTTTAAAATACATCAAGTGTTTAATATCATTAAACAATGAATATAAAATACATGATAGTGCGTGCACTCACATGAGATCCTCACCTCTCAACTAAGTGTGCACTCCTATCGTTTTCGTACCCGTTCTAGTTATTCCCATATGTAACTGGTCTAATACACAATATAACTTTACTATACGATTTTCGATTCAATTCCCGATATCTTAATTTAAACAGAGAGTTTTACTTTTCTTCTTAATTCTCAAAATTAGTAATACTAATCACTAGGGACCTTCCATTTTTAACTCTAAAAAATGTTGCTATTATTCACACTTACATTTATACATGACAGTTCATTTCGATTAATAGTATATTTTTCTCATCATAAATATATAATACTAGCACCCCGAGACTAAACTGCGGTGCACACATACTCTGTTATGGAATCCCGATACATCACATACATAAGGACCACGTATTTCGGATCTCTCAAGAATCGTTTCGACAAGTAACAAACACACATAACGGAGGCGAACATAGTTTACATCACATGGGTCACGCACATACCTACGTTCCCATGATCAGCAGCCTTATTACCTTCTCAATAAGTCCTTCTCTAACCTATGTCCTCGAGGTACCAATCTAAATCCCCCGTAGGCACACAAAGATTAGATGGCCCTGATCGAACGCTGACCTCCTGTGATAGCAAGTATGGTAGGTATGTTATAAACAGATAATTACATATACTAAGCATTCGCACATCTTAGATATCTCATAATATTAGTGGAAGTATGTATTACATTTTTATACCGTCATTAGATGTTGCATGTTTACAAATCCCCGAATAAAATACGTTAAGATTTGTTAACCTTTCTCACTTCGAAATTTTAGATACTTATTCCCTAACCCATAAATGTCCTCCGGTTTACTACAAATTCTATGTTTTTACTCCTCAACGTACTCAACTCTCACAACTATACCCACTGGTCAACAAGGGAAGGTTATCACTCAGTTAAATAAGTCTAATGGAAGTTTTAAATAAAATCAGGCCTAAAAAGGCCATTCTGTCAACTCGTTAGAAATCTCGTTCGAACGAGGTTGTTCGAACGAGGGTTGTTCGAACGAAGTCTTTGAATGAACTCGTTAGAAGGGATATTTTCATCTCGTTAGAAGCTCATTCAAACGAGGTCATTCGAACGACCTGGGCAGGTCTTCTAACGAGATGGAAGAATAGGCCCAAAAATCTTCCAACTCGTTTTTCTTAATTTTTCTCTTCTCTAAATTCATCCTAAGATCATCCTAATAACATTTTAATGTTCTTAAACTATTCCAAGTCCTCTTAGGTCGTTTCTTAACATATTTTTGGGGTCAAATCCTCCTAATCAGCATGCAATTAACAGTAATCCCCAAATTTTATCCCAAACCCTATGAACATGAACCCAGAATTTTATTGGGCCTAATTACCCATCATAAATCCATTTTTAAATCATGAAAGTTAAGTTTTTGGATACCAAATTCGTCCATAGTCATTCTACATGCAATCCCTACCCCAATTTTAGAGTTTCTATAACAATTTCATTAGTTTTCCTCAAAACTTTCAAGGCAAAAACAGTTTCTACACTAAACATGGAAGAAATATTCATTGAACTTAATAATATAAAATCACTTGCCTTAAATCCGATGTTCTAATTCGTTGTTGATGATCAAGGTTGTATCTCTCTTGTTTCCGGACACTTTCCTTTCAAAATGATGGTGGAGAGATGGTTTGGTTTGGAAACCCTTTACCCTCTTTTTAACTTCGCTCAAAAACCTCCGTAGCCCACCCTCTACCTTTTTGGCTGATAATGGCCTTAGTGTCACTTTTAATAATATCTAAATTACCTCTAAAATTCGTGGGTTTTAATCCCTTAATTTTTAAAATTACCAAAATACCCTTCTAGGTTGCCGGTTTGGCCTAAAAGTGCCTCGAGACCCTAATTAAACCCCTGGCTAGTGTTTTCTGACTATTTCGACCCCTCCGGACACGTTGGCGCACTCAAAATGATCATTCGGTTGATAAAAAATATTTTACTTTTTAATTTAAATAAATTCATTCCTGACGCGACTGACACGCGTGTCCCAACTAAATATCCCAAATTGTCGCATTTCTGCCTCGTGACAATTTTAATATTTTCAATACTCATATATTAACATATATTCTCAGTAATATTTTATTTTAACATTATCCTCAAAATACCAACTCACGTCTCGCTAGTATTTTAATCCGGATTAATTCTCAATTAATTCTCATTTATTCCAATTAATCCCTTAAATAAAAATCAATAAAATTACGGGGTATTACAATAATGTGATTAATTCATACATTTAATTCAAAGTTTTTCAATAGAATCAATCAATTCTTAAAACTCCCTACACATGGGTATTATAACTTGAATTTGATTTGCAATAAACACTTGCCTCATAGTTTTTAGGTGATTTGATCTTCATCTTTGTATGTTGAATGAAATCTGAAATTTCTTATTGATTTCTTCCTCCATTTCTCTCTTCTCTTTCTTCTTCTTCTTCTTCTTCTTCTTCTTCTTCTTCTTTCTTTTCTACTTTCTCTCTTCTCTTTCTCTCTCTTAGGTTAGAGAATAGGGGGTTATGGCTGCCCCTCATATATTAAATCCCGAAATGAGGTGTTAGCCCAAGTGTAAAATGACTCGTATACCCAATTGTGAGTCTCGAATAGTCTAAAAAGCTTCTGAAACCCAAACACTAACCTCAGGTACTTAATTTTGACTATTTCGACCCATTCCGGATCATTCGCGACCTCTAAATTATCTTTCGAGTCACTTAAAATATATTTCTCATTTCTCACCTCAAAATGGTCTACATGCTCCTTCGAGTGAGATAAAATAAAATACGCACATATCACTCGCTATGTCGTATATCAAAAATCCACCATTATTTACTATTCACGCACATTATAAATCTCATAACATAATAATAATCAGTCTCTATCCTTCGATTAATATTTAATAATAACTTTTATTATTTAGTCACATTAAATTACGTCTCACATCTTATTTATCCAATTAATTTCCGAATTAATTAAATCATAAATACATAGAAATACGGGGTATTACATACGTCCCCCCTTACAAAGGAATTTTGTCCTCGGAATTAGGACAAGGCCGGTACTAAAACTTAGGATTTTAAAATCACGACATCCTCTAGTACTCAAATCCAAATCATAATAACATAAGGGTTACTCCACTATACACCCACTAGTAGTACTCACCTATCAAAAGGTTTAATCACTGTAGCCTCAGTTTTCAACAAACTTTCTGAATTCACTACGTACTGATACGCTCTATCAGTCATATGATCTCAAAACTAGCTCTATCGTATCCATATTTAGAAAAGTTCACACCTCCTTATGCGTTAATTCCCATTACTCAACACATATCAAAACTCCCTTCATAGGAGGAATCACGATAAGTTCTGACCACTCATGTCAGTACTTAGAACATCATTTCACGGTGGCGTAGCTCTTACGATATTTAAAAGTCACCCAAAATAGTTTGTGGTTCACTACACTCTTAACAACGGACTCCAAATCACGGTCACTCCAAACATGTAGTTATCCCCTCACCTCTAATCAACTAGAGGGCGAACGAGAACGCTTTCCACGCCAAACCTCAAAAAATTACCTCGTGCCTGATAAACCGGTATAAGTTCTTACACACACTCTACTAACGGTAATTTGTCCCCGCAATTACCCTATAAGGCACCACACACACTACTCGCATTAGCTAGCATAATAAACCACCTCTCGTCTAACCCTCGACCTATAGGTGCTACCATATGCCCAAAACAAAACTTTGTCCCCATCGCCTCCTGATAATCCCCATCAGAGGTGGGATTAGAGGATCTCATCCTGATTTATAACAATATTGGGAGGCACCTTACACCGGTGCCATCCTTATTTTCATAAAGAGCATAACAATCACTTTATCTCAGCTAATCCATTTCGTACACCCAGAGGAATTCTTTCCCTAGTCACGATGTTGGCAGCCGATCAATGCATTTTAGAAGTCTACCTACCCATTCTGTCACTATAACCGTAGGCTTGTCATCAAATTCTGGTTAATGATCTCGAGCTAACCTTTTTCCATCTATGAGTGGTGCATTCAGAGACGATCTCACTATGTCTCACCCCTCACCAATTTCCACTTATAATATCTTAGATTTAAGTTGTGATTTATATTACCCTTCTTCCCCCGGGGTATACCAGTAGTCACGGCCTATGCAGTTTTTGCAACTTTCACACTTCTTAGGTTTTCTTGCCTTATAGTCATCAATATTCTATGTGCGCACAATCCACTCTCATCATTTGATTGATCAAAGATTGGCTCTATTTTCCCATAACAGTTGGGACTCGTCTTTATCAAGAGATATCTTTTGAATGGCTTCCCATAACCTTTCAACCTATTTAGAGTGTGCTATCTCTCTTAGCATTTATATACTTGGATCATCGTCCTTCTCACACGACGTTCAAGCCATCATACCATTTCATGGTAATTGATATATGCCCCATAGGTATACTTTACACGCATTAATTTCCATGCCCCTCTATCTCAGATGATTTATAAACCCACTAACCAGGGTGCCTATACACCCTATAACTCGTGTGTATCTGCATAACCATTGCAAACGTCACACACTTTTGTCAAGATTTTCCTCATGTCCTCGACCGAGTTATAGCACATGGGTGTTCTCAATCATCCCATAAAATGAAATTTAATTCCTCTTAAGATTTTCCCAACCTTCAACTCATGGTGAGAAGAAGGCTTTAGTGATTTCTCCCAGCACAACTGGCTCTACTGGCCTTACACCATATTATAACTATAAGCTCAAAGTGTTTCCTTGAAATGTTCGAGGATTTATATTCAAAACTGATGCCCTAGCATCCATCTACGTCCCTTTTATAAAGTTCATGCAAATTTCATCTCGCATCAGCACCTAAACAAGGAACTTTCCCCAATTCGTTATCACTTAGTACTGGTGGTGACCGAGTACCATATGCCCCAAACACACAATCGGGACACTCAGATGTTACCCCCAACCATATACTTATAAAACCCAACTCCCGTATCTCTAAAGGAGTTAAATAACACTGCGCTCTTAATCTCACTAGGCATTAGCGCTAATCACAATAATGAGCTTTATCTATCCACTCGATAATATACCTAATATTTATTGAATCCTATCACAAAGTCCCTACACACCGAGATCAACTACAACGAGACACCAATGCTCTTCGTAGTCTCCACTATAGTATAATACAAATGCGAGATCGACCCTCTTTCGGGTAAGGCCTCATCAAACAACACATGCTTCCATGGAACATTAAACACGATGGCCTTGATATCACCTCCCTCCATCGTTCCACCTACATCGCTAATCAGTCCATACCCACGGTAATATTATGCTCACATGACACCTCACTAGAACGAGTATTCCAACATCCATATACTCCATGTGTCTTCACCTACCACCTGCGATTAGTGAAGAGTGCCCAATATGTGTGTTTTAAACAAAACTAATTTTTCTCCGAAAAAGATCCAACTTTTAATTGTGCACCAAACCAAGTTGTGAAAAACTCAATTCTTACTTTAAACCAGTTTTATCTTGATTAATCCTAAACATGCATCGAGTGATTAAAGCAAGTAAAATAAAGTAAAGAATACTCACAACGTCGGATGTACGAGGAAAAAACCCAAAACGAGAAAAAAACCTCGGACGGCCCAAGCCAGACAATCACTATGAATAATGGTTTTACAAAGACAGATTAGCCTTACACTAAGACACGATCCCCACGGGTCTTGACACTCCTTCTGATCTTCAACCGTTCTTCAATAGTGCCCATGCATAAATTCCGTCTGCCACGATACCTGTCCACAACACATGCGTCCACATATGTCTCGGTGTCCACTGAATGGCTTTGATTCATCTACGATGTCAAACAAGAAGTCCTTCTCTTTTCTTTACCGCAAAACCCTCTGATGTTCAATGTGTAGAACAAACAACTTTGGTGCTGCAAGATCAAGTAAACATATAAGAATGATAACTCGAATCTTTGCAAACTCTAAGGATATGTTTATGCTTTGTAAACCTTAGAAAACATGTGCAAACAAGGTCTGGTTCGTAAAACTATTTTCCAGAATGCAGACCCCCGAAACTATGATGAAAACACTGTTCAAATAGGATTTAAACGCCGTCTCAAAAAACGTGTCGTTCAAATGACTTAAGCGTGTTGTTTGCGCGACATTGTATCTCGTTCGAACGAGATCCAATGTCGTTCGAGCGACAGAGTGAAAGTTTGACTTTCTTTGAGTTTCTAATTAAAATGTCTGTTAACAAAGAGATTCAAATTAGTCAAACTTTATTTTGAGCTTATCATCATAAAACGAAGTGTAGATCTTTAAAACGCTTTAAAAACATTTAAAAATATTTTTCTTTATAAAAATTACATCCTTATCTTTTATAAAATAATTTCGAGCACCGTTAATTATACACATTCATACCCGAGTGATCTCAGAATGAAATTATCTTTGAAAACGATTAAACTTGCACCAATTAAACATCGACATGATTAATTCTTTGAAGCTTTGTCGCAACGTCTTCAATTTCTTCAATACGTCATAGAGCAAGTGGGATCGTGACAAAATAAAATTCTCCCTATGACATATTACAACACAATTTTGTTCACGAAATTAAGTCAAAACAATACAGGGACTCAATTATAAATTTATGTCCTTACAAATCTCCCCCTTTGACTATTCCGGGACAAAATTAAACCAATGAAATGCCTAATCGGGCCGTCAAGCCGTATGACGCCTAAATCCCATCCTATAAACCCAAAAACAAAATTTACAGGACACGGACTAGAATATATAGCACCGACAAGCATGAACTATTTGAATGTGATGTAGACTTGAAATCTCGAATCGCTGAAAGCATACCTACACACATGAAACAGAAAAATAGATACCCAGTGAAGTATGGAGGAACAAATGATACCAATTTATATTTCTAATACGAACAAATCATTTGAAGCACGTGAGCAATTATTTGATACCAATTTGAAACAAATATAATTAAACAATATGTAAATCCAGATATCAATAGAAGCGCTCAACAAATATCCTCCTACATCACATACATCTCTCCCCCTTTTTATCTCGAATAGACAATTCGGTGAAAAGATAAACCAATATGAAATATCTAGCATGAGAATATGAAACCAATTTGAATCAAGTTCATACCAATATGAGAATCGAAAACCGCTAGATAATCATGAAACAACCAGCTAAATATGATCAAGCAATGATAAATCAGTAGCTAGTAAACCAAGGAATCACACAAAGAGTATACCAATCAAATCAAGTGTGATAAACGGACTCATATGGAAAATACCAATATGGAACATAAAAGAACCTGCATATAAACCAAATAGTCCAGAAATGCTTCCCGCAGTACCAAAAATATACTAATTTTAATCCGAGGACTACAAACCAATCAGAATCCATTTTTGATTCCGTCGTTCGAACGAGCCAGGGACTTTGCTCAAACGAGATGAGGAATTTGCTCGATCGAAGTACAGAAGTCGTTCGCATGAGATGAGTTGTCGTTTGAACGACTTCGCGTGACATGCCAAAAATTTCCCAGTTTCCCATAAATATTATAAAGTATTGCCTAGTGAAAAAATTTCCACAAAAATATTCTATGAAGGGCTTGACAGAATCAAAACAGTGTTAAAACAATAGGCTTTTAACACAAAAACGCAAAAACTCATAAAAACTTAAAATACGAGTTAGATGCAAACATAGTACCGATGTGCTCAAACATGGATATGGAGTGAATGGGCGTGAAACTACAACAAATGAGTCAAAATTCCAACACATTGAAACGATCAAGAAGATTTAATTGATAGAGATAAATCATCAAAATTTATCATAGCCATATGATAATTAAAGTGTGAGCTTAATGAACTAAACATGCTACATGCACACAAATCCATTATTTTGACGATTCTACAAAAAATAGCATCAAATAGCAATGTTTCAACATTAGGATTATTTGTGCAAACCCATTTAAAATTTCTCCAACAAAACTCCCTCAATAATATCATATTTTTTCAAGTTCTTTTGGGGTTTCTAGCATTCTCAACTTAGAGAAAATCTTATTGGCCCTTTTCTTATCATATTGCATTTTCTTTTGGGCTCTTTTAAACGGTGGCTTTCACAACGAGTTAATTTTGAACTCTCGCAGCCCTTTCCCGTGAATCACTCATCATTTTTACCAATTTTAAATCCTCATGGTAATCGGTTATTACATGCACACTTCTCCTTAAGTTTACTTACGCATAGATGACAAGATTGAGATAAGAACGCCTCACCAAATTTAAATATGCAAGAGAAGTCAAACATCCATATAAACTCGTGCATGTGTGCAATGTTGGCATATATACAAAGTCGAACCAAAATGCATATAAACATCGAAACAACCCCATATAAACAATGGTTAAGATCATTCTAAGCAATTATAATAATGACCAAATGTCCTAGCCACATGGATAATGAAACGATTAAGGGGGGGGGGGTCCAAGCACACCAATATGACACATCAAACATGTAAACTCAAAAACAAAAATTGAAAATCTTTTTGGCTTTTCAAAGATATTTGACTCAAAGAAAAGCAAAATCTTTTTGAATTTTCAATAGTTTTCTAAAAAAAAAATCTTTTTGTATTTTTTTCAAATAAGACTCAAACAAATGAAAACTATAATACAAAATGATACACATGTCATAATACTAGCAATGAATATATCATGAAGCAAACTAGCATATGAAAAATGTGGAAACACTATCATCCTTTAGATTTAGAATGGGAAGAATCAAGTGCACCCAAGTTTAATTCCTAAAGCCACTAAATCCAATTTCCTAACCCAAGTAAGTGTAAAACGACGCATGGGGGTTAGGGGAACCGGGGCAACTTTATTCCTAAACATCCTAGGAGCTTGTCTAAAGTCGTAACAATAACGCCTAAGGTGACCTTTACTATCACAAAATGAGCAAGTGTAGCGGTGGTGGGAATGATTACTTTTATGTGGAACTTTTCTAACCATCCTAGTGTTTTTCACACGTGGGGGGGGGGGGGGGGGGGGGAGGGGGGGGGGATATGGGAACAACTCTCTCATCAAAACCTATACCTTCCCTATCTTCCTTAATTTGGACGGTGCCTAGGATCTTATCTAACTTCTTCTACCTATCTTCCAAATCAAACTTGACTCTAGACGAGTCTATCAATCTCTCCTCCAACTCGTGAATCCTAGACTCGAGCAAAACGCCTAGACTCCTCAAACACTAAAATCTCCTTTTTCAAGGACTCCATCAAACCACGGAGATTATCTCTCTCTTTCTCCACAAACTCTAATTTCTACCTTAGATTCTTCTCTCGTGCCCTAAGATCCTCAATCAAACTATCATTGTTTTCTATGGAACGCTCATTCAACTTAGATTGTAATTTTGAGTTAGCCCTTTTTACCTTCACCGTTTCGGCATACAACTCATTAAACGCATTTTGCGATTCTTTCACATCAACCTCCTCCTCGTCACTCTCTTAACCCTCACTAATATGGGATTCACTCAAAACCTCCTCGGAAGTGTCATGCACATGAGAATCGTCGCCGCTCACATGACATGCCATAAATGCAACAAAGTTACGCTCAATGGGGGAACTCTCTCCCTCTTCCGGTTCACTATCACTTAAGGTGGCATTATAGACAACGGGTTGCTTGCCCTCTTTCTTAAGTCTAGTGGGACACTCCTTAACTTTGTGACCGTACCCCACACACCCAAAACACTTATCCGACTCATCTCTCTTAGGATTCTCAAACTTATCCTTAGAGGTGGGATCTACTTTGTTGTTATTGAATTTTTCAAATTTCTTAGCATCTTTCGATTGCTTTTGAAACTTAATAAATTTTTAAAATTTTTTTGCTAATAAAGACACATCCTCAAAATCGTAATCGGAATCGAAATCTGAAACTTTAATTTCCTCCTTCCGGGTTTTCAAAGCAATACCCTTTTCTTTCTTAGGCACTTGCTGGGAGGTAATCATGTCGATTTCATAGGTTTGTAAGTCACCGACAATCTCTTCTAGTTTCGTTGATTCTAACCTACCCAAGGAGTTTAAAATGGTCACTTTTGCATCAAACCTACTAGGCAATGACCTAAGGATTTTCTTAATGACACGGTTGTCGAGAATTTTCTCATCTAGGTTAAATGACGAGTTGACAATATTGGACAACCTATCATAAAACTCATCAAAGGTCTCACTCTCTAACATCCTAATGGTCTCAAACTATGTAGTGAGATTTCAAAGTTTTGACGCCCTAACCGTGCTAGAGCCCTCGTGAGTGAGTGCCAGAATATCCGAAGCCTCTTTTGATGTTTCACAAGTCATAATTCTATTATATTCTTCCTGTGTGACATGTGAAGAAATAACGTTCAGACCTTTAAAATTATATTGTGCAAGTCTTTGTTCAGTTTCGGTCCATGACTCAACAAGCTTTAAACTAGTGACATCACCTACAATAGTGACAGGGGTGTCCAACCTTTCTCAACTGCAAGCCAAACATGCTCATCAATAGATTTTAAAGCACTTCTCATTCTCATCTTGTAATAGGTGTAATTAGTTCCATCAAAAATAGGAGTTCGGGAAAATTCATTATATCCAGAATTCATCTTTGAAAACATACGGGATCACAAAAGAAATAAAAATGTTTTCTAGCTCTGATACCAATTTGAAGAGCGCCCAATATGTGTGTTTTAAACAAAAACAATTTTTTTTCGAAAAAGATCCAATTTTTAATTATGCACCAAACCAAGTTGTGAAAAACTCAATTCTTACTTTAAACCAGTTTTATCTTGATTAATCCTAAACATGCATCTAGTGATTAAAGCAAGTAAAATAAAGTAAAGAATACTCACAACACCGGATGTACGAGGAAAAAACCCAAAATGGGAAAACAACCTCGGACGGCCCAAGCCAGACAATCACTATGAATAATGGTTTTACAAAGACAGATTAGCCTTACACTAAGACTCAATCCCCACGGGTCTTGACGCTCCTTCTGATCTTCAACCGTTCTTCAATAGTGCCCACGTAGAAATTCCGTCTTTCACAATACCTGTCCACAACACATGCGTCCACGTATGTCTCGGTGTCCACCGAATGGATTTGATTCGTCTACGGTGTCGAACAAGAAGTCCCACTGCAAAACCCTCTGATGTTCAATGTGTAGAACAAACAACTTTGGTGCAGCAAGATCAAGTAAACATATAAGAATGATAACTCGGATCTTTGTAAACTCTAAGGATGTGTTTATCCTTTGTAAACCTTAGAAAACATGTTCAAACAAGGTTCTGGTTCGTAAAACTATTTTCCAGAATGCACACCCCAGGAAGTATGATGAAAATACTGTTCAAATAGGATTTAAACGCCGCCTCAAAAAATGTGTCCTTTGAACGACTTAAGCATGTTGTTTGCGCGACATTGTATCTCGTTCGAACGAGATCCAATGTCGTTCGAGCAACAGAGCGAAAGTTTGACTTTCTTTGAGTTTCTAATTAAAACGTCTCTTAACAAAGAGATTCAAATTAGTCAAACTCTATTTCGAGCTTATCATCATAAAACGAAGTGTAGACCTTTAAAACACTTTTAAAACATTTAAAAACATTTTTCTTTATAAAAATTACATCCTTATCTTTTATAAAATAATTCCGAGCACCATTAATTATACGCATTCATACCTAAGTGATCTCGAAATGAAATTATCTTTGAAGACGATTAAACTTGCACCAATTAAACATCGACAAGCTTTGTCGTAACGTCTTCAATTTCTTTAATACGTCATAGACCAAGTGGGATCGTGACAAAATAAAATTCTCCCGATGACATATTACAAACACAATTTTATTCACGGAATTAAGTCAAAACAATACAGGGACTCAATTTGTAATTTATGTCCTTACAATTAGTACTAAAGAGGACCCCTCTATACAAAGGCAACTATATACACATTATAATGCTATCAACGATATACCCACTAAACTCGTCTCACACTCGAATCTAGTGCTAATAGAATATTGTGACTCGCTTGTGTCACATAAAACTTATCCTACTACCCGAGGATAAAACTCATACTTCCAATAGTCAGTAATGCTGGTGGATCAAATGGTTCTTGGGCATAACACCCTCATCTCAATCGAACCAAAATTTCTATAAATCGTTGCCCTAGATGGACTAAAACTCTTATCCCCTAGCTTAAGGTGGACTAGGGTCACGCATGTGTCCCTACTCTTTAAAGGTAAGACACCTCTCCGTGTCATTCCCATTCCTCTATCTCTACTGGGTATTGCATGATGGTCCTTCTCACAGACTTGGTACTCTTGACTTAGGCTGCTACCTCTGGTGTTCCTTGGGCCTCACTTGTCCTATGGAACTCGATGTTGGCCTTGCCTGTCCTTATTAAATCTACCGTCACTTGGTAGTAAATTCCATAGATCTGAAATATTTCAATGGATCCTTAGCATTTATGTGATCTTGAAAACCAGGGATCTTGACGACATCACACTGTTCATCCTAACCGATGTTCTCATTCACTCTCGGTTATTCTTCTCGAGGTTCAAATATCAACCTACAGATCACTTTATCAAGTTCCCGTATCGCTTCACCGGGTACGAAGTTCATAAAGCCAATCCTTGCCACTACTTACAATGTTAGGTGGCTCCGAAGTTGTACCACTATTTTTTACAACGATGTTTGGGATATTACCATCCACGAAAGGTTATCCTTATCGTTATCTACTCGAATAACATTATGATGATCTCTAGCGCAATTACCCTTTCTTGGACACTCCAAGACTTATGTTGAGCCCTTCCCTCCTGCAGTCCTTCTAATGCCCTTCGCTGGCTGCCTTACAGTGTTCGATGTACCATACCCAATCTAACTCGTATATAAATCACAATAAGTATACTTAATAGAATGAGAATGTAAGCCACCTATGTAGATGAATACAACAATCCTATAATAGGGCTCTATATTAATCAAATGATATGCTTTAAACCTAGTAAGCCATACAGATCCTAAGGACACTAGAACCTGATGCTCTGATACCATCTATAACACCATGCCTAATTAAACATCGGGTGATCAGGCCTTTATTAAATTAAAACAGGTTTCTCACATGGTTCATTCTTAGCATCACTGTAAAAAACTTTTTAATTACTAACCACCTAAGTGGAATTAGACCGATGCCAAATTTCTATCTTCCGTTACCAAAAAAAATGTACCATGCGAAAAGATAAATAAAACATTCACAGTATACTAGAGTTCAATCCAACACAATATATATGAATGAAAGACTTGGCGATAAACCATTGACTAAAAGTTCAAAGCCACAATCCTGAATACTTAAAAGAACGGAATGACTGTAAATCGTCAACGGACAACAGGTCCATCCGTGGAATATAAAATAAGATCTTACACTAGATCCGAAAGGTATAATCATCTAATCAAGATCCTGTCAGCATCCACGGTTTTACAGATCCGAGTCCCAGGAATGAAATCCTCAAGTCTGGCATCCCTGTGGCTGGACACCTAAAATATTTTTAAAATATTTTATAGCAAGTGTTAGTACTCAAAATATTTTGAAAATATTTAGTAAGCATTTATCACAATAAAATTCAGTTATTGATTACACATGTTCGCGTACACTCTCTCTTGAGTTCTCCTCACCTCTCATCTATAGTGAACACCTAATGTTCTAAACTTAGTCTATTGTAGCCACAACTACCCAAGATATTTAGACTATAGTACTCATCTGAACTTCTCTACACGTCTAAGTTCTCGTACCGCCCATACAGTACGAAGTTTCATTAACACCTCTCATATTGTTAATAAATTTGCAAGCAACATTTCACATATGTTAGTTTCTGATTTGAAAGTTAAGTCAGACGACTTAATCTTCTTCATTAGATGATCACCATCTAATATTATGTTTTTCCATTAAGCTTTCTCCGCTTAAGTTAATAGTTAGACGTATCCAATTATCTACTACTTCATCCGAGTAGATTATTCATATAGTATATATTTCACACACAGTATAGTTTATAAGGATAATTGGCCCGATCTAATCATCGACTCCAATTATCCCAAATTATTTCTCTTTTAGATGTATGAACATCATATAATCATCTACCATTCTACCCAAGTAGATTATTTATATTATATATATATATTTCACACACAATAATTATCTACAACTTCAACCTAGTAGATTATTCATATAGTGTATATTTCATGCAAAATAAAGACTATAAGGATAATTGGCCCGATCTAATCATTTTCTCCAATTATTCAAATTTATTTATCTTTTAGATGTATGAACACCATATAGTCATCTACCATTCTACCCAAGTAGATTATTTATATAGTATATATTTCACACACAATAATTATCTACTACTTCATCCTAGTAGATTATTCATATAATATATATTTCACACACAATATAGACGATAAGGATAATTGGCCCGGTCTAATCATCGACTCCAATTATCCCAAATTATTTATCTTTTAGATGTAAGAACATCATATAATCATCTACCATTCTAACCAAGTATATTATTTATATAGTATATATTTCACACACAATAATTATCTACTACTTAATCCTAGTAGATTATTCATATAATATATATTTCGCACATAATTTAGACTATATGGATAATTGGCATCTACTACTTCATCCTAGTAGATTATTCGTATAATATATATTTCACACACAATATAGACTATAAGGATAATTGTCCCGGTCTAATCATCGACTCCAATTATCCTAATTAATTTATGTTTTTGATGTATGAACATCATATAATCATCTACCATTCTACCCAAGTAGATTATTTATATATTATATAATTTACACACAATAATTATCTACTGCTTCATCCTAGTAGATTATTCATATAATATATATTTCACACACAATAATTATCTACCATTCTACCCAAGTAGATTATTTATATAGTATATATTTCACACACAATATATACTATAAGGAGTATTCGCCTGGTCTAATCATCGACTCCAATTCTTCTATCATTTACATTGGCCCGGTCTAATCCTCGACTCCAATTGTAAATGAAATAATAGAATATTGGCTCGGTCTAATCCTCGACTCCAAATGTAAATGAAATAATAGAATATTGGCTCAGTCTAATCGTCGACTCCAATATCATATAGGCACTATCGGTATTCACCCAACCTAAGTAAAAAATTTATAGGTATTCACACAACCAAAGTATTCATACTTGTACGTAATATATCTCTCTAATATTCACCGTACTTGTTTGCTTTACGAATTTATTTCACTTTCGTATTTATTCGAGTATTCCCTCTACTCTTTATTGGATCGGACTCATAATTTGATCACCAAGTTTTATTTAGTAAACTATAGGTATTCACACAACCTATATATTACTGTGCATGAATAGGTGTTCACTCAACTAGATAATACGCATTAGTACGTAGTATATATCTCTCACATATTTGTCGTACTATTTGTCTTACAATTTATCTCACCATCGTATATATAGGAGTGTTCACATAACTCTAAGGGTCCTAGTTATCCCTTGTTATATCAATTCAGTAGTTACCCTTGTTAACCTCCTGACCCAACAAATTTAAGCTCACTGACGCTTTTTCGTAATTATATTCTTATCATCTTGAATTAGAATACTTCACAATCAAGCCTAAGAATCTCCACTTTTATTCTCTCACAAAATTAAAGTACAACACTCAATCATAGACCTACTGCCATATCATTATTCTAGAAATATATTGCATCAAGGTCCCAATCACTTACCCGATAAAATTTTAGCCATTTGAGGCTTAAAATGAAAAATCTCACATTTTTTGGGCGCCGAAACGAATTATAATTTTTTTGGCAGATTAAACACCCTCTAGTAAAATTTTGATTTCTCCTTCTACAAAACTCCGATTAACCTGATTCCAAGTTCATTGGAAAGCTAAGATATAGACCTCTACATACATATATTATTCACGCTCTAATTGGAAACAAAATTCAGATCGTACACGTTTAAAGTCACATCAAAATTTTGG
This sequence comes from Sambucus nigra, assembly GCA_949130495.1. NCBI lineage: Eukaryota > Viridiplantae > Streptophyta > Magnoliopsida > Dipsacales > Adoxaceae > Sambucus > Sambucus nigra. The sequence continues at coordinate 391,584,466 of OX422224.1, read as the reverse complement.
CATATTACTATGTTAGTAGATCAAACACCCTGTAGTAACATGTCGATTACTCCCTCTACAGAACTCGAATTGACCTGATTCCAACTTCATTAGATAGATAAGAGATAGATATTTCCAGGCATGTATGGTTCACACTCTTATTCGAATCACAATTCAAATGGCATACGTTTAAAGTTACGTAAAAAATTCTTGCAGATTGACATCTTTTGTTCATCAATTAAACCCTAAGTCATTTAGGATTCATGTTGTTCAACCAAGAACTCATAAATATTCCATGTTAATCATCAAATATATTGAAATTTAATTTTAGCTTTACTTAGGGATTCATTCTACATGCAATCCTACCCAAACATGTGATCAAATCATACATTTAATTTAAGGTTTTTTAATAGAATCAACAAATTCTTCAAACTCCCTACACATGGGTATTATAACTTGAATTTGATTTGCAATAAACACTTGTCTCATAGTTTGTTGGTGATTTGGTCTTCCTCTTTTTATGTTAAACGAAATCTGAAATTACTTCCTGATTTCTTCCTCCATTTCTCTCTTCTCTTTCTTCTCTTTTCTCTCTCTCTTAGGTTAGAGAATTGGGGGTTATGGCTTCCCCTCATGTATTAAATCCCGAAATTGGGTGTCAGCCTAAGTGTAAAATGACTCGTGTACCCAATTGTGAGTCTCAACTAGTCTAAAAAGCTCCTGAAACCCAAACACTACCCTCGAATACTTAAGTTTGACTATTTCGACCCATTCCGGATCATTCATGACCTCTAAATTATCTTTCGAGTCACTTAAAATATATTTCTCATTTCTCACCTCAAAATGGTCTACACGCGGCTCCCAGTGAGATAAACTAAAAAACGCACATATCAGTCGCTATGCTGTATATAAAAAAATCCACCATTATTTACTATTCACGCACATAGTAAATCTCATAACATAATATTAACCAGTCTCTATCTCTCGATTAATATTTAATAATGACTTTTATTATTTAATCACATTAAAGTACGTCACACATGTAATGTAACTAAAACATATTTATCCGATTAATTTTCGAATTAATTTAATCATAAATGCGTAGAAATACGGGATATTACAGGTGATCAAACCACTACGAATAGTGTGGTTGCTCACACCACTATGAATAGTGTGGTTTATCAGATTGTTCAAAACGGGTCCTATGAGGGCTAGTTAGTTGATTGATTTTTATGTTTCATGATAACGAAGGTTGAATGAAATGGACAAGTGATTGAGTCGGGTGATGAATTTAACGATTTGGTTAGGCCTTAAGTCTAATTAATTCATCAAATCATTCAAAGTAATACTATGAATAAATAATGTCACATAGGAGAAAATAGTCAAATAATAAATGGGCTCGTTAACTGAAAATGCGCGAGTGATAGAGAAATGTACCTCCTACGGATTTTACAGATGTAGGGTGAAGACCGAGTTGAGTCGATCAGGGCGAAGTTTGCCTAACTTCAATCATCTCTGAGAGTCATACGGACCCAAAATGGGGAGGCTTGTAATCCACTCCAAAGATGCTCTCTCTATTTTGTCCCGTTTTCCTTTTCTTTATTATTATTATTATTATTATTATTATTATTATTATTATTATTATTATTATTATTATTATTATTATTATTATTATTATTATTATTATTATTATTATTATAATAATTGGTGTTCAAATCACCATGAATAAATATACAAGGCATCAATAATCTTAATACATCCAATCTAGAAAAATAAAGAATATATACAAAATCAACAAATGTATAAGTGTTCAAAATGCTCATCAACTCAAAAATTCGGCAAATAAACTTTGTGAAAGGATAAACTAAAGTAGAGAGAGCATAATATGCAGCAGATACCCTGTTTCAAACTGCAAAAACACACATCAAATTCCCAAAACGTTATTAAGAGGAACATGTGAGTTTCAACATTGTTCTTCAAGAAGGTGGAAGAGACCACCAATCATCTTCTTATGTGTTGTAAGGTATCGAGAGGCACGTGAGATGTTTTTCTATACCTTAGCCGGATTACTTGGATTATTCGTGACTAAATGATAGCTTTGTTAAAGGCTTGGTATACCCCCAAGGGATGGAAGGGGGATAAAAAGTTGTGGCGGCTTGTACCACATTGTATCTTTTTGATTTTATGGCAAGAAAGGAATACGAGATGATGAGATGGTATTGAGATGACGCCTTCTAGGATTCATTATCTAATTTTAAGAACTATTATGAGATGGTATAAGGAAAAGTATGACACGTCGATTCCCATGTTTTATGAGTTTATGGAGGAACTTCATAACTGATTGTAGGAGTGATAGTTTTTATAGTTTTTTTTCCAATCGGTCTCTTTGTATGATTTTTTGTATATGATAACTTATATTTTGTGTGTGCCTTTGCATATTAAAGACCATTATCCAGTCTCTTAATACAATTTGTCAGTCCATGCATGTTCTATCGGGAAAATTTTCTTCAAATCAAGTGGTTGCTTCGTTATTTGCATGAACATCCACCGCCGGTCTCTGCCTTTTTCTCAATCTTGTCTAAATATCTATGGTTTTCCTAATGCCGATTAGGCTAATTGTCCACTTATTCGTCGATCCACCTTCGATTATTGTATGTTTATGGGTGTAAATTATATTTCTTGGTCGTCTAAAAAGTAACCTATTGTTGATCATTCCAGTTGTGAGGCAAAATATCGTGCACTTGCATCTGTTGCTGAACTCATGTTGATTATGTATATTTTTCAAGACGTGGGCTTTTCACTTTCCACTCCTCATATCTTATATTGAGACAATCTCGATGCTCTTTACGTGACAATCAATCATATTCTTCATGCTCGCATAAATCATATGGGTCTTGATTTTCATTTCCTTCGTGAAAAAGTTACCCAAGGCCAAATTATCACACACTGTGGTCCATTTATGGACCAGCTGACAGATATCTTTACCAAGTCTCTCTCTACTCCGTAATTGAAATTTCTTCAGTCCAAGCTCGGTGTGTGTCTTTCCACCCACCTTCACTTGTGAGGGAGTATTGAGAATATTGAGGATCCTATATTATCCGAGAATAAGTCAGTTGTATGTGATCACATTTACCAAGATCGAGTCTACATGCCCAAGTTGGACTCATTCAAACTCTCCTAATATTGTGGAACCTCCACCTGATTTCCCTATTTTCTAGTTGTAATCTACTGCTATAATCTTTATATATTAAGTACTCGGCTGAATTTTTATTTTCATAAAATCCAATATAAAAAGTTTCTTCTATCTCTTATAAAACTCTTTAAAGGTCCACAAATGATACGCGAAAACATATCTCGTGTCCCCAAATGTGTCCATCTTTTGTGTACCTCTTGCATTACTCTTTATCGCAAATATCTTTTTTTTACAAACCCTTCAATTTTGGTATATGTATGCATGTTTAGCCCATTTAATTTGCAAAATAAATTTTAATTTTTAAACAGTAATGCAAGGGGGAATTTAAATTTGAACTTGTTTTTAGATGTAGTGATATATTAAATACACATTGGGTCCTGTATGGAGAGAACATTTTGAGAACACCACACAACACTCAATGTGTGTTGTTTACATATTTTATTTGTTTGATTCCTTCTTTTTTGTGCATGCATGTTTTACTTTAAATAGACCTCAAATTTTAAAATCCTCAAACAAGTCATCTGGTCATAATTCTTCACTGTAGTAGATGACAATATGAAGAGAAAGGTTAAAATCTTTATTGGTCCATCCAATACATTATTGATTCTTTTTTACTTTTGCTCCCTATTTTATTTTCAAAAAATATTTTGTGCATAAAGAAATTACAGAAAGGAGTTATACAAATCAATGTGACAGTATAATAAAGTGTTGTATATTGTAATAGAGTGAGTAATGTATAATGGCTCATTGCATCGCAATTATATATATATATATATATAAATGAAATGGATAAATAGCCTCTCCAAAGGGAACTTACAAGCGCTAGAGAATACTTAGAGAAACAACTAAAAAAATTGGGAATTTATATTTATCCCCGATACAAAGACTATATAGGGGCTACGAGAATTTGATCGAGATGCATATGACCTTAAATTATATTTATGTGCCAATTTTTCTTCTACACTTAATGTGGAAAAAGATTCCAAAGACTTGCGAGAAGCAAAACAATTACATTTTTAGATACACTTTTAGAATGTGGATCATGTTCAATGCTCACACTGTTGCACGAATATTCTTCAAAATTTGGTAAAGGTTCAAATGATTTTCTCACTTCAGTATCAATTTTATTTCTCACATTTCTCTCCCGATTGAGTCGACAATAAAAACACGAGCTAGAGCTAGATCAGTCGAATTGACATACCCAGATCATATTTGATGAAATGTCGTTTTAAAGTACTTGAGTTAGAAGAAGGAGTTTTAGGAATATTGACCTATAAATTAATCCCAATATTATCATCATTATCATTCACATCCAAAATAGGCTCTTACGCATTCAGAATATCTTTATAGGATGCATTTCATCGGATCAATCATCAACATAATTTTCTTACACATTATCATTCATTGACACTGCTTTCTGCTTAAGAGCGTGAACTGCTTCAACATCGTCCATGGATACCATTTTTAAGTTAGTTGATTGATTTTTAAGGTTAATGATAGCTAAGGTTGAACACGATGGACAAGTGATTGAGTTGGGTGATGCAATCCCTCTTCGCCTCAATGATAGGGTTTAGGCCTTAAGTCCAATTAATTCTTCAAACCATTCAAAGTAACACTATGCATAAATAATGTCACATTGGAGAAAATAGTCAAATAATAAATGGACTCGTTAACTGAAGATGCACGAGTGATAGAGAAATGTACCTCCTATGGCTTTTACACGTGTAGGGTGAAGACCGAGTTGAGTCGACCGGGACGAAATTCACCAAACTCCAATCATCTCCGGGAGTCATATGGACCCAAAATAGGGAGGCCTGTAATCCACTTCAAAGATGCTCTCTCTATTTTGTCATGTTTCCCTTTTTTTTTTCTTTTTTATAATTATTATCATAATTGGTGTTCAAATCACCATGAATAAATATACAAGGAATCAATAGTCTTATTACAACCAATCTAGAAAAATAAAAAATATATGCAAAATCAACAAATATACAAGTATTCAAAATGCTCATCAACTCGAAAATTCGGCAACGAAACTTCATAAAAGGATAAAATAAAGTAGAGAGAGCATGATATGCAGCAGACACCCTGTCTCAAACTGCAAAAACACACATTAAATTCCCATGTTTTTGTGACGACTCGCAAATCCGATTCAGTTAGTGCGAGTCACTAACGTATCGTATTTCTATTGATTCATTTTTAAGATAATACTATGTGGTTCTCATGTGAATTTTAAAAACAAATAAATACATATTCGACATGTAAACGAGTCGCAAAATTGAAATCGCGAGTGTGAGTGTGTAAGCCTAACGATGATGGCACATAAATACATTGAGGTTCCCTACACTACAACTAAGTAATAAACAGTCAAGGTAAATAACGACAAAAAGTACAATTGAGTCCGTCAGTAGGGGTAGAACCAAGGTTATAAAAAATACGGGGCGTGATCGAGGCGTGGAGGCCAAGCCTTAAGCCTTATAAGCCTAGGCGGGCCTTGGCGTAAAAAGGCGTGAAAAGGCGTTTAGGCCTTTTTAATATATTTTAATATTTTTTAAGCATAACAAGGCTATTAAAATACTAAAATTGTACATATCATAAAAATATGTCTGAATATTTGCAAATAAAAATACTATTTGATTATTTAGGATGAGATAATGGTCCGGTTTGCAAAAAAATCTTTAAAAGGTGATATCGTTTCACTAAATCATTGTTGTTTTTAGAGAAAAAGTACGCCTTAAGGGTTTTACCAAGCATAAGGCGTCAAAATTTTAAGGCGGGGCATTTCTCCCAAGCCTCAAGCCTAGGCGTGCCTAGGCGGAGCCTAGGCGGGTTTTTTAGAACAATGGGTAGAACCAAACAAAGTAGGAGTACAAAGTATCCCTTCAAATATGGCATCACATCTGCACAGACTCATCATGGCAACCTATCACGTGAAGGTGGGCGGCTACCCCTGTTCGGTGGCTAGCCTGTGTACAATTACTCTGAAGGCGACATGTAGAGGGCACGTGAAGGTTTCTTTGTTTGTTTATTTATTTTTCTCGTTGCTGGTGAGATCCTCACGATTTTGACCCTTCTATTTCAAGTCTTTTGTTTGAGTACTTTAGTTCTTCACATCCTTTGTTTGTTTATTTTATGTGTCATATCTAAGGGTTTCACGGTTCGGTCCGATTCAGTTTTACAATGTTTTTAGAATGAGATCGTATTAATTGGTCTTAGAAAATTATGAATTGAGACCGGACAGAAATAATTAATTTCGGTCCTATTCGATTTTAAGTGGTCTGTATTCGATCTCGATTTTATTCGGTCCATACCAATATAAAACCCAGTAATCCTAAAAACCCTAACTTACTACAATGCCAAAACATAATCTCAAAATCCCCAATTTACAGTCTTAACATAATATATAAACACAATTAATTAAACATAAACAGGTAATCTGGCAAACAAACACGGTTAATGTTAAATATAAACACAGTAAATTAAACATAAACACATTTAATGTTAAACATAAACCCACGAAAAAATTCTTTACAAAAAAATTAAAAAAAATTATAGTTAACATTTACAAACATATAACATTTAATAACGGTTAGTACCATTTAACATTCTTACAGAACTTATAACCAGTTAATACCATTTACAAACTGTAAAGAGTTAACATTCCTACAGTTAATAACATTCACAAACTTACAAGGTAACATTCCCACTTTTCTTTTGAGATTCACGGTTGTCTTCTTCGATTCTTAGCCGGACCACCAACTCCTCCACATTCATCTCCTTACGCTTGTGCTTGAGATAGTTTTTGAACAAAGTCCAAGAAGGTGGCAACTTTTCAACAATTGCAGCAACTTGGAAAGTTTCACTGATTGACATTCCTTCAGCATGAATGTCGTGAAGGATCACTTGGAATTCTTGCACTTGCGAGATCACAGATTTAGAATCAACCATTTTGAAGTCCAGAAAACGCCCAACGATAAATTTCTTCATCCCAGCATCTTCAGTTTTATACTTCTTTTCCAAAGAATTCCATAATTCCTTGGAAGTTTTGATAGTGCAATAGACATGGTACAAAGTCTTGTCCAAGTAGGCCAAAATATAATTTCGGCATAGGTAGTCCGAGTGCTTCCAAGCATCGACAGCAGCAGCCTTTTCAGCATCATCTCCCTCTTGAATAGAGGGGCAATCTTCATATACAAACCTGCCCAGTTGGCAGGTAGTGAGATAGAAGTACATTTGTCCTTGCCAACGTTTGAAGTCAGCCCCAATGAACTTTTCAGGTTTCTCCCCGTGTGGCATAGATACGGGTGCAGTCACACTTGTGTTGGTGACAATCAGTTTCGTAGGAGTAGTGTTCGTACTTTGTGATTCCATTTCTGTTACAAAAACAGAATTTTTATCAATGATAAAATTCATATTTAATGAATTAATCAAAACAGAATACAAAATTCTGTGCAACAATTTCCTCCAAATATGATTCACAATAAATGAATTCCAAAAGAATTCAAATAATAATTCAGAATAAAAGTGAAATATAAACAGAATTCCGTACAAAACAGAATTAAATTATAAAATCTGTGTCACACTAATTTTTAATAATAAAAAGAATTCCGTACAAAACAGAATTATAATTTTTAAAAAAAAATTGATAAACAAATTTTAACAAGAGTACACAAATAAAATTTATTTTCTAAAACAGAATATAAAAACAGTATAGAAACTAATTTCTATATTAAAACTGTTTTACTAATTTCTACAATAAAGCAGTAAATTAATTCATTTTTCTGTCAAAACAGATTTTATTTCAAATAAATAAATTTCTGTAATAAAAAAAAATTCTGTACACAAAAAACAGTAGAACTAATAAATTGTCTTAAGGAAATTCATTTCTGTAATTCTGTTTTAATTCTGTAATTATATTATTTTCATAATTCTGTACAAATTGTTATTTATAAATAGTAGACATAACAATCTTAAGACAATTTATTCCCTCCAATGTGCTCCGAGGTTGATGAATATTGCCTCCCAAGATAGAACGGATTTTCCAATTAATTATGTAGCACGACAATAATTAATTACAACGAACTCAAATCTGTGGCTTTTACTCAACTCAATAACAAACAGTATAGATATGTTATGCAGGAGAAGGACAGAAATTTTCTGGGATAAAATTGACAGCAATTCTGGAAGGAGGGAAATTTTTTCAGTAGTAAATTCTGTAGGAGGAATGTTTAATTTATAGCTTTTGTGTTGACTGTTGGAACAGTCAACCGAAATTAACTGTCAAAACAGTTAATCAGTTAAACGAAATTAACTGTTGGCAATAACTGCCAACTAATTAATTAATTTCGTAATTAATTAATAATTAAAGCCCAGAAAGTTAAATAAATTCGGCCCAAAAATGTAGGAGATTTTCCTAAGCCTAAGCCCAAGGCCAAGCCCAAGGCCAAGCCCAAGCCCAAGCCCGAACCGAGCCGGCCGGCCGGACGCGCGTGTGGACTTTTGACCGAAAGTCAACCCGTGCATAGCTTAGGTCATCTCCCCTTCAAAGAGTTGGGATACCCCCAAGGCATCCAAGCCTTAGTCCATACTTGGGGTGTTATTAACTCATCAAAATTTCACTACTCTTCCAATGTGGGACAAGAGTTAAAACACACCCAATTCATTTACTTTCATTGCTTTGTGAGTCACTTTGGGGACATATTTATCATTCATAACTTATTGAAATTGGACATATGAATATACTACGTTAATCTCCTTGCGGAGGTGAACGCGTTCGTATATGGTCCCACAATTTTCGTAGTGTGGGTCCCACCTAAATTTGAGCTCAAAGTTGCTCAAAATTCTGTCCAGAAAATTCTGGACAGCTTTCTTAAAAACCCATTTAAGTCCAATTTTTCCAACACGAATAACAAAAATGGATCACAAAAAGAGATCATCCTATCCAAGCTCCTCACCAAAACTCTTGGGAAAAAAATACATGGTTATGATTCTCCCAAACATAACCCTTTTGGTGGTCCCCCACACCAAAACCCACCTAAATCCATATCCGTCAATTCTAATATCTATACTAAAAAAATCCATCCATTTTTAACCATTTTTTTTCTTCTTCCTGTTTGTTGTTTTATATAAAAATCATGGAATTTGTATTTTCTTGAACTGTATCTTTTTTAAACAGAAAACGACTCATACAACCAAATTCAATTTCAAATACAACCAAATATATAAATTCCATTTTACACCCAACAATTTTATTTTTTAATTATGAAGATCATATCTCGAAAATATACGTCCGTTTTAAACGTTGATTGTAAAAATAAAGTTTAAATTTTTTTTGAATTACTTATCCTTGTTTGTTCTCGATTGATAGATCGTGTCGAGAGAGTTCCGAATATATAAATTCCGTTTTAAACGGAGTTATATTTTACAAGATATTTAATTTTAACATTGAAAAAAAAAATTTAGGCGAAAAAATAAATTTATGAAATTTTGGAAGTACGTATCATTGTATGGTCTCGATTAATAGACCGCGTCAAGAGGGCTTGGAAGACATAAATTTTGTCTAAAAATGACTAATATTTTACAAGATATTATTTTGAACATTGGAAAATAAAAAACGTGGGTACCAAAGTTAATTTTTAAAATTTTGGAATTATATATCCTTGCATAGTCTCAATTGACAGATTGCGTCAAGAGGGTTCTGAATATAGTAATTCCATTTTAAACGGAGTTATATATTAAAAGGTACCTAGTTTTAACATTAAAAAATCAAAACGTTGAGTGTAAAAAATAAGATTATAAAAAATTTAGAATTACCTATCCTTACTTGGTCTCGATTTATAAATCACATCGAGAGGGTTCCGAATATATAAAAATCATTTTAAATGGAGTTATATTTTACACAATATTTAATTTTAACATTGAAAAATAATATAAAAAAAATTGGGTGTAAGAATTAAAATAATATCAAGTATTCATGTTCATCACCAATGAAAATACCTAGGGGTGGAAGCGGTACGGGTTTTTACCGTACCGTACCGTTTTGGTACAAAAAAAAATGGTTTTGGTTTCATATATTAAAATACCAGAAACCAGTCTTACCGAAACCGAAATTACCGCAAAAAAGTTGGTTGGTTTTGGTTTTAATATTTAAAAAACCGATTTATCGAAATTACCGTATCGAATTTACTGAAACCAGAAAAAATCGTACCGAAATTACCATACCGTACCGAATTTACCGAAACCAGAAAAAACCGTACCGAAATTACCGTATCGTATCGAATTTATCAAAATTACCTTACCGAATTTACCAAAACCAGAAAAAAGTTGGTTTTGGTTTTGGTTTTAATATTTAAAAAAGTTGGTTGGTTTTATTTTTGTTTTTGGTTTTTTGGGACTTTTAGTGTTGTTTACCGAAATCAGAAAAAACCGAAACCAGAAACCAGAAAAAACCAGAATTTACCGAAATCAGAAAAAAACCGAAATTACCGAAAAAATCGAAATACCAGCCGGTTTGATTTTGGTATTGATTTTGGTGTACCGGGTGGTAAACTTGTACGGTATGGTTTTACCATCTAGAGTTTGGTTTTGGTATTGATATCTACTATTTACCGACCAAACCGTACCGCTTACACGCCTAAAAATACCACTAGAAACATGTGGAGTGAATACTAAGTTATTGCACTTGTGTTGTATTTTTTTCTAAATATAAATATGTGGTACTCTCAAAGGATAATATTAAGGGATTTTAAAATTGATTTTCTTCAGTTACGTGTCAAAGGCATTCAAGTGTTGTAAGTGTTTCGTGGAGTGGTCCATATATGAACTTCACGTAACAATCGATGTGTGCTAACCCATCAAGTGTCCAAAAGAAAACAGTTGAAACTTAAGGTCCCTAATAAACAACTTTTTATCATATAAGAAGAAGGATACAACAAAGCAATGTAAGATTGTACAATGGGGACCAACAACCAGGAAGATGGTAGTGGATTCGTGAATTACCCAAATGCAAATGAATATCATAAACAAAAGACTTGTTTTTGTAATATTTTTACTTTGTGATAAGAAGCAGAAGTTGCAGATTTCAATCACTTACTTCACTTTTTGCCACAGGGCAGCTACTCCATGCAAATGACGTGTTACTAACAACTTCTACTTGCATGGCTAATTCAAATGAACTCAGGCCTGCGGTAAGATAAGAAAATAATTAAGCACGCATGTTTTCTAGTACTTACCAACACCACACAGACACAGGGCCGGTGGTGACAGTGGGGGATCCAGAATTTGAAGTGTAGTGGGGAGAAATTTTTTTGATGAAAATTGGGGGTTCGGTAGTGGAGCTTCCGGTGCTATTTTTTTGAGTTGTTTTTGCTTATATTTTTGCAATTTTCAACCCTAAAAATGTTGAGGTATTAATTAATTAAATTTGGATTCTTAAATTTTTTCGTTTCAGATGTGGTTGAACTTCAGCTTCGAATACGGTTGGTGTGTTATCTCCTCTTTTCCGTTTAAAAAATTTCTCCATTGACTTCCTTTATTTACAACAACTTTAATTTAATTTTAGACTAATAGATTCACACTATATTTAATTTCATTTCAGACTAATTTTACATTATAAACTAAATTTCACACTAATAGATTCTAGGAATTTTAATTTTAATATTCATTATAAATTTAAACACATAAATAAGAACACATATTTTATTTTGCTAAACAAACACATAAACATACATCTATCTCTATGAACAAATTCATATAAATAAACATATAAACAAACACAAAATATAAACAAAATTATAAATAAACATATAATTTTTTATATATATAAAAGTTGAACTGCGGCGACTCCCCGCTTCAGCCCGCGCTGGATCCGCCCCTGGGTGGTGAGATTTAAACTGCCGAGCGAAACTAAGTTTAGGTCTCTATAAAAGTCCTACATGGCATGAAATTATTTAAAAAATATTAAATTATGTCTTTTTTGTTTTTTCCCATTTTTTATCGTTATTTTTCAGAAAGCATTTTTTAATAAAAACAAGGACACAACAAAGAATGTAAGATTGTACAATGGGGCCCACCAACCAGCAAGAGGGCAGTGGATTCGTCAATAACCCAAATGCAAATGACACATGTATGAGTTATATTTATAAATATGCATGGAGTTTTTGTGTATGAATACCATAAACAAAAGACTTATTTTTGTAATATTTTTACTTTGTTGGTAAAGAGCAAAATTTGCAGATTTGAATCACTTACAACTGGTGAATGTTTGATCCCCAACTTTTTGCCACAGGGCAGTTACTAACGTCTACTTGCATGGCTTATGTCCCGCTAATTATTATTTTTTTATTTGTTATTATACTATGTGGTGCTCGGACTAGTTTTAAGTGCATCTCGATTAATTTACGTTCGTGGTTCGTGATTTTTGCTGACCAAACATTATTTTCACAGTGACAACCTTATATCACTGCGCCAAGAGGCTTGATTGTCCTGCTAATTAATTGAAGTTGAAATTAAGAACATGATAAATAAAAGATATTTTTAAGTAAAAAAAGTCAGATTAATAAAAAATAAAGCCAGACTTAAAGCTCACTAAATATTGATTATCTCATTGTGTTAGGGATACAAATATGCTACCTGATTGCCTTGCTAACTTTGGAACCAATAATGATGATATTCAATTCTATGAAAACTTCAAGGATCTTCCTAAAATGGTCATGGGTGCTATTAAGCTAGATAAGATGGATTGCCTCCATATTACATCTTGTGTTTATTTTGATCAAGATGCATTATCTTTGCAGTGGGGCTATTATAAATTCCAAATTCATATTTTTGCACGTATTGCTTTGGTTATTGGCTCTCCAAAGCTTTCTATAATTTCTTCAATGTATTTTGAGCTTGTAAAGCCACCTTGGAAACACTATTTCTCCAGTAATTAATATTATGCGTGGCGGTTCCATCCGTCTTCTAAAAAAATTATTTCACAAATAATTAATAATATGCGAGGTGAGGATTTGCTACGTAAGGGAGGGGTGGGGAAGGCCAAAAGCACCCCATACGGGCCCCGTTGCCATTTCTGGCCAACAAAGCACATGGTACCACTAAAGAGCTGATTGGTCACGTCAATAATACGTCGTCTCGTTTTCACGCAATGTTAGCATTGCTCGTACATAAAACCCGTATCCTAGACATTACCCATGTGCGTAACATGAACAATCAAACTCCCGTTTTGTTTGTTTTCCACAACAACTGTATAATATTTACACTTTTAGTCCACAACAAGTGTAATATATGTGGTCCATAACTTCTTACTTATTTTATTAACAGAGCAAATAGGACACAAAGTATTCTTGTGAGAGCGTGTTTTTTACTGTTAAAGCATGGGACTAGAAATATTAGATGTGTCGAACTCTACCAGTACTCATGTGACTTTTACCATGCCAGAACAACGAACTATATATTAAAAAAATGCATACCGAAGAAATGGAATTCGTGGATTATTACCAGTTTTCCTCATAATGCGACAATTTGAGAATAGAGAGCGGGGGCGCTTACCATTTTTTGGCGAATCTTGTGACTAAGTTCATGCCAAAAATATATTTACCCATAATTCACGAATCTCCATAATGTTTCTCATATCCAACCGTTCTCCTCCACCGTCACCCTCACAAGTTCACCAAGATCAATGTCCAAGCAACAAATAAGTTAATTAAGTTTTTTTTTTACTAAAAACGATTATAAAAGTGAAATACTAAGGAGAATGAAACCTCAAAACAAATATAAAAAGAAAATACTAGGGAGAATGAAAACACAACATATATAGCCTTACTCTTCATGTCACCCAAAGAAATTGTTAGTGATCCTTAGTTTTGGAAAACTAAGGATTTGCACCATACCCTTGGAGACAAAAGTCGTGGAGATTAAAGGAAAGGCCACAACCTTAGGATACGACCACAAAGTTTGGTGATGTCATCCTTGAGGGATTAGCATGCGATGTAATGTATACTAAATTGATAAATCATGTCAGATGCCTCAGTTAGGCGTGTGATATGAGTAGACTTAGGAAAACTTAACACTGCGGTATAGTATGCAAAGGTCGTAAACATGTAAGGATGGCCACGACCTTAGTTAGGTGGTGGATGCGGAGCCCAGTGACGTGTATATGTAGGAAGCAAGACGAGAGGTGATGACGTGGCCTCATTATATCATGACTTGGTGACTAAGTTTAGATGATTCTAGAAGCTTTTTTAAAAGGGTAATTAGGGAAAAGAGTGTACAAAATAGATTACCCTAAGATTCCCTATTAAAACTTTTAAATACCGACCCTTGGTAAACTTCTCAAAGATGTTAAAAACCCTAAGCCCATTTTAGAGAGAGAAAATGAGACATGTGTGTTGAGTAGGAGGTGCTGCTGGAGTGAGGCCGCGGATAACTACTGTTCACTGGTGAAAAAGGAAGTTCTTGAGGCAGTGGATGGCTATTGTTCATCGGATTGAACCGACAAAGATAAGAGATTTGTCCTCACCCTCCTCGTCCTTGTTAAAATCACTAATTTTCTATTTCTTTATTGAATGAGTTTAGCTGTTGTTTGAAATATGGGCATATCCACGGGAAACTACTGTTCAAATGAGTTTTTGGGTTTTTAGGCCATGGATAGTTACTGTCCATCAAGGTTTTAGAGGCCGTAAACTTCCACTGTTCATCAGGAAAAATCTAAGGAAACAATTAAACAATGTGAAGACGTGTGACAAACCTAGGAGGGGAATGAATAAGTTTGATGAAACTATGTGCCAAATTTTACCGATTAAAAAATTTCTTACAAATTTTTAACACCTTCAAAAAAACTAAATCCAATTGTCTTGTAAAAAAATATACACAAATAAATCAATCAGATCTAAGTAATTAAACCCAAGCTCGATGTCATGAATGAGGAAGTCCATTATCTTTCTAATAAGTCGCCCCACATTTATATCTTCCCAATAGATGAAGACGCCTCCACTTTTCGATCAGGGCGAGTTTGATCATAGAAAACCAGAAATAGATGTAATTTGGATAGATATGTGAAATAAATTGACTAAAAAAAATCAAAAAAACTGGGGATCTCATTGCAGATCTAAAAACATTTGAAACTCTCAATTTATTTTGAATTTAGGTTTAGAGAGAGGCGGGTGGACTAAAAAACACATAAAACACCCTAGATAAACTATATTGGAATAAGGGAAAAGGCTCCTTAAAAGGTAAGAGCGAAAGGACTCTACTTATAGAGATTTAAAAAAATCAGTGTTGGTCGCGAGATTTATCGGATCTGACCATCCGCGTGGCAAGAACTAGGGTGCCTTTGCAGCCCAGGCGATCTAAACGCCCCCATTTTTTAGCCATTCAAACGCTCGGTGCACACCCCTCCCCCATTTAGTGGACATGCACATTCCCGTAGCACAAAAACCTCAAAACAATAGTTTAAAAAATATATTTCATTTAAAAAAATTCCTTCAAACATCTTTAACTGACTTCTTTGTCAAAAATTAATTTCTGGAATTAAAAAAAAAAAAACTCAAAAATATTTTTCTAAAACAATTTTATGAAAAACCCTCTCAATTTGGAAAACACTTGAGTATGTGAAAATAGCCAAAATCAAATTAAACGTCTGTAAACAGATTTAGTCTTCAATACGCATCAACGAAAGGCTTCAATGAGAGGCATGCAAGGTCTTCAATTCTTCAAGGTTCAATCTAGATGCAAGACCTTGCCTCACTTAAAACAAATCAAGTGGATATGACTTTATAGGCTCAATGTTTTGACACATAAAATATCCAAACTATATATTACACATGTTTATATTTTCAATCTCCCCCTTTGGCTATTCCATCGTAATACCCCAAAAATTTAAAATATCTGGATTACCCCTACAAGTCTCAAACATCACTATACTTATAGTGAGAGTAGTAGGAAGGTAATATACATATCCATATTACTGATCCAATACTCCAATATAAGCTCTTTGGTCATGTAGGAATGTGAGGCATCATGCAAAATCGCAAACAACATGAAATAATTATGGAGAACGTGCAAAGGAAGTAATTACCTTTGTGCGGGAATTCTTACAAAAACTATGATATCAAAAAATATGAATGATCAGATAAATGGATCTCTCCCCCATTCTGTCACACTCAAATATCAACAAAACTTTCTCCCCCTTTTTAGAACAAGGCATATATGACTCCCTTTTTTTTAAAAATACGTCAAACAATAAGATATAACAATTGAAAACATAGGAAGCCAAGGGAAATAGGATACCAATAGAATAAAGAATATGTAGAAAATATTTGTCACTTTAAAGAACAAATTGGATATACACCAAAAAAATCATAAGAAATTAATGGGAAAGATATATAGACATGACATAATAAGAATGACCATATGATATCAAGAATCAAAATAAACGATCAAAACTCATCCTATCAATCAAATGACAATACAAACTTATCTTCAAACTAGAATAGGCAAACAATCATGACAACCCCCTATCAACAAGTATATATCGCAATGAAACATAGAGGCATGGAACGTAAATATATATAAACTTGTGATATGTTATCAAAGAAAAAATTGCCCATATACTAATGCATATATCGTATAGACATATATAGACATGAATCATGTAGCAACAAATAAATCAATTGTTTCCTCCTAAAATAAACTTTTCCCTTTCAACAACTTAGTGTTCACCCTTTTTGTTATAACAAACGATACGATTATGATGAAATAGCTTGGGAAACATCAAAATTGGAATAAAACTAGCAAAAACCATCAGATAAGAATCGTGGGCCTTAAGGAATCAGATTATTAATGAAAACCATCTAATACCAATTATGAAAAAAAAAGTACGAAAATAGGGGATTGTGCGCACGTATAGAAAACACGTCCGTGAGAACGAGTGTTGTTCATACGCCTAACGAAACAATCTTATGAATGGTAAACTTAATTTTTTTTTCCAATTTTACAACTTCATGTGAGATACACTGAAATGAATTAAGAAACACATAGAAATATCCAATCTTATAACAAAACATGTCTTTCATGAACAAACCATTGCAAAAACATTCATACCAACCAACATTAGAAAGCTTCATGAAACAAGTATAAGGAAAATCTGAAATAATTTCTTATAACACCTGATTTTGTAAAATGATAAAGAATTGAAATTTCGAAAAACTTATGTTACGTAGAGTTTTTACGGTTATAAACTTGGGTCAAGATAAACTCAAAACTAAAAAATAATTCTTAGTGTGGACCAACACTTTGGATTGAATGTCTGATTGAATTTCGAATCGATTCCATAGGATTTCGGATCTGTCTTGTGCACTTGAGACAACAGTCTGCATTTCGTTTTGAGTGGTCACCATGTACAATGGTATGAGTTGTAAAAGGCATCCGGCCCTCCCGCGATTTTTGGTCATAATAAATGTCTCCCTACCCAATTTAACTTGTTGATTTCATCACTGAATGATGGGGGACCATTCATATATGTCTTAGGACATTATAAGAGGGAGGAGGTGATGGACTTTGCCTTTACATTCATAACATCTCTACAGAAAGTAAATTAACCCCTAAACTGAAACCTTTGAGTGTAATTCATCCCCCATTTTAGTAGATTATGTCCTCATAGTTATCTTCACACATCAAGCTTACAAGACCACTATTTCACCCTTCCATTATCAAGAGTTAAGGAGGATTTTGAAGGTGTTAAATTGGAGAATAAATCTTGTAAGGATCTAGGAGCGTATTGGGATTTCTTTACACCTCTTCTTTAAAGGGTTTGTTATCTTCAAGAGGTAGGGGTTCTATACTATTTTCAAATTTCAATTAAAGCATGTGAGATATATGTATGTATGTATGTATGATTTACACGACTACTTATGCTTATTATCATTATCTATGAATGTATGTTGAGAAATATGGGATAAAAATGGTTAAAAGTTGAAGTTGGAAATAAGTTAAAATCACATAATACTTAAGGTAGTTTATTCCTTATGAAAATCATGTTTAAACAAGTTATTTCGTATCAAACATTAAGTGAAACTTGAAGACGAAATGTTAGGATGCATATATGGATTTTGTTAGTGTAAATCCCTTCATTTACGAACAAAATAAATGTGATTATGAGAAATGGGTTTAGTATGTTAAAGATACATTTAAACAAGACATTTAACATAGAATAATAACTTTAAAAAATTGTCATGTTAATCACCTAAAATGATGCTACTTTACATGATGAAAGTTTAAGTTGTTTAAGAATTACGAGACTAAAAGTGAAAATAGTAGAGCATTGAGGTTAAAACATGGACTATTTGAATATTTATAGATAAAAGGACAAGAATATAAAAAAAATATAAGGTTATCAAATTGTAAGAATAGGTTTGAAAATGCTAAAGTAAGGTCTTTGCCCAAAGATGACATTTTATGTAAAGTATGGACTTAATCATAAAGTGCCCAAAATAAATTGAACACTAACAAGAAAGTTAATTTTAAAGAAAGTGATGAGACTTATATTTTGGTAAGGAAAAGTAGTATTTCGAAAAGTAAAGGTGTAAAGTAATATTTTGAAAAATAAAGGTGAAAAGTATTATATTGGAAAGTAAATGTAAAAAGTAGTATATTTGAAAGTAATGGAAAAAAGGTATATTGTTTAAAAGTAATAAAAAAAGGATTATTAGTATTCATGAAACGAAAATGAATGTGAGAAATGCACATATATGGAGTTAAAATTAAAATGTTAACTTTCACTAAGGGTTGCTAAATAATGTTAGTTTTCTAAAGTAAAACATCAAGTTTGACTTAAAAATGAAAATAGGTATTTTAATCAAATGTGAAACTCTAAAATAAAGTGTGTCAGGACTAGTCTCATGTGGTCTCATCATCCGAGGTATAAAGTAGAGGAAAAAGGAAAATGGAAAATAAATGAAAAAGGAAAAGGAAAATAAAATGGTTAAAAAGATGTAATAAACCTATACCACTATTATGTAACCAAAAATTTTAAGAAGTGTTCGGGGCCCTAGGGTGAGACTTGATGCTTAGAACCCATACCACTATTATGGAATATATTGCGGCTCAGTGGTTATCGATGAAAGGCCATATAACATTCATGGATTGGTATCCCGATTAATTAAGTGAAATGACGGTCATTGATATAAAATCAAGTTTATGAAACAGCGTAAAAAATTTAAAAGTATGTTAATGGTTAACTTAATGGGATATGGATTGTATTAAAATAAAGATTAATTGTGAGTGGGATCATCGCTCGGGTTTCATAGTCAAAATGTCAATTGCATTGTTAATATACAACATGCATGATATTTGATTTCATAATTGGTAAAATACTTTTTATATATGTAGATATTCCTTTGTACATAATACTCTGTGATTATTTTTCCTATTAGGTGCATGATCATACCCCATCATTTCCTACCCCCTTGATACTTTAGGGAAATATAAAGACAATAAATTTCGAGAGGCAATGATGGATCTCTGTGCGAGTAGACCTCTATATACTATTCATTTTAAATGTGTAATTTAATTTTTAAATAGCGATTTTTATGATGTGAACTTTTATGTAATTATTTTAAATTTGTTTGTAATAAGATAAAATTATGTAAACTTTCTTTAATTATTATATATTTTCTACGAAGATGACAAAATTATTTATCATAAGTAGTACTATTTTAATCAACAGACACCATTTGATAAAAACAAGAGAATTAAAACTTTTTGACATAAATTAATAAATCAAGTATGCATTAAATGTCTTTTTCTCAAATGAAATCAAAGTAAAAAGGTTTTTTGCATTGGCACCAAAAATGAGGGCCTCACACTTCTCACCCCAAACTAATGCAAACATCCAGACTAACCAAGAACTCAAACTCTAAAAAATAACCACCCATCAAAATGAGCAATCACTAATATAAAAAAAAACGATCATTACCTCAAACAAAAAATAATTGCATAAATGAATAACATAAGATTACATGTGAAAAGCAAACAATCACGCAAATCATATAAAATCACATAGACTATAGTCGAATGACACTAGAAATTTGGAAAACTGGAATTGTTTACAAATATTATGAAAACTAAACAATTTTTATTCACATTTTAAAAATAACAAGAGTAAGCTAAGAATCTTATAAACTTGTATGTGCATAGAGATGAAAAATAACAAAATCATCAACGAATTGCATTTTGAACACATTTAGCATACGTTTTGTTGGAAAATTTAATGCGATCATAATTTTTTCTTTAAGCTCCACTCAATATACAAAATCCCTCGGCAAGTGTTAGTCAGTTAATTTTTATGCCAAACTAAAAAGAAATTTAATTTTTCAAATGCCCAAGCCATATCTTGATTTTAATGTCGATTAAGCTCCTGACTTGTAACTCTTTTCAACACAGTGGATTTTTTTGCTGATTTACTTTTCGTACACCTAGTTGACACCTACCCAAATAGGTGTTGCCACAAAAATGGTAACCCTTATCAAAATTATTTTATTCGATAAGTAAATTATTTAAAACCAACACTTAAGCGAGCGGAACCCGTATACATGGAGTATACAAAGAAACACACCAAATATACAAAAGGACAAATGAGCCTGAAACACATAGTCCCCTTCCTAACCTAACACACCTACAAGCCTCCTTAAAGATCCTCCACAAACTCTAAAACTTTTGACATTACATTAAAGTTGTCTCTCCTTCACCTAACTGAGTAACTACTCAGAAAGTATAAACGGAGTCTCGGGGGAGAAGTCTCCATGCCTTCAAAACATATTGCATTCATTTATTTCCAAATGATCTAAAAGATATAGTGGGGGACCATATGCAAAAAATTCTTATACACCTTATAACAAAGCCTCTAACAACTCTCGCACCGAATAGGGCATAAACCACCCACCCAATAAAAGGCTAAGAAGATATCCCATAGAGCGCTCGTCACCCTGCAATGCAGAAGGAGATGATTGGTCTTCTCTTCCACCTCTTTACATAACCAACATCAGTTAGTCATAAACTACCTTATTTTTTGCAAACTCTCCATCGTAAGAATCGCTTGTCTTGACGCGGTCCAAACAAAGAACTTCACTTTTGGTGGGCACATAAACTTCCAAATTTGCTTCCAAGGGAGGAGCGCCCTTTACCGCCCCGACCCACTTAGAATAGAGCAACAACCTATAGCCAAGAATACCCCATTCACATCATCCTTCCATCTCAAATCACCTTTCCCACTTGACAACCTCAGAGTTGAATTTAACCAATCAAAGAATCCTTCGTCCTCCTCATGCTCCTAATTCCACAACTATCTTTTAAACATGGGATTCCAAATCTCTCGGTTGCCTATGATAAACCTGTGATCGGCAAATAAATCGTATTTATCCCCACCTATGTTGTAAATGACTGGAAACTGATCTCGTAGTGTACCATTCCTTCCCAACCATCTTTCTTGAACCTGATCCTTTTCCCTTTCCCCAGGTGAAATTATGTGTACTTAGAGAACTCTTCACACCCCTTTTGGAATATACCTCCAAAACCCTTCCCCATAAGAATACCCACCCACCTCCACGCCCGACCCGAGAGGCATACAACGCCCCCTGGCCCTTATCAACGCTTTCAAAATGTATCACATTCAACTCCATCATAAAGTAATCATACTTTTCTCATAAGTACACCATGGAGTGCTTATGAAATCTATGCAATATTGATTTTCACTTTCAATGTCACAAATACTTGTAAAAATGACAATAAGTAACACCATTTGTGAATTCCTGCGATGTAAAGTAAGTACAAGTTTTCAGGTCATCAAAGTCAAACTAAAGTCAAGGTTTACAATGATATTATCGAAAAGTTTACTTTGACAAATCACGTTTAACAATTTTATGAAAAATAAACCATTTATGCATTATAACCCAAATTATGCATTTATATAGATTTATCAACATGTTCAACATGGGATTTAACCAAGCATATTCAAAATAAATGAAAAATATTTTTGGCTTTTGACTAGGGTTGATTTGTTAAAGGGAGAAAATCTCCTTTGCGGAAAAACCACCATTGGCAAGAACCTTAAAAATTAGAGGAAAAAAGAAAAAAATAAAGGTCAACATGTTTGTTTGTTTGATTTTCAGAAATGGTCTTCAAAATTATTGAGTAAAAAACTATATGAAAGTTGCTTAGATATTGATGGTATTATTGTTGAAGTTCAATGGGGTTTCATAATGAACCTTAGTTATGCTTAACATTTCATGACGCTATTTATTCGTAGAATCGCCACAAATATAGGCTTCTGTGCATTATGTTTGTTTGTTCTTTGAGTTCAATTTATATGTCTCTTGAGGCCAAATCTTAGTTTAATAAAGTTTTGTGGTCAAACATAACTCATTGCACATTTTTGAGTGATTGGGTAATAATTCCTTTGTATGTATCTAGTTCATGCACATTCATTCCGTTTTTTACATTTTATTTATCCACGTCGATATTATGCTAGTGTGTAAATATTATGTGTTTTGTGTCATTTTGTGGTGTTTACACACACACACACACATTGTGTGTGTGCTTATGTGTCATTGATAACTTTCGCATATTTATATATATAATATCAATTTTTTTGAGTATTTGTATTTTCATTTAATCAATTATTCCCATGTGCTTTATCTTTGAATAAAAATCGGCATGCGATATGATCATATTAGTATCTTTCGTTGCTTATTTACATTGGTATCTAATGATTCATTTTGTATTCAAGTTAGTATCATATTTTCATCAAAATTATCATTCATTGCTCATTGTTCGAATTATGTGTACTTGTGTTGCTCTCTTCTGTTTCTTTCACTTTATACCATTGCATAATATTATTCTTTCATGTATATTTCCAATTGGTATTACATGTTCTCACATTTTGGGGGAGAAATGGTTTATTATGCATTCTATGTTTTCCTACTCATGAACAAAAAGGAGGACAAATTGTATCTTTCACTTTAGTTTTAGGAGAAAAGCTCGATCTTAGGGGGGAGACGTCTTACCTACGTGTGGATCATTAGACATATGAGAGTTTTATTTATGCCAATTTTTTATTTGTTGTATTCTCATTACATTTAATGGTGTGCTTAAGTACGAAGGTTTGTAAAGATGCGATAAAGGTTAACAAGAACAAATATACTCAACATTTATGTTTGTCGAGAGTCTGTACTTTCTCATTTTGGGATGAGGGATTTAATCTTTTAGAGAGCTTGATGCCCCACAGGTTTTAATTTTTCCCGGAATAACCTATGGAGGAGATTTGTAAGGAATTTTTTTTGATAGTGTCAATTTACTTGTATTTTGGCATATTTCGTGTTTGGATAAAACCTTATGTCATATGTTAAGACATAAGTGTGTTGATTTTTCAAGCATATGATGTGTTTGATTGAAGATATACCAACTAAGTTCAAGAGACTACATTAATCTTACTGTGTTTCATGGCACATTTAGTCTTCATCATCTATGGATCTTGAGTGGTTAGAATGCATACCAAGTTGATCCTTGTATTGGTTTTAGGTGTTTAAGTTTTAAAATCACTAAGGCTTATTTTCGAAAAAAGATTTATTTACGAAATATTTTGTAGTTTTTTGGTCGTCCAAACGAGGATCAAACATGGTTCGAACAACTTTCAAAGGAGTAGTGCAATCTTATTCAAATGACGTTCAAAAGAGTAGTGCAATATCGTTGGAACAAGACTCAAATGACAATCAAATGAGATTTTTCTACTTTGCAGGAATCGATCGTTCAAACCTCATTAGATGGTTCTTCAAACGAGAATGCATAACTCGTTCAGATGTATTTAGTAATATCATTTGAACGAGTTGCCTGAATTTTTGTTCTGCCTTGAAAATCACACTTCTATAAATATGAGTGTTGGTATTAGTTTTCTTTGAGAGTTTTGGATGAAATTGAGTTCCTATACATATCTAAAGTCTTACAAACCCAATTTTACACCCAAGTGTATAATATCGAAGTTTCATAATCATATATTCTTTGAGATCTTATTTTTGGGCACCGACATGTTTATTCTCTTAATCTTGTTGGGAATCATTTCATGTGGTTAATTTCATACCTGACTTATTCTAGCCGAATCGATTCGCCTTGAAGGCCTAACCAATTCAATTTTTAGCAGAAGCCCAGATCTGTTGTGTTTTCCTATGCGAGTTTCATTTCCAAAAACCATATTTCATTTCTAATTCTTTATCCACTTCCATTTCAAGATCTGAAATCCCATTATAGATAACAAAACACATTTATATGATTATCTACCCAATCTATGTATGATCACTCCCATAATATAAAGAATTCGGATATAAGCACTATAAGTTATCTAACCCAATTCAAGATAATGATTTGTATAAAAAAATTCTAGATTAAAGGAATTAATACATGATTTGAAATCATCTAAAATATAACAATCTTATCACATGGAATCTAATAGTCAATTTATCGATAAAATGACATCAATTCCGGGTTTGTCACCAAAGTGTTTAATTCTCAAAACAGAATTATTTCCAGATCTGTTATAAACAATCATAGATTTCATTTCATTTGTTTTAAATCATGAAATCAACTTTTAACTCGGAATTATTATGAGAAAGTATGCATATGAATTAAAAAACAAATTTCAATTAGTTTCGTAAGAAAACCTTTCCTTAAACCGATGATATGAGCTTCCTCTCTTGAATCTTGTTCCTCGCTTCCTCTCTAACCTTGGTAACTACCTATGGAGGTCGTGGGGCTGCTAGGAAAACTCTAATTTGGATGGGATGTGTGTTTATGTTGGGTTATTAACCTCTTTTAAACCCTAATCCCATGTTCCCATTGGCCCCCCCAATTAAGTCCAAAATACTACACTGATTGGTCCAATGTATCCCCTAAGGGTATACCTATCCTCGAGGCTAACTTAAGATGTACAAAATTCCTAAACAAGTTCCCAATTTACTCTGACCCACATCCAAACAATGTCAAACGAATTTCAAAGGAGTGGTGAAATCTCATTCAAATAAGATTCAAACGACGTTCAAACGAGTAGTGCAATCTCATTCAAGCAATCCTCACATGACGATCAAATGAGATTTTTCTATTTTGTACAAATTTTTAGCTCAAAGATCGTTCGATGGTCATTCAAATGAGAATGCATAACTCGTTCGAACGAATTTAGTAATCTCATTTGACCGAGTTATCTTAATTTTTGTGTTACCTTGAAAATAGCATTGCTATAAATAAGAGTGTTTACATTAGTTTTCTATGAGAGTTATGGGTGAAATGGAATTCCTATACACCCAATTTTTACACCCAAAATGTTTAAGACCCAAGTTTCATAATAATATCTTCTTTGAGATCTTATTTTTTGGCACAAAGAATTTTATTCTCTTCATCTTATTGAGAATCGTTTCTTGTGGTGGATTGCATACCTACTTTATTATTTACACATAGTGGAATCCATGTTGTGGTGTTGCGTTGAAGAAGTGGTGTATCCTTGTTCCAAATATGTACACGATTGATGAGCATTATTGGTGCACACCTAGGCGTGTGTGGACTCATATGTTGTTGAAGTGCGATAGTGTACTCTTGCATGACATTAGACGAAGGTTGAAGGAATGAAAAGCATCAAGGCTTGCGAGGGCATCGAGTCGGTGTTGTAAGCCTTTTGTCAGGCCCCTTTTAATTCTATATTTAGTGCACTTTGCGCGAATGGGATGTCCAATATTTTTTTTCATTATAGGTTTTTTTCATATATCGGCTTATTGTGTGGATTGATCTATTCTATCATATTATAACCTAAATGCATACTTTGGGATAAAGATAACATTGCTCAATTTATTTTAACACAAAATTTTCTTAAAATTGGTGCAAAGTATTATTTGCGGTAATTTCATTTAAGTTTAATACTTATTTTGAAAAAAAAAATTAGAAATTGACATTTGTTTAGACCTTTCCATATATCTTGCAACATGGATATGTATCCTCTTTTTTTTTAACACGGACAAATCCGTGTTGTGGAGTTATGGACTACTCAATATAAGGAATAGAGAACTCATGACTCATGAATATGAACATTTAGGTTAGTACTTAATTTAAAACATTTTGAAGAGTTTATATTGTCGCGTTTTTATTAGTTATAGAAAAATTCTCCTGGGCTTTGATCATATATTTTTTATTGAATATGAATTTTAGTTAATTACGTCTTAATTATAATGGATAAGCATTGTAAATGGATATGGAAATTATCCTAATCTAGAGAATCCGTGAGGATACGAATATGGATAGTTGTTTTTACTATGTGGGCGAATATGGATACAAATATGAATAATGCATTGAGATAGTGGATATGGATATTGATAGCATAATAACCACTCTGTGTCCGAACGTTTACCACCCAACATTTTTCTAAAAAATAAAACATTGTCCCTAGAGGAAGTAGTGGAACCCAAACTCTTTAGTCTTGTACCATGTATAGTTTAAGAGGACCCACATTAAGTACATTCATGCATATCACCATGCCCCTGCAGTAATTGAGAATTTGAGGCCTCATAAACCAACAAACTTTTGTTTTAGACTTAAACAAAACATTCCATATCACATAACTCTTTCTCTATTGCCCATACAAATTCCAATAAAAGAAAATGAATATGTAACAACCCCTATTGCCAGACACAATACATCGAAAATGGGGCTTGTTCAATAATCAATACCATTCTCAACATCAAACCATAATATGACATTTTAATTTAAAACATACACGCACAATAAAACCATATAAAGTAATAATTGAGAATAAATAAATCCTAACTCCCATTAGTCATAAAACATCCACTTCATGTGTAGCTGAAAAATAAATGACTTAAATAATGAATCTCGGGGTTATGCTCATACAATCTCTGAAATAATAAAATTACTAAAAGAAGAGTAGCATCCTATACTAGAATCAATCGATCGAATCCATTAATGATCAACTGTGAGGACAAGTCTAATCTCATGTTATCCCGTTGTCCCTATCTAAGCAAACATGGGGGGAAAACATTTTATAATTTGGGTCAGCCCCCTAAATTTGCAAGAATTAACTTACAAAACCAATATATAATTGCATAGTGAAGTGACATTACACATTTTCCATCAACACTAGCATGGAGTAAGTGTCTCACCACTCATCTAAGTGTAATGCTATATGCATTCCAATACAAGTCCAAATATGAAGTTTGGTATTCACACTAACGTAATAATATCAAAAGCATCTAGAACATATATTAAATAGGAGCTAAGCATCTTCACATAAGATTTGAGTCCCAATAATAACCCCATAAGACTACCCCCAAGAAATATCTGTAATACCCCGTACTTTTGGCTATATTTATTTTTGGGATTAATTAATTAATTGTGTATTAATTGGAAATTAATCCGGGTTATAATACTAATGTGATGCGAGTTGGTATTTGATTTTGTGCATATATGATTATATATGACTTTGAAATTATGGAATTTGTCGTGAGATTTATATACGGCAAATTGGAAATTTTATTGAGACGTGTGGGACCGCCGCGTCACGGTGTAATATTTTGATTATAAAAAGTAAATTTAAAATCTATAATCCGTATGGTCGTTTTGAGTGCGCCAACGCGTCCGGAAGGGTCGAGATAGTCAGAAAACACTAGCCGGGGGTATAGTTTGGGTCCCGGGATATTTTTAGGCCATACCGGCACCATAAAGGGTATTTTGGTAATTTTACATTTTGAGGAATTAAAAGTGACGAAAATTGGAGTTTTAATCTAATGTGGATATTGACCCACTAAGCCCATAACCAACCCACTTTAACTCATTAGGCTACGTAGGTCATCATTTAGGTTTTCCAAATTTCCCCAAATCAAAACCCTAGCCACCTTAAGCCACCATTGGAGAAAGAGCTTGGGGAGAGGAAATTCTGCAGAGATTCTACACCAAAGTCAGAAATCAAACAAGGAAAGTGACTTTATTCCATTTAATTTCAGAGAATGTTTCCTCCATGTTAGAAAATTCGGATTTATGGTTTGTTCTTGTTAAAATATGAAAACCCATGTAGTTTAGATCATAGAACTTGAGAAATTTGAGAAGGATTGCATGTAGAATGATAGGTAGATGTTTTATTGATGATATACATGATTGAACATAAATTAAAACGGATTTTGTTGGGTTAATTCATGATTCAAAATTTTAGGGTTTATGTTCTTGAGATAATTGGGGAAAAGTGTAGAAATTCATATGTTAATTGATGTTGGAGAGATTTAATCCTTGAAAACATGTTAGTAGTTGACTTGAATATGTTTAGGATCACTTAGAGACCATAAAACGTTGTTTGGGATGAACTTTGGATGAGATTAGGAGTGTTAAAATGGTGAAAAACGATTTTTGGGAAAATCTGGGCCGAAACTGGTAGCTCGTTAGAAGCATCCCCAGGTCGTTCGAACGAACTCGTTCGAACGAGCTTCTAACGAGTTGACCAGTCGTTGCTAACGAGGAGGGATCTCGTTCGATATCTCGTTCGAACGAGATATCGTTAGAAGGGACAGTTCGTTCGAACGAACTGGATCTCGTTCGAACGAGACTTCTAACGAGCTAAAAGTCCAAACTCGTTCGAACACTCGTTCGAATGAGACTTCTAACGAGTTGACAGTTTGGTCCTTTTTGGACTGTTTTGATGTTTGGAGTCCCGGAAACTGGTTCGAGGGTAGAGTTAACATTCTTTGATGATGTAAGGATAAATTTGGGACTTTTGGATTATTATGAGGAGTAGATTATATACGAGAGTGGTATTACATGGACGGTTTGGGTTGAGACGTGAGTGTATACTACGACGTGAGAAATTATGGCGCGTATGATTACAAACCGGAATAGTATAAATTGTGATAATTAAAGTTAGTACGAGAATGCGATATGTACTACGATTAAAATACGATATTACTAAGTTATGTGTTTGCTTAGTATTGGTATATGGATTGTGTGTATGACATACCTACCATACTTGCTATCACGGGAGGTTGCGTTAGCTTAGGACCCTCTAATCCTTGTGTGCCTACGGGGGGGATATAGACTGGTACCTTGATGAACATAGGTCAGAGAAAGACTTATTGGGATGTTAATAAGTCCGCTGATCGTGGGAGCGTAGGTATGTACGTGACCCATGTGATGTGACTGTGTTCGCCTCCACTATTTGTGATTTGTGTTATCTGAGCTATTCCTGAGAGATTCGGAATATGTAATCCTTATGTACGTGATGTACCGGGATGGATAGCAGAGTATGTGTGCACCGCAGCTTAGTTCTCGGGGTGCTTGTATTGTATATTTATGATGTGAATAATATACACTTAAATTAATGGGAATCTCCATGTTAATGTCGTGAATATAATTACGGTATTGTTTCGAGAATAACATAACGGGTTAACTGATAGTGATATATATGGCATATTGAGCATCTGGGTTTACGTTGAATCCCTATCTAATTACGAACGTTGTATGTTAATAGAACCGGATAATATGGGTAGGTCTTATTACAGTCTAGCTAGTTATGATGTCACTTAGCTAGTGGTTTATATCGTTGTAGATGGGTACTTACGTTAGGAGTGCACAGTTAGACGAGAGGTGAGAATATAATGTGAGTGTACGTCCTAACATGTACTTTGCATTTAATGTTTTAAATGTTTTTAAAACACTTGCAGGTTTTTAAAATATAACTCCACATTCGGGCTCTGACCTGTTTGCTTTTCAAATCTTTTTCTTGTAAAACCATTTTAGGTGCCCAGCCACAAGGACACCAAGCATAGGATTCTCATTCAGGTGACGAGCTGTAGCTGATTGTGGAAGCTACAGGGATTTCCTTATAGACGTTTCTATCTTTTGGATTCCAGAGTCACTATCTATCAGTTGTAGGGCATGTTGCCCATTTCCATTAGATACATCTTTTACATTTCAGTTTTCAGACTTTGGTTGTATTGTTTTAGTATTCGGTTTCTTATTTCAGTTATGGGATTGTGGTGAGGAGTTTTTCCTCCAGACTTTATTTACTTATTGTGATAGTTATTCGTTTTACTTTAGTATGTGAATGGTGTTAGTTATTTCTTCATTACCCTTGTTACATGTTAATCAGATTTAAATTAAAATTGGCACTTACTTTTTAAATACTAGGTGGTTAGTAATCTTTAAAACGTTTTCGACAGTGATGCTATTAACTGAGCCAACTTGGCATTTTGAATTAATTTAATAAAGGAGTAGCTACCCGGTATTTAATTAGTCGGGGTGTCACAGGTGGTCTTAGAGCCAGGTTCTAGTGTCCTTTAGGATCTGTACGGCTATTATGTTTCCGCTACGTTCCTTTGGTATAGAGCCCTATATTTTAGGAATGTTGTACTCTTTTGTGTGTACGTTTCGTTCTTCAACTATCTTAAAGTTTATAACTGTAAACTTATAAACTTTGTTCTTATTTCAGATGCCTCCACGACGTGCACGACGAGTTCCCAGGGAAGCAACGCCTGAACCCCAGCCCGCTCCAGTTCAGGGCATGATGAACGCCGCTGAGGTTGCAGCTATAGTAGCCCAAGCGGTAAATGCCGCGATTTCCGTTGTTCAGCAGGCACCGCCACAGGCTCCGGTTGCCGCGCCAGTTCAGGCTAATGCATTCCCGTCTGCTTGGGAGCGTGTACGAGACGCTTTTCAGAAAGCTCATCCGCTAGAGTTTGCAGGTAGCTCAGATGTGGTAATCTCGAGCCAATGGAGGAAGGACATGCAGAGGCATTTGAGGATGCATGAGTGCACAGATGTTCAGAAGCAGGTGCTAGCTACTTTCAAGCTAGTTGGATATGCGCTACAGTGGTGGGAGTCTATTACCACCGCGGAGGAGAGGGATACCCTCACGATTCAGGAGTTCTGGGTGCGGTTTGACCGCAAGTACTTTCCGTCGGCAGTTCATACGGAAATGAGGAGGAAGCTGATGAGTCTGAAGCAGGAAGGCAAGACAGTGGCCGAGTATGAGTCCGAGTTCACTAACCTGTTGAATATCGTCCCAGATGAGATACCAACAGAGAAGAAGAAAATTGAGAAGTTCACAGACGGGTTGAATTGGAGGATCCGTCAACATCTGCTAGGGAACCTATCGTTGGCCACTTATTCTGATGTGGTTAACGCTGCATTGTTGCACTGCCAGGGCCACCGTTTTCATATGGCCGAGGGCAAAAGGTCGGGAGAGTCTAGCCATCAGGGCAGGACTGGAGGACATGGTGCCAGCGGGGCACAATCGGGTCAGGGACAGAGGCAAAATGAGCAGGGCTCCCAGCAGGGAGATAATAAGAGGTTCCGGTCAGGGAACTACAGGCATGGACATGGAGGTTTCCGTCAGGGCCATCAGGGTCCAAACGGCCATCAGGGCCAACAGGGACAGAATGGGCAGCAGTTTCATCAGGGCCAGCAGGGCCAAGGGAGGAATGGTAACGGCCACCAGGGCCGGGGACAGCAGGGACAGAGGAGAGGGAACTTCCCAGGGAAGTGCTTCGTTTGTGGAAAGATTGGCCACAAGCGACAGGATTGTCCTGATAGGGGCAGGGCCCCACAGCAGCAGCAGCAGGGTGCTCGCCAGGAGCCACAGAGGCCTATGTTTCCCGCCGCTCTCCCCGCACCGCCGCAGATTATTCCAGCACCTCAGCAGGGACAACTACAGTATGGACGTGTCTACAACGTCAACCAGGCCGCAGTTCCGCAGGCACCGCCCACAATTGAGGGTACGTTTCCTATCCATGGCACTATAGGTCGGGTATTATTTGATACGGGTGCTACACATTGTTTTATAGCTACACACTTCGCGAAAGCTTTAGGATTGTTAGCTACGGCAGAGAGCACAGTGACGTGTGTCGACTCACCATTGGGGAGTGGGTCACTTATTTTCTTTATATGCCGGGGAGTGGGGGTAGAGATTGGTGGTTTGGTATTGCCTGCAGACATGTTAGTGTTAGACATGCATGTTCACGATGTGATCATCGGTATGGATTGGCTCGTCGCATATAGGGCCATGATTGATTGCTTCAGCGGGAGTATTGTTTTTTCCATTCCGGGGCAAGAGATGTTTGTAGTGGCGATGCCTCGCCCAGAGGGAGGATCGACCGCTCATCTGTATTACATTGAGGAGGATACCTCTAGGGAGGTTGTGATTCCTTTGGATTCGATCCCGGTTATCAGGGAGTATTCAGATGTGTTTCAGGAGATACCAGGCTTACCACCCAGTCGAGAGATAGACTTCGTTATAGATTTGCTACCGGGTACGAGACCTATAGCACGTGCACCGTACCGTATGGCTCCAGCTGAGATGCGAGAGCTACGGGATCAGATAGAGCAGCTGTTAGGGCAGGGCTTTATTCGCAGGAGTACCTCACCTTGGGGCGCTCCAGTTTTGTTTGTGAAGAAGAGGGATGGTTCACTGAGATTGTGTGTGGACTACCGAGAGTTGAATAAGGTCACGATACGGAATAAGTATCCGTTGCCTCGAATCGATGACTTATTCGACCAGGTGAGAGGAGCTTATTTCTTCTCGAAGATTGACTTGAGGTCAGGATACCATCAGTTGCGTATCAGGGAGGAGGATGTCTCGAAGACCGCATTCTTGTCGAGATATGGTTCTTATGAGTTTCGGGTTATGCCTTTCGGCTTGACCAACGCTCCAGCAGTGTTTATGGACTTGATGAACAGAGTGTTCAGGGATTTCCTATATCAGTTTGTCATTGTCTTCATTGATGACATTCTGGTTTACTCTCAGACAGAGGAGGAGCACACCGAGCATTTGAGGCAGGTTTTGCAGACACTTCGTCAGAACGAGTTGTATGCAAAGTTTGAGAAGTGCGGGTTTTGGCTGAAGGAAGTCCAGTTCTTGGGTCACATTATTTCCGACCGGGGAATATCTGTTGATCCGGGAAAGGTATCAGCGGTGAGGGAGTGGGGACAGCCCACGACACCAACGGAGATTCGTAGTTTCTTGGGTCTAGCAGGATACTACAGGAGGTTTATTCGGGGTTTCTCGGAGATAGCAGGTCCTTTGACACATCTTACTCGTAAGGGTGTGCCATATATATGGAGTGATGCCTGTCAGTTGGCATTCGATGAGTTGAAGGACAAATTGACCTCAACACCTGTGTTAGCATTGCCGAGACCGGGAGTTGAGTATTTGGTTTACACCGATGCGTCTTTACAAGGACTGGGAGGTGTATTACAGCAGGAGAGACAGGCCATAGCTTATGCTTCCCGTAAGCTTAAGCCTCATGAGAAGAATTACCCCACGCATGATTTGGAGTTGGCAGCAGTGGTATTTGCCTTACAGATTTGGAGGCACTATCTTTTGGGGGAGAAGTTTCAGCTGTTCACGGACCACAAGTCACTACAGTATCTGTTCACGCAGAAGGAATTGAATATGCGGCAGCGTAGGTGGCTTGAATTTGTGAAGGACTACCAGTTCGACATCCAGTATCACCCGGGTAAGGCTAACGTAGTAGCAGACGCGTTGAGCCGTAGACCAGTAGATGAGGTGGCAGAGGTATGGAAGGCTAAGTGGAAGGAATTGGGACACCAGGATGCAGTGGCCCGATCTTTCATGTCTGTGATGACCGTTACACCACAGATTGTCACAAAGGTAGTACGGGCACATGCTAATGATTCGTTCTGTTAGGAGCAAATAGTTCGATTACTCGTAGAGGGAGCCGAATCCTATACCGTCAGCTCAGATGGGGGATTACGCTTCAATGGGAGATTGGTAGTTCCGGAAGGAGAAGAATTGCGGCACGAGGTGATGGCAGAGTCGCATGGCTCACGGTTCGCGGTACATCCCGGAGGGGACAAAATGTACCAGGACATGAGACGACAGTATTGGTGGAGCGGTATGAAGAGAGATATCACTGAGTTTGTTTCGAAATGCGCCACTTGTCAGCTTGTAAAAGTGGATCATCAGAAACCGACAGGATTGCTACAGCCGTTGAAGGTTCCGGTGTGGATGTGGGAGAGCATATCCATGGACTTTATCACGGGGTTGCCTACGTCGCAGAGGGGTCACGACTTCGTTTGGGTAATTGTGGACAGGTTGTCCAAGGTCGCTCACTTCTTACCCATAAGGACTGATTACACTACGGGACAGTATGCCCAGCTCTTCATTTCAGAGATAGTGAGACTTCACGGTGTACCCCTAAATATCGTGTCCGACAGAGACAAGATATTTGTTTCGCGGTTTTGGGAGAGTTTCCAGGAGGCCATGGGCACGGAATTGCGGTTGAGTACGGCTTATCATCCGCAGACCGATGGGCAGACAGAGCGCACCAATCAGATGTTGGAGGACATGCTACGCATGTGCATTATTGACTTCGGGGGTGGATGGGAGCAGTATTTTCCACTGGTGGAGTTTGCTTACAACAACTCCTATCAGTTCACGATTGGCATGGCTCCGTTTGAGGCATTGTACGGTAGGCCTTGTCGTTCCCCAGCATGTTGGTTAGAAGTGGGGGACAACAAACTACTTGGACTGGAAGTGATTCAGGATACTTCAGCAAGGATTGAGTTGATTCAGAGTCGCATTCGGGTAGCTCAAGACAGGCAGAAGAGTTATGCTGATGCGAAGAGATTTTTCAGGGAGTT
This sequence comes from Sambucus nigra, assembly GCA_949130495.1. Lineage (NCBI taxonomy): Eukaryota > Viridiplantae > Streptophyta > Magnoliopsida > Dipsacales > Adoxaceae > Sambucus > Sambucus nigra. Next base: position 391,549,608 of record OX422224.1, on the reverse strand, counting down.
CCAAGTGGGGGACCAGGTTTTGCTCAAAGTATCTCCTATGAAGGGGATTATGCGTTTCGGGAAGAAGGGGAAGTTGGCACCGAGGTATGTGGGGCCGTTTCCTATTATTGAGCGGATCGGACCAGTTGCGTATAGACTTGGGTTACTGGAGCATTTGCATCGGATTCACGATGTGTTTCACATTTCCTCGCTGAGGAAATATCTCAGAGATGATCTATCTCATTCTCACATTGCTGTGGAGGACATCGATCTCCAGCCGGATAGCTACTACGAGGAGGGGCCAATTGCTATTTTGGACCGAAGCGAGAGGAAACTGCGGTCAAAGATAATTCCGTTAGTGCGTGTTCAGTGGCGACATCACAATGTCGAGGAGTCCACATGGGAGCGCGAGGATGAGATGCACGAACGTTATCTAGAGCTATTTTTAGCAGGTACTTTCTAGATTCGAATTTCGGGACGAAATTCAGTTATTAGGGTGGAAGTATGTAATACCCCGTACTTTTGGCTATATTTATTTTTGGGATTAATTAATTAATTGTGTATTAATTGGGAATTAATCCGGGTTATAATACTAATGTGATGCGAGTTGGTATTTGATTTTGTGAATATATGATTATATATGAATTTGAAATTATGGAATTTGTCGTGAGATTTATATACGGCAAATTGGAAATTTTATTGAGACGTGTGGGACCGCCGCGTCACGGTGTAATATTTTGATTATAAAAAGTAAATTTAAAATCTATAATCTGTATGGTCGTTTTGAGTGCGCCAACGCGTCCGAAAGGGTCGAGATAGTCAGAAAACACTAGCCGGGGGTATAGTTTGGGTCCCGGGGTATTTTTAGGCCATACCGGCACCATAAAGGGTATTTTGGTAATTTTACATTTTGAGGAATTAAAAGTGACGAAAATTGGAGTTTTAATCTGATGTGGATATTGACCCACTAAGCCCATAACCAACCCACTTTAAATCATTAGGCTACGTAGGTCATCATTTAGGTTTTCCAAATTTCCCCAAATCAAAACCCTAGCCACCTTAAGCCACCATTGGAGAAAGAGCTTGGGGAGAGGAAATTCTGCAGAGATTCTACACCAAAGTTAGAAATCAAACAAGGAAAGTGACTTTATTCCATTTAATTTCAGAGAATGTTTCCTCCATGTTAGAAAATTCGGATTTATGGTTTGTTCTTGTTAAAATATGAAAACCCATGTAGTTTAGATCATAGAACTTGAGAAATTTGAGAAGGATTGCATGTAGAATGATAGGTAGATGTTTTATTGATGATATACATGATTGAACATAAATTAAAACGGATTTTGTTGGGTTAATTCATGATTCAAAATGTTAGGGTTTATGTTCTTGAGATAATTGGGGAAAAGTGTAGAAATTCATATGTTAATTGATGTTGGAGAGATTTAATCCTTGAAAACATGTTAGTAGTTGACTTGAATATGTTTAGGATCACTTAGAGACCATAAAACGTTGTTTGGGATGAACTTTGGATGAGATTAGGAGTGTTAAAATGGTGAAAAACGATTTTTGGGAAAATCTGGGCCGAAACTGGTAGCTCGTTAGAAGCATCCCCAGGTCGTTCGAACGAACTCGTTCGAACGAGCTTCTAACGAGTTGACCAGTCGTTGCTAACGAGGAGGGATCTCGTTCGATATCTCGTTCGAACGAGATATCGTTAGAAGGGACAGTTCGTTCGAACGAACTGGATCTCGTTCGAACAGTCTCGTTCGAACGAGACTTCTAACGAGCTGACAGTCCAAACTCGTTCGAACACTCGTTCGAATGAGACTTCTAACGAGTTGACAGTTTGGTCCTTTTTGGACTGTTTTGATGTTTGGAGTCCCGGAAACTGGTTCGAGGGTAGAGTTAACATTCTTTGATGATGTAAGGATAAATTTGGGACTTTTGGATTATTATGAGGAGTAGATTATATACGAGAGTGGTATTACATGGACGGTTTAGGTTGAGACGTGAGTGTATACTACGACGTGAGAAATTATGGCGCGTATGATTACAAACCGGAATAGTATAAATTGTGATAATTAAAGTTAGTATGAGAATGCGATATGTACTACGATTAAAATACGATATTACTAAGTTGTGTGTTTGCTTAGTATTGGTATATGGATTGTGTGTATGACATACCTACCATACTTGCTATCACGGGAGGTTGCGTTAGCTTAGGACCCTCTAATCCTTGTGTGCCTACGGGGGGGATATAGACTGGTACCTTGATGAACATAGGTCAGAGAAAGACTTATTGGGATGTTAATAAGTCCGCTGATCGTGGCAGCATAGGTATGTACGTGACCCATGTGATGTGACTGTGTTCGCCTCCACTATTTGTGATTTGTGTTATCTGAGCTATTCCTGAGAGATTCGGAATATGTAATCCTTATGTACGTGATGTACCGGGATGGATAGCAGAGTATGTGTGCACCGCAGCTTAGTTCTCGGGGTGCTTGTATTGTATATTTATGATGTGAATAATATACACTTAAATTAATGGGAATCTCCATGTTAATGTCGTGAATATAATTACGGTATTGTTTCGAGAATAACATAACGGGTTAACTGATAGTGATATATATGGCATATTGAGCATCTGGGTTTACGTTGAATCCCTATCTAATTACGAACGTTGTATGTTAATAGAACCGGATAATAAGGGTAGGTCCTATTACAGTCTAGCTAGTTACGATGTCACTTAGCTAGTGGTTTATATCGTTGTAGATGGGTACTTACGTTAGGAGTGCACAGTTAGACGAGAGGTGAGAATATAATGTGAGTGTACGTCCTAACATGTACTTTGCATTTAATGTTTTAAATGTTTTTAAAACACTTGTAGGTTTTTAAAATATAACTCCACATTCGGGCTCTGACCCGTTTGCTTTTCAAATCTTTTTCTTGTAAAACCATTTTAGGTGCCCAGCCACAAGGACACCAAGCATAGGATTCTCATTCAGGTGACGAGCTGTAGCTGATTGTGGAAGCTACAGGGATTTCCTTATAGACGTTTCTATCTTTTGGATTCCAGAGTCACTATCTATCAGTTGTAGGGCATGTTGCCCATTTCCATTAGAGACATCTTTTACATTTCAGTTTTCAGACTTTGGTTGTATTGTTTTAGTATTCGGTTTCTTATTTCAGTTATGGGATTGTGGTGAGGAGTTTTTACTCCAGACTTTATTTACTTATTGTGATAGTTATTCGTTTTACTTTAGTATGTGAATGGTGTTAGTTATTTCTTCATTACACTTGTTGCATGTTAATCAGATTTAAATTAAAATTGGCACTTACTTTTTAAATACTAGGTGGTTAGTAATCTTTAAAACGTTTTCGACAGTGATGCTATTAACTGAGCCAACTTGGCATTTTGAATTAATTTAATAAAGGAGTAGCTGCCCGGTATTTAATTAGTCGGGGTGTCATAATATCATATTATAACATTATGTATTTTATGTAGCATTGTGTTCATTAATAATTGTCTACATCATTAGACTACATGAATTTATTATCAATTAATACATATAAGTATATATGTCCGTAAATATGTTAATCACACAAAGGAATCTACCTTTAGTGTCCAATTCGTGCTCTATCGCTAAGTTCGAAGGAGTGCCTCACCAAACAAACATAAACAAAGCACATATAAGTGGGGCAATCCCTATGCAGTACATCATTAAAAGGTCTTTACCCCTGATAATGATAATGGATCTGGCTATTCCATTTAGCTCATCGCAAGTAGTGCTGCTATCATACGACCCAAAATAACGACCTGAACAATGCCTAGTCCACATATGAAGAAGTGTACTATGGACTGAACACATACGCGAACCCCAACCGATAGGCCATCCTCGAACATGGGAAAGTTCAAACAAATAATAAATACTTATATGTAACACACATTATGTATAGATAACTATCCCCATGATCACCTACAATTTAGTTTCATCAATCTCTATATAATACCCTTGTCTTAAGAATTAACACTATAGTTAATTATTAAATTCCCAAATAATGAATAAAGACACAAGAATGATTTTTAATAAAATATCCATTGGCTTGGATGACCTACCACTTAGTCTATTGAGTTCATAAAAATCCCCAGAACGTTTTCACAATCCAACCCTGATTCAAGACCAAGACCTGAATCGATTTGCTTTTGGGGCCGAATCGAGTCTCCTTGAAGGCCGAACAGATTCGATTTCTGGAAGAAGCCTTGATCTCTTGTGTTTTCCTATACGAGTTTCATTCCCTAAAACCCAATTTCATTTATAATGTTTTATCCACTTCTATTTAAAGAACTATAATCCCATTATGGTTAAGAAAACACAATTATATGATTATCTACCCAATCTATGTATGATCACTCTTAATAATTTCAAGAATCCAGATTTAAACACTGGAGGTTATCAAACCCAATTCAAGATAATAATTTTTATCTAAAAACATCCACATTGAAAGAATCAATGCACGATTTGAAATCATATAAAACAACAATCCTATCACATGGATTATAATAGTCATATTTCCATTAAAACAATATCAATTCTGAGTTTGTCACCAAAGTGTGTAATTCTCAAAACACAATTATTTTTAGATTTGTTTTATAGAGTTCTTGATTTCATTCCATTTGTTTTCAATCATCAAATAAACTTTTGACCTGATATTGTTATGAGAAGGTATGCATTTGAATTAAGAAACAAATTACAATTAGTTTCGAGAGAAAATTCTTTCCTTAAACTAATGATGTGAGCCTCCTCTCTCGAATATTGTTCCTCCATTCCACTCTAACCTTGGGAACATCCTCGAGAGGGTGTGGGTCTATTATTGAAACTCTAATGTGGATGGAATGTGTTCTTATGTTGGGTTATTAACCCAATTCAAACCTTAATCCCCTATTCCCCTTAAACCCCCCAATTTTGGGCCCCTAAAACAAGCCCGAAATAATAGTCAGATTGGTTTAATATCTCCCCTAAGGGTATAACTATCACCGAGCCCAACTTAAGATGTTGAAAATGCCTAAATGACTTCAAAATTCACTCTGGAACGCATCCAAACAACGTCTAGAACAATTTACACCTTTCATTATGTTTATCAATAACATAATATTAATTCAAGTAAAATGAAATTTAATTATATACCATTATTCACATTTGGTATAAATGATTCACACAATCATATATATCACTTTCAAGAATTCATAAAAGTTATTTATTCAAAATTTTACTAATTTAATTATTATTAAAACACAAGTAACTATAGAATAATTACTATCCCCATTACCTAAATCCTGCGTGTAGGCCTTCAACGTACATACACTACTACGATGACCCTTCGTTATCCATATTCATTGGTGCTAGGACAAATAATTGTAATCCAATGCTAAAAAAAATGACATTTTGGAAATGTTGACAAAGGGCCCCATGCCCCACGGAGTAATTAATTTTATGTGTGGTCTAGTAGTACATTAGTGGCTTTCACGTTCCTTTATCACCACCATAATGAATGAGGAGTGTCATGGGAAACCCACGTTAAGTTGCTCGTATTATTAGTGTAAATTACTTTGTTTTATATTTTAATGATTTCTTGTCAACTTGTGGTGTTAAAGTTGAAAAGGTGAAAAAGATACAACACATGTAAAATGATAAAAAAATATTATTTTCAATGAATTATATATTGAATATGGATTTTGTTTAATAGATAAAAAGATTTGGTTTAAATCATATTGCCTAATCAATTAAATATTTTTTATGCATAATTGTTGTTGTTGATGCCAAAAATTATCCATCTACGTGGACCAATTAGAAATGAACACATGTCACCTTACGTGGCAACACTTATAGTCATCAATTTCTTGGTCGACTGAGAAGAGAGTTAATCGTCTAGCAGACGACAAACCCAAAGAATATAAATCACCATTATTGATAAATGGTCATCATGTGGAAAGCAACCAAGAGTCATTCTACATATGCCCAATATTATCAACAGTCACATTCATTATGTACGGGTGTAAATGCTTAAATGCATAAAGGCATTCTAACCCTTGATTTTTGGGTCACTATAGATACAATGTATTCCTTTCACAAAAGGAAAAGGAGAAAAGGTACGAGGTTATTCTTCTTATAAGAATACCTAGATTTCTGTAATCATCAATAGCAATACCATCACAGTGGACATAGGCTCTTCTTGTAGGTGAACCATTTAAAAATTTGCATGTCTCATTTATTTTTCTTTCATTATTTTACCAATGATTATTAAATTGGCATTATATAAATCATTACCAATTTTAAACATCAACAGATTGGCGCCGTATGTGGGAACATGTGTCTATTATCGATCTCTACCGTCTATATCTTTGTTAAACCATTAACTTCAACAAAAATGAATGATCCTAAGAGTAGTACCAGAAATGAAGGCAACAGCGTCATCCCATCTGTTCCACCAACTATAGCTGACCTAAATATAGTCTTGATCAGCTTTGCCAAAGGGCAAGAGTCAATCCCGGAAACTATGAGATAATTGGCTCAATTCTTGCAAGATAGGCCAATTGTGTCGTCTTGACGTACTAATGATCTATCTTTTAGAAGGAAATTATCCCTCTTACTTCCTCTAGGAGAAATCAAAATAGTTATTCCCGGACCGTACATGATAGGTCCTATCGCTAAGGAGCCAGTTCTTCAATCAGATTAACGGATTACTATAATGGTCTCTCTCTTACTCATGAATGTCCAAGAGCCTTAGAAGGATTAAGTAGGGCATTAGTCTTTAATCGTCTAGGCCCACGAGTCAATAGAGAACATCAATAAGAACCATACCGATTAAGATAACATCATACCGAACATAATGAAAGATCAGTTAGATCTAGAACAAGTTTTTGAGGATCTGTGGTTGCCCAGTAGGCTTCCCAAGAAGAGATCTTAGCATAAAAATGTGGAAGAGATGGACAAGCTGCTTCGAATAGATATAATGTAGGTAATCCTTTATCGAAAGGGTCGATCCGAGGCAAAGAATCCATTGTAGTGAAATTTTGTTAATAGGTATCCCTTCATCCAGGAAATTGTTGATTTCCTAACTCCGTCTAAGTTTAAAACACCTGTGGTTACCCCTTAATATGATGCTAAAACTGACCCAATTTTAGACATTGAGCAGTTGTAGACTGCAACTGACATATATTCTATTCAAAATTAAAATAAGATGTAATGTTTTTTCGAGCACCATTACTGGTTAGACCCATATATGGTACAATAACTTGCCTCGAGGGTAAATATTCAGATTTAATCAAATTGTCGACATGTGCATTGGTAACTTCTATTTTGGGTATATAATAGTTAAAAGAGTGGCTCAACTTCTAAATGTTAGGCAGCGAGCAGGAGAGACCACCGGATAATACATCACTCATTTTAATAACGATAAACTAGAAGTGGTTAATTATGAAGAAAAAACAACCATCACTGTCTTAATGAGTTGATTACTTCAGGAAAAGTTGTATTATGTGTTGGAAAAAGATCCTCCCAAAACCATGACATAACTCATGGCTAAAGTAGGGAAAATCATGAATGCTAAGGAAGAAATGGATGCAAAGCAAAGCCCTGCAACCAATCCTGAAAAGAAGGAGCATAAACAAAATAAAGAGGATAAGCACCAAAAATATGAAGCATACACTCCCCTGAAGATCAGTATCCACCATATCCAGGAAAAAATTAGGCACGGTAAAGATTTGAAGTGTTCTGAGAAGATGAGGGCACCCCCCAACAGGAGAGATAAATCCAAATATTATGAATTCCATAAGGATAATGGACACATGACCAATAATTGTATTGATTTAAATAATTAAGTTGAATCCCTCATTCACCGAGGAAAGCTCAAAAAATTTATTCATCAGCATAAAAGCCGAGAAACAGGAGCAAGACCAAATTCTCCCTATAAACCTAGAGATGATAGGAAGTGAGGCCATAAGGATGGTTATGAAGATGATCCAGACCTACTGAAGAAACCCAAGGAACCATAAATTGAGGTAGCTATGATAAGTTTTTATTCTTTTAATTTACAGGTCATCATAGGTGGAGATGCAGGAGGAGGAGATCAGACTATTGACAGGAAAGCTTATCTGAATGAAGCACAAGCCTGCTCCTACATACAACATATCAATTTGAATGATGATGATCGACCCAGGAAAGTAAACAACGATAAACTTGTCATTGTCTTTTCCAAGAATGATCTCTCTAGAGTACTGTATCCTCATGAAAACCCATTGGTCGTCAAGTTTAGAATCCAAGAAGCCATCACTACTAGGATTCTGATAGATAATGGAAGTTTAACTGATAACATATTATATCCCTATTTCCATAGATTGGGATTGAAGCTTAGTTAACTAGAACCGTATCACAGACCCTTAATTGGCATTTCAGGGGAAAAAAGTTTATCACCTAGGAATAGTCAAATTGGAAGTGTAATTCGGCACTTAGCTAGCAGGTCGCACTGAGAAGATACGTTTATCTCTTATGGATAAAAATATTCACTCAAATTACAATATTATCCTTTGAAGGTTAAGATTAAAGAAATATGAAGTTGTGCCATCCATTATCCACCAATATTTAAAGTTCCCTACTCACTTATGGGTCGGCGTAGTAAAGGCTGATTAAAAAGTTGTATTGGTCAATTTGTCCGTAAGTTCTCCCTTTATTCTCTTTAAGTGTACCCTACCAACTTCAACTTCACCAGTTTTGATAACTTGAGGAACCTTCTCAACAACCCTAGACCCATTGTAATCACTTTGGACTTCTGGGTATTAGAAGCTTTGGCAGTGTTGGTGGTGGGAGACAAAGTCCCATCCATCAATTTGGGAAGCTTTGTCTTACCCATGACATCTAGTGGGGATATAGGGATTGCAGAGATATCTAAATATTCAAATAAAGAGGATGTTCTTGTAACACCCCGCCTAATTAAATACCGGGTGGCCAGTCCCATACCAAATTAAAACATAATATACAGTTGGCTCATCCTTAGTATCACTATTGAAAACATTAACTAATCACCCAATACCCAATTAAGCCAGTGTTAAAAAAAACTTTCCAAATTTTAATTTCAACAAAATCCATTTTTAGTTTACAAATAACACAACACACATTATTCTACAATACTAATAACCGAACAAATAACACAAAAGAATCTAAATGCAATTGGAATAAACATTCCAAATAATTATCCAATACAGTAATCTCAACAATAATAAATATATCAAAATGACACGAGTACAAGACTATTTGACTCTGATAGAAAAGAGATAACTAGATTCCTTTGGGAGACATGCCCTAAATAAAACGACACTACATAATGTGAATCAAATGAAGATAGGCGTCTAAGCAATTCTCCATAGCTAAATAGCTCGTCATAACCGTATAAGGTTGGCGTCCCTGCTGCTGGACACCTGATATAGAAGGTAATAGAAAAGAGAATATGCAGGGAAACGGGTCAGAGCCCGATGTGGAAATGATTTTGAAAACAGCAAGTAATTAACAAGTGCAATAAAGCATTTATTATGTACATGTTAGTAACCACACTCTGACTTGATATTCTCACCTCTCAACTAGAGTGCACACTTAACGTTTCCAATTAACCTCCTAGTTGATGGTTCCTCCTCACTAGTTTCCATAATATAATTTCCATCCCATATCATAACCCCGTATGTCCCATACCATACGTCGTATAATCATTCATATACATTTCTCATTAATATGAATTAAGCTTTTACAATCTGTAAGAATAAGTATTCATTAACTTAGTTTAATTCTTTTTCTCTATTCACCGTTATCTACAATTATCACACAGTAGATTGATCAAACCATTACATATACATAAATTTAATTCATTATATTTGTACATATATAATACGGCACCCCGAGATACAGCTGCGGTGCATGCATTACTCTGCTATCATGTCCCAGTATCGCTGGTCTTCGAATAGGGGACTAAAGGTTCGGTAAGGATTCCTCGAACCACAAACATCAACACAACAATTTTGAGGCTAACATAGTTCTCATACGCATGGAAACACGCACATACCTATGTTCCCATGGTCAGCGGACTTATCAACTCCCCGATAAGTCTTTCATAGACCTATGTTCTCGAGCGACAAATCAAAAATCCCATGGATTCATCTGGATATGACTGCCCTCATGCGCAAACCTCCCATCGATAGCAAGTAAGCTAGGTATTTCATACACAAAAATTGCCAATCAATCAAATAGGCATTATCATCTACCTATAATATAATATCAACAAGGTAATCACACTACCCAAAGATAATTCCCATACGTAGCATTTTATCTCTTTAAATCCTACGCATTATAATATTATGACTTTACTTCTTAATTTAATTATTCCAGAGTCTCACTCATTACTCAAGGTTCAAATAGGTTTTCCTCAATGTTTTTATTCAGTAAGAAATCACTAATATCCATCTGTTCCATAACATCTTATCTCCCGAATTACTAAGAACTAAACTCCCCTTTAATTAGGGTTATAACCAATAGTTTCTAATCTCTTATAAACACATCTTCTTTCACCTAGGATTAAACCCTCTTGTAACCTAAGGCTGCCCAAGTGATTTATTAAATTTACTCTACTAGAGCTATCCTTAATCCTCATGAATACAAATTAGAATCCAACACATGCATCTAGCAACCGAAATTTCTTTCAATTTAATTAACATAATTCTAAGCAATTAAATCTCAGTTACATTAATTCGATTCTTATCTAGGGCTTATTGATCTTTCCTACCTCCCATTATATCCAATTAATAATCACCAAAGATTTAATAAAGGTTTGGGATAAGAAAAATAACTAAAAAGAAACAACTTCATGAATTCTGGGGAGGTCGATCGATCGAAGGTAGGGGGTCGATCGATCGATCACCCAGATAACAACCCAGTTTTCTACATTTCTTTTACTACGGGTTTCATCACTTTTGATCATTCAAACCTTCATATTAACAACCCAAATTCCTTATAATCCTTACTAAATGATACAGAAACATATGTTAATGATTTCTAATGATCTAAACATCCTAGAATCGTCAAGAGTTTGAATTAAAAGCATATATTCATCTTATTTTTCTAGAAAATTATAAACATGATATCTTCAAGAACACACCAATGATTCTCAGAATTTCTTCAACATATGTATGATTATTTCATGGATTACTATCTACCTATAACATGAGTTTGATTCCTACATAGTTCCATTTTCCAGAAATCAATTAACAACTCTATCTTTATCTTCCAAACATGAAAGTCTCATCTTTTTATAACTATTCTAACATGGACAATATACAAACTTCGATTGCAATCATCAAATACTTCCTTCTAATGAAGGTATGATCCTTTGGGGTTGTATAACACAAGTGGTTCTCCCTTTCTCCGGTTACTTCAAGTGGTGGTTGGTGGTAGTGACCTTTGACCCTTGGTTCTCCTCCTTTCCAAGCAAGCTTCTCTTCTCCCAAGCAACCTTTCACTCTCTCACAAGGTGACCTTTCAATTTTGTGTAGAAGAGATGAATGAACCCACATACAACTAATCTCCAAATATTTATAATAATAAAAAATCCAAAATCACTATTCATCCCCCTTGTAAAAATGACCAAAATGCCATTTTGGGTTGTCTTTTCATTTCCAAGTGACCCGAGATCCAAAACTAACATCCAAATAAACTTTTCTGACTATTTCAACCCTTTCGGATGCAACGACGCACTCAAAATGACTATAAGGTTGATTTAAAATAAGTTTCCTTTTTAATTTAACAAATTAGTCCCGACACGTCCCATGCCGCGTCGGACTAAAAATTCAAATTACTGAATTAATATCGCACAGCCATATCAATAACATCATATTCATATATTACCTAAATATCTTTAAGTAATATTCAAAATCATTCATTTTAATATACACAATTCGGATAAAACCCAAATGAATTAATTTATAATAAAATTCAATTAATCCATTAATTTAAAATATAACCCATTTTAAAAGTCATTAAAATCACGAGGTATTACATACTTCCCCCCTTATAACAATATTTCGTCCTGAAATTCGGAAAGATAAATCATAATGGCAAGGTTAACTCTGGGTATAAATCTCAAATCGCAAGTAATCTATGTCGTACCGCCTATACAGTACATTACGAAAATCCCCATTGATGTTATACACCAAACCTCAACATATAGTAGCAACTGAATCAAATTTAAACTTTACGCAATCTTCCCTATACCATCCTCGTGACAAATTTTGGGAAAAAGTAATCCTTAATCATTAAACAAATAAATCGTGAAGTCACAACTACTTACTATTTCACAATTATGAAAACTACTACAATCCAACCATTCAGGGCGCCCATACACCCTTTCGTACAATTTTCATTTTAAAATGGATATGGTTACCCGCATAATACTCTGATTTATCGCAAAGGTTATAAACTCGTATCCTAAAGACCTAACTTATTTCGACTCCCAACATTTATTAGTTTCATACGTGGGGTGTTTCGCAAGCAAAATCCAAATAAGGAACCCCCCTGATACACTACAACCTAAAGTAGTCGGTCATCGAAACTCCTCAGGTCCTTAGTCAATAGTATATAACCTCTCTACAGGTTTTATCGATTTCAAATAAAAGTCTACTCATCTAGCCTCTTATTAAAGAAAAGATTCTGGCTAGTAGTAGTATATACGCTCTCATATACCACAAGTCAATGCACGCCGCTAGTCACATCATATTCGGACATACCTAATGTAAGTAATTCCGTGATAAAAATCAAACCCACGTGATGACATGAAAATATAGGAGTCCCACACCCCTCGGTGAGTCTACATAAATAACAGTGCTATAGGCTAAGTTTAGTAACCCTTTTGCCCATACAATATTAATTGCTACAAAAATTAATATGCGCCTCATAACTCCTTAGATAGAAAACATACCCTTATTCGCGGGTGGTGGTTGTTGAATCGCTGCCTAATGGACGTTATATATATCCCCATACTGAACCTGTTGCACGGGAGCTACTGGAATGGGAGGTAGTGCTAGCACCGGAGCTGGAGAAGGAAGAGAAGCTGGTGGAAACACTGGTATCTGTGGCTCCTGTCGAGCATTTTGTTACTGAGGGAGTTTGTCTTTATCAGGACAATCTTGTCATTTATGGCCATACTTGCCGCACACGAAACATTTTCCAGCAAACTTTCCACCATTTTGCCCCTGTTGACCCCGACCCTACTGGCCATTACCTCATTTCCCTTGGCCCTGATGATCTTGGCTCTGGCCCTGATGGCCCTGCTATCCTTGCCCATTACCTATATCCTCAACTCGAGAATCTGCAGATCGTAAATTCTTAGCATAATCCCCTATCTGCTCACCCTGCTCACCCTGCTCACCCTGACGCTGATGACTCTACCATGGCTGAGTCCCACTAGAACTGCCCCCATTAGTCTTTACTTGTTGGCATGGCCCAAACCCCCACTTGACACCCTGATAATGTAAGCAGTTAGCCTGGCAGTTAAGCATTGCAACATTAAGAACATCTGCATAAGTATGTAGTGAAAGATTCCCTAATAAATGCTGGCGAATCTTATAACTCAACCCATCAGTGAACATTAGAATCCTCCTGTCCTCAGTGGGTACCTCCGCTGGTACCAAATTAGTTATTCGCGTAAATTCTTCCTCGTATTCTACCACTGTTTTCTCTCCCTGTTTCAAATCATGTAATTTTCACCTCATCTCTGTCTGGATGGTGGAAGGAAATTACTTTCGATCAAACTGTATCCAAAAGTCTTGGATAGTCATTGTGTCTCTCTCTTTGATAGTGGTCATAGCCTCCCACCATTGCAAATCTTCCCCTACTAACTTGAATGTGGCTACTATTTGACATTGAACCTCAGCACATTCGAGCATTCTCAAGTGTTTTTGGATATCTTTCTTCCATTGGCTAGCAGTCACGACATCTGACCCTACCTAAAACTCAAGTGGGTGTGCCTTCTGAAAGGCATCCCTCGCTCGTTCCCATGTAGTAGGAAACACTTGTACCTGTGCGGGTGGCACAACTAGTGCCTGTGCTGGAGCCTGTTGAACAATAGCTAAAGCTGCATTGACTGTCTGAGCGATAATTGCAGCAACTTCGGTTGCAGTCATTGTACCCTGAGCTGGGGCTAGCTGAGGTGCACGTCGAGGAGGCATCTGAAATGAGAGTATACTACCAGTATTTGATATAACAGAATAGCTGAAGAGCGTAGGCGTAAATATAAAAGCAGTAATCCTCCTCATACGGCTTTACATCAAAGAACGCTAAGCTGAAAACACAGTAAACCATACAGACCCTAAAGGACACTAGAACCTGATGGTCTGATACCACATGTAACACCCCGCCTAAGTAAATACCAGTTGGCCAGTCCCATACCAAGTTAAAATAGAATATACAGTTGGCTCATCCTTAGCATCACTGTCGAAAATATTAACTAATCACCCAATACCCAATTAAGTTGGTGTTAAAAAAAAACTTTCCAAATTTTAATTTCAACAAAATCCATTTTTATTTTACAAATAACACAACACATATTATTCTACAACACTACTAACCGAACAGATAACACAAAAGAATTTAAATGCAATTGGAATAAACATTCCCAAATAATTATCCAATACAGTAATGCCAACAATAATAAATGTATCAAAATGACACGAGTACAAGACTATTTGACTCCGATAGAAAAGAGATAAGTGAATTACTTTGGGCGACATGCCCTAAATAAAAGGACACTACATAATGTGAATCAAATGAAGATAGACGTCTAAGAAATACTCCATAGCACCATAGCTCGTCATAATCCTCTAAGGTTGGCGTCCCTGCTGGACACCTGATATAGAAGGTACAATAGAAAAGAGAATATGTAAGGAAACGGGTCAGAGCCCGATGTGAAAATGATTTTGAAAACATAAAGTATTTAACAAGTACAATAAAACATTTATTATGTACATGTAAGTAACCAGACTCTCACTTGATATTCTCACCTCTCAGCTAGAGTGCACACTTAACGTTTCCTATTAACCTCCTAGTTAATGGTTCTTCCTCACTAGTTTCCATATTATGATTTCCATCCCATATCATAACCCCATATGTCCCATACCATACATCGTATAATCATTCATATACATTTCTCATTAATATGAATTAAGCTTTTACAATTTGTAAGAATAAGTATTCATTAAATTAGTTCATTTCTTTTTCTCTATTCACCATCATCTACAATTATCACATAGTAGATTGATCTAACCACTACATATACATACATTTAATTCATTATATATATTCATATATAATACGGCACCCCGAGACACAGCTGCGATGCATGCATTACTCTGTTATCATGTCCTAGTATCGCTGGTCGCCGAATAGGGGACTAAAGGTTTGGTAAGGATTCCTCGAACCAAAAACATCAACACAATAATTTGGTGGTGAACATAGTTCTTATACCCATGGGACACGCACATACCTACGTTCCCATAGTCAGCGGACTTATCAACTCCCCGATAAGTCTTTTATAGACCTATGTTCTCGAGCGACAAATCAAAAATCCCATGGATTCATCAGGATATGACTGCCCTCACGCGCAAACCTCCCGTCGATAGCAAGTAAGCTAGGTATGTCATACACATAAATTACCAACCAATCAAATAGGCATTATCATCTACCTATAATATAATATCAACAAGGTAATCACACTACCCTAAGATAATTCCCATACGTAGCATTTTATCTCTTTAAATCGTACGCATTAAAATATCATGACTTTACTTCTTAATTTAATTATTCCAGAGTCTCACTCATTACTCAAGGTTCAAATAGGTTTTACTCAATGTATTCATTCAGTAAGAAATCACTAATATCCAACTAGTACATAACATCTTATCTCCCGAATTACTATGAATTAAACTACCCTTTAATTAGGGTTATAACCGATAGTTTCTAATCTCTTATAAACACATCTTCTTTCACCTAGGATTAAACCCTCTTGTAACCTAAGGCTGCCCAAGTGATTTATTAAATTTCCCCTACTGGACCTATCCTTAATCCTCATGCATACAAATTAGAATCCAACACATGCATCTAGCAACCGAAATTTCTTTCAATTTAATTATCATAATTCTAATCAATTAAATCCCAATCACATTAATTCGATTCTTATCTAAGTCCTATTATATCCAATTAATAATCACCAAAGATTTACAAAATGTTTGGGATAAGAATAAGAACTAAAAATAAACAAATTCATGAATTCTGGGGAGGTTGATCGATCGAAGGTATGGGGTCGATCGATCGATCGCCCAGATAATAGCCCATATTTCTGCATGTCTTCTACTACGGGTTTCATCACTTTTGATCATTCAAACCTTCATATTAACAACCCAAATTCCTTATAATCCTTAATACATGATACAACAACATATGTGAATGATTTCTAATGATCTAAACATCTTAGAATCGTCAAGAGTTTGAATTAAAAGAATATATTCATCCTATTTTTTTGGAAAATTATGAACATGATATCTTCAAGAACACACTAATGATTCCTAGACTTTCTTCAACAGATTTATGATTATTTCATGGATTATTATCTACCTACAACATGAGTTTGATTCCTACATAGTTCTATTTTCCAGAAATTAATTAACAACTCTATCTTTATCTTCCAAACATGAAAAATATCATCTTTTTATAACTATTCTAACATGGAGAATATACAAACTGAGATTAAAATCATCAAATACTTGCTTCTAATGAAGGTCTGATCCTTTGGGGTTGTATAACACAGGTGGTTCTCCCTTTCTCCGATTACTTCAGGTGGTGGTGACCTTTGACCGTTGGTTATCCTCCTTTCCAAGCAAACTTCTCTTCTCCCAAGCAACCTTTCACTCTCTCTCACAAGGTGACCTTTCAATTTTGTGTAGAAGAGATGAATGAACCCACGTACAACTAATCTCCAAATATTTATAATAAGACAAAACCCGAAATCACTATTCACCCCCTTGTAAAAATGACCAAAATGCCTTTTTGGTTTGTCTTTTCATTTCCAAGTGACTCGAGACCCAAAACTAATATCCAAATAGACTTTTCTGACTATTTCAACCCTTCCGGATGCAACGACACACTCAAAATGACTATAAGGTTGATGTAAAATAAGTTTTCTTTTTAATTTAACAAATTAGTCCCGATACGTCCCATGCTGCGTCCGACTAAAAATTCAAATTACTGAATTAATATCGCACAGCCATATCAATAACATCACATTCATAAATTACCTAAATATCTTTAAGTAATATTCATAATCATTTATTTTAATATCCACAATTCGGATAAAACCTAAATGAATTAATTTATAATAAAATCCAATTAATCCATTAATTTAAAATATAACCCATTTTAAAAGTCATTAAAATCATGGGGTATTACAGTTCTAAGGTCTTTCTCAACTTCAGTAGACTCCTCAACTGAAGAAGTAGGAATTGGTTCTTCTTACAAATTAATGGGGATTGAAGGTGCTACGACAGTTGAACTAGAAACAAAAAAAGTAGGGCCAACAAAATGGATCCAAATAGTATCATCCACCCATTTCTACCCGCAATGGTAGATAATGGGCACCATCATGTTTGTTTCAGGCGGTTAGCATATAGGTCACTATAAACTCACCAATTATTTGCAGGTTTAGGCGGGTTGAGAAATGACCCGCTATAATTTTGACTCATATAAACTAGGGATCTGTAATTGAAAATTTTCAATGGGAAAATGTGTCGACGCTTCATTCTACCCAAATCCCACATGCAACAATCATCAACATACTATTAACCCGCCCATATTTAACCCTACCCCGTAAACTACCCTACCAAATCTTCCCATACCGACCCATTTGCGATCCCTAAAAAAAGTAACAAAACTTACGTATTGTCACAAGTAAGAGGCTTCTCTGGCATGCTCCTCACTAATTCTCTAATGAATGCTCCACAAATGTTTAATCTCTTGAAGATTGATTTCCTCTTCCTTTGGACACTTTTTCTTGTTGTGCACTTCATAAAAAGAGGACAAGAATATTAGTGAAACTTGTCATCGAAAAATTAGTGAGCAAGAAAAGAAAAAGAAAAAGTTTTACAATTTATGCCATGTCCTTCCTAGGAACACCTGCGCCTATCATACACTTCTCCTCTCTGAAGAGAAGCATGTTGCCAGTTCTTCGCTATTACTCCATAATCAAAGTAGTCCTTACTGGAATTAGGTAAGTTGACCACTAAGGCTCTGTTGGCAAACCTAGTTTTCAAATAATAGGTGTTGTCACTAGTAACCCATTTATAGAGTAACATCAAATCAGGAATACCAATATGGGTTCTATATATCTGGTTAACCCTATGAATCCTATTTACTATTCTCCATGTATTGGGGAGTACCCTAGCAGGGACCATGTCAAAATATTGACAAAACTCCAAGATGAAGCGACTGGGGGAAAAGGTATAACCACACTCAACTATAAATAACGAAATTATCCAATACACTCTTTGGCAATGACAAAACATCAATTGGAGGATAATGCATTTCTAATTCTACCCAATCAGGGATATTTCTTTCTTGCCAAAATTCATCTAAAGAATCACCATTAACAATGTACAACATACAATAAAGAAAAAAAAATCAAAGGAAAGGGAATAAGAAAGATTATAGAGAAAGCGATGGCATAAGCAAGAGTAAAAGAAAATGCAAAAAGAAAAGCTTGGAGACAAAAATCTTGGAGATGAAAGGTAGCTCAAAAGTTTGGAAACTTGTGGCAGAGAAACCATAAAAAATCTCGTCTCTTATAGCTTTTCTAGAAAAAAGTGCAGGTAATGATTAACTGTTTCGACGATTGATGTTTCGACGGCTGCACAACTTCTAAGATGATAAATTACTGGTGTGCCCATCATTGTAGATAAATGGCTATCACGTGGAAAGCAACCAAGATTCATTCTACACGTTCCCAGTACTATTAATAGTCATATTCATTATGTATGCGTGTAAATGCATAAATGTATGAAGGAATTCTAACCCTTGATCTCTGGGTCACTATAAACACAATGTATTCCTTTCATAAATGGAAAATGAGAAAAGGTACAAGGTCATTCTTCTAATACCTAGATTTTTGTAATCATCAATAGAAATACCATCACAGTGCATGTAGGCTCTTGTTATAGCTGAACCATTTAAAAATTCACGTGTCTCATTTATTTTTCTCTCATTATTTTATCTGTGATTATAAAATTAGCATCATATAAATCATTACCAATTTTTCACATCAAAAGTAATGTATATAAATTTTTTTGGAAATCACATGTTCTTAAAGTGGCCTTAAGCTTAAGTTAAAACTTATTTAATTTACC
Source organism: Sambucus nigra (assembly GCA_949130495.1). Lineage (NCBI taxonomy): Eukaryota > Viridiplantae > Streptophyta > Magnoliopsida > Dipsacales > Adoxaceae > Sambucus > Sambucus nigra. The sequence goes on along the minus strand of OX422224.1, from coordinate 391,530,152 downwards.
AAACTCAACAAGCACTATTAAGGTTGTGTATGGTTAGAAAGTTAGAAAATTATTGAAAGACATTTTATTTTTATGAGAACTTGAAAAATAAGAGGAAAAGGTAGGAGACGTTTGGTCTTTGTTTTGAAGTTTTCCATAGTTATCAATTCTTTTGGGGTGGCTAATAAATATTTTCTATGGAATTTGATAAAAATATGGAGCACTTTTGATTTTATAATTATTGTTTCCATGGAATATATTCGAAATCAAGAACCACAAAAGTAAAAAAAATGAACTAAATCAAGTATTTTCCATGGAAAATAAATCAACACCAATCAAACAAACCCTCAGAGTATCTTTAATCCTAGAGTATAATGTTAGTGTGTGTTTGACTACAAAAGTTGGACAATGATTGAACACAACTAGTTCTTAGAAGAATTTAGAAAAAGTGTAGGAAAAAAAAGATAAGTGACTTAGTGAGATGTTGTCCATCTTTTTCTCACTTTTAAAGAAAACATTCTTTACCCATTCATCCAAGAATTAGATTCCGTACCTTTTACAACTCATTCATATGTTTTCCATACCTTTTAAAATCCGTTCTAAAAATTAATTGTTCTTCAATATTTTTCAAACTTTGACAATCAAACGCGCCCTTAATGTAAATCCTATGAGTTTAAAATGAGTTTTAGAATAAAACTATACACTTCTATCATTTTTTATCAATAGATAAAACAATTTATCATTTTATCTTGAAGGTATAATGGAAAAAAATATAAAAAAAAATCCTTTCTTCTCTCCATTTTCTTTCCATATCAAAGAAAAAAAATAGATCCTTTAACCACCCCACGAGAAACTTGATAAAGTCACCAAAATTTCATATGAATGAACCAATAATATCCACTCTTCAGATTTTCTTCTATATAACTTTTGGTTTTTTAGTAAGTGATTACGCTGGTAGATTTTTCTATATTATGGTAGAATACAACAGTGACAAAAGTTGATGTAAGCATGACAGTGAAATTAACGTATAACTTAAAAGACTAGTGTACAAGGTATTTTTACAGAGTGAGACAAATATATTGAATTATAGGACCTAAGTAGTAATTTTTAGGAGACCTTCAAATTATAATAAAAAAATTACATGTTGAGTTGCCACACGAATATTAGATGATGTTTTTAAGTGGCATCTATTTGAATAATGTTGGATATATTTTAATAAAATATCAATTTTGGAAGTAATGAAATTTAAAATTATTTATTTATTTAAATATTAGTATCCTAGATAATGTGGTCCATGTAAGAATTTGGATTTGACTAGGATTATTTGGAAAGGTCATAAGGATTTTTGAGATAATGATGGTTTGGTAGAATCCAAATTAAACTCTACTTTCATGGATCGTATAACTCCTGTAAAACTAGGAAATCCAGTCTTCCCCTCTCCCTATAAATAATGAATTATATTCCATCAATAATCTGCATAAAAATAACACAAAAATATTAAGCAAGGGAGATAAATTCAGAAATTTCAATTAGTCACAATTTCTCTTCAAGACAAATGATGATGGAGTATGATTTTAGTCAAGAAATGGAAGAGTTTGTTGGAGCAATCAAGTAGAGGAACTAAAGTTGATTTTTTTCATCAAAATGAGTCAGTCACATAGGGAAAATGTATGTAATTTTTGTTCCATCAACACACGTTTAATCGTGAAAAGCATGAAGATCAAATATCCTTTGTGGAACAATTGCGCATAAAAAGGTTTAATCAATTATTAAATGTACTATTAAATTTTAATGTTACTAAGAATGGTTTCACAAATCTCACGCCCCCAATCAATGTGTTTTTAACAACTCATATGGGTATGATTTTTAGGTTCAATTTGAGTGTCTTCCTATAATTATTTGTGGACTTAATTGGGGATTGAGTTTGGGGTAAATTTTGGGGGTCTCGGAGCAACTCCCTCTACGATTTATTTAAATTAGACTCTATTAATTGGAACAAATTCACAAAAAATAACTCAATTAATATTCCGCAATAAATATATAATGAGTAATGGTAGAAATACAAAACATACTAAAAAAGTGCGTGATTTGATTGGTTCGAAAGTGGGTCCTACATGTAATTGGTGGATCATATCTCTTTAATCAAATCACTCACACAATATTCTATGTATCAAGATTGTGTGGGTATAATATTATAAATATTTCATACCTGGAAAATGGTTGGAACACAAAGATTTAACAAAAGAATATTCAACAAATTAATGTGTCGATAATCTAATTGGTCCCACTTTTAGGTAATTAAACTGATTTAATATTTAACTAAACTAATTACTCACATCTTAATTTGGGAAATAGATTTTTAGAGTCTTTGTGTGTCTAACATTACACTAATACCCGATTAATTCAATACTCAATAAGGCTACTAATGAATGCAGGAAGACCCTTAATATTTTTTAAGAACATATAAATGATTTTTTTAAAATAAATTAAGTAAATACATTCGTACATGCTCGTAATTATATAGGTAAACCCCTATTAGATGTCGTACGTAAAAAAATCGAAAGGAACATTCAATAAAATAACAATTTTATTTTTGTAAAAATATTTATATTTACCAATGACTACACATCGCCACCATTTCTATATACGGATTTTGCTCCTCTGCATTGTGTTAATATTGTAGGGCTTATAGTGATTAAAATATGTACCACTCATTTTAATGGAAGTTATTTATACATTGGTATCAAAGTTGTTTTTAAAATTGACGGTAGTTCCTTAATTTTTTTATAATCGAACTCTAATGTTTAAAAGTGACAAAAGATAATTTATTAATATGAACTCAAAATATTTTTTTACTATTTAAAAAAATATGTCCATTAAAATGGTCCTTCTTTTATAGTTATCTTTAGATCCCTTGTGTATAAAACATTTCCAAATGAATTAAATTGTGTTTGATCTATAGAGAGACCGTGAGAGAGAGAGAGAGAGAGAGAGAGAGAGAGAGAGGGAAAGATGGGGGGGGGGGGGGGGGCTAGGAGAAATAATAGTTTTTTGGACTAATATTTCATTAAATGTAGAAGAATACGAAAAGTTTGTGTGTCTGACTTAGTGTTACTGACAATATTAAGGATCCTATTTATCTCAGAATAAGTCAGATGCATGTGATTACATTTCAGAAGACTGAGTCTAGCTAGACTTGTTCAAACTCTCCAAATAATATGTGGACCTCCACATGATCTCCAAATTTTCTAGTTGAAATCTGTTGGTATAACCCCTATATATTATGCACTTCACTATACTTTTATTGTCATGAAATCCAATACAAAATATTTCATCTCTCTCTTATAGAACTCCTTTTGGTATGATAGCCTAGGTTTTATGGCATCCGGTTCTTCAAATGGTCTTTCACTCAACATAAACTCCTTGTAAAAACTAAATGTAATTTGTTCTGTTAAGTGGAAACTAGAAAACGATTTGATTTGTAGAACCCAAATGTTAAATATCATGACAATAATTAACATAACTGAGTTGGTTGAACAAGAGCCACCAACATAAATTGATGATAGATGTGAACATGGGAAGACAAAGATGTTGTGGTTAGAAGTTGGATTGGAAGCTCTCTCATAGAAGAAATTATGTACCTCATAGTTGGAGGTGAATCTGATAGAGTAAAATTTAATATATGGGCTTATATATAAAATAAATATGAATTATAGGCTATCAAATAAAAGTAGGCCAATTAAAGTGATTAATTTAAGTTTTGGGGCCTTACTAATGTATTATTAAAGTGTGAGTTTTATTGTGTAGAGACAAGCGTAATTTCTATTTTTATGATGGGTTAAAATAGAAATATACGAAATATGAAAAGACACTATTGTGTTATAAATAGGGATCATGGTCCCCAAATCACACAACACCAATCTTCTGATTCCCATTGTCAGAGAGAAATTTATAGAGGAAATAAAAGTGTTGATCTGGAAGAGCATAAGACCTCAGACTCAGATATTTTAACTTTCTATCATGGATTCAGGTACACTTCCGCAAAATCAATATTTATATTTCTTGATAATTCAATATGAATGTTCCTGTTTGTGATAGTTTTCCCAAAATAAAAATTAATCCATCATGTGGTATCAGAGCTATTTCATGTTGAATTGTTGAGAATATATTAGGAAGGTATTGATATTAATTTTCGGCTACAAATATTTTTTCAAAAAGGTTTAGTATTTCAGAAAATTTTTGGATTCAGAAATGTTCTCGTTTCATTACGATTCCAACGATATAAAATTCATAAAATTTGGACTAGCGGTTGATTTTATATGAAAGGTTGATTTGATGGTAGTGGAAGGTTAAAGGTTTGACTCTTGGTGTTTCATATTTAAGCCTCTTAAATGATGAAAATTATGAAGGATCTCAAGAGGTTTTGAACTCATGACCTTTCAAGTCTGGAGCCAAAGGAGTTTTTAACCCATGACCTTTGAAGTTGAATATTACTTTCATGCTTGTAATACCATACAAATTTAAATTCAAATTTTGGTGTATTTTTATATATATTTCGAGATAAATTAATTTAAACAATATGTCACCAAAGTGACCTCTTTTGTTAAAAAAAAAATAATAATTTTATTTCGAAATATAAAAAGAATTACGTGCATGTAATTTATGTGAATATTAATCGGCCCAAAGGAAAATTATTTTTTTAACAAAATTACATGTGCCACTTTAATAATAAGCACATGATAATTATTTAGTTTTACATATGAATAATAAATCGTCCCAAAGGAAGAATTATTATTCAATATGTTCTTATTATCAGTGTTTGATTATTACGGCAAGATATCACTTACAAGTTAATATATTTTCCAAAGATCAAATATTAATAGAGTGTCTGATATCTTAAAATGGGATTTGTCCTTTATTTGAATTTATTTTTGATATAAGACTTATATGAGCTAGTTTTATTTGTTTATTGTTCTCTCATTCAGCTATCAGTTCTGCTTCCAACATTACTGCCAGTATTAATTCTATTCCCATGCTTATTGCCACAAACTTTAAGTCATGGCAAGAGAACCTTCATATTGTTCTCGGTGTCATGGATCTGGACCTTGCATTAAGGGTTCTTTCTCCTGCACCACTTCAGATAAAAATTCATTTGACGACAAAAAGGACTTTGAAAGGTGAGAGAAGTCAATTCGCATGTGTTTGATGATCATAAAGAAGGCCATTCCAGAAGCATTCAGGGGCATAATATCAGAAACGATAAAGACAGCCAAAGAGTTCCTAGAAGAAATTAAGAACATATTTGCCAAAAATAAAAAGACTGAAACAAGTACACTTTTGGCAAGTCTCATCTCAATGAAATATAAAGGTAATGGGAACATTAGGGAGTACATTATGGAAATGTCTCATCTCGCTTCAAAGTTAAGAGCACTTAAGCTTGATCTATCTGAGGATTTGCTTGTGCATTTGGTTCTGATATCTCTTCCCACACAATTCAGTCAATTTAAGGTGAGCTACAACTGCCAAAAGGAGACTTGGTCTCTTAATGAGCTCATCTCACATTGTGTGCAAGAAGAGGAAAGACTGAAGCAAGATAAGATAGAAAGTGATCATTTGTCTAGTACTTCCAAGGACAAGGGGAAGAAAAGAAAGAAGGATAAAGAAGCTGCAGTGGTTCCATATCCAAAGAAACAACATAAAGAAAAAACTGTTGATGGTTGTTTCTTTTGTGGAGCTGCGGGACATAGGAAGAAGAAATGTACCAACTATCATGCTTGGCGTGTCAAAAAAGGTACACTTCTTAACCTAGTTTGTTCTAAGGTTAATTTGACTTCGGTACCTAAACACACTTGGTGGATATATTCTAGTGCAACCACTCACATCAGTGTGTCTAGAAAGGGTTGCCTGAGTTGGCGAAAGCCAAATGATGGTGAAAGATACATTTTTGTGGGCGATGGCAATAAGGTTGAAGTTGAAGCAATTGAGATATTTAGGTTATTATTGAAGTCTAGTACTTATTTGGATTTGAATGAGACATTTATCGTACCGTTATTTAGACGAAATTTGGTTTCTATTTCTGTATTGGACAAATTTGGTTATACTTTTTCCTTTGGAAATAATAAATTTAGTCTTCTTCATAATTTAAATTTGGTTGGTACTGGTTCTTTATCTTATGTAGATAACCTTTATATGCTTGATACTATTGCTTCATATCATGAAACCTTGCAATTAAGTACTCGAGGTATTGAAAGAAAATTAACCAATGAGAATTCTGCATCATTATGGCATAAGAGATTAGGTCACATCTCCCAAAGGAGAATTGAAAGATTTATATCAGATGGAATTCTAGATTCCCTTAATTTTTTAGATTTTAAAATTTGCAAAAATTGCATAAAGGGAAAACAGACAAACATAAGGAGATCTGGTGCTAAAAGGGCTACAGACGTCTTAGAACTGATACATACAGATATTTGTGGGCCATTCCCTATGGTTTCATGGAACAGTCAACAATATTTTATCACATTCATAGACGATTTTTCATGTTATGGCTACCTTTATCGCATCCATGAAAAGTCCCAATCTCTGGACGTGTTCAAGTCATTCAAGGATGAAGTTGAAAATCAACTCAGCAAAAGGATTAAAGCGTCAGATCTGATCGTGGTGGTGAATACTACGGTAGGTATGAAGGTTCAGGTGAACAACGCCCAGGACCCTTTGCTAAATTCCTAGAGGAGTACGGTATCGTCCCGTAGTACACCATGCCAGTTTTTCTAAGCATGAATGGTGTTGCTGAAAGGCGAAACAGAATGCTTAAAGACATGGTAAGGAATATGTTCACTTACTCTAACTTACCAGATTTACTCTGGGGTGAAGCATTAAATACTGCAGTGTATATCCTTAACATAGTACCAACTAAAGCAACTGCTAAAACTCCTTTTGAACTTTGGGCAGGCAAGAAACCCAGTCTGAAGCACCTTCATATTTGGGGATGTCCAGCTGAAGCGAGGCCTTATAGGCCACATGAAAAGAAACTGGATTCTAGAATAGTTAGTTGTTATTTTGTTGGATACTCTGAAAGATCTAGGGGTTATAAATTTTATGATCCTACTACCAAAATAATTTTTGAGATTGGAAATGCCCGGTTCTTTGAGGATGTTGAGTTTGCCGAGGGGGATAAGGTTAAGGATTTTGGTTTTGAAGAGGAATATGTTGATATTCCCACAGTTGTTATTAACATTGATCAGGATCTAATTCCTGACATTGTTCAAGAAGAAGATCCTAATCAAAACAATATCCAAGAATCTCCCATTCTAGAAGAACAAACTCTACCACCTCTAGTACCTATGCCATTAAGGAGATCCACTAGAGAAAGAAGAAGTGATGTGCCAGATGATTACATTGTATTTCTCCAAGAACATGAGTTTGACATTGGTGCGTTGGAAGATGATCCGATCACCTCCGTCAAGCCATGGAAAGTTCTAAATCTCAAGAGTGGATTGATACCATGAATGAGGAGATAAAGTCCATGAAGGACAATGATGTTTGGGATCTTGTCCCATTACTTGAAGGTAAAAAACCCATTGGTTGCAAATGGATATTTAAAACCAAGAGGGATTTGAAAGGTGATGTGGAGAGATACAAAGCCCGTCTTGTCGCTAAAATCTTTACACAGAAAAAAAGCATCGATTATAAAGAGACTTTATCTCCGGTTTCATCGAAAGACTCTTTTAGGATAATAATGGCACTTGTGGTGAACTTTGACCTTGAGCTTCATCAGATGGATGTTAAGACTGCGTTTCTCAATGGTGACATTGATGAAACAATATATATGGTGCAACCAGAAAACTTTATGTCGGGAGATGCAAATAAAACAGTTTGCAAATTAAAGAAATCCATTTATGGGCTTAAGAAAGCTTCTCGTCAATGGTATTACAGGTTTCATCATGTTGTCATCTCGTTTGGTTTTGAGATGAATTCGGTTGATGATTGTATATACCACAAGTTCAGTGAGAGTAAGCATATTTACTTGGTTTTATATGTTGATGAAATTTTGCTTGCCACCAATGATATAGGTATGTTGCACGAAACAAAGAGATTTCTTTCAAAGAAATTTGAGATGAAATATCTTGGTAACGCTTCTTTTGTGTTGCGTATACAAATACACCGAGATCGCTCTCGGAGTACACTTAGTTTATCACAAAAGAGCTATATCGAGAAATTTCTTAAAATATTTGGCATGCATGATTGTAAACCATGTGACACCCCTGTGGCTAAAGGAGATTAATTTAGTCTCAGTCAATGTCCCAAGAATGATTTTGAGATTCGGGAGATGCAAAAGATTCCTTATGCATCAGCAGTAGGAAGTCTTATGTATGCTCAAGTATGTACGCGTCCGGATATTGCGTACATTGTTGGCATGTTGGGAATATACTTAAGTAATCCTGGAAAGGATCATTGGATAGCATCCAAGAGAGTCATGAGGTACTTATAGAGAACAAAAGACAACATGCTCACCTATCGGAAGTCAGAACAGTTCGAGATTATCGAATATTCTGATTCCGATTTTACTGGATGCCAAGATAACATGGAATCTACTTCAGGTTATATCTACTTACTTGCTGGAGGTGCTGTATCGTGGAAGAGTGTTAACAGTCTATTATAGCTTCTTCCACCATGTCAGCTGAGTTTGTAGCTTGTTATGAGGCATCCAATCAAGGAATATGGTTGCGAAATTTTGTCACGGGGCTGCGTATTGTGGATGGCATTGAAAGACCACTTAAGTTATGTTGTGATAATAAATCAACACTACTGTATTCCAACAACAACAGGAGTTCTACGAAGTCAAAGTTTATTGACATTAAGTTCCTTGTTGTAAAAGAAAGAGTTAAGAGTGGACTTATATCTATAGAGCACATTGGAACAAACTCCATGATTGCGGATCCGCTGACTAAGGGATTACCACCCAAGGTCTTTCATGAGCACACTGCTCATATGGGTGTAATTTCTTTTCAGGATATGTCAGTTTAGTGGAAGTTTGTATTTTATATGCTTTCATAGACATATTTGATTTAATGGATATTGTATGGTTATTTACTGCAGTATAGTATTAAGTTTATATTCACTCTGACTTTATATGGATTGATCTCACTAAGGTTTAAGGAGGACCAGTTGGAAATAGGCATGTTAAGATCACATTGCATGAAATTTCCATGCTACACATCCACACTTGATCTTTGTCATTAGTTTCATTGATATATGTGATCATTGATGAGTTTACTTACGAAATATGTAATGACGATCGCTTTGATTCTATATTGGTGCAATTAATGGACAAGATTGTTAAGATACATAAAGTTTTGATAGCTAAAACTCATGAGCTCATAAAGTATAATTCAAATTTATAAAGCTACATATAAATATATAGCCCAAGTGGGAGATTGTTAGAGTAAAATTTAATATATGGGCTTATATATAAAATAAATATGAATTATAGGCTATCAAATAAAAGTAGGCCAATTAAAGTGATTAATTTAATTTTTGGGGCCTTACTAATGTATTATTAAAGTGTGGGTTTTGTTGTGTAGAGACAAGCGTAATTTCTATTTTTATGATGGGTTAAAATATAAATATGCGAAATATGAAAAGACACTATTGTGTTATAAATAGGGGTCATGGTCCCCAGATCACACAACACCAATCTTCTGATTCCCATTGTCACAGAGAAATTTAGAGAGGAAATAAAAGTGTTGATCTGATAGAGCATAAGACCTCAGACTCATATATTTTAACTTTCTGTAATGGATTCAGGTACGCTTCCGCAAAATCAATATTTATATTTCTTGATAATTCAATATGAATGTTCCTGTTTGTGATAGTTTTCACAAAATAGAAATTAATCCATCAGAATTGACTAAAGATGTGTTGGATTTTTTGGAATAAAGTTATATACAATCCATTGAAGGAAAGTAAATTCAACTTAAAGAGGTTGCGTATGTTTTTTCATCTGAACTAAAATCTAAAAACTGAATTTGAAGTCTGAAATCTGAATTTAAAAAATATGTTTGTTTTTATGTCTGAATACACCTCTGAATGAATGTATTTTGACTTATTTAGACTTATATATAACTTTACCTCTTAATCATTAAGAGACAAATATAGTTGTTAACCTCTTAATCATTTGAAAAACAAACACTTTTTGCTACTTCTTAAGTTTGAATGGTTCAAATTCAAACTTAAGAGGTAAAAACAAACAACACATAAGTCTATGATATTAACCTAGAAGGTAAAACTATTGATCAATACATCAAAGAGTTTAAATGGTTGTGTAGTAGATTAAAGGCTATTCAAAAATCTCTGTATAAAGATAGAAAAGTAATTAACTTTGCAAGAGGCATTTTTCAAAAATATAAAACATTTGGAATAGATATGCTGGGAAAACCGCCAAACCCAACTTTGTCTCAGTTAATTTACTCCTTAAAAAGATTTAATATCAGAGAAGACTCCTCCATTGAAACAAGAGCACAAAACTTAACAAATGTTGGTCATAAAATATCATTTACAACAATATGAGTACCATCATAGACGTATAATCAAGGCAGGTTTAAAAACTATAGAGGACTGCCACTATTTGGTCAAAACTACTCCTCTAGAATCTTAAATTCTACGGGTCGTGGTTTTAGACCCGCTAGTACAACACATCATCCCTCTCATGTGTAACATAATAACTACTAAGTGTGTAACATAATTCTTTCCTTGCCATGATTAATCCACCCTCCTCCAAAACGTTTGTTATTTAATTAGCTGGGCAAATAAGACTGGTGACCTAAGAGTAACTGCATTCATTAAATGTTATAGATGGACAAATTTGATTTATGTGAGTAAATTATTACAAGATACTGAATGTTTATTGGAATTTCAAGGACAAGAGGATTCAATAGGTGATGACCAAGGGAATTACAATAGGTTATCTACATGCCTTTGATGATAGAAATCAAGAAGCTTTAAATGTTAACCATGAAGGAGAAGCAAGTTATCAGTTATGACATCAACGATTAGGGCACTCGCAAGTAAAATCTCTAATGTTCTTTAATAAGTGCCATATTTTGCATGTTGAACATTGGAGTAACAAGTCAAAAAATTGTTAGTTGTCAAATGGGAAAAAGTTGTAGAGTTACTTTTGGTTTAAATGACAAAATTTCCAAAGTTCTTTTTGAAAAGATTCATTGTGATTTGTGGGGACCTACCCTAGTTCCTTCATTGCAAGGTTTTAAATTTTATTGCATATTTTTTTATGATTATACTCATCACCCTTGATTATATACATTGAAGCACGAATTCAATTTTCACAAAGTATTTCTCAATTTTCATATAATGATTGAGACACAATTTGAACGAAAATTGAAGATTTTTCCATGTGCTGGCTGTGGTTCATTCTTCAGTAATGACTTTATTCATTATATTGACAAGCATGGTATTGTATGTACAAATATTGCCCAAATACCCCCGAGAAAAATGGTGTTGCTAAAATAAAACAAAAACATCTTGTTGAAACTAGGCTAACATTATTGTTCAATATTAATCTACCAATGTTTCTTTGGGTTGAGGAATTTTTAACAGCGGCATATCTCATTAATAGTTTAACTTCTTCAAAATTAAAACACATTACCCCATTTTTTAAATTTCATGGTGTTCATTAAAATTACTCCACAATATGAGTTTTAGGTGTTACTGTTTTTCATACTTTTGCAAGAAAATTTCAAATATATTCTTATCCTCGCATATTTATTAGATATATTTCATTACATAAACAGTATATATGGTACCAACCCAACACCAAATGAATTTTTATATCTAGACACATTGTCTTTGATGTTAATACCTTATTCTATCCATCAAATAATTCTACCCAACCTTCCTTAACCAGCACTGATTTTGTAAGTTACCAAGAATTCTTCAAATGCCTTCGATCCCTGTTGTCAACTAATTAATCAACTCTTATAATAACCCATCACCTAACAAAAACTCCCATGTAACCATTTTTTGTTTACAATTATACAAACACTACAATCTAATGCAACATTACCTACTATACCTACAACTCCCACCTCAATAAACATGGCTCTTATTTCTTCTATTGACCCTCCCTTAAAAAAACCAATTGTACCCCTACCCCTACTGATGATACATCGCCTATCAATCACCCCATTTGCTATCCACTTTCTAGTCCAAAATCTAATTGTAATACCCCGTGTTTTCATAATCAAATATTATGACAGGAATTAATTTAATAATTAGGAATAAATGCTTATTTGTGATTTAATTATTGGACTTAATTGAGCATAATGGGTTCACTCGTAGAAAATAAATCATATAGTAATTTAGTTATGGTTACATATTGTTTTAACATAATAAAAATGGGTATGTCGAGTAAAAATAATTCGTGCGCGTTTCGGGATGTTTTGGGAACTTGCTTAGGTGTTTACACCTTTAAAAATGGTGTTGGGATATAGGTGTATTAGTAAGGTGCCTATTGGGACATTCTAGTAAGGGATTCGGGCTCATTTTGAGGCCCAAAAGTGAGGGAAAAAGCCTAATTGGAGATTAGGGAGTTTATAAGTAAATTAAGAAGATTAATAAACTCATTTCACTTATATAAGAAAAACCTAGCAGCCCCACCCATAGAGAGGAGATACCAAGGTAAAAAATAAGGAGGAATTTGGAGATTCAATAAGAATATTCAAGAAGAGGAACTTTCACCTTCATCATAGGGCAAGAATTTTCTTGCTTAAATCGATTTCCAAGTTATTTCTTCATTTAAATCGTGTAGATTCCCATGCTAATTTATGCAGTTAATTTATAATTGATGACATTGAGTAGGTTTCATTATATACATGTGGATGACCTCAATTTGATGATTTGAAAATTGCAGAATTAAGAGATTAATTAGAGAATTAAGAAAAAAGATAATAATAATAATAATAATAATAATAATAATAATAATAATAATAATAATAATAATAATAATAATAATAATAATAATAATAACAATAATAATAATAATAATAATAATAATAATAATAATAATAATAATAATAATAATAATAATAATAATATTGGTTTAGATGGATCTTGTGGTATTATGATGTGATACTATAAATCTAATGTATACCCCTTAGAAAGATCGTTTCCTCACACAAATTTCTAAAAAAAAATATGGACCTTGAAAACTAGGAATCACCCACTTTATAGTTTTTGGAGAAAATTGTATTCTTTTATATTGATTCTGAATTATGTCTTATTCTCATAGAGAAATTGTTGGTAGAAGACATAAGCCAGTTGATGATCATATTTGATGTTGGGGGTAACTTTTGGGTGATGAATAATAGGTTTCTAATGAAGTCAAATGTTGGAATTCTGCCCAAAATAGTAGCAACCCCGCTTTCTCGCGAATCGGTTCGATTGCCCTAGTCACCCCAGGTTGCTATTTTTTTATTTAGGCTAATCATTTGGGTTCCAGTTAAATTTATGTGTTATGTATTGATAATTTAAAACTTGAAGAAAAATTGTAGATTTAAAATATATCCTTTTGGTTAGTCGGGAATTTGTATTAAAATAGGGATGATAATAAACACCTATTGGGTTAGCGGAGGATAGCACCCAGGATACGAAAATATGGGAGTTTAATGGCTGGTGATTACCTAATTAAACTATAAAAATTTAATAATGTTGAATGACTATATAAAAAGGAGAAATCAATAATTAGCGACATGGATAATTAAGTGAAAAATTATTGGTGGGAGAATCAACAATATAACGTGGGATAATTATAGAGTAATTTCCTATATCTATTAAGTGGTCCATATATGAATATAATTGTTTGTGTGAGCATACCTATATTCATGGTCGGTACTATTGGTTGGGGTTACGCGTGTACGGGACCGTATCACGGGTGGGGTAAGCATTGTGTAGGTTATTAATAAGCTACTGCGTAGAAATGCTACTTAAGAGAGATAGGTGCTACTTAAGAGAGATAGGTGCAGATGTTGGGATCTATTGTAACCACTGGGTATGGGTGATGCAATGGTGTAATGCCTACAGACTGTCCTATTTATTTGTGTTTTGCGATGTCCGATTTGGATTCGAGGCTCCTTCGAACTTGTCGATAGAGCACGAACAAGACATAAATGGTAGACGCCATATAGTGTCGCATATATATATATATATATATATATATATATATATATATATATATATATATGTGTGTGTGTGTGTGTGTGTGTGTGTGTGTGTGTGTGTATGGACTCATACATATAATAACCCTGTGAATTAAATGAAGAAAATTATCTAATTCTAATGATGTGGACGATTTATTCTAGACCCAATATACGTAGTATCCGTAAAGGATGGTTATGACACTATTGTAAGTAACATGACCCGAGTACTCGGCAAATGGGGACAAGGGTGCAGACAATGATATTTCCAATACACGATTTATGTTAGATGCGTAGCATTTTTAAAAATTCTCTCGTTATCTATATTGCATTTGGGTTATGCGGATGGGATACGATTACTATTTCACCCAAGTGAGAGGTGAGAAAATTATTGCATGCGAGTGTCGATGGGAGCCACCTATTTAAATTAAATGTAATATTGTATTTCAATTTCAGTACGTTAACTCTTTCACAATGCTGAACCAAATTATAAATGTTTTCTCCCCTTAGATTTTCCTAGACAGCGATAGTGGGACTAAAAGAATATCAGATATGCTGCCTCGTTTTGCTTCTAAGAGATCTGTTTATTCATCTAGGTTAAGTTTCTCCTTCTTCATATCTTTACTTATTTTGTATTATTTTATGGGCATAAGCCTGGAGTCGTTTGATTTTATTAGTTTAGACATTCATGTTCATGTTGAATTTTATTTTTTGAAGTAGATGTTGGATTTATTATTATCTCCAGTCATTTAATTATATTCAATTTTAAATTTGAATGTGGTTTAAAATATGAATGTTTATTATAGTCGATGATAAGAATGATATAAATTGAAAAGCAAGTCCCATTTTTAGCGTATCGTGTTTGGCCAACCTTTATATGAGAAAATGTAGGTTGTTACAGTTGGTAACAAAGCATCCATGTCTTACTGTCCTTAGAATTTGTGTTGCATTCATTGTTCTCTATGTTACTATCTGTGATGTATAGAGACCTATGTATAGGAGTCATTGTATTCTTGTGAACAATTACTAATACAAACCTCGTTTACTTTCAGATGGAAAACATATAGAGAAGTAGACTACCATATGTCGTTGCACCAGCTCCAAATAAGGGCCCCAGTAAGATCCCCAGTCGTAACCGCACCCGCCACCAGCCCCACCCATGGTTGGTCCTGCAGAGATCGTGACAATCATAACTCAGGTTGTCACCACAACAATGGTTGCTATGATGCAACAATTACAGCCACTGCAGTCATATCAACCACCACCACCTCCGCAGCAGGTGGTGCTACCACTACAAACATCTGGGTCGATATGGGATGAATCTAGGTAGGCTTCAACAAGGGCCACCCACTAGAGTTTGTAGGAAATTTTGACATTCTGATGACTTGTTAGTCGAAGAATAATATTTACCATCACTTACAGATGGTAGAGTGTACACCGGTCAGTGGAACAAGGACCAGTAGGGAGAAATTCAATAAGGGCCAACCACTAGAGTTTGCAGGCAATTTCAACATTCTGGTGACTTGTCAATGGAAGAAGAATATTTGCCATCACTTACAGGCAGTAGAGTGTACACCGGTTTAGAAGCAGATGTTAGCCTCTTTTCAGCTGGCTGGGGCAGCATTAAAGTGGTATGCGTCTGTCACCTCGATCTAGGAGAGAGACAGTTTGACGATTGAGTTCTCGAGTAAATTTTCGGGGAAGTATTTTCCACAAACAATGAAGTTTGAGATGAGGAGAAAATTTATGGGCCTTGAGTAGAAAAGTCACGCAACCGTAGAGTACAAGGAAGAGTTTATTGCTCTATCTCATTTTACTCGATGAGGTAACACTACGGAGAACAAGATGGAGAAATTCATGTCGGGGACAACTTGGCACATAAGACAGTGATTACTGGGAAATCTAACCTTCACCACGTTTTATCGAAAGGTGAACACAACTTCACTACATTATCAGGATCATAGGGCATTCCAAAAAATAAGGGAGATAAGAGACACAACTTTGAGATGTCGAACCACTAGGGTAAGAGGAATAGGAGTAATATCAAGGGACCCAGTATTTTAGGGGTCCACATTCTAAAATAAGAGTAGGAGATTTTGTGGTTCCAATGATCATAAAAAATAAGTCCAACAAAAGAGAGGCCATAAGGACCAATGGTAGAAGGGGCAAGACCAACAGGGGAAACAACCAAACATTCATCAGTTCCTGGGAAATTTTTATATTTGTGGGGAGAAGGGACATTTTTCCACATAGTGCCCTTAGGGAAATCGCGCAGCATAGGATTTAGGGGACATCGAGGGCACTGACACCTCAGGGGAAGTGTCGACAATTGTCAGCCCATCCAGTAGAGGTAGTGCCAGTCTTACTAGAACTACCATCTCCATCTGAGGGATAGTGGCCGCAACTGTAATATGGATGTGTATATCAAATTGCACCGGGAGAGGAACTAACGCTAACATACATAGTGGATGGTATGTTACCTATTTTTAATTATGTAAGGAACACTTAGTTTAGCACTAGTGTATAGTACTCAGTTGTTAATACTACCCGGTTTGTGAGTCGAGGATGGCAAACAAATTTTTTGACATAACACATTACGTCAATTCACTCGCGAGTTGAGGGACATGCATTTATATTGCTTCGTGTGTCAAGGGATAGGGATTGACCTTGGGAAGACTTAGGTTCGTGATAGACCTATTTGCATAAGAGTCGTCTGATCGCCATATTATTCTAGGAATGAACCGAAAGTACATTAATAGGACTTACATGGATTTTTGAACCGTCTAGAACTAATGGGCAAGTGTAGAACGACTAGTTGAACAATGATGTTCACCATAACTTTGAAAACTATTACAGGAACTTTAATACATTGGGTCTAAGTATGGTAAAATATACGGCGATAGAAACTAGGGATTTATATGACGATGTTATAAAATTTAGTGTGCTTAAGAGAGATCGATGATTTGAGGCGATTGTGAGGATTTTAAGGAAAGATTTTGGGGGAGGAAATATTCCATTTTAAGAATGTTAAATTTGTGTTATGATGAGATTGGGCTAGAAGTATTGTGTTAATTAAACATGTTCGTGATTTTGGTGAGAATAAGGTGCGAGTAGCTGGACCTAGGATTAGGATGACCGCGTGATTTTAGAACGTGTGTTTGTTGATGCATCGATGATGGGTAAGTTTATGGATAAGCAAGTGTCTAATAGTGGAATCCTGGAGATAATATCTTAGGACCAATGACGGTTCGAAGAAGTTATAGACCTTATATAGTGAGAGGTTATATAGACACTGAGACTTAAGTTGTTGGATTCACATGAACCGAAAAGTGTTTCCTTATCAACAGTAGGAAGAATAATATAATAATTTCAGTGTTGGTTACTAATGCATCTCTTTAAATTTGAGATACAATGAACGTTCGACTCGGGGTATGAATGTAGAATAGATGCTAAGGGTGGCATCCTTTGAGAGATAAATTAATTCAATGAGTTATTCAGAGACGTACGTATTTTCATAGGTGAGAAAAAGACAAAAAGAAAAGCATTAGTATTGTAGAAGTAACCAGTTACTTTGGTAACTTTATGTCTAGAGAGATAGCCTTGGGCACATAAGGATGTGTATAGTCATGAATAGTGTCATATGATGACATCGTTTTTGAAAATGTAAGGTAGTAGAGTTTTATTGGAATGGGTAAGTCTTTAATGGCTTGGAAATAAGAATGGACAGAGGATGTCTTATCCTATGTGTACAAAGGAACACGATGTTCTTGGTATTATCGAATCAATAAATTTATTAGGATTTAGTGTGTCCCTTGCAAGTAATGAACCTTTTATTGAAATGGACACAAGTTGAAATATATCAAGGTAGCATAATTTTTTTCCTTCTCTTTCTTTTAGTCTTGGATAAAAAAATCTCAATAATTGACTAAGCTAGATAGTAGTGTATCAAGAGGGTTCCATGTTTGGATTTCTCTTGCGAAACGTCCCACACATGAAATTTGCAAATGTCGAGAATTGAGAGATATTGGGTTCTAGGACGTTTTGTTATTACATTTTACATGTGTGGAGGCTAGTGGGGCCAAGGAGTTCATGGATGAGAGCACTTCGTAATGTTTACACCACTACTGGAATAAGTGGGACGACCTCTAGATGAATTGAATCATGATTAACAGGTTATTTGAATATACCTTGATTTATATATATATATATATATATATATATATATATATATATATATATATATATATATATATATATATATTTATATTAATGATTGGGGTTGGATATATAGGTATCATCCAAATTTGATGTTTGTGCGTGTGTGTGCATGTGATACATGATATATGGGCATCCCAGTAATTTTATGATAGGCGTAGATGAGACTTTTTCTTTTGTCTCACGGGATATGAGTATGGACTATTTGAGTATAAACTTCTAATAGTAGTGCGGATAAAATATGATGTTATGCTTTAACGAATTTTAAGCACGAAATTTCGTTGTTAGGGGGAAGAATGTAATGCCCCGAGTTTTCGGAATAAAATATTATGACAAAATTTAATATAATAGTTTGGAATAAATTCAATAATAAATTAAATCGGTGGTATTTAAATTAAATGGGTAAAATTTAAATTGTGAATCAATGCTTATATATGATTACATAATTATTGGACTCTATAAACGCCCCTTTTCTTAAAGTCTATTTTAAGTCCAAGTCAATTTTTCAAAATTACCAATTTTAATTATTCACGAAGATATGTGAACTAAGTTTACTTTAACACAATTATTTCTTCTATATGCTAAACATGCATCTAGCATGATTAAGCATGTAAAAGAAGGTTCACAAGGCCGATGTATAAGGAAACCACAAAATGGAAAAACCCTCGGACGACCCAAGCCAGACAATCAGTGTGATATGATAATTACAAAGGAAGACTTACAGACTTACACAACGACTCAATCCCCATAAGCCTTGGTACTCTTCTTCTTTTAACTACTCCTTCGTAGTGCCATGTAGAACTCCTTCCATGCACTCGTCCACAGCACACGCGTCCATGCGTACATAGGTATCCACCGACAAATATTCAACAATCGCCTACAATAATGAACATGGACTCCACCGCTTCTTCATCGTAAAACTCGACGAACCAATTATGTTCAAAAGGTTTGAACAAACTCTGATGGTGCAAACACAAGATCTCTATGCACATGTGTATGAAAGATCGAATCTTGAAAATATAAGGATGGTTTTATGTTTAGAAAACCTTTATAAACAAACTGCATAAAAATATATAGTTCTGGTCTGTATTTTATTTTCTGCCTTCTCGAAATTCCGAGTCAAAGGCGCCTTAAATAAAAAATGAGAGGTTGCACGTCGTTCGAATGACATGGCTAAGTTGTGTGAAAAAATTTGCCATGTCATTTGAACGACACTAAGATGTCGTTTGAACGACTGTTCATATCGTTTGAGGCAGCAAAACACAAGGAGATGTTTCATATGACTCTAAACACGAGATAAGATCAGAATAAACATTTTAAAACATTTTAAATAAAGTATCCATCCGTAAACATATTTTCGAATCCAATAAACATTATATGTTCATACCTCAAAGATCTGAAGTTGATATGAAGACATGAAACTTGCACCATTAAACACGACATGATATATCTTTAACGCTTGGCCGCTATGTCTTCACAAAAACATCATAGTCTTTATGGAATTGCAACATAATAATACAATCCTATGACAAAAACTTATTTTGTCCAAAATTCAGTGAATTACAAACAAATTAACTCAATTAGAAAATTTTCCTTACAAATCTCCACCTTCGACTATTCTGGGACAAAATAAAACCAGTGAATGCGAAACCGGGACGTCAATCCATATAACACCTAAATCCCATCCCATAAACCCAAAATAAAAAATTATAGGAAACGGACTAGTATATATAGGAGCTTCAGGAATGAGCTGTCTGAATGTGATGTAGTGTCAAAATCTTGAATCTCTGAAGAATACCCACACATATGAAATAGAAAATTACCATATTGTGTATAGAGGAACATATGATATATAAAACAACATGACACCAATATGTAATCCATACGATCAAATGTGAAATATGATATCAATTTGTAAACCAATCCATTTATTTAAACATGTGAGCAAAACATATGATACCAATTTTTAGACAAATTTTCAATATAGCTAAAAAAATTATGATAGCAAATTATAAGCATGAAAAAACATGTGTGCTCGTCAAACAAAACTCCCCTTACGTCACATACATCTCTCTCCCTTTTTTTCTCGAATAGACAACAATTGAAAAAGATACACAAACAATCACCGTATCTAGCATGTTGATCAAATGAAGAATACCAAAGTAAACAGATGAAGCCAGCTAAAAATAATCAAACTATACCAAATCGTAGCTGGCAAACAGTCACAAAGATGAATAATCAATCTAAGCAATGATGTGACTAAAGAAAATAATGCAGTGTGTGGATCAAGTATGTATATTCAACATTGACTGCATATAAAATGTCCAAAACAAACTAGAAGTACCAAAATAGTATAATATCAGTATATATACGAATAAGGTACAAAATCAGGAAAATAATTCTGTCTCGGTCGTTTGAATGACTATGCCATATCGTTTGAATGACTTACCATGTCGCTCGATCTATGTAAATAAACAACCTGAATTAATAGCATGCCGTGCGAACTGAAGATCTAACGACCTATTTCGCGACCTATCTCGTGACCATACCTGACGCATATTGTTCCTCGTTACTTAGGTCATGTGATCCAAACTTTAAACGACGTGTTGTCGTTCAAACGACATACACAAGTCATTTGAATGACTTAACAAAACTTGTTATTCTAGCTCCAAAAAAATAAGTAAGTTTTGCCCATGAAGAAATTATCTTAAAATAGTAACTGGAAAAACAAAACAGTAGCACAACAGACTCAAAAATAGAAAATAAAAAGTATGGGTTACATGATGACATAGTATCAATGTGCTTAAACATGGGTACGAAATGAATGGGAGTCACAACTCAAACACATCGAAATGATCAAGAAGTTAAATGTCATAAAACAAACTTTTAGCCATATGAGACAACTAATATATTGGACTTAACGAAGTAAATATACATCAAGCACATAAATCCCGAATTTGGACAATTCTACCAAACAAATAGTGTCAAGACATGACTTTTCAACATTAGGATTTGTGGTGAAAACCCGTTGTACTTTATCTGAAAACCCCGGAATTTTGATAATTCAATTTTATCAATCAAAATCAAACTTAATTTCCTTTTAAAAAAAATTGATGCGGAAGCGTAAAGGTGGTGATGGTTCAACTTTGAAACAACAGATTTTAATTTCTCAAACAAATTAAAATTACACCAAGTGAAGTAAAATTAATCAATTAATATATTCACTTAAACCAATAAGTTAATCCAAGTCCTAGAATTTGCCTAAGTCATATTTATCAATATTAGCAAATTAGGCGAAACAAAATTTTAGCAAATGACTTGAATTAAATAGACTTTACCCAATATTTAATTTAGCACCAAATTAAATGAGTGTGATAATTTGAACCAAATTTTATCTTGAATAATTATAAACATGCGTTCTACGTTATTTTGCAAGATAAAATAAATCAATCACACTACGCCGCGATGTACGAGGAAAAACCCAAGACAGAAAAAAACCTCGGACGGCCCTAGCCACAAATTCAGTAGATACGGAATTACACTTACAAGACAGATAGACTTACAAGGCACGACTCGATCCCTCTCAAGCATCGACGCTTCTTCTTGTAGACACCTCTTCCTAGCGGATAACCTTGGAACACCACCGCGATCTCGGAATCCACCGATAGGACTTTATATGGTCACCGTCACCCAAACATGGAGCCTTTCTCCGTGTGGGTAAATCAATATTAGAAACACTTCTTCTTTCTTCGTGGGAGGTAGAAGCAAAACTCGAAACTTCTTTTTTTGAATTCGGTAGAGAAAACAGGTGCCAAACTCCAAGCAATTGATATGTAAATGAGAACTTGGAATAAACTAATTTGGGTGTAAACACTAGAGTGATGGATATTTTTCTCTAAAAAATTTCACTCAAAACATGAACATTTTCCTTAAAACAAATTGCTCTCCAACTTTCTCTAAGAGATGAAAATGGAATGGAAAAGTTAGGAAAATTTGGATTGGAAAATGTTCTTCCTGCACATATTAAAGTCTGAAAAAGTTGGTTAAAAACCAAGTGGGGAAGTGGGTGCAAAACTGCCAAAAAACTGCCAAAAACTGTTCCCGCGTGGCATCTCGTTCGAACGACATTTCGTTCGAATGAAATCTCGTTCGAACGATACTTCTAACGACGTTCCAGATTGAACTCGTTAGAATCTCGTTGGATATCTCGTTCGAACAGAAGGTTCGTTCGAACGACATATCGAACGACTTTTCATAGTCCTATATCTTGGAACTTCGTTGGCAGGTTCGTTCGAACGACATTTTCATTCGAACGACAATCTCGTTCAAACGAAAAACCAGAAAGTTTGAATATTCTTGTTTAAGCCCAGAAAACTTTATAAACATTTATTTAAAGTTTTAATTAATTCTTTCTTAAAACAAAATGCAGTTTTTATTAAACCTAACACCCAATAAAACTTGTTCCAAGATCCTATATATATATAATTGCATTCATACCTTGGGAGCATGGCACTATGGTTGCTGACGTAGAAACGAGGCATGCAAACCGACATATTTGATGAGGCTTTATACTCTTTGCCGCTACGTCTTCAACAAACACTTCATAGGCTTGAGAATATTAGAATTAAATACTCTCCTATGAATAAATGTTTTTGTCCGGAATTGAGCCAAAACTATATATGGACTCAATTGGAAATTTGTGTCCTTAAAAATCTCCCCCTTTGGCTATTCCGGGACAAAAACCAAACAAAAATCCTAAAGGGCCGTCAAGATTACTAGACTCAAAACATAACCCACCCAAACTTGACTCAACCCAAGGATCAAACGCTTTGCCATTAAAGAATGCCGCTTTAGAAGAAATCCTGCACACTTAAGCAAACTCATCAAATGCATAGGGAATATCAAAATATTAAATGCAATGAATTAATTAATCCCCCTCAATTAATTCTCCCCTTTATCAAACAAATGGCATACTTAGAAAGACGTCTCCCCCTAAGATAAATCTCCCCCGAACTAAGATACGATAATAATAGGATTAGATACCATTTCTCCCCCTATCATTTTCTCCCCCTTTTTATTCAGTAATAGGCAAAGGATAAAGAACTAATAAACAGCATGTTGAAGCTCAAAGTGATAAGACATGAAAGCATATGGGCAATAAAAGCAAGGCAAAGACAAACAAATATCATATATATATATATATATATATATATATATATATATATATATATATATATATATATATATATATATATAAACTAGAAATATACCAATGAAGCTCTTGCATATATATATAGATATAAACACACATATAACACAAAATACAATAAGTTTGCACACTCGTATGGAAAAAATGTGTCATGTGGAAACGGAAGTGTAGGGGTGTGAACTAGCAACAATTACGTTTAGACCCAAACACTTAATAAACGTTCACGGAGTTCTCATTTGATTGCAAACTTTATCACATTTAAATATAACCTCATGTGACAATATGAAGATTGAACTCAATGAACAAACATACACAATGCATACAAGCCTAGCATGATGATGATTCTACAAACCAAATAGAGTCATGACATTAAAGACAACTAGGATAAATGTACATTGTGAAAAACGTTGACATACCATCCAATTCTCCCTCAATAAGCATATATATTCTTTTGCTTTTGAATGAATATATCAAACAAACATATGCCTTGGCAATTATTTTCTTTTTAATGCCAAATATTATGTTTTTAGGCCTTTGGATCACGTATTTCTTTTAGATCCAATAAACGGTGGCTTACTATCGCAAAGGATTTAATTCATCCTTTCGGAGCCCTTCCCCGTGCACATTTAGATATATAATTTTTTATCTCACAAAGCTCACGTGCAACGGATTGTGACATGCACTAGTCCTCCTAGGTCATAGATATGTAGATAACTAGATTGGTAGGAGAACACCTCAAAAAGCTCAACTATAACATGTGACATTAAGATTTCAAAAAGCTCGTGCATGTGTGAAAAGAGGCATATAAAAATATAATCCATTTAAAAAATACAAAATCCAACTGCTCCATATAAAACATGGTAAAGAACATTTTAAGGATTGAAAATCTAAACCAAAAGTTCTAGCCACGTGGGAGCGTAAAAGATGGGATTCAAACACAAATATATGCCACATAAAGTGTGTCAAACTAAAATACACACAAAATAAAATCATTTTGAGTTTTTGACATTTTTAACCAAAAATAAAGATAGATACTCAAAAGAATAAACAAAAATCATTTGTATTTTTTATTAAGCTCAAATGAAACAGATAAAACACAAATGATAAACAAAAATCTTTTTATATTATTCAGTTAATTCAAGCAAAACAAATATAATACAAAAAGATAAACAAGTCATAATTTCTAGCATATGATATGAAATGAGGCAATGACTACAAAATGACTAAACAAGCATACATTTAGCATGTGAATATAACATGAAGTACAAACGCTAAAGTATGCAAACACGAACACATTCATCCTTTAGATTTAGCAAGGGAGGAAGCATGTGAAAGTAAATGAGAATCAAAAACCCTATTTTGCAAGGCAACCAAGTCGGATTTCCTAACCCAAATTAATGAATAATGACTATCTTGGGGTGTTGGAACTTTAACTACCGTGGTTACTTTACTATAGGATTTTCTAGTTTTTCATTTAAGATCAAAACAAAATTTCCTAAGATGACCTTTTCGACCACAAAGTGTACAAGTGAAAACATGTCGAAAAGATTTACTTAAGGAGTGATCTTTAAATGTATTCCTAGTAGATTCTCCTAAAACATTGGTTTGGGCATTACGAGTAAATTCATTACAAGTATTGAAGCCTAAACCACAAGTGTCATTTTTAATTTGGACCGTTCCTAACATTTTATCTAGTTTTTTCGAACGACACTCCAAATCAAATTTGACATTACTAGAATCTTTTAATTTATTTTCCAATTCTAAAATGTTAGATTCTAGTAAAACATTTCGCTCTTCAAAAGCAAGAAGCTCCTTTTTCACGGATTCCATTAAACCCCTAAGGCTATCTCTTTTGCCTTATACATATTCTAGCTTCTCTCGAAGAGTCATCTCACGTGTCCTAAGGTGTTCTATTAAAACATTTTCATCAACGACCTTGACACTCTCTCTTAAACTAGCTTCTAACTTCAAATTAGCTCTTTTTAATTTAATAGATTCTTTATAAAGTTCTTGAAAAGAATTTTGAAGTTCACTCACATTAATTTCTTCTTCATTTTCACTCTCTCTTTCTTCTCCACTCTCACTATCATAAAAAACAAGAGAATCATAAACTATGACCTTGGAAGTGTCATGTGTTAAAGTTTCATCAATCGATGAGTTCTCACTATCACTCACATGACTAGCCATAAAAGCCACAAAATTTTTCTTAGTTGGGGAATCGGGCTTCTCTTCCTTATCACTATCACTAAGGGTCGCATTATATGAAATGGGTCGATTACCCTCTTTCCTTAGTTTAGTGGGGCACTCATAAGGCCTATGGCCATAACCTTCACAACCAAAACACTTATTAGACTCGTCCCTATCTAAATTTTCATTACTAGGTTTAGGGATCTTCCCGGCTTTAGGAATGTTCTCGGCTTTAGAAATCTTTTCTCCTTTGTCATGCTTAGAAGATTCGAATTTCTTAAAATCATTTTTAAATTTATCTTTGTTAATTTTAAGAAATTTTCTAAATTTATGAGCAAATAAAGCAATGTCTTTCGAGTCACTATCACTCTCGCTCTCTACTACTTATTTGACCTCTTTTCGAGCTTTTAAAGCAACGCCCTTTTCAATTTTCTTTTCAGTTTTAGAGGGAAACATATCTAGTTCATAGGTTTGTAAATCACTTACATGCCCTTCTAATTTCGTAGAGGCTAAAGTGGGTAAAGAATTTAAAACGGTCACTTTAGGAATAAATCTATCGGGTAGGGACCTTAAAATTTTCTTTACAACACGGTTGTCAGGTATTTTCTCTCCCAAGTTAAAAGATGAATTATCAATATTAGAAAGTCTAGCATAAAATTCATCAAAAGTTTCTTTTTCATTCATTTTGATATTTTCAAATTGAGTGGTGAGGTTTTGGAGTTTCGAAGCTTTAACGACACTAGTTCCTTCATGAGTTAATTGTAAAATATACCAAGCTTCTTTAGCAGTTTCACACGTCATAATACGTCGGAATTCATCCGGTGTGACAGCGCTAAACAAAGCATTTAACCCACGGGAATTGAAATTAACAAGTTTAAACTCATTTTCAGTCCATCTATCGGCGGGTTTGATAACACGTTCATTTTCAACTAAATAAGTTGGTGGGAACCACTCGTTAACAACAGACATCAAAATTCTCGTGTCGATAGATTTTAGTGCCGATCTCATACGCGCTTTCCAATACGTGTAGTTTGAACCATCGAAAATAGGAAATTTTGAAAATGGGAAAAAATTCATTTTAGCCAAAAATTATTTAAAAGATAATTAACGAAATAATTTATCGCTTTGGCCCTGATACCAATTTGAAAACCCCAGAATTTTGATAATTCAATTTTATCAATCAAAATCAAACTTAATTTCCTTTTAAACAAAATCGATGCGGAAGCGTAAAGGTGGTGATGGTTCAACTTTGAAACAACAGATTTTAATTTGTCAAACAAATTAAAATTACACCAAGTGAAGTAAAATTAATCAATTAATATATTCACTTAAACCAATAAGTTAATCCAAGTCCTAGAATTTGCCTAAGTCATATTTATCAATATTAGCAAATTAGGCAAATCAAAATTTTAGCAAATGACTTGAATTAAATAGACTTTACCCAATATTTAATTTAGCACCAAATTAAATGAGTGTGATAATTTAAACCAAATTTTATCTTGAATAATTATAAACACGCGTTCTACGTTATTTTGCAAGATAAAATAAATCAATCACACTACGCCGCGATGTACGAGGAAAAACCCAAGACGGGAAAAAACCTCGGACGGCCCTAGCCACAAATTCACTAGATACGGAATTACACTTACAAGACAGATAGACTTACAATGCACGACTCGATCCCTCTCAAGCCTCGACGCTTCTTCTTATAGACACCTCTTCCTAGCGGATAACCTTGGAACACCACCGCGGTCTCGGAATCCACCGATAGGACTTTATATGATCACCGTCACCCAAACATGGAGCCTTTCTCCGTGTGGGTAAATCAATATTAGAAACACTTCTTCTTTCTTCGTGGGAGGTAGAAGCAAAACCCGAAACTTCTCTTTTTGAATTCGGTAGAGAAAACCGGTGTCAAACTCCAAGCAATTGATATGTATATGAGAACTTGGAATAAACTAATTTGGGTGTAAACACTAGAGTGATGGATATTTTTCTCTAAAAAATTTCACTCAAAACATGAACATTTTCCTTAAAACAAATTGCTCTCCAACTCTCTCTAAGAGATGAAAATGGAATGGAAAAGTTAGGAAAATTTGGATTGGAAAATGTTCTTCCTGCACATATTAAAGTCTGAAAAAGTTGGTTAAAAACCAAGTGGGGAAGTGGGTGCAAAACTGCCAAAAAACTGCCAAAAACTGTTCCCGCGTGGCATCTCGTTCGAACGACATTTCGTTCGAATGAAATCTCGTTCGAACGATACTTCTAACGATGTTCCAGATTGAACTCGTTAGAATCTCGTTGGATATATCGTTCGAACAGAAGGTTCGTTCGAACGACATATCGAACGACTTTTCATAGGCCTATACTGGAACCTCGTTGGCAGGTTCGTTCGAACAACATTTTCGTTCGATCGACAATCTCGTTCGAACGACTCTATCGAACGAAAAACCAGAAAGTTTGAATATTTTTGTTTAAGCCCAGAAAACTTTATAAACATTAATTTAAAGTTTTAATTAATTCTTTCTTAAAACAAAATGCAGTTTTTAATAAACCTAACACCCAATAAAACTTGTTCCAAGCTCCTATATATATATAATTGCATTCATACCTTGGGAGCATGGAACTATGGTTGATGACGTAGAAACGAGGCACGCAAACCGGCATATTTGATGAGGTTTTATACTCTTTGTCGCTACGTCTTCAACAAACACTTCATAGGATTGAGAATATTACAATTAAATACTATCCTATGAATAAATGTTTTTGTCTGGAATTGAGCCAAAACTATATATGGACTCAATTGGAAATTTGTGTCCTTACATTATCCATCCAAACCCCCTCATATATTCATATTTTTTTTCTATTTCTCTTAAGGATCCTACTTTATCTTTCGAGAAATCCTATTGGCCCTTTTTGTTATACATGATTCCTTTTAATTCCTTAATCATTTTCTTGGGCTCTTTTCAAACGGTAACTTTCACGACGAGGTTATTATCCTTTCTTAGTCCTTTCCCATCACACTTATCATTTTTTTCAATCCTAACCAAATTACTCACGGGAAACGATTCTTATATGCACACCACCTCCTAAGTCTTTTTTCACATAGATGACAAAATTGAGAAGAGAACGCCTCACCAAACTTAAATATGCAGGAGAAGTCAAACATTCATGTAAGCTCGTGCATGTGTGCAATGATGGCATATATACAAAGTCGAATCCAAATGCAAATCAACTTCGAAACAATCCTATTAATCAATGGTTAAGATCCTTCAAAGCATCTTATAATTATGATCAAATGTCGTGACCACATGGATAAATGAAGTCATTGGGGTCCAAGCACACCAATATGCCACATCAAACATGTAAACTCATGACACATAAAAATCAAAAATATTTTTGGGTTTATCAAGGATATTATGACTCATAAGAAAAGAAAACCTTTTTGTATTTTAGAAAAATATATGAAACCAAAAATATTTTTGTATTTTTCAAAAATATATCATAAGCAAAAACTTTGTGTATTTTTCTCATAAGACAACAAATAAATGAAAAGTATAGTACACTATCATACACATGTCATAATAGTAGCAAGATATATACCATGAATCAATAACTAGCATATGACAAATATGGCTAACACAATGATACTTTTGATTTATCACGGAAAGAATCAAGTGCAACCAACCGAGAATCTTGAAGTTTAATTCCTAAAGCCTCTAAGTCCGATATCCTAACCCAAGTAGGTGTGAAATT
Organism: Sambucus nigra; assembly: GCA_949130495.1. NCBI lineage: Eukaryota > Viridiplantae > Streptophyta > Magnoliopsida > Dipsacales > Adoxaceae > Sambucus > Sambucus nigra. The sequence continues at coordinate 391,500,596 of OX422224.1, read as the reverse complement.
ACGCATGCGGTTTGTGGGAAACGAAATGATCTTAATCTTAAACTTCCTAGTAGCATTCTTAAGGTCATATAAATAACGTCTAAGGTGACTTTTCCTACCGCAAAATGTGCAAGTGTAGTGACGGTGGGGAAAGTTACCTATATCTGTACCTATCCTAATCTTCATAGTCTCTCTCACACGTGCGGGATTCACTTTTGGAATGGGAGGAATACAATCATTGAAACCTATACCACACTTATCTTCCTTGATTTGGACGGTGCCTAAGATCTTATCTAATGTTTTCGATCTATCCTCCGAATCAAACATAACTCTAGATGAGTGTATCAATATCTCCTCTAACTCACTAATCCTAGAATTAGGCAAACGCCTAGACTCCTCGAACTATAAAATATTCTTTTTCAAAGCCTCCATCAAATCACGAAGACTATTATGACACCCCGCCTAATTAAATATCGGGTGATCAGTCCTTTACTAAATTAAATCATGATTTACAAATTGGTTCATTCTTAGCATCACTGTCGAAAAACAAATTAATTACTAATCACCTATTAGTTAATTAAACTGGTGAAATTTTTTATCTTTCATTAAATAGTTAACAACATGCATATAAACTAATATACTCATCGAACACCAAAATGAATAGTTTGAACATCTCAAGTAATAAATGAATAAAGTCTTGCTGAATAAACCATTGGCTAAATCCAAACCAAATATAAATCCAATAATGAAAACAACTAATGTCTGAACTGAAACTGAATAAGTATCGAAGGACAACATGTCGATACTAAAATAATTGAAGCATGTAGGCAAGGTCCTACAACATCCACAAGTGTTGCAGCTCCATCTCCCTAGAACAAAATGCCAAGTCTGGCATCCCTGTGGCTGGGCACCTAAAAGGTTGTTAAAAATACTTTTACATAATGAGTTAGTGCTCAAAACATTTTGGAAATATATTATCGAGAGTGTACACAGTTGAAAATCGGTAATTGATTACACATGTTAAGTTCACATACACTCTCTTGAGTTTTCTCACCCCACAACTATTGTGCACGCCTAACGTTCTCTACTCATCCCACCTAGTTGCACTACCCAAGCTAACTAGACATAAATATCTATCTGGACTAATCTCATCTAAGTCCCCATGCCGCCCATACAGTATGTTAATCGATTTACCATTTCTCGTATATTATATCCTTATAAGTAACATTACTTATATGCCATATTTTTATAATTTAATTAAGTTTCTCTACTTAATTTGTTACTTAAGTACATATCATATAATGGTCTACTATAGCACAAGTAGATTGTTCATACGATATATATTTCACACACAATATATACTATAAGTGTATACTTTTTTTATATGGTCCCCGTATCACACATTAAGGACTATTAGTTCGGATTGTCACCTCGAACTTGGAACAAAATGTCTCATCGAACATTGGTTCGGAATGTCTCCTTAACATTTGTTCAGAATGTCTCATCGAACATGGTTTATAATGTCTTATCGAACACATCAATCAAATATATAATAGGTATTCACTCCACCTATAATTAAATGAGTAGGTATTCACACAACCTAGTAATCATGCACGTACGTAGTATATTTCTCTCAAATACTCACCGTACATATTATCTTACGATTGACCTCGCTATCGCATTTATTCAAGTATTCACACAACTCTAAGGTTCTTACTTACCCCTTTATTAATTTCAGTAGTTAAGTCTAACTTATCCCTACTAGTCTATTCAATTAAGCTCACTCACACTTTTCCGTAATTATATTCCCCTCTTCTAGAATTAATTTATGACAAAATTAAGCCCATTTAATATATCTTTCAATCGCCTCACTAAGTCAAAGACTAATACCATACCTTAGGCCTACTGTAGTGTAAACTCATCTCTCATCATGTTTCATCAAGGTTCTAAAAGTCTTCTCTATCACAATTTAGAAATTCTGGGCTTAACAAGGGAAAATTCGATTTTTCTGGGATTCAGAATGGATTTGCAAGCAGCCAAATCAATTCTCCCTGTGCCGAATCGATTTGATTCTTTATAGGTTGCTTTCTTCGTTAGTTTTTTCTATGCATTTTTCACCATTAACATAGATGTGTTTTATACGATCCTTCACCAAATTCAAAATCAATTAAACCAATTTTTTTCTACATGTAGTAGGGTGATTCCTAACGTGATTTTAACGTCAAATCATAATAAATCGTTCTCAAGAACTGATCAAACCATAAAATCATCAAAACCCAAGATTTCTATATTCTTCCTCAATTTTTAACAAAAAACCCAGATTAAATTCATATTGATGATTACTCATCTACTTATTATCAATCCTCTACATATATGAATCATACTACATGTAATTTCTACCCTTAACATGTATTAAAACTATCCTTTTCTTCCAAGAATATGTTTTAATCATCAAATAAATGAAACCCTCTTAATCATGAGTATTATAACTTCAAAATTCTTCCAATAAACACTTGCCTCTAGGTTTGTAGGGTCTGATTTCGTTGATTAGGAGATAGGTTGATTGTATTCTCTTCCAATCTTCAATGCTTAGATGATTAGGGTGCAAGAACAAGGTTCAAATCTTCAAGAACACCTCCTTAAGCTTTGAGAATGGTCTCTCCTCCCTCCCTAATGGTCTCCCTTATGTTTTTGTGTTTCTAACCCTAGTTTATGTTTCTTATCATATGATATAGAGTTGCAAAATTCGTGGGACTCTGAACCACATAAAGTAAAATGACCAAAATGCCCTTGTATGGTCCCGATTTAGCCCAAAATTAACTCGTGACTCAATCGACATTATTGGGTATACTATTTTGACTAATTTGACCCTTATAGATTCATTCATGACCTCAAAATTATCATCTGAGTCACTCTAAACAAATATCCCATCTCGACCCAAGTTAGTGTGTACGTGACCCCTAGTTGAGGTAAATTCCAACTATGCCCTTATCACTCGCTATGACGAAATTTGTAATCATTAATTATTTACCATTCACTAAGTAAATATAATTCATAATATTAACCATTATTTAACTCTCGATTAATATTTAATAATCACATGATTATTCTACTCAATTAAATTACTTCTCTCGCGTAATTAAAAATCAAACAATTTAATTACTCAATTAATTAAATCTCAATTATGCAGAAATATGGGGTATTACATACTTCCCCCGTAGAAAGGAATTTCATCCATGAATTTAGGTCATACCTGCTGTAAAAACCTCTGGATATTGCTCTCGTATGTCATCCTCCCGCTCCCAAGTAGACCCATCAATGTTGTAGTGCCCCCACTGAACTCTGAGTAGAGGTACTACCTCGGACCGTAGCTTTTGCTCACTACGGTCTAGAATATCCATGGGTCTTTCCTCATATGAGACGTATGGATGTAAATCAATCTCCTCAAGTGGAACATGCTAGAAATTTCTCTCACTCCTCCTGTATTTCTTCAGCGATGCCATGTGGAATACGTCGTGTAACTGCTGAAGATGCTCCACTAAAACCAATTGATATTCTACTGGTCCCACTCTCTCAATGATAGGGACAGGTCCCATGTACCTCAGTGCTAACTTCACCTTCTTGTCGAACCTCATAACTCCCTTCATGGGAGACACCCATACCAACACCTGGTCTCCAACCTCTAAATCAATGTGTCTCCGATCGACATTAGCATAACTCTTATGCCTAATTTGATCTATCCGAATTCATCCTAGAATATGCTAAATCTTGAGAGTCATTTATGTATCATCTCTACACCGAATAATTTATTGTCCCACATCTCTAACCCGCACAAGGGAGAATGAAAAGGCCTCCCATAAAGCGCCTCAAAAGGTGCCTTACCATTGGTATATTGGTAAGAGTTGTTATATGCAAACTCTACCAATGAGAGGTATATCCCCCAACCTCCTAAAAAATTTAGAATATACATCCTCAACATGTCCTTTAGCATCTGATTGACCCCCTCAGTCTGCCCACCTATTTGTGGATGGTAAGTAATACTCAACCGTAAGTATGTACCCATGGCCTCCTAAAAACCCTGCCAAAAATGAGAAACAAATGTCTTATCTCTATCAGATACAATGTTATAGGTACCCAATGCAGCTTCACTATCTCTGTGATGAACAATTGCACATAGTGACTCGTCTCGAAATTGGTAGGAACTGGCAAGAAATGGGCCACCTTGGTTAGCCGATCCACTATCACCCAAATGGAATCATAACCCCTTTGCGATGTCGGTAACAAAATAATAAAGTCCATCGAAATGCTCTCCTATTTCCACACGGGAGTCTCAAGTGGCTGTAGCATCCTTGAAGGTCGCTAATGGTCAACTTTCACAAGTCGAAAATTAATACACATCTAGACAAACTCTGCTATGTCTCGCTTCATACCCAACCGCCAGTATTGTCTCCTTATATCTTGATACATCTTATCCCCATCGAGATGTATCGCCAACCTCAAACCATGAGACTGTGTCATAACTGCATGTCTCAAATCCTCATCCTCTTGTACTACAAGTCTCCGATTAAATCGTAATCCTCCCTCCAAGCTGATCGAGTAAGGATCTGTGCCGTTAGCTAACAATTGTTGTACCCTATCCTGACAGAACTGATCCTCTACTCGTGCCTTCACTACCTGCATCATAATCTCGGGAGTGATAGATAAAACTTCCATGCATGTTCTCGTAACCTCATCATCATGCTGAAAATCACTCCACTTCACCTTCCAAACCTCTGTTATCTCCCCTGTAGGGTCATCGACTCAATGCGTCTGATAACACGTTAGCCTTACCTGGATGATACTGTATATCAAACTGGTAGTCCTTCATAAATTCTAGCCACCACCTCTATCTCATATTCAGATCCTTCTGTGTGAAGAGATATTGAAGAGACTTATGATTCGTGAACAAAGTAAACTGCTCCCCCAGAAGATAGTTCCTCCATATCCTCAACACAAAAATGATCGCTGCTAACTTAAGGTCGTGAGTGGGGAAATTATTCTCATAGGGCTTAATCTTTCAGTACACATAATCTATAGCCCTCTCTTCCTCCTTTAATACACCCCAAGTCCGTTTAAGGATGCATCGGTATAAACCTAGTACTCCAATTCTGCCATCGGTAAAGTAAGTACGGGTGTTGATGTCAACTTGTCCTTTAACTCATCAAACACTAACTGATAATGATCGTTCCACACAAATGGTACCCCCTTGTGAGTCGGGTTCATCAACGGACTCGCAGTCTTAGAGAACCCCTTCATGAAGCGATGAAAATATCCAACCAACCCCAAAGATCTGTGAATCTCGATCGGTGTTGTCCCCACTCCCTCACTATTGATACCGTACTCGGATCAATAATAATGCCCCTGTAGGACACAACATGGCCCAGAAACATCACCTCTCAAAGCGAAAATCCATACTTTTTGAATTTCGTGTACAACTAATGGTACCATAACTTTTATAGAACCATACGCATATGCTCTGCTGTAATACCCCGTATTTTTATGCTATATTAATTTGGGGATTTATTAAATTTAATGTGAATGATTTATTTAATAAAAATCCGAAAATTAATTATGTTATAATTATTAACGTAACGAGAGTTAGTAATTATGGGAAATTTATTGAATATTACTAATGAGCAAAGTAATATATATTATATTGGTCATATTGAATGTCATGAGTGAATTAAATGACTATTTCGGAAATTTAAGTCGGGACGTGCCCGTGTCACGTCGGCACTAATTTTGTTATATAAAAAGTGACTATTTTATAAGTTGTTCGTATGGTCGTTTTGAGTGCGCCAACGCGTCCGAAAGGGTCGAGATAGTCAGAAAAGTGTACCCGGGGATTTAGTTTGGGTCTCGGGGCGTTTTTAGGCCTAATTAGTACCCGGGGAGGGCATTTTAGTTATTTTACATAATTGGGTAATTAAACCCACGAATTTCAGCAACCTATATCAGACATTAGGTTAGCCTTTTAGGGTTAGAACATTCAGAAATCAAGTGACGGCCATTGGAGAAGAGAGGAGAAATCTCCAAGGCAATTCAAGGCCAAAAAGCCACCGGATTTCACCGCCACCACCACCACCGCGTAGATCGCGAGACAAGGAACGCAGCCATACCAAAATCATCCGGGGATCTGCATACGAAAAATCCCAGGCAAGTATTTGACTTGCGTATTTTCGTTAATGCAATCTTCATATTAGTCTAGGATTGTTTAGAGATGGAAACTATGGAAGAAAACTCAATTTGTGTTAGGATAATGCATGTAGTTTTGATTATATGGAAATTCTGTAACCTTTGCCATGTAGAGGAATATAACCCACGAAATTTTAATGGTATATTAGAAGGAATTTCTGGTAAAAACATATTAGAACCTTGATTTAGGAAAACTCTAGGGTTCTTGATGATTAGATGGGATTTTGAGTTAATTATCCATGTTTAATGATAGTTATACACATGCTTTACGTTATAAACACCTGGTATAATGTTATGATGATGATAGTAGGATTTTTGGGACGATTAGAATGGAAAAACATAGTTTTGGATGACGAAGTTTGATGAAACCCGTAACTGCATTCTGCAGAATTTTGCCCAGACCTGCTTGATCGATCGATCGAGCCTAGAGCTTCGATCGATCGAAGGTTCGATCGATCGAGCCCCAAGCTTCGATCGATCGACCCCTCCTGGCAGACTCCTTTTTCCCTTGTTTAATTAGTTAAATTAAGTTTATCGTGAAATAATTTTTGGGCATTCTTAATAAAATGATTTGGGAGACATTGAGGACCAGTAGGGTATATGAATAAATGTTGGAACCGTAAATCTTCAACGAGAATAGTATTATGGGATATTTACTTTAGGTTGGTTGATTTATGAATTTTAAAGGGTGAGGTGCGTAAGAGAGTTACGTTGGAACCTAATAAAGACACTTACTGAAATTCAGAATTGTGAGGATATAGCCCACGAGTGTTAGGTAATAAGTGAGAAAACCCTTCGAGTTAAGGTTAGGAATGAAACCTTATACGTAATTCTATAAATGTGAAATTAAGGAAATTTGGTAAAATTATGGGTGACGAGAAGAACCTATTTCAATATGATAAAGTGGTATATTTATAAGATTGTGTGTACATATATTATATGCATGTGAAAAACATACCGCGCTACTTGCTATCCTTGAGGTTACCGCGCTGGGACAGTCTTATCTCGATGGGACCTTTATGGGGGATATTGACTTCTACCATAGACGATAGATATCCTTGGTACAGGCTATAGAATTGATAGTTCAGACGATCCTAAGAGACGCGAGTATGTGCCATCCTCTTAGAGACTTGGAATCTATGCTTCGCCTCGATATTGTTTCTGTATGTGTTAATACAATTCGAGAGTGATTCCGAATTTGTATTCCCCTTGATTTGAGTGGTATGGGGTTTGGATAGTGGAAGTATGCACGCACCATAGTTTTTTTCGGGGTGTTGTTATATATATATTATACGAGTAATTAATATATATATGAGATTATGATATTTGAAACTGTCTACTGAGATTTGATAAGTAGGACATGGTTGTTGGCTCAAATTATTAAATACTTTTTTTGAAAAAGTATAATATGTCACTGTAAAACTTTATTGATTTTATAAAGTTAAAATGGAGAACTTTGATTACTGTTTGGAACATTCTTTTAAAATGGAATCGTGAATTGTAAATCTTGCGAGTAATCTAAGTTAAGTTAAATCTTTTAGAAAGACTAGCGCGTTATATGTTAAAACAAACCGTTGGGAAGATTAGTGCGATAGGTGTGCACATTAGAAGAGAGGTGAGTATTTCTCAAGAGAGTGACGCACTAATATGTTGTTGCATTGGCCTGTATCAATTTAAATACTTGCTAAACGTATTTTAAATCAAACACACTTTCGGGCTCTGACCCGTTTCTTTTTCTCTCTCTCTCTTGTATATATATGTATATATTTCAGGTGCCTAGCCACAGGGGCGTCTTGCTTAGGATCCCTTGAGAGGAACGTGCTGCAGCTTAGGTGGGAGTTGCAGGTCACCTGCGTAGACGGCTTCCTTTATTGACTCCACTTCTAGCATTCTCATTTATTGGGCATGTGTCGCCCTTTCCATTATTTCATTTGTTGTTGGGAGATTTATATTTCAGTTATTTCCAGTATTGTTCTATGGGATTTATTCAGTATGGATTTGTGATTCTAGTTTCATATGTTGACATTCGATTGGCGAATGTATTATATTATTTGGTTTATCGTGGTGTGATTCTTTATTGGAGAAATGTTGTTTTAAATAAATAAATATTTTTCTTTAATTAAAATTTGGAAAGTTTGTATGAAAATGTTTTTGACACTTAGCTTAATTATTTAGGGTGTTAAATTGGAAAATTTATTTTTATCGACAGTGATGCTGAGAATGAACCAACTGTTTACCTTGATTTAATTTAATAAAGGAGTGATCGCCCGATATTTAATTAGGCGGGGTGTCACGGGTGGTATCAGAGCATCAGGTTATAGTGTCCATAGGATCTGTACGGCTTATTTCGCTTTCAGCTTCACGTTATTGCTATAGAGCCCTATTTTTAGGATTGTTGTATTCTTGCTTTTACGTTTAAGTCTTCAGCTATTTGAGATGTGATAATAACTGTAGACTAATAAACTTGTTCACGTTTCAGATGCCTTCGAGACGTGCTCCGAAAGATAGGCGTGCCCAAGCCGAGCAGCCAGCAGCTCCGGCACCAGGCACGATGAATGCGAACCAAGTAGCCGCCATTGTTGCTCAGGCGGTGAATGCCGCGATAGTGGTGATTCAGCAGGCCCCAACCCAGGTTTAGTCAGTGGCGCCAGTACCATCACAGCTTCCATCCTCATGGGAGAGGGTACGGGATGCTTTTCAGAAAGCGCATCCCCCTGAGTTTTCTGGTAGCTCCGATATTGTTACAGTCAGCCAATGGAAGAAAGACATACAGTGGCACCTCCGTATGTATGAGTGCACTGACTTGAAAAAGCAGTAATTGGCTTCCTTTAAGCAGGTGGGAGCCGCATTACAGTGGTGGGAGTCCACTACTACTTTGGAGGAGAGGGACACGATCCCTATTTAGTTGTTCTGGGAGCGGTTTGACCGCAAGTACTTTCCACCCGCAGTGCAGACTGAGATGAGGTGGAAATTACTAAATCTGAAGCAGGAGAACCTTACTGTAGCTGAGTATGAGGAGGAGTTCACGAGACTTCTCACTATTATGCCGGATGAGGCACCCACTGAGAGCAAGAAGATTTTACTGTTTGTCGACAGGTTAGCTTGGAGGATCCGTCAGCATCTTATTGGAAATCTATCCCTGAGTAATTTCATTTACGTACTCAATCCAGAACTACTACATTTCCAGGATCACCTCTTCCATCTTCAGGGAAGCAAGAGAGAAGGGGAGTCCAGCCAACATGGCATGACCGGGGGTAATAGTGCCAGAGGGGCACTAACTCATGGACAGACTCGTCAGCACGAGCAGAGTTCCCATCAGGAGGACCCTGCTAAGCGATTCCATTCAGGTGATTCTAGGCAGGGATTCGAGGGCTTCAGGCAGGGCCATCAGGGCCAGCCTAATCAGCAGGGCCAACACAGACCACAGGGACAGCAGTAGGGCCAGCAAGGCCAACAGCGTGCACACCAGGGCCAGCAGGTCCAGTGGCGTGGAGGTTACGGCCAGCAGGGCCGTGGACAGTAGGGTCAGAGGGGAGGTAACTTCAAAGGCAGATGCTTTGGGTGCGGTAAACATGGCCATAGGTGCCAGGATTGCCTAGAGGGCGATAGGGCCCCACAACAGTAGGGAGCCAGTAATGAGCCGCAAAGACCACTTTTTCCACCTGCCCTCCCAGCTCCAGCCTAGGTGCCAACCCTACCAGCCATTCCAGCAGCTTCGGTGCAGCAGGGTCAATTGCAGTATGGACGTGTCTATAACTTCCACTAGGCAGCAGCTCCACAGGCACCACCCATGATTGAGGGTATGTTTCCTATCCATGGTACTATGGGTCGAGTTTTGTTTGATACGGGGGCAACGCATTGTTTTATAGCTATGCATTTTGCGAAGTCCTTAGGGTTGTTAGCCACAGCAGAGAGCACCGTGACGTGTGTCGACTCACCACTGGGGAGTGGGTCACTTATTTTCTTTATATGCCGGGGAGTGGGGGTAGAGATTGGTAGCTTGGTATTACCTGCAGACATGTTAGTCTTAGACATGCACGAGCATGATGTGATTATTGGTATGGATTGGCTCGCAGCTTATAGAGCCATGATTGATTGCTTCGGTGGGAGCATTATTTTTGCCATTCCGGGGCAAGAGATGTTTGTAGTGGCGATGCCTCACCCAGAGGGAGGTTCGACCGCTCATTTGTATTACATAGAGGAGGATACCTCTAAGGAGGTTGTGATTCCCTTAGATTCGATCCCTGTTGTCAGGGAGTATTCTGATGTGTTTCAGGAGATACCAGGCCTACCGCCCAGTCGTGAGATAGACTTTATTATAGATTTATTGCCAGATACGAGACCAATAGCATGCGCACCGTACCGTATGGCTCCGGCAAAGATGCGAGAGCTACGAGATGAAATAGAGCAGCTGTTAGGTCAGGGCTTCATTCGTAGGAGTACCTCACCTTAGGGCGCTCCAGTCTTGTTTGTTAAGAAGAGAGATGGTTCACTGAGATTGTGTGTGGACTACCGGGAATTGAACAAGGTCACGATACGGAATAAGTATTCGTTGCCTCGAATCGATGATCTGTTTGACCAGTTGAGGGGAGCAACTTTCTTTTCGAAAATAGATCTGAGGTCGGGGTACCATCAGTTACGTATTAGAGAGCGGGATGTTTCAAAGACTGCCTTCTTGTCAAGATATGGGTCCTATGAGTTTAGGGTGATGCCGTTCGGACTCACAAACGCTCCATCCGTTTTCATGGACTTAATTAATCGAGTATTCAGAGAGTTATTGGATCCGTTTGTCATCGTCTTCATAGATGACATTTTGATATATTCACACTCCGAGGAGGAGCATGCCGAGCACTTGAGGCAGGTTCTTCAGACTCTACGAGATCATCAGTTGTATTCTAAGTACGAGAAGTGTGGATTCTGGTTGCGAGAGGTACACTTCTTGGGCCACGTTGTTTCTGAGCAGGGGATTGCAGTTGACCCGAGCAAAGTGTCAGCGGTGAGGGAGTGGGGACAGCCCACAACACCGATAGAAGTGCGTAGTTTCTTGGGATTAGCCGGATACTACAGGAGATTCATTCGGGGATTCTCCAAAATAGCGGGTCCATTGACGAATCTGACTCTCAAGGGAGTACCATATGTTTGGGATGACACTTGTCAATTGGCTTTCGACGAGCTGAAAGACAATCTTACTTCAGCACCAGTCCTTGCCTTACCAACGCCGGGTGTAGAGTACCTGGTTTACACCGATGCGTCCTTACGGGGACTTGGGGGAGTACTTCAGCAGGAAGAGAAGGCTATATCTTTTGGTTCCTGCAAGCTTAAGCCGCATGAGAAGAATTACCCCACCCACGAACTGGAGTTAGCAGCGGTCTTCTTTGCATTGAGAATTTGGAGGCACTACTTATTGGGCGAGAAATTCCGTTTGTTCACAGACCATAAGTCACTGCAGTACCTGTTCACTCAGCGAGAGCTGAATATGCGTCAGCGCAGGTGGTTAGAGTTTGTGAAGGACTACCAGTTTGATATACAGTATCATCCGGGGAAGGCCAACGTAGTTGCTGATGCGTTGAGCCGTAGACCGGTAGACGATGTAGCGGACATCTGGAAAGCAAAGTGGAAGGAGTTGGGTCACCAGGACGCAGTGGCACGTTCTTTCATATCCGTGATGTCAGTCACACCTGAGATTGTTACGAGGGTGATACAGGCACAGACCACAGACCCGTTTTTCCAGGAGCAGATTGTGTGACTTCTAGCCGAGGGTGCTGAGTCCTATTCTGTTAGTTCTGATGGAGGTTTGCGGTTTAATGGGAGATTAGTCGTTTCAGAAGGAGCGGAGTTACGTCATGAAGTGATGACTCATTCTCATGGGTCCCGATTTGCAGTACATCCGGGAGGTGATAAAATATACCAGGACATGAGGCGTCAATACTGGTGGAGTGGGATGAAGAAGGACATCACCAAGTTTGTGTCCAAGTGTTCTACCTGCCAACTGGTAAAGGTGAACCACCAGAAACCGTTAGGATTGCTTCAGCCGTTGGAAGTACCCGCGTGGAAGTTGGAGAGTATTTCCATGGATTTCATTACAGGGTTGCCTACATCACAGCGGGGCCACGATTCTATCTGGGTGATTGTAGACCGTTTGACCAAGGTGGCTCATTTTCTGCCAGTGAGGACAGATTATACCACGGGTCAGTATGCTCAGTTGTTCATCGCTAAGATTGTCAGATTACATGGGGTGCCCCTGAATATTGTGTCAGATAGGGACAAGATTTTTGTGTCACATTTCTGGGAAAGCTTTCAGGAGGCTATGGGTACTGAGTTGAGGTTGAGTTCAGCTTATCACCCACAGACAGACGGACATACAGAGCGTACTAATCAGATGTTAGAAGATATGCTACGCATGTGTGTTCTCGATTTTGGGGGAGGATGGGAGCCACATCTTCCACTGGTAGAGTTTGCTTATAATAACTCTTATCAGTTTACGATTGGCATGGCACCATTTGAGGCTTTGTATGGTAGGCCTTGTCGTTCTCCAACTTGTTGGCTTGAGGTGGGGGACAACAAGTTGCTAGGACCAGAAGTGATTCAGGAGACCTCCGCGAGGATTGAGATAATCAGGAGTCGTATTCGGGTAGCCCAGGACAGGCAGAAGAGCTACGCCGATGCGAAATGATTCTTCCGGGAGTTTAATGTGGGAGATCAAGTGTTATTGCGTGTATCTCCTATGAAGGGTGTGATGAGGTTCGAGAAAAAGGGGAAGTTGGCCCCGAGATACGTGGGACCATTTACCATCATCGAGAGGATTGGGCCGGTAGCATACAGGTTGGGATTGCCAGAACATTTACATCGGATCCACGATGTATTCCACATCTCGTCGTTGAGACGATATCTTCGGGATGATATGGCCCATACTCACATTGCGATAGATGAGATAGACTTACAGTCTGATAGCTCCTACGAGGAGAGACCAGTGGCTATTCTAGACTATAGTGAGAGGAGATTGAGGTCAAAAGTAGTTCCACTTGTGCGAGTCTAGTGGGAGCATCATAATGTGGAGGAATCCACTTGGGAGCGTGAGGCAGATATACACGAGAGATATCCAGAGTTATTTTTACCAGGTATGCCTTATTTTCCGAATTTCGGGATGAAATTCCATTATTAGGGGGGAAGTATGTAATACCCCGTATTTTTATGCTATATTAATTTTGGGAATTATTAAATTTAATGTGAATGATTTATTTAATAAAAATCCAGAAATTAATTATGTTATAATTATTAACGTGACGAGAGTTAGTAATTATGGGAAATTTATTGAATATTACTAATGAGCAAAGTAATATATATTATATTGGTCATATTGAATGTCATGAGTGAATTAAATGACTATTTCGGAAATTTAAGTCGGGACGTGCCCGTGTCACGTCGGGACTAATTTTGTTAAATAAAAAGTGAATATTTTATAAGTTGTTCGTATGGTCGTTTTGAGTGCACCAACGCGTTCGGAAGGATCGTGATAGTCAGAAAAGTGTACCCGGGGGGTTTAGTTTGGGTCTCGGGGCATTTTTAAGCCTAATTAGTACCCCGGGAGGGCATTTTAGTCATTTTACATAATTGGGTAATTAAACCCACGAATTTCAGCAACCTATATCAGCCATTAGGTTATCCTTTTAGGGTTAGAACATTCAGAAATCAAGTGATGGCCATTGGAGAAGAGAGGAGAAATCTCCAAGGCAATTCAAGGCCAAAAAGCAACCGGATTTCACCGCCACCACCACCACCGCGTAGATCGCGAGACAAGGAACGCAGCCATACCAAAATCATCCGTGGATCTGCATACCAAAAATCCCAGGAAGTTATTTGACTTGCGTATTTTCCTTAATGAAATCTTCATATTAGTCTAGGATTGTTTAGAGATGGAAACTATGGAAGAAACTTAATTTGTGTTAGGATAATGCATGTAGTTTTGATTATATGGAAATTCTGGAACCTTTGCCATGTAGAGGAATAAAACCCACGAAATTTTAATGATATATTAGAAGGAATTTCTGGTAAAAACATATTAGAACCTTGATTTAGGAAAACTCTAGGGTTCTTGATGATTAGATGGGATTTTGAGTTAATTATCCATGTTTAATGATAGTTATACACATGCTTTACGTTATAAACACCTGGTATAATGTTATGATGATGATAGTAGGATTTTTGGGACAATTAGAATGGAAAAACATAGTTTGGGATGAAGATGTTTGATGAAACTCGTAACTGCATTCTGCAGAATTTTGCCCGGACCTGCTTGATCGATCGATCGAGCCTAGAGCTTCGATCGATCGAAGGTTCGATCGATCGAGCCCCAAGCTTCGATCGATCGACCCCTCCTGGCAGACTCCTTTTTCCCTTGTTTAATTAGTTAAATTAAGTTTATCGTGAAATAATTTTTGGGCATTCTTAATAAAATGATTTGGGAGACATTGAGGACCAGTAGGGTATATGAATAAATGTTGGAACCGTAAATCTTCAACGAGAATAGTATTATGGGATATTTACTTTAGGTTGGTAGATTTATGAATTTTAAAGGGTGAGGTGCGTAAGAGAGTTACGTTGGAACCTAATAAAGACACTTACTGAAATTCAAAATTGTGAGGATATAGCCCACGAGTGTTAGGTAATAAGTGAGAAAACCCTTCGAGTTAAGGTTAGGAATGAAACCTTATACGTAATTCTATAAATGTGAAATTAAGGAAAATTGGTAAAATTATGGGTGACGAGAAGAACCTAGTTCAATATGATAAAGTGGTATATTTATAAGATTGTGTGTACATATATTATATGCATGTGAAAAACATACTGCGCTACTTGCTATCCTTGAGGTTACCGCGCCGGGACAGTCTTATCTCGATGGGACCTTTATGGGGGATATTGACTTGTACCCTAGAAGATAGATATCCTTGATACAGGCTATCGAATTGATAGTTCAGACGATCCTAAGAGACGCGAGTATGTGCCATCCTCTTAGAGACTTGGAATCTATGCTTCGCCTCGATATTGTTTGTGTATGTGTTAATACAATTCGAGAGTGATTCCGAATTTGTATTCCCCTTGATTTGAGTGGTATGTGGTTTGGATAGTGGAAATATGCACGCACCATAGTTTTATTCGGGGTGCTGTTATATATATATTATACGAGTAGTTAATATATATATGAGATTATGATATTTGAAACTATCTACTGAGATTTGATAAGTAGGACATGGTTGTTGGCTCAAATTATTAAATACTTTTTTTGAAAAAGTATAATATGTCACTGTAAAACTTTATTGATTTTATAAAGTTAAAATGGAGAACTTTGATTACTGTTTAGAACATTCTTTTAAAATGGAATCGTGAATTGTAAATCTTGCGAGTAATCTAAGTTAAGTTAAATGTTTTAGAAAGACTAGCGCGTTATATGTTAAAACAAACCGTTGGGAAGATTAGTGCGATAGGTGTGCACATTAGAAGAGAGGTGAGTATTTCTCAAGAGAGTGACGCACTAATATGTTGTTGCATTGGCATGTATCAATTTAAATACTTGTTAAACGTATTTTAAATCAAACACACTTTCGGGCTCTGACCCGTTTCTTTTTCTCTCTCTCTCTTGTATATATATGTATATATTTCATGTGCACATCCACAGGGGCGTCTTGCTTAGGATCCCTTGAGAGGAACGTGCTGCAGCTTAGGTGGGAGTTGCAGGTCACTTGCGTAGATGGCTTCCTTTATTGACTCCACTTCTAGCATTCTCATTTATTGGGCATGGGTCGCCCTTTCCATTATTTCATTTGTTGTTGGGACATTTATATTTCAGTTATTTCCAGTATTGTTCTATGGGATTTATTCAGTATGGATTTGTGATTCTAGTTTCATATGTTGACATTCGATTGGCGAATGTATTATATTATTTGGTTTATCGTGGTGTGATTCTTTATTGTAGAAATGTTGTTTTAAATAAATAAATATTTTTCTTTAATTAAAATTTGGAAAGTTTGTATGAAAATGTTTTTGACACTTAGCTTAATTATTTAGGGTGTTAAATTGGAAAATTTATTTTTATCGACAGTGATGCTGAGAATGAACCAACTGTTTACCTTGATTTAATTTAATAAAGGAGTGATAGCCCGGTATTTAATTAGGTGGGGTGTCACATCTGCGTTCTCATCCTCGGTGCGAGAACAAACCAGGATATCATCTATAAACATTGTCACGAACTGGTCTAGTAAATCCCTGAATACCATGTTCATGAGATCCATGAACACTGCCGGTGCATTGGTGAGCCCAAATGACATCACCCTAAACTCGTACAATCCACACCGCGACATAAAAGTGGTTTAGGACCGTTCTCCTCTCGTATGTACAACTAATGATACCCGGGTCTTAAATCAATTATGGAGAAGTACGTCGCTCCCCTCAACTGATCAAAAGGGTTGTCAATTCTCTGTAATGGATATTTAGTCAGTATTGTGAGCTCGTTTAGCTCCCCATAGTCGACAAATAGGTGAAGTGAACCATCCCTCTTCTTCACAAACAATACTGGTGCACCCCATGGCGATGTTCTTCGCCAAATGAAACCTTGACCCAAGAGCTACTGAATTTTCTCTCTCAACTCACGCATCTATGAATGGGTCATATGGTAAGGTGCTCGGGCAATCAGTCTCAAACCCAGCACTAAATATATAACGAACTCGATCTCATGACTAGGTTATAGACCTAATATCTCCTGAAACACGTCCTTAAACTCCCTCACAACTGGAATCGAGTCTAACGGTATAATAATCTCCTTTGAGTTCTCCACCTTAATGTAATATAAGTGAGTATGGTATCCTCCCTCACGAAGAGGCATCGCTATAAGGAACATCTCATGTCCCAAAATATATAAGACAATGGTCCTCTCATAAAAATCAACCATCGACCTATAGACTGCTAACCAATCCATACCCAAAATCAAGTCGTAACCCTCCATATCTAACACAAGGAGGTTCATCGCTAAGCGTAGTCTCGCTATAATAATATCGACCCCTTTACAAATCGAGTGTATCAAAGATCCACTACCCATTGGTGACTCAACACACATAAGGAGACTACCGACTGTCTCAAATAATTCGATAGCTCTAGTAAATCTGGTCTTAATAAATGAGTGCAACGTCACAATATCAAATACTATCCTACCCTCAAGCCTATGAATAGAAAAATTTACCCTTTATTGTCGGTGGCGCCTAAGGTTCTAGTAGCATGCCAACATCCCGGACATTGTACACACGCCTATAATGAATTTGACCCTACTGCTTCTGAGGGCGTGGTGGTTCAAGTTCTGTAGAAGGTGCTGGAGCCTGCTATCCCTGCTGAGCACCCTACTGTTGTGCTCCACCCTGCTATTGGTAATCTTTCTTCTTGTGACACTACTCACCACATATAAAACACTGCCTCAGGAAGGGTCTCCTCTGGCCTTGCTGTCCCTGTTGGCCAACCCCGTTGTTCGCTTAGCCCTAATGGCCTTGCGAAAACTGATGCTGCGGGTTAGGACCCTACTGGTCTTGCCTAAAGCCTTGACCCTCTGGTCGCTGACCCCCATATCTGAATTTCTTATTCTTATTCCCCTGTCGAGAATCCTGCTCGTAGTGCCTCATTATTTGCTGCTATAGGGGTGCCACACTTGTACTACTACCCCCTAACCTACTAGTCTAACTCGTCTCCCCTGATCTCTTGATTCCCCTCAAATGGAAGAGATGGTCCTGGAAGTCTAATAATGTTTCATTAACAACATCCATATAAGTCGCGAATGTTTGATTGTCGATCAAATGTTTCCTGGTCCTCCAGGTCAAACCGCCTATGAATTATGTCTTCTTATGTTCCTCGTTGCTCACCTCATCTAGCGCAAAATTTTCCAAGCGGGTGAACTCCTCCTCATATTCTTCTATTGAGCTATCTCCCTACATTACCTCCCTAAATTTCCTTTGCATCTCTACCTCCACTACTGGTGGGAAGTATTTGCAGTCAAATCGCACCCAAAACTCTCTAATAAACATCTTTTCTCTACCATCGGCAGTGGTAACTAAATCCCACCACTGCAAAGTGTCTCCAGACAGCCTGAATGTTGCTAACATCTACTTCCGTGTCTTTGTACAATACACCATGCGCAAGTGGCGCTGTTTATTCTTTTTCCACTAGCAAGCCACGAAACATTGGAACTGACTTGAAACTCGGACGGGTGACCTTTTTGGAAGGTCTTTCTAAATCTCTTCCAAGTGGACGTCGCTGTTTGTGCATGGACCTCTGGTACTACCAGTAGCTGAGCCTGGGGCAAAGGGAAATGGGCCACCGTAGCTCTCATTGATACGTTGACTGTCAGGGACACTATCACTGCCACTTGTGTAGTAGAAATCATCTTTGGTGGCGGTACCTGTGGCTCCTAATGAGCTTCTCTAATCCTATCCATGGCTTCTGCCCTCTCAGCTCGCCGTTTCCTCGGTGGTATCTAAATATAGATTTAATTTGTATAAGTGCACAATTTATGCAAAACTCTAGTAGCAGAAGCACGATATCTCAAATACCCAAGGATAAGACAACAATCCTAATAATAGGGCTCTATATCAACAAAACAAAATGCTAAAGAGTAATAAACCGTACAGATCCAATTGCCACTAGAACCTAATGCTCTGATACCATCTGGAACACTTTGCCTAATTAAATACCGGGTGATCAGTCCTTTATTAAATTAAATCAGGATTTACAAATTAGTTCATTCTTAGAATCACTGTCGAAAACCAAATTAATTACTAATCACCTATTAGTTAATTTAACCAGTGCCAAATTTTATCTTTCATCAAATAGTTAACAACATGTAGATAAACTGATATTCTCAACCAACACCAAAATGAATAGTCTGAACATCTCAAGTAATATAAATGAATAAAGTCTTGCCAATTAAACCATCGGCTAAATCCAAACCATATAAAAATCCAATAATGAAAACAACTAATGTTTGAACTGAAACTGAATAAGTACTGAAGGACAACATGTCCATACTGAAATACTAAACTGAAATCATACACGACATCAGAATGAATAATGGAAGCGTCTAGGAAGGTTCTACAACATCCACATATGTCGCAACTGCATCTCCCTGGAACAGAATGTCAAGTCTGGCGCCCCTGTGGCTGGAGACCTAAAAGGTTTTTAAGAGTTAGTACCCAAAATATTTTTAAAATATTTAGCAAGAGTTTATCACAATTTAAAATTGGTTATTTATTACACATGTTAAGTTCACGTACACTCTCTTGAGTTTCCTCACCCCTCAACAATTATGCACACCTGACGTTCCCTACTCAGCCCACCTAGTTGTACTACCCAAGCTAACTAAACCTAAGTATATATCAATACTAATCTCGTATAAGTCCCCATACCGCCCATATAGTATGTTAATCGATTTACCATTTCTCGTATATTATATCCTTATAAGTAACATTACTTATATATCCTCTTTTTATAAATTAATGAAGTTTCTCTACTTAGTTCATTACTTAAGTAATATCATATAATGGTCTACTATAACACAAGTAGATTGTTCATACAATATATAATTCACACACAATATATACTATAAATGTATACTTTGTCATAATGTCCCTGTATCACACATTAAGGACTATTAGTTCGGATTGTTCCCTCTAACTTGGTTCGAAATATCTGATCAAACATTGTTTCGGAATGTCGAATCAAACATTGGTTTGAAATGTCTTATTGAGCTAATTTCAAATGTCTCATCGAACACATCAATCAAATGTATAATAGGTATTTACTCCACTTATAATTAAATCAGTAGATATTCACACAACCTAGTAATCATGCACGTACGTAGTATATTTCTCTCAAATACTCACCGTACATATTAGCTTACGATTGACCTCGCTATCGCATTTAAGCGAGTATTCACACAACTCTAAGGGTCATAATTACCCCTTTATTAATTTCAGTAGTTAAGTTTGACTTACCCCTACTGGTTTATTCAATTAAGCTCACTCTCACTTTTCTGTAATTGTATTCTCCTCTGCTCGCATTAAATTATGACAAAATTATACTTATTTAACATATCTTTAAACCCCCTCACTAAGTCAAAGCCTAATATCCTACTTTAGGCCTACTGTAGTGTAAACTCATTTATCATCATGTTTTATCAAAGTTCTAAAAGTCTTCCCAATCAAAATTTATAAATTCTTGGATGAAAAAGTGAAAATTCAGTTTTTGGGACTCCAAGTCGATTTGCCAGGAGCAAAATCAATTCTCGATCCGAATCGATTCGATTGTACAAGTTTCCTTCTTCCTTAGTTTCTTCTATGCATTTTTCACCATTAACATAAATGTGTTTCACATGATTCTTCACCAAATTCAAAACCAATTAAACCAAATGTTTTCTACATGTAGTAGGGTGATTCGTAATGTGATTTTAACCTCATATCATAATAAATCATTCTCAATAATGGATCGAACCATAAAATCATCAAAGCCCTAGATTTCTATTTTCTTCCTTAATTTTTAACATAAAACCCAAATTAAATTCATATTGATGATTACTCTTCTATTTATTATCAATCCTATTCATATATGAATCATACTACATGTAAGGCTTATCCTTAACATGCATTAAAACTATCATTTTCTTCCAAGAATATGTATTTAATCAACAAACAATGAAATCCTCTTAATCATGATTGTTATGACTTCAAAATAATTGAATTAAACACTTTTGTCTAGGTTTGAAGTGTTGTTTTCATGGATTAGGGTCTAGGTTGATTTTTTTCTCCTCCAATCCTCACTCCTTATATGATTAGAGTGCAAGAACAAGGTTCAAATCTTCAAGAACACCTCCTTAAGCTTTGGGAATTTTCTCCCCTCCTTCTCTAATGGCGTACCTTATGTTTTTGTGTTTCTAACCCAAGTTTATGTTTCTTAACATATGATATAGAGTTGTAAAATTCGTGGGTCTCCAAACCCCGTAAAGTAAAATGACCAAAATGCCCTCGTACGATCCTGATTTAGCCCAAAATTGACCCGTGGCTCAATCGACATCCCGGGTATACTATTTCGACTAATTTGACCCTTTTAGCCTCATATGTGACATCGGAATCATCATCCGAGTCACTCTAAATAAATATTCCATATCAACCCTAATTTAGTTTATATGCGACCCCCAATTGAGGTAAATTTCAATTACGCCCTTATCACTCGCTATGACGAAATTTCTAATATTTAATTATTTACCATTAACTAAGAAAATATAATTCATAATATTAATCATTATTTTACTCTTGGTTAATATTTAATAATCAAATTATTATTTTATTCAATTAAATTACTTCTTTCGCGTATTGTAAAATAAAACAATTTAATTACTCAATTAATTAAATCTCAAATATGCAAAAATACGCTGAGTAGTTATGCTCAATATGGGAATCTCCTCCCTCTTACGGCTCACTATAACTTAAGGTGGCACTATATGCCATCGGTTTCCTACCCTCCATGTTAAGTCTAGTGGGGGACTCTGCTACCCAATGTCCATAACCCTCGCAACCAAAACACCTATCCAAATCATCCATTTTTGCATTTTCTTTACGATTTTTAGGGACATGTTCGACCTTGTTGTTCTTACTATTCTCAACTCTTTTAGCATCTTTCTATTGCTTTTGAAATTTAAGAAAAAATTTGAACTTCTTTGCCAACAATCCTACATCCTCGAACTCGGTGTCAAAATCATCATCCAAAACTTTTGTTTCTTCCTTTCGGGCTTTCACATTATTTCTCTTTTCTTTATTTAGTACTTGCTTGTAGGTAAACATGTGAAGTTCATAGGTCTTTAAGTCACCTATAAGCTCTACTAGTTTCGTCGATTCAAGCATACCCAATGATTTTAAAATAATCAATTTAGGGTCAAATCTACTAGGCAACTGTCATACCCCGCGTAATTCTGGCCTCGACCGCCACCAAAACTATGCCAAGCGCGAATTTAATTAATTATCATTCTTAGCATGATACAAATATGAGACATAAATAAATCAGTCCACAAGATAAATAATTGAATCAATTCCAAATGATAATAAGAATTGGAGGATAAAAGATCCATCACATTCCAAAACTTCGAATAAATCCAATATCAAAAAATGATTTAATTAAAACTAAGTAATATTCAACTGTGAATAATCCAACTGAAGTCCTCTAACAACTTTGGAACCGAATGGCCCAATAAAACCGAAATGAAGTCTCATAATGAAATACGGCTGAAAAGAAAGTCTAACTAAATAAAGAGATTAAATGAATAAACTCCAACCGCACCTCCAAATGATATCCAATAATTCCTATGCGGCTACTCCAGTACTAATACCTGAAAATGTTAGTTAATGCACGAGGTCAGAGACCCTAGCATGAATGCACACTACTCTCCTCAAATAGGATCCGTGAATCCAGACAGTATCATTATACGCAATAAATATCACAATAAAATATTTTAATTACGAAGATAATTAAACACGGGAAAGATGAATAACTAACCACCCCCAAAGATTCTGATAAAAACACACCAATATCATTTTAATTGTCCCACAACCCCCAAAGAGTTAATTTAATTAAATCAACCCAAATTTATTATTGTTCTCACTTTTTTATTATGGTTGTCCTGCCGCCCAGAGTGGTAACCGACCAAAGTGTCACACTTCTCCTTGTCAATAGACAACCGAATCCTTTTAAAATGTCGATCCCTCGCAATATGACGAGGTTCCACACACGACACGACATAAATAGCCAAAGCTGAACCATTTGAATTGTCAGTTCTTGACACATTATTTCACCCCAAATTTTAATACCTATTTTTATCTTAGGCATTAATTCTCATTTTCTCAATTTCACAAATTTCCCCATCCTTTTTATCTATGTGAGATCCTCAAATACCCCTTACTCCCATACCTCAGGGTCTCCAAAGTACATATATGTCCTATCCTACGTATATGATGAATTTCTAAAATTTACTCATCCTAGTCTCATGCCTAGACTAGCATGACGACGATTAAACATAAAAACCAGCCCACCCCGGAAATATAAAATCCCCACGAATTTACACTAACTAGTCCCATACCTAGCAAGAATAAATTATAACCAATGCCTACCCACTAGTCCCATGCCTAGTAAGCATCATATAATAGAGGTGAGCAAAAATACTATCCAAAATCCCCTCGTCCCCGCGATGGCGAAAGTGAATAATAATAAATCACACAATATACAATTCAATATGCACAACATAACAATAATCAATAAGTTCCCAATTTAATTTAATTCAATGAATAACACCGTCGTCGTTTTCAACATAATAAATTAGGTCAAAAAATGTTAAATTTTATTAACATGCAACAATATTCCGTACGTCCTAATCATTTTCTTTTATAAGTCATCTAATTTTTTTATAAGTGTAAGCGCGTCCCATTAACCATATAAATAATTCCAAAAAAGTCTACATGAGAACCTACACCCAAAACCATAAAAACCCAAAAATCTAACCTACACACCCAATGGTTTCAAAGAATAATTCAAATTAAAAAATTTCACAAAAATAGCTCCAAAATTTAGTATCCACTTCCTCTAAATAAGTTGATAATTGATTTGAATAAAAAACACGTGATTAAGGATTTAGGAGACACTTAAAACGCATAATACTAAAGGAAAGGAATAGAGTATTCATGATTGAAATTAGTCGGATAAAAATCTGAGTAGACGATTGGATTTCTCTTGAAGAACACCAATT
The DNA here is from genome assembly GCA_949130495.1 of Sambucus nigra. Taxonomy (NCBI): domain Eukaryota; kingdom Viridiplantae; phylum Streptophyta; class Magnoliopsida; order Dipsacales; family Adoxaceae; genus Sambucus; species Sambucus nigra. Next base: position 391,476,565 of record OX422224.1, on the reverse strand, counting down.
GAATCTTCAATTATAGAGTTAAAACTAATTAAAAGATAGGTCTAGGGGTCGAATATGATAGGAAATATGTGTGGAGAGCCTTACTGAAGAAAAGTTTGAGAGAAAAGTGTTTTAAAAGTCCTAGCCCCGTATCAGTTTTTGTATTTAAAAGGTTTAAGAGTTAGAATACAATTAGGACTCTAATTAACCCAACGCCTCCTGTTGGTCGAACGACTGACACTTGTCAGTCAAACGACATGCTATGTCATTCGAACGACATACACTGTTGTTTGAATGACCCAAATACTCAATTAAAAACATTAAGAAATCTGCCTTTACACTAGAAAAATATTCTTTGACTGAAAAAAACATACATTCTTGATAAAACATTTAAGAAATCATTATAAACTTCTATTATAAATCCAATTTAATTGCGATTGAAAATTTACTACTCTAATATAAAAATCAACATTTTTAATTGTTAAAGACCATTAAATCCAAAATTTTATTTTTCTTGAATATTCCAATTAATTAATTAAGTTAATTAATATAAACATGAGGTGTTACAACAAGAACCTTAAGATTTTCTTTATGACTCGGTTATTGGGTATTTTATCTCCTAAGTTAAACGACAAGTTGATAATCTTGGAAAACCTAGCATAGAACTCATCAAACGACTCTATTTATAACATCTTAATAGTCTCAAACTGTGTGGTGATGTTTTGAAGTTTAGACGCCCTAACCGTGTTAGTTATCTCGTGAGTGAGTGCAAGTACATCCCATGCCTCTATAGATGTTTTACACATCAATATTTTACTATAATCTTCTGGTGTGGCAGAAGAGGAAATAACATGCAAACCTTATGAATTAAAAATAGCCAATTTACATTCGGCTTCAGTTCATGACTCAACAAGTTTTAAATTAGTGGCCTCTCTATCTCTCGTGATCGGTGGTGTCCACTCTTTTACAATCGCAAGCCAAACATGTTCATTTATTGATTTTAAAGAACTTGTCATTCATATTTTCAATAAGCATACTATGTGCCATTCAAAATAGGAATTCTAAAACAATCAATTTTTTTTCGAAATTCATACTTGAAAACACACGGGATCATAACACAACAAAATAATGCTTCTAGATCTTGTACCAATTTAAAAACGTCACTTTTCTCAAGGTGTGTTTGATGTCCAATTCAATTTTCTAAATTACCAATTTTAATTACGCAGCAAGATACGTGAACCAATTTTACTTTAACCCAATTTTCTGTTGTTAATCCTAAACATGCATCTAGCATGATTAAGCAAGTAAAAAGGAAGGTTCATAACGTCGATGTACGAGGAAACCATAAAAGGGAAAAAAGCTCGGACGACCCAAGCTAGAAAATCATTATGATACATTAAATACAAAGGAAGACTTACGGAGTTACATAACAACTGATACCCACAAGCCTTGACTCTATTCTTCTCTTTAACTGCTCCTCTAAAGTGCCACATAGAACTCCTTCCATGAACTCGTCCACAACACATGTGTCCATGTGTACTTAGGTATCCACCTGTAAAAATTCAGCAATCATCTACGATAAGGAACACAAACACAACTGCTTCTTCACCGCAAAACTCCACGAACCAATTGTGTTTAAAATGTTTGAACAAACTATGATGGTGAAAACTAAAGAACTCTATGCATATGTTCATGAAAGATCGGATCTTGGAACTATAAGGATGGTTTTATGTTTAGAAAACCTTTGCAAACAAACTATAGAAAAATGTATAGTTATGTACTGTATTTTTTATTCTGCATTCTCCAAATTATGAGTCAAATACGCCTTAAATAGAAACTAGAGGAGGTGCATCATTCGAAAGATTTCTCTATCTCATTCTAACAATATGGATATTTCATTTGAATGACTTTGCCACATCGTTTGAACGACAATGAGATGTCGTTTGAACGACTATTCATGTCGTTTGTAGCACCAAAACACAAGAATATTTTTCATACGACTCTAAACACGCAATAAACTCAAAATAAACACTTTAAAACATTTTTAAAACATTTTAAATAAATTATCCATCCTTAGACATATTTTTTATTCCCGTAAATATTGTGCGTTCATACCTGAGAGATCAGAACATGATATGAATATGTGAAAAGTGCACCATTAAACACATCATGATCTATCTTTGAAGCTTGGTCGCTACGTCTTCAACACCACGTCATAGGCTTTATGGAATCACAACACAATAATAAAATCCTATGAATTAAACTGGTTTTGTCCGGAATTAAGTCAATTACTAACAAATTGAGCATATTAGAAATTTGTCCTTATAGACTCAATTGGGCATAACGGGTTCACTAATAGAAAAGAAATCATATAGTGATTTACTTATGGTTACGTGTTACTTAAACATGATAAAAATGGATATGTCGGGTAAGAATAATTTGGTCATTTTTCGGGATATTTGGGAACTCATTTACGTGTTCTAAACCTATAAAAAGGTTCCGGGGTATACGTGTAATAGTTGGGTGGCTCTCGGGCCATTGTAGTTTCGGATTCGAGTTAGTTTAGAGGCACAAAAGTAAGGGTAAAAGCATAACTTGAAATTAAGGAGTTTATAAATAAATTAAGAAGATTAATAAACTCATTTCACTCATCTAAAAAAAAGTAGCAGCCCCACCGATAAAGAGGAGATATCAAGGTCAAAAAAAGGGAGGAAATTGAAGATTTAAGAAGAGGAACTTCCACCGTTATCCTAAGACAATAATTTTTTTCCTTAAATCGATTTGCATGTTATTTATTAATTTAAATTGTGTAGTTTTCTATGTAGATTTTCGGAGTTAATTTATAATTGATGACATGGAATAGGTTTCACTATGCATATAGAGGATCTCACTTTGATGATTAGATCATTATAGAATTGATAGATTGATTTGAAAATTTAGAAAAGGGTAACAATTATATTTTTTTAGAGATGGATCTTGTGATATTATAATGTGATAATGTGGATCTAATATATACCCTTAAGAAATATTGTTTCTTGACACAAATTTATGGAAAAAATATGGATCTTGAAAACTAGGAATCAACCACTTTATAGTTTTTGGAGAAATTTGTATTCTTATAAATTGATTATGAATTAGGGTTGATTCTCTATCCAAATTTTTGGTATATGGCAAAAAATCAGTTAATGATCATTTGTGATGTTAGGGTAACTTTTGGAAGATGAATAATGGGTTGCTTATGAAGAAAATTATTGGAATTTCTTCCAAAATAGTAGCAACCAGGCCTTCACCAAACCCATGAGCGAGTCGGTTCGATTGCCTTGCTCACCATAGGTTTTGGAATTTTTGTGTTTGAGGCTAATTGTTCAGGTTTCATTTGAATTTAGGTGTTACATAGTGATAATTTAATACTTCTGGAAAATTGGTAGATTTAAAATATATCCATTGGGTTAGACATGAATTTCTAGTAAAATAAGGAGGATAATATACACCTATTGGGTTAGCCAAGTGTAGGACCAAAGATACGAGAATATGGGTGTTTACGGTGTGAAATGAAATGGATGGTTATTCACTAATTAAACTATAGAATTCAGTAACGTTGAATGACTATATACAATGGAGAAATCTAACATTAACGGGATGGCTAATTAAGTGGAAAATTATTGATGGGCGAATCAACGATATAACGTGGGGTAGTTAGAGAGTAATTGCCTATAACTATTAATTGATAAAGATATCAATATAATTTCTTGCGTGACCATACCTATGTTAATGCACGGTCCTATTGGTTGGGGTGACACACATTCGGGATCATAGCACACGTCGACACAGTTGGGCTAAGCGTTGTGTAGGTCATTACTTTGGTACTACGTAGCAACGCCACTTATGAGAGATAGGTGTAGATGTTGGGATCCATTGGCAATGCTGGTTATGGGATACGCAATGATGTACTGCATAGGGACCACCCCATTTATGTGTATTTTGCGATGTCAGATTTGGATAAGGGACTTATTCGCATTTGCCGATAGAGTATGAACGAGACATAAATGGTAGATGTCATGGAGGATATATATATATATATATATATATATATATATATATATATATATATATATATATATTGTTGTCACATATACATACAACTTTTCCTAGACAGGGATAGCGGGACTGAATGAATACAAGCTTTGTTGTTACATTTTGCTTCTCGAAGATTGGTTTATTGGATCGAGTTTATGTTTATCCTTCTTCCTATCTTTACTTATTTTGTATTATTTTGTGGGCACAAGCCTCGAGTCATTTAATTTTATTAGTCGAGACATTTTTGTATATGCATACATACATACATACATACATATATATATATATATATATGACTGTTCTAAAAAATCCGCCTAGGCACGCCGAGGCTTGAGGCTTGGGAGAAATGCCTCGCCTTACGGTTTTCACGCCTTATTCTTGGTAAAACCCTTAAGGCGCACTTTTTCTAAAAACAACAATGCCTTAGTGAAACGATATCGACTTTTGAAGAATTTTTTTACAAACCAGACTATTATCTCATCCAAAATAATCAAATAGTATTTTTATTTTCATATATTCAGACATATTTTTATGATATGTACAATTTTAGTATTTTAATAGCCTTGATATGGTTAAAAAAATATTAAAATATATTAAGAAAGCCCAAACGCCTTTTCACGTATTTTTACGCCTAAGGCCCGCCTAGGCTTCTAAGGCTTAAGGCTTGACCTCTACGCCTCGATCACGTCCCGCGTTTTTTAGAACCTTGATATATATATATATATATATATATATATATATATATATATATATATATATATATATATATATATGTGTGTGTGTGTGTGTGTGTGTGTGTGTGTGTGTGTGTGTGTCTAAGCATGCGGACAATTTGTTTTTGACCCAATGCTACCTAGTATCCATGAAGGATGGTTATGACACTATTGTAAGTAACATGACTAGAGTATTATGGAAATAGGGACAAAGGTGTAGACAATAATATGTCCAATACATGATTTATACTAGATGCATCACATGTTTAATAATGCCCTCATTATCTATATAACATTTAGGTTCTTAGGACACAAGTGTTGCACCTAGGTGGGAGGTGAGAAAATTATCTCATGCGAGTGTCAATGGGAGACACCTATTCAAATTAACTGTAATCTTGAATTTCAATTTCAATAAGTTAATTCTTGCACGACGCTGACCCAAATTATAAATATTTTATCCCCCCAACTTTTTTCTAGACAGGGATAGCGGGACTCAATGAATACTAGCTTTGTTGTCACGTTTTGCTTCTCGAATATTGATTTATTGACTCGAGTTTATGTTTCTCCTTCTTCCTATCTTTACTTATTTTGGATTATTTTGTGGGAACAAGCCTGGAGTCATTTCATTTTATTAGTCGAGACATTATGTTCATGTTGGATTTTATTTTTGGATGTGGATGTTGGATTTATTATCATCTCTTGTCATTTAATTTAATTTAGTATAAATTTGAACGTGGTTTAAAAATATGAATGTTTATTACGGTCGATGCTAAGAATGATGTAAATTGACAAGCAAACCCTATCTTCGGCATATCGTGTCTGACAAACCTTTGAGAAAATGAGGGTTGTTACACTAATAATCCATCATCTATCCACATTACAATTGAACTTCCCATTCACTTCGTCTTCACCCATATCCCATCATATCCATATCTCCCATCCTATGGTAACTTGTTCCAAATCCACAAAGACACACAACGATCTCAACTAACTTCCCTCATGGTCACTATAAATCTTCCTGAACCATCTTCTTTGAAACTTGCTCTCACTCAACCCGAATGGGCATCTGCCATGCAAGAAGAACTTTTGGCATTGCATCATAATAAATCTTGGCAATTAGTTCCACAACTGCCTCACATGCATATTATTGGATCCAAATGCGTTATCATACTAAACTCAACTATGATGGTACTCCGAACAAATAAAAAACATGATTTGTTGGTAAAGGATTTAATAAATTTTCTACGGTTGATTTTGGAGAAAATTTTAGCCCATTTATCAAATCGGCCACTATTTAGATTGTGATTTTACCTTGCTATTACTCAAAATTTTCTTGTTGAAGAAGTGTAATGTGACAATTTCTTGGGTTTGAAGATTCTACATTTCCTCCCCATGTTTGCAAGCTCCACAAGGCCACTTATGGCCTCAAATAACCACCCAAGGCCTAGTCTGACGGATTCAGTTCTTAACTTCTCGTGTTGGGTTTTTATTGTAGCTAGGCAGATTCGTCTTTCTTAGTGCTACACTCATCTCAGGCCACTATGTTTCTTTTACTTTATAACGATGATATTATTCTGACCACCAGAAATGCTTCTCTTCTTCAATATCTAGATACCCATTTGGCTTATGAGTTTTCTCTCAAACACCTAGGAAATTTGCATTATTTTTTGTCTATTGACGTCTTGACTTTTTCTAGTGGACTGTTTCTATCTCAGCACAAATATGTTATCTCTCCTCTTGAAAAGGACAACATGATTCATTGTCACTCTGTCAAAACACCTCTCACCACCAAACCACTCATTTCCTCTCCTGCTCAATTTCCTGACCTCACTGCCTTTCGCTCACTTATTGGTGCACTTCAGTACTGTACACTCACTCGCCATGACATTACCCACGCTTTTAATACAATTTTTCCATGCATGCTCCACCCAAATTTTCTTCGAATCAAGCAGTTGCTTCGTTATTTGCATGGAACTTCCACCGTTAGTCTCCATCCTTTTACTTATTCTTCTCTAATTTTATATGACTTTTTATGCCGAATGTGTTGGTTATCCCCTAACTTCTCGGTCCACCTCCAGTCATTGTATGTTTTTTGGTGCAAATTTCATTTCTTGGACGTCTAAAAGCAACCTACTCTTTCCCGCTCTAGTTGTGAGGTAAAATATCGTGCCCTTGCATCTGCTATGGCTGAACTCATGTGGATTCTGTATATTTTTCATGATCTGGGCATTTTACATTACAGTCAATCATGTTCTTCATGCTAGTTAGAAAAATGCGGGGCTTGATTATCATTTCTTTCATGAAAAAGTTGCTCAAGGTCGTATTATCACTCACTTTGTTCCATCTACTTCCAAATTTTTACCAAACCTCTCTCTACTCCAAAATTTCAATTTCTTCGGTTCAATCTCGGTGTGTGGCTTGCCACCCACCTTCACTCATGGGGGGCAATTGAGAATATTAACGATCCTATTTTATCTTAGACTAAGGTTGCGTTTGTTTTTTTATCTGAATCTGAAGTCTGAATCTGAAATCTGAAGACTGAATCTGAAGTCTGAAATCTGAATCTGAAAAATGTGTTTGTTTTTACGTCTGAATATACTTCTGAATGAATGTATTTAGACTGATTCAGACTTCAGATTCAGACTTCAGACCTAACTCTACATCTTAATCATTAAGAGGCAAATATGACCGTTAACCTCTTAATCATTTAAAAAAACAAACATTTTTTGATACCTCTTAAGTCTGAATGGTTCAGATTCAGACTTAAGAGGTAAAAACAAACGACCCCTAAGTCTGCTGCATGTGATTAAACTTTCTAAGACTCACTTCAAACCTGGACTCATTCAAACACTCCTAATAATGTGAAACCTCCACCTCATCTCCCTATTTTCTAATTATAATCTGCTCCCATGATCTCTATTTATTAAGCAATTGATGATATTTTTATTTTCGTGAGATCCAATACAAAAATAGTTCATCTCTCTCTGATAAAACTCTTTAAAGGGTCACCAATGATATGCGGACATGTGTGGCATGTCCTCAAATATGTCCACCTTTCATGTCCCTCTATCACAATTCTTTATTACAAAAACCTCTTTTTTTCGTTCAAAACCTTCAATTTTGGGATTTCTCAACTTTTAACACTTTTATTTTGGAAAAAAAATTCAAATTTTAAAGTGTAATGCAAGAGGGATTTTAAATTTCAACATATTTTTAGATCTAGTGTTGTATTAAACACAAGTTGGGTGCTTTGTAGAGTGGACATCTTGAGAATTACACACAACACTCAATGGGTGTTGTTTGCCCAATTTACTCGTTTAATTCCTTCTTTTTTGTGCCTGCATGCAATTACTTTGTAAAACCGATTTAAACTTTTAAAATCTCCATGCCTGCCATCTCGACATAGTTTCTCACTAACATAGATGACAAATTGCTAAGAAACGTCACGATCTTTATGGGTCCATACAATATTTTATGGATTGTTTTCGACTTTTGTTCCGTACATTGTTTTCAAAAAATATTATGTGCACAAAGAAATTATCGAAAAGAGTTATACAAATTAATCTGACAATATAATAAGATGCTGTATTCTATCATACTGTGAGTAATGTATAATGGCTAATATCACTATCATTACATGTAATACCCTGTATTTTTAGAATAAAATAAAACCATATTTGGAAGAAAATAAAATTGATGGGAATTAAATTAAATCAGGCAATTTAAATAAATAAGTATGAATGAAGGAATAAATTATTATTTACTAATTATGTGAATTTGGCTTTGCATGATAAATAATTTCAAAAGAAAATAATTTCATGTGCATTAAATTGTTATATGGTGTGCAGAATTTAAAATATACTTATTGAATAAAAAGTTTTGGGGACACATTTTGGGAGGTTTACGAACTCGTTCGGATGTTTTAGAGCCTTAGAAATGGTCCCGGAGAATTATATATATATATATATATATATGAGTTGGGAGGTTATTGGGTTAAGTGAATAAGGTATTTAGGTTCATTTGGGGGTCCAAAGTTGTGGCCTAAGGCCGAACTCAGGATTGATAAGTTAATTACCTTTATGAAGAGTAAATAACTCCTTGGGAGATACATCTAAGAATTCAAGACTACAACACTTAGAGGAAGGAGGTAAGAATTCACAACAAAGAATTTTAGAGGGAGACTCAAGAGGGAATTCAAGGGATCAACCAAAATTATTAAGGAAAGAATTTTCTTGCTTACTTTTATTTGTCCAAAATGCTTCTTAAATAATTGTGATGTGTTTCCATGTAGCATTCTGGATTTGTAGGGTTTGTGATAAAAAACGATGAATTGAATCTTGTTTATAAATAAATTATCCATGTAGCATTCTGGGACTTCTAATCGATAGCAAATCATGTAATAAATTATCCCAAGAGGGTAAATAAGGTTATAAGAACCTAGATTGAAAACTATATTAAGGATGAAGCCTTTAGAATTCTGGTTGGGTGGCAAAATTGGGGCTTTCGAACTTAGAAAAATCTGTGCAGAAGGGGCGGTTCACCCCGGGTCTGAACCGATTCGTTTTGGGGGGGTATGGGCACAGGGTCCTCCGTTGGTTCCGGGAGATATTTAGAAGGTCATACGAGTTGGTGGGACTGTGTTTGGACAATCGTGGAATTTATTAAAAATGGAAATGTGTTACTATTTATCAGAGAATGACTAACTTAACTATATGGTTAATGATATTTCCATAAAAAGGGATTATTTAATAATTCACATGTTGGTTAATTATTAAATATGAATAAGTATGTAATAATGCTTCAGGACAACGATGGGGTAATTATAAGGATAATTACCTTAACATATGATAATATGTAACTATATTTTGTGTGGACATACCTTTGTTCGTGGACCGGAGGACTCATCGGCATGGGTGGGATAGACGTAGTGTAGGTCATATTTTAGGTAATACATGGTAGTTCCACTTATAAGATTCAAGTGATGATGATGGGATCTATATGATACCTCTTAGTATGGGCCGTGCAATGGTGTAACTAAGTAGGTACCTCCCCACTTGCTTGTGGTTTATTTGTCCGTTTTGGATAGGAGACTCCTACGTACTCACCAATGAACCACGGATGGGACACTATACGTAGATTCTTTAGTGTTGCATATATAAGGACATACTTGAAATTAATCGGAAAAAATGAAATAATTCCTATGTCTAATGCTGTGGACTAAAACACAAACCTAATACTACGTAGTACAAATTATATTAGACGTTTTCTCCTCATGTGTTGAATAAAGGGAGTAAACAATAACTTTGACGTGTTTAACTTTGTCTTAGTACCTCACTTTCCTAGGTTCATCTATATAATTTTATTATGTTTATTTTGTATCCATGTTGTGATATGAGTGGTTATTCGAGTAGCACTACTCTTAGGTGAGGGCTGAGACAATTTGTGCGTGAGAGTGAAGATGGGAAAACCCACTCTGAATTGAGTGTACTTTCGCACTATAAAAATAAGTAAGTTAATTACCGCACACTTTAAGGCGTTGACCTAATATTATGAATGTTTTCTCTCCCTAGGTGTGCCTAGGCTAGGATAACAGGACTGTTGTGACATCGGCCTTAGCATTTCTTCCATTCAAGAGATTTCTGTTCCTGACTCTATCATATGTTGTCTTTCCATTTAGTTTTTTTTCATTCTGGACTATTGTAATGGCATAAGCCCGAAGTTTATTTCCTTTTAGTTTGAATTCAGATGTTAGTCATGATGGGTTTTTGTACATTTATGTAATCATACTTTGGATGTTGGATTTATTTGTTTAAATTCATATATGTCTGTCAAATAATTATTTTATTTGGTTTGATGTTGGGAATGATATTAATTGAAAAACAAGCCCCATCTTCGGTGTATCGTGCATGGTCAATCCTTATGTGAGAAAATGCGGGTTGTTATAGTTGGTATCAGAGCATTCAGGTTCTTGTGTCCTTAAGATATGTGTTGCGTCCGTTGCATTTTCTGCTCAGTGTTATAGATGTGTCTAGATCCCATTATTGGATTTTGTAATCCGGTGTCACGAGGACATATGTGTCGATATCATTTTCTTTCATTTGAGCATTAGTAAGACCTCTGGAGTATTTGAGCTCAGAAAGGCTTGAGAATGAGTACCGTTGGGAGTTAGTGGTCAAACATGGTACGTGTGATTGGACAAGGGTGTTCATCATTGTTGTCAAAATTATCATAGGAAATTATCTTGTTTGAGGTAAAGTCTAAAACTTAAAGGCTCTAGTGGGTACAATATAGTGAATATCTTTCGTGTTAAGTCCATTTTAGGAGATATAAAGGGACTTTAGTTATTGAGCAACTTATGGGAATTTTTTTCTTTACTTATAAAAATATCGGTTCTGATGGAAATTTAGCTGAGTAGAACGACCTTAAGAAATTTTATGCACGTAAGAGAGAACGCAATGGATTGTTGCGTTTTAGCAAAATATAACGATTTTTAAGGAAAACTTTGAGTGGGGACAAATTCTAATTAAAGGGTTAAATTGGTGTGCCGTTCAAATTTGAGCAATGTTTATTTATGTGGTGAAACCATTTGTGATCTGGGTGATGATGCAATGAGAGTGTTTGGGCTTAGTAGTAAGTTCATCGTGTGGTCATGGAATATGGGTTGGAGACTTGTTAGATATTTTGTAATACACCTGAGGGAGTGGAAATTAGAAATGAGAGCATTGATTGTCTAGTTCGATCAAGTTGAGACGACCCAATTATATAATTGTATGTGGATGGAGTTACACGTGCATTATACATGTGTATTTTGTTAGTGTATTAGTTATAAACACGATTTAGGAACATTTGTCTTCAAAGAAACTCAAAGAAAGAGCATGTTTCGATTAACAATTATAATTGCAAATGTTGGATTGAGAGTACCTCTACTAGAGACAATTAGGGGAAAACGTGAGATGATGCCACAAAATGGTGAGTTGAGCAGAGAAGGAGGACTACAAAGGTGAATTGTAATTTCAATTTCATAACACGTAATGTGTGGCAACATCTTTGCCTGTTGACTGCATGTGGATTCTGTGTATGATAGAGTATAACAAAGGATGGTCCAGTTAACATTTAATAGATTTTATGTGGTGGACGTTTCTACGGGCATTGGGGTTATAGATACAGGTTTCGTAAGGTTCGAAAGGTAGTGCCTAGCTGAGAGTGGGCACAATGATGTGATGATATTGGCTTGCCCATTTATGTAGTTGTTGGAGTATAGATAGACTAAAGTATGATGTTCATAATATCTCTACATTGTATGGTGAGGTATTTTTCTTGGGCATGATGGTATTACTGCGGGTTGTCTCTTTATAGGTAGATTGACTGTTGATCAAACCACGTTGATTATGGGTTGGTGTTCACTAGGGTTGGTGTTCACTAGGGTTTGATGTTAATAGTGAGAGATCTCATTTCATATGGATGGGGCTATGCAATTTATCATGTACGGGTAGATTATGTGGATATTCTCCTTTGGACATTAGATAGTAGTGGGCATGTGGGCTCCCCTTAAGTTGTTATTACTAATTTTTTTCATGTTGGGAGCAGGCTTAATGGTTGATCAATTTCGTAAATGACATTTGTGTTGTAGTTGTTAGTCTTGGGTAGTTGTAATGCCCTATTATGGATTCTGATAGTGAATATGATGATAATTTTTTTTCCCAGACATCATGAGTTTATCTATTGGAGGTGATTTTCAAGTTCGGAATATTGATATGGGATATATGATGATGGTGGCATACATTATGGGATGGCTACGTGGGATGGTTAGATAATGACGAGTTTATTTTCGTATTAAGACATGACTGATTATAAGTAATTATATGGTAAAACGGATGGACATAAAATTTCGAATTAGTACGATGACTTTTAAAAGTTTAAGGAGAATTGCGTAGTGATACGATTGTGGGAATTTTGAAAAGAGATGTTGTGGGCAGACGAATTTCAAGTAGAGAGCATTGGTTGATGATATAATCAGATTGGGAAAGATTTATTGTGTTGTTACATCGTTCGTGATTTTGGTAAAAATTAAGTGTGATTGTTTGGACCTAGGAGAAGGGTCATCGGGTAAATTCTTAGTATGAGGGGAAACTACCCAATTAGAAAACTTGTATGAGTATTTGTGGCTTTGGCATCATAAGTTGGAATCTATATGATTTGCGTAAAATAATTTTTTTTAAGTCATGGACAGAAGGATATCAATAAATCATGAAGCTATGTAGTAGTGTATCGAGAGGGTTCATTTTTTGAATTTTGCTTGTGAGATGTCCCACAGAGTAAATTGTCTAATGTCGGGTGTTTAAAGGTGTTGAGTTCTAGAATATTTCATTACTACGTTTTACATGTGTGGAATTATATTGCATTGGGCGATGATATATTATATGAGTTAAGGTCAGTAGGTCTGAGGTGTGAATTAATGAAAGAACTTAGTAACGTTTACACCACTAATGGGATAAGGGGTATAATCTCTAGACGAATTGAATCCCGGTCGACAGGTTATTTTAATACACTTTTCTTTATAGATATACACTGTATGTATTATTCATGTTGGATGTATTGGTGTCATCCATATTTAATGATTGCGTGCGTGTGTGCATGGAATATGTGATGTATGGGCATCCCAATAATATTATGATAGGCATAGATGAGCCTTTTTATTTCATCTCATGGGATATGAGTATGGACTACGTGAGTATAAAACTTATGATAGTTGTGCGTGTCAAAATGTGATGTTACATTTTAGTGGATTTCGAGGACGGAATCTCATTATTAGGGGGAAAGAATGTAATAACCCGAATTTTTATAATAAAATAAAACCATTTTTGGAACAAAATAAAATTTATCGGAATTATATATAATCAGGAAATTAAATAACTAAGTATGAATTAATTAATTAATATTTCTTGTTATGTGAAATTGACTTTGCATGATAAATAATTCCGATTGAAAATACTTGCATGTACATTAAATAATTGTTATATGGTGTGCGACCCGAATTAAAATATATTTATTGAATAAAAATATTTGTATCACACTTCGGAGGTTTTACGAACTCGTTAGGATGTCTTACACCCTTAAAAATTGGTATGGTGTATATATATCTGAGTTATGAGGTTATTGGGATAAGTGAATAGGGTATTTGGGCTCATTTGGGGGCCCAAAGTTGTGGCCTAAGTCCTAACTTGAGATTAGTAAGTTAATTACCTTTATTAAGAGTTAAGTAACTCTCTAGGAGTTGCATATAAGAACCCTAGTCTACACCACTTAGAGGAAAGAGGCAAGAATTAAGAACAAGTAATTAGAGAGGGAGATTCAAGGGGGAATTCAAGGGAATAACCAACATTATTAAGTCAATAATTTTCTTGCTTACATTTATTTGTCAAAAATCCTTCTAAAATAATTGTGATGTATTTCCATGTAGAATTTTGGATTTGTAGGATTTGTGGTAATTAAACTATGAATTGAATCTTGCTTATTAATGTTTGGAATCTAAAAGTGAGGTAGGAATATCCAAATATTAGGATGGGTATGAAATGTGGGTTGAATGTTAGAGAATACTCATGATTTAGGATCTTTATGGAATTTATATGCCTGTGACCTTTAGAGGACTCTTAGATGTGTCAAGGATCTAAATTTATGATTGAATCATACCCTTGCATGTTTTAGAGATTTAATAACTTATGGATAAAAATCCTAAAATCCGTAAACGCCCTTTGAGACTTAATTTCTAAAATTTGAGACTTGAATTTGATATCAAATCATGTAATAAATGTTCCCAATAGGGTAAACAAGGTAATGGGAAATTGGATTGAAATCAATGGTAAGGATGGAGCCTATAGAATTCTGGTTGGGTGGAAAAAATGGGATTTTTTAACTTAGGAAAATCTGGGCAGAATGGGAGATTCGACCAAGGGTGAACCGGTTCAATTTTGGGGTCCGGGCATAGGGGCAATAATTGGGTCCAGGGAATTTTTTGAAGTTCATACAAGTTTGTAGGACTATGTTTGGGCAATCGTAAAATTAATTAAAAATGGAAATGTGTTATTATTTATTCGAGAATAACTAAATTAACTAGATGGTTAATGATATTTCTATAAATATCGATTATTTAATTCACATGTTGGTTAATTATTAAATAAGAATAAGTATGGAATAATGTTTTTGGGCAACTATGGGGTAATTATTAGGATAATTACCTTTACAATTGGTAATACGTAACTATATTTTGTGTGGATAAACCTTTGTTCATGGACTCTCCTATAGGTTGGGGTATGCGCGTTCGAGACTGGAGCACACATCTGCACAGGTAGCTAGACGTAGTGTAGGTCATATTTTAGGTAAAACATGACAATGCCACTTATATGTGACACCGCTTGGTATGGATCATGAAATATTGTAACTGCATAGGTACTGCCCCACTTGCTTATGTTTTGTTTGTTCGTTACTAATAGGAGACTCCTATGGACTCACCGGTGGATCATGGACGAGACACTATAATATGCCTTAGTGTCGCATATATAAGGACATATGTGAAATTAATGGAAATAAATGAAAGAATTCCTAAGTATAATGTTTTGGACTAAAACACAAACCCAATACTACGTAGTACGAATGATATTAGATGTTATCTCTTTGTGGGCAATATTATAGGGGTAAAATTGGGAAGCAATAACATGCATGTATTTAACTTTGTCATAGTACCTCACTTTGCTATGTGAATCTTTATACTATCATTATGTTTATTCTGTATCCATATCAGGCTATGGGTGGGTGTTCGAGTAGCACTGCTCTTAGGTGAGGGGTGAGACATTTTATTCATAGAACTGACGATGGGAACACTCACTTTGAATTTACCATTATTTTTCACCATAAAAACAAGTAAGTTAATTCTTGCTCACTTTAGGGCGCTATATCAAAATAATTTTTTTCTCCCCCAGGTGTGCCTATGCAAGGATAACGGGACTGTGGTGACATTAACCTTGTCTTTGCTTCCATTTAGGACATTTTAGTTTCCGTCTCTATCTTAGGTTTTCTTGCCATTTAGTTTATTTCAATATGGATTATTGTAAGGGTATAAACCCAAAGTTTATTTCCTTTCGATTTGAGTTTAGATGTTATTGATGATGCGTTTTTGTACATTTGTAAACTAATACTATGTATGTTGGATCTATCTGCGTGTTGTTGATTATAAAAGCTTCGGGTTAAATTCATATGTCATTGTTAAATAAGCATTTTATATGGTTTGATGTTGATAATCGTGTTGACCCCATATTCTAGGACCCCCCCTAAGTCTTTCCTTAGGTCCCTATCACTTCCCCATTCACCATATATCCTAGGTCATATTCCGAATACCGATCTAGAGGCCATCGGCTGCTCTCGAGCCCCAATTTTACCTAGGTATACTTCATCAATAGAGAAAAATCTCAATAAATCTTCAAAAGGAGACAAATCCCCTTTTAAATGGTCCACCCCGTGCACAAATCGGCATAATGATTCAGATGAATGGGCCATTTTATAATTGAAAACCGATCAGGAGGCCATCGGGTACTCTTGGGCCCTGATTTGACCCCAATCAACTTCATCTTCAGAGTAAAAACTGAATGAATCTACTAAGGTACCTTAATCCCTTTTCCAACTATCCACCCCGTGCACAAATGGCATAACGGTTTAGATGAACGAACCATTTTCCCTAAAAAATAGATTCAGAGTCCATTGGGCAGTTTCGGGATCTATTTGTCCAAATTCACTCTTTCGCTCGAATGAGACTAAATAAATAGCCGAAGGGCACTGAATTCCGATTCCAAAGGTCTACCTCATGTGTGAATCAGCCTTACGGTTAAGACGAATGACCCATTTTACTCCAAAGGGTCATTGGAGGCTTTCGGGCCACATTTGACTAAAGTCAACTCTTCGAAATGAGAGAAGATCTTTGGAACATCAAAGTGACTTGCATAAACTTTCGAATTTTTTTTCCCCATGCGCTATTCAGACTTACGGTTTGGATGGATGGTCCATTGTCGACTCACGATATCCTACCCAAAGGACCGATGGGTTCTTTCGAGCCGCATTTGAACCAAAGTCAACTCTCGAACTTGGAGAGGCCCAAAGTATTCTCAAATTTCGTTTAATGACATTTCATGTGGTATGCCCCATGCATGATTTAGACTTATGGATTCCATTTTATGACTTTTTTAGGAAAATCTGCACGAGACTGCCAATTGGGAGACCCATTTTCCGCCCTATCGATAGTGTGTATACGGTTACCTATCGATAGGCAAGTCAAGGATAATGGCAATCGTCATTCCCTTTTACCTATATAAGGAAAGAATGAGCTCACTTCGAAAGGCACCTCAGAAACATGGACTTCAATTATCTCAGGAATATTCTTCTAAAGTCAGCGAAATTTCGTTGTTTGAAACCTCTCCCCACCTTCCATTACCATCACTTTCACACCCAATATAGGGAAA
The DNA here is from genome assembly GCA_949130495.1 of Sambucus nigra. Taxonomy (NCBI): domain Eukaryota; kingdom Viridiplantae; phylum Streptophyta; class Magnoliopsida; order Dipsacales; family Adoxaceae; genus Sambucus; species Sambucus nigra. The sequence goes on along the minus strand of OX422224.1, from coordinate 391,459,290 downwards.
TATCCTTCCCTCACCTCTTACACTCCTCCCTACATGCAAGAAGTTCATCAACAATCAAGATGAATTTCCAAGTCTCCAAAGAAGGTCCAAACATTCTTTTCTCCCTTTAAATTTCTATATTTTTGCATTAATTATGTAAATTCTTCATTTAGTATTTCACCTTTATTAAATAATACACACTAAGATCCAATCCTTTATTATTAGTATTTCACCTAATATATTTTCAATAAAAAAAACTATTAAAAATAGGGTCACACCTATAAATTCCAAAAGGGATTCTTCCCCACAATTTCTCAAAACTAAAAATACCTTTTCTATACATACAAATATAATCCCTGAATGGAGTTATAGGTTAAACCCTACCCTCATGTCGTGTAAAAAATATGTGGACATTGATGCCTTTATAGGCTACATAGGTGTCTCGGGAAAAAAAAAACAATTCAAGCTCACGTTTTATCTAGCACATATTATCATTTCATTATAACGATCGATATCTTGATAAGCGCACACATTCTAATTTCAATTACTATTTTAGGAACACTCCTACGAATGACCTCACTCCATCTTTATCCATGACGTGAGTCGAGCAATTCCAACATCCAGTTATATATATACACACACACACACTTCACGGAGAAATTAAGGAGAATAATGATGTATTCCCGTGACAGGCCGAAATTAAGGGATGTGTGCCTCACACCTTCATATTCTGTAACTTAGCCTTAGAACCATTGAACTAATTGGTTTCGTATGCATCAGTTTATATTCGATGTTGTTATTTCGAGGGGGGCAACATTTTATTTTGCCTATTTTATGGAAAATAGGCTGGCGACTATGTCTTTTTACATCATCCCAAAATCAACGATGGCCAAAGCTCCTCGAAGGAAGGGCGCGAGAACTTTTTCTCCTCCCACCCCCCGCATGCACACATGAGCATCATAACCCCCCCCCCCCTCCCTCCCCCGGTAGGAAAGAAACGTAGGGATGGCCACAGTGGTGACTGCGCTGGGAACTTACTTGTTATAAGAGGGCTAGACTCTATTTGCATGGGTGTTATCATTTTCTACTGGTGTGCGTGTGGGCCTAAATTTATGTACCATTTTCCCATCTATTAGTTATTGTATATATATGTATATTCCTCATTTTTGTATCAACTCTCACTCACTTTTCACTTTACACACCTGTAAATACTCTCGATGTACACCTCACACTACTTACACCTATATATAAGGTCACTTATTTTCACAGCCTCCACACACCACTTAGAATATCCATGTTTAGGCTCACTAGCACACACCTACACTTATCAAACTTGCACATACCCATGCACACTTGCACATATCACATGCCACTTGTAGATAATCCAAACTTAGGCTCACTACCACACACTCACTTGTAAATATTGGCCCTTGATCCCGCTTTGGGTAATGTGGAGACATTATGAACAGGTCATGATGGTGTGTCAACTGCCCATGTTGAACCTGAGCATGTTCCTGAGTTTGTGATAGATCCTTTTGTCTCTCAACCTAACCCACCTAGGCATCCGTTACCCCATATGAGACTGCGTCCTAGGCGATTTGACAGAGGTGTTCCGTGGCCCGTGTATGTTCTCTCCCATTGTAAAAATAGAGGACACCTTAGGGAATTTTGCTTTAAGTTGGGAGTGTGTCATATAAAGTTTTGCCACAATATGCTATGACAAGTATTCACACACACGCACCCACAAATGATACTTTACAAGCTCATGATGATCACATGAGAGAGTTTGCACACATTCTAAAGCAATTTATGTTTTGGGTCAAAACTTCACATGATTGGATAGATATTTTTCGTAGAATGTCACCATCTTTTAAAAACTCCTCCAGACCTAATGATTGAGGTTTAGACTTGTTTCATATCATAGGATGATTTTCATGATTATATTTTATTCTCATTTCTAGTGTGTACCACCTTTGTGTTTATCATTTTCCATTTTTCATATATACGTTTTGAAAAAATAAAAAGATTTTAGTTTTTGAAAATTTTTGGAAAATTACAAAAAGATTTTCTATTTTTTTGAGAAAAATTGAAAATGCCAAAAAGTATTTATTTTGATAATTTTTTTTAACAAATCCAAAAAAGAGTTTTTTATTTTGTTTACACCATTTATTGAAGGACTCGGATGACCAAGTCGCAACATCATTCCATATTCATGTGACTATTTAATAGTGTTTTGAGACGATAAGTCATGTCATCCATGTGCTTTATAATGTAATTAGTTGTTACTTCCTACATGTTTGACCCATGTCTTCCTTTATTGCACACGTGTATAGATTTGTTTGATTACTGTGCTAGGCTATCACATATTAATCGACGTGTTTTCATCTCAATTATGTCTTTAAAACGAACCAAATATGATAAAACTTGACAATGAAACTAGAGCATGTAAGAATCGTTGTCCGTGAGGAATTTGTTTAGGTTCCAAAAAATGATGAGTGAGTGCGGGAAAGGGTTGTGAGAGTCCCGTGAAATAGTCGTGAAAGACATCATTTGAAAAGCGCCTGGGAAAAAAATTAAGTCAACAAAAAGAAAATTATGCCAAAAAGGGGCCACTAGGAATCTCTTAAAAAGAGAATTTAGAACCTCGTTAGAGAAATAAAAGAATTATTATTTATGAAGAAGTTTGGTTGATAATTAACAACGGATTTGCACGTCCTAAAAATTCTTGGAAAAAGCGTTACATAGTTTTAGACGTTATTGGTGTGGAAATCATTTAGACTTTTATTTGTTGATTTGATTAAGACGATGTCATTTAAATTCATCAATTTTACACCTCAGGACTCTTTTGATGTTCATTCGTTAGGGGTACACACATTCATCGTGCACATATGACATGTATGTTTGAGTTTATTCACCTATTGAATTTGTTCACACCCATTCATTCCATATCCACGAATTTTTTATCTTAGTGTGTGTTGTTTTTGTAAATTTTTAAAGAATTTGGAAAATCAAAAGGAGATTGTGATCACTTTTGAGTATATCCTTGGATGAGCGTAATTATTATATATTTGCTATGATTTCCTTGACACTCCGTCTTTATTTGATTTATTATTTTTCTTCTCTATTTCGGACAACTAAAAAGGGGGGGAGAATTATGATATTATGGGGGAGATTTATTTGATTTGATTTATGTATATCTCATTTCATACTCAATATGTCACGAAGGTATTTTGTTTCTTGTCTCTTGTGTGTAGTTACAAAGTTAGGATCGTTATTCGCACACCCTGATGATGACAAAGAAACTTTGGAGTTTTGAAGATTGTTGAAAATTTTTGAATAATGTTTAAAGACTTGCCTCTTTAGTACCTTTTCTCTTTTGGGTTCATGGGAGGGTATTATATTTGTATAGGATATTCGATTTGATAATTCAAAATGTTTTTAGTTTTTACTGGCATAGGCATAAGGGGAGATTTGTAAGGACATATTTTCCATTGTGCATGCGTTATATTACATATGTCGTATACCATCACAATCATTGAAGAAGTTTAAGTTCATTAATGCATCAAGACGGATTCGTATATCAAGTTTTCTTCAACTACAAGCCTCGACAAGATTGAATTTGGTACGGTTGTGTTTCAGTGCCTTAATGTTTCATTTAAAGTGTTTGGGATATTATTTAATGGTTTTTAAACATCTGAGGTTTTATTCATCAAAATAACTTTTCTAAGAGCTGTAGGCCGAGTTTCAAAGAAAATATATTTTTATTAAAGTAGTTCAAACGACATATGGATATCGTTCAAATGACAGGATGATGTCTCTCGAACGAGTGCTTCAAACGACATTAGATGTCGCGTGAAGCTTGTGAGAAGTTTTTAATCAAACGACGCGTACTGTTTTGGAATTTTTTATGTCGTGTGATAAGGGTTCAAGTGACATGTGATGTCGTTCAATTGATATGCACAAGTCGTTCAAACAACCTGTCATTTTCGTTCAAACGACCTCCGCACCCTCAAAATTTTTTATGAGCTATAAATACCTACTTTGGAGACCTATTTCGTCAAGACTTTTCCCAGTTACATTTTTTCATATCAGCAACAAAAGTTCTTCAAAGTTTTTAGGTTTAAACACTTTTTTTTCAATTCACAAAACATCTCAATAGATTTATTGAATTGTTTTGGAACCCAAGGCACAATTTTGTTAAAGCTTCTCTTGTAGAGACAATTTCTCCACTACTGGATTAGTAGCCCTTAAGGGAGGTGCTTGTTAAAGACTACGGTCACTTGGGAATACTCATGGGTGTTTCTTACTAAAGACATAGTTGCTATTCATATGGGATCTTGTGGGAGTTCATTTCTGAAGTTAGGTTTCGTGTCTATGTGCAACTAGTGTGTGAGATTCACTGAAGATTTGATTACAATACTTGTGAGTTGCGATTTACTACTTATAGTGAAATAATGGTTTTACCCGAAAGGTTTTTTTTTCCTGAATCTCTATTTGTTGGATTGCAAGATTTATTTCATCCACATAGATGTATTTTTTAGGGTCTAATAAAATTTGGATTAAAGATTGACTCGAATTAAATAAGTTTGAAATTGCCAATTTGTGAACCCATATTTAATTAGTTTCACACCGCATTGCATACGCATTCTCAGCAAGTGGTTATTAGAGGGTGGTCCCAACCCATGACTTTAGTAGGTGAAGTTTGTGTACCTAAGCCCATAGAAAAATGGATTGAGGATGAGCATAAGTCATATAATTATAATTCACATTTTTTGAATCCATTGTATACTGTCGTCGCCCTAGAGGAATTTCGTTGTGTTATGACATGTGAAACGTCTAAAGACGATTCATACTTACTACAACCCACACATGAGGGAAATAGCTATTAAGTCTTCCAAACACCAAAACCTTATGCCTTAGTTTAAAAACATTATAACGGAGGATAGTGAATTCTTTTGTAGATCCTACACTAAATTTTCTAATATTGTCATGTCATCTTTTAAGTTGGGGTAAAAAAGCCCATAAGCAGGAACCATGAGTTTAGAATGATGAGTCCAGCATCGAGTTCTATGATATGGCCATGTTTGTAGATAATTTTAGAAAATTTCTCAAGATTAAAAAATAATCAAAAGATATAAAGAAGTTTGGGAAAAATAAGTCTAATAAGAATGGAAAATTTCTTAAAACTATAAGGATAAAGTTAAGAGGAATGAGTCAGATAGATTCTTTGAGTGTTAGGGTTATGTCCATAAGGATCTGAGTGTCCCACTAAGCTAATGAAGGAGGTCAACAAACTGATTGCATATAGCATCACCCTCAGTGATTGTGAACAAAAAAAAATACCTAATTCCCACATTGAGAGTGATTACACCACGTTCAAGGCTAGTCATGCGAGGTTTGAAGAATATTCTTCATATGAAGATAATTCTATGCATGACACTTTTGAAAACATTTTTGTTTAATCCCAAGTGATTGGTAGTGAGAAGAAGAAAATGAGGAAGAGGAGAGTGAACTTCAAGTGTCCTTCCATGAGTTGTATACAAAAATAATGAAATTGAAAAAGTCTGACTTGAAGTTAGAATCTAATTTGAAAGACTGTGTCATGTGGAATGATGAGGGTAAATTAATTGATGATCTCAGGGCACGGGAGATGAATCTTCAAGAGAAGTTAATGTACATTGAGAGACAGGGAGATCACCTTTTTATTTTAATGGAGATTTTAAGTAAGGACCCCTTTGAAGAGTATAGTCTTTTGCTCGAGTCTAGGATAATGGAGTTAGAGGATCGACAGAAAGACTCGAGTCATGTCAAATTTTATTTTAAATATAGGTAAAAGAAGTTGGATAAGATGTTATCCATCATACTAATAAAATGTCACACTAATGGGGATGGGTTTCATGATCTAAATTTTTTTTATACTAAATCCAAGATAGTTCTTTTAAGAGAGTCAATTATTGCTAGGGACGTTAGAAAAGATCAACCCTTTGGGAGCACTCCTCGTTGTGTGTAAACATTGAGGTAGGAAAGGTTACCTTAGGCCTTTTTTTATTTGATCTTATACAAGGTCATAATAAGTCTATGACCAGAGTCATGGAAGTTCCCACAAGCCGAGAGCATCACATTTCACCTATGTGTGTTAGGAAATCGGATTCATAGGCTTTAAACATTACACTTGTTGATTCTCTCATGATATCACATGATTTCTCCCATGTTATATATCGTATGAGTATTTGTGGTTGAATGTCTTTCATATGATAGTTTTGTTCTTCATGTTATATGTTAGTTCTAGTGTTATGATATGTTTATTTTTTGTATTTTGATTTTTCCTTTTTTTGGTCTTATTGAGAAAAATTCAAAGATTTTGTTTGTCTTTTTTTTGTTCATTTGGTGTCATAAAACATTTAAAAACTCAAAAAGATTTTCATTTATATTTACTTTGTTTTTACACATTTCGTGTGGCATGTCGTCTAGCTCTAATCCACTTCATTCCATGTATCCATGTGGATTGGTCATTTGATTATAATTTTTAATGCTTGAATGGAGTTATTCGACTTTGATTTTCTTAATGGATTCACTTTGTATATTCTTCTACACACATACACGACCTCTCCTGGATTTTAAGTTTGCAAGTTATATTTGAGCTAAGAGAGATGTTCTCCCATCAATATTGTCATCTACATATCTTTTAACAATGGGGGATTTGTTCATTTAATAATCGTTATCTGTGTTATGCGCATTTTTATTGAATACATGAGGATGCACGGGAAAGGGCCATAGAAGGATAAAATATCCTTTGCGAGAACGCCACCATTGGCAAGAACCTAATGAGAGATAAAAAGAAAAGAATAAAGGACAACATGTTTATTTGTTTGGTTTTCAAAATGGTTTCTTAAACAATATTGAGAAAAAAAATTATATGATATTTGTTGAGATTTTGAGGGTGTTATAGTTGAATATCAACGGGGTTTCACAATGAATTCTAGTTATAATTAACATATCGTGACACTATTTATTCATAGAATCATCACAATTACAGGCTTGTGTGGATTGTGCTTGTTTATTCTTTTATTCCACTTGATCGGTAACTTTAAGCTAACTCTTAGTTTGATAGTTTAATGGTCAACTTGAACTCCTTGGACATTTTTGAGTGATTGGATCATAATTTCTTCATATCTAGTTCACGCCCATTCATTCCTTTTTTTCACATTTTGTTTAGGTACATAGTTATTATGCTAGTGTGTAAAGCTCATGTTTTTTGTATCATTTTATGGTGTGTGTGTGTGTGTGTGTATATATATATATATATATATATATATATATATACCCCTACGATATATGCTTGTGTGTCATTCATGTCTTTTGCATATTTATATATGTGGCATTTATTATTTTGAGTCTTTGTGTTTTCATTTAGTCGAAGTTTACCATGTGCTTTATCTTTGAATAAAATTGGCATGCTATATTTTCGTATTGGTATGTATTGTTGCTTGTTTATGTTGGTATCAAATGCTTCATTTTGTATTTAAGTTGGTATCATAGTCACATCAAAATTGGTATTGATTGATCATTGTTTAAGTTATGTGTGCTTATGTTGCTCTGTTGTGTTTGTTGCACACTTTATACCATTGCATGATATTATTATTTCCCCTATATTTCCAATTGGTATTACATGTTCTCAAATTTTTGGGGACACATGTTTTATTATCCCTTATTTCTTTGTCTACTCCTGAACAAAAAGGGGGAGAAATATTATCTTTCACTTTAGTTTTTAGGAGGAAATCTCTATCTTTGGGGGAGACATCTTACCAAGGTGGGGACCATTGGACATAGGGGCAGTTTTATTTATGCGGATTTTATATTTGTTATATTATCTTTACGTCTAAAGGCGTGTCTTGGTGTGGAGGTTTTCAACGATGTGACAAAGGTTACACAAGAGTAAAGATAATCAATGTTTGTGGCTATTGAGCATCTCTATATTTTACTTTTGGGGTAAGGGATTGAGTCATTTAGATAGCTTGATGGCCCATAGGTTTTAATTTTTCATTTTTTTCACAGAATAGCATGTGACGGTTTTTATTGAAAATATAGTTCCAAGTTCAAGAGACTACATTCATCGTACCATATTTTGTGCCACATTTAGTCTTCATCATCCATGGTTCTCGAGAGGTATGAATGCATATCATGTTGATCCTTGTATTTAGTTTTGGGTGTCTAGGTTTTAAAATCACTTAAGCTTATTTTTGAAAAAATTTATTTAAGAAAGATCTTTTTGTTTTTTTGGGTCAGTCAAATGAGGTTGAAACAACTTTCAAACAAGTAGTTCAAACTTTTTCAAATGAAATTCAAACGAAGTTTAAACGAGTAGTTCAATCTCGTTCGAACGAACTTGAAATGATGATCAAACGAGATTTTTCTATTTCGTGTAAATTGTTCATTCAATGATCATTAGAGGGTCATTGAAATGAGAATGCATAACTCATTCAAACATCATTTGTAATCTCATTTGAAGGAGATTACTAAAGTTTTGCCAACTCAAACTATTTCCATGTTCTCGCTTTTCCTCCCACTCTTAAGGTTTCAGTTATGATTGAAGTTGTTCTATAATGTTAATAAGTATAGACCTTTGTGTGAATTCATTCACTTTGCTAATAACGCATTTCAAATCCTTTTCATTATTTTTGAGAATGTCTTTTTGATTTATTGGGCATATTTTGAGGAAACTTTGTTGTTTTGGGATTTCATCACTGAAAGCCCTAACGAGACAACAATCGACCACTAGGGTAACCGAGGGGTTTAATGGCTTATTTCATATATTTAAATGCAATTGTTCTGGTTTGTACATATTTTCTCTCTCGTGGTTTATTATAGTCTTCTTTCTTTGCATTTTATTGTTTAGGACTAATAATGTGTATGTTAGGGGGAGGGGGTGATTTGCCTCGAATATTTCATTTATCTACCATTTCTACTTATGCATTTTGGCACCCTCGGGTACCTTAATTCCTCTATTTATTCTCATTAATAAGACAACCTCTTTTATTTATATTTATGTGCTTTGTGAGGAATAATTTAGCCTTTTTAGGTATTCAAGGGCTTATTATGAAGTTTGGTCACATTTCGGGAAGGTTCCATCATAAAGCGCACATTCAAGGGCATTTTTATTAATTTCACCTTTTGTATTTATGCCCCAAAGTCTTTACAAAAGTCATATCCCTCCGATCTAGCTTTGATCGACTATCTTCTCATAGCCTCCGATCGCACTTAATTTCGATTTATAATGAAGAAGTTATGCATTTTTCGTACGTTGATCTGGAAAGAAGAATACAGACCTGAATGGATGAATAAATTTGTCCATATGGGGATAATCCATTCACATTGAACCGGAATCTAATTTCCCCTTCACTTAATCAATTTGGACCCTCTACCAGAATCGATTCGGCCCTGCAAATTTTTACTTCTTTATTTACATGTTTGCCCTTAGGTTTTTGTTTAAATAGGTTTTTACTCTCATTGGTTTTAAGGGATCATATTTTTTGTTTTGATTAGACTTTTGGGTTTGGGGAGCTTTCCTTTCTCCCTTTTTGTGTTCCACCCATTTATGTATGTAAGTGTACCTTTTTATTGTCATCTCCATTTATATAGTTCCATTCTCTTGTTTGAACCATTGTTATCTTATTTATTTTCTTTTATAATTAGTTATTATTTATTAATTAGCTGTTAAAATTGGTTATTTAGTAATTTTATTGTTCTTACCATGTGTAATTGCTAGTCTTAAGGTTGGGTTCACATTTCCACCATTAATGGGTTCTTGAGTTCAAAAGCTAGGTTTTGATTTGAAACACTTTTTATTGAAACCTTGGGTATTTAAGTGGGGATATTAAGCATTTAACTTCCTTTGTCACACAACGATAGTCTTTATACCAATATTACGATATTAACCACTTGTTATCATTTTTAATCGAAAGTTAAATCTTTCATTATTGAATTAAATTTCTTCATGTTTGATGTCTCTATTCAATTAAGTATGCTCGGCTAGATGTTTTCGAACCAAAATCCTTAATATGCATTGATAAGCCTAAGGTGGGGATGTGTTCCTAATCTCGTTTTGTTAATCTTTGTTTTGTTTTAAATGCATAGTTAACTTTTTTCCTTTTTCCTTTTTCCTTTTAAACCATCATTATCTTTTACACTTTTACTTGAGAAGTAATAAATCAATAAACGTCTATCAAACATTCCCTGTGGATTTTTCATACTCAGACTAGCCGCTATATTCCACAATAGTGTAGTTAAATTTCGGGTTTCCATCATTACGGTCGGAAGCTGATAACAACGATTAGCATATCTACATTGACGCTCGGTTTATGGCACATCATAAATGGCACTGTTGAGGGGGTTTGTTTTGTTATAGATTGTAATTGATTTACTATTTTGTAATATTCTTCGTTTGTATTTTTATTCTTTGTTTTAACCTCTTTTTATATGCTTGCACTTTTGAGCATCAAGAAATGTTGAATTCCCGATCGTGCACCTCTCTACGTGGATTTTTCATCTTAAACTATCTTTTAATCATGTCTTTTGGCAGTGATTTTTGTAATTATAATGGTTCACGCTTGTACGGGAATAGTTCTTGAACTTTTCATTTCGAAGAATTCGCGACATCACTTTGTACTATGCGTGAAGGCCTTCACATTCTTGAAAATTAAAAGCTCCAAAAAAGACATTCGAAAGAAAATCATTGTTGGGAACAATACTTAGATGCACTATTCGAATCCAACGATGATTTTTATTTCTAGACTTTTGAATGAGATGAATCTTTTAAGCTGTAATATCCCGTGTTTTTTACGAAAATTAATTTAAAATTTTCAGATTTAACATGGAAACAAATTAAATCGGATGGATTTTAATTTAAAAGAGTAAAATTAAAGTTGAGAAACAATATATATATTCTTGATTTTATGACTATTGGACTTAATTAGACATGATAGGCTCATTCACGAAAAAGAAATCATATAGTAATTAATTTGTGGTTATGCGTCGTCTAAACATAATAAAAATGTATATGTTGAATAAAAATAATTGGGACACATTTGGGGGGATTTTATGAACTCGTTTACGCATATTTTAGACATTTAAATATGGTCTCGGGGTATAGATATATCATTTGGGAGGGTATTGGGCCTTTTTGGTTATGGGTTCGGGACCATTTGGGGGTCCAAAAATGGGGATTTAGGCCTATCTTAGGATTAAGGGTTTTTATAAGTTAAATAAGATTTTGGGAAAGACCATTACATAACAAAAGAAACCCTATCAGCTCCGCCCACATAAAGGAGATGCCAAGGTAAAAAAGAAGGTAGGAAATTGGAGATTCAAGAAGAGGAGTTTCCACCTTCATCCTAAGGTAAAAAATTTCTTGCCTTGTTTGACTTCCAAGTTATTTCTTAATTTATTTTTGTAGGATCCCATGTAGATTCCTGGATTCGGGTTGTAATTAAAACTCGAAAATATATTTCACTATATGCACGTCGATCTCACTTCGATGATTAGAAAATTGTAGAATTGAAAGATGGATTAGAAATTCTGGAAAATAATAACAATAATAATAAGAATGGTATTGATATAAAAATATACCACCCGTGGACCAATTCCAAGACAGCACGTGTCTTCCAATGTGGCACAAGTCCTAGTCATCCCGATACAAAAGCCCGACGAATAAGGAAGCCCGACCAACAACCTATATTGCCAACAAAGGGACAACAGTCTTGCACCCTATATTTCCAATGAAGCGACATGCTTCATATATTTAATTCTCATTATGTATTGATGTAAATGTCTAACAAATGAAGGCATTCCATCCTTTTACATGACAACTATCAAGACCCCTCTTGGGCTATAAATACATTGTATCACCCTCATTGCAAGGGACCGAAAAAATAACTCAAGGCAATCAATACATAAGAGTGGACGTAGGCTATTTCTTTGAGCCGAACCACTTTAAAATTTATTGTGTCTTGTTTGTTTTACTTATTTTATCTTTGATTGATTAATTACGCGTAGTCTAGTTTTTTACATCAACCGATTGACATCGTCTGTGGGCACGTATTGTTAAACGTTTTCACTTATTTGTCATCCATGGATGAAATTCCAGAATCAAGTACCAAAAATGAAGGAATTCCACCTAAACCCTCTGCCTCTCTAAACAACAATGATCTAACAGGAATTTTGGCTAGTTTGGCCAAGGTCAAGAAGCTATGCAGGATACCATACAACGATTGGCTCAAACTCTACAAGTTGGAGTTCCAGCACAAGTTAATCAAAGGAATATGCCATCGCCACCAACAAGGAGTGTTGGGCATAGCTGTTACAGAACTTCTAGGGATCCTTTATACCTCCCTGGAGGAACTTCTTCTATTAGGATCACTAATTCCACTGATGGGCGATCCCTCATCCCAAAAAGATTAAGTGCCTTAGAAAGGCTAAGTAGGGCCTCTCCTTTCGATCATTTAGGACCCCAGGGAAATGCCCTAAGGGTTGCATCAAGAAATACTCAACGACCAAGTGACTTGAAGGAAGGTTAAGCCCAATCCATATTAAATACCCAACGAACTGATATGTCGAGTCAGAGAGAAGGTTCGCGAGAAGAAAGCTCGGCACGATCAGTTAGTGAGCATAGAAAATCTTCTACCCATAGATCTGGTTCTGGAAGTGATGCTTAGAAAGGTTCCATTCAGCGTTTGGAAGAAACATTTGGAAAAAAGACCAAGGCTAAGAATCACCTCCAAAGAAGTTTTATAAAGGGATCCCCCTTTGTGCAAATCATCGTAGATTTCCCTACGTCGACCAAGTTTAAAGCTCCAGTGGTCACTCCCAAATATGATAGGAAGACTGATCCAGTTCTTCATATATAAGAATACCAAGCAACTGTTGATATCTATGTTGTTCCTGATGAGATGAGATGTAGGGCATTTTCAGTAACAATCACTAAATCTACTCAAATCTGTACAATAGCCTTCCTCGAGGGAAGATTTCTTTCTTTCAATAACTCACCGAGCTATTCATTGGTAATTTTTACGTTGGAACAAAATCAGTGAAATGAGTAGCTCATTTGCTCAGTGTAAGATAGAATGAAGGAGAAAGTACCATGAATTACATCACTCATTTCAACAACGAGAAATTTAAGTCATTAATTACGAAGAGAAGATCGCAATCACCGCCCTCATGAGGGGTTTGGTTCCCTGATAAATTATAGTATAGTTTAAAAAAAGATCCACCGAAGGAGATGACAGAATTAATGGCCAAGGCAGTAAGGATTATGAACACCGAGGAAGCTATAGTCGCTAAAAAACATTCAGACGCAAAGGCGGAAGCAAAAATAAAAGGGACGTTAGGTAAGAAGGCGCACGAGAATCATAATGAGGGCAGGAGTTCGAAAGCAAAAGAAATCCTAGATCGTCTTAGGAAATTCACTAATTACACTCCCTTAATGGTGGACATACATCACGTGTTGGAGGAAATCAATAACAATAACGATTTGAGTTAGCCTAAGAAGTTAAGGTCACCTGCTGATAAGAGGGATAAGTTCAAGTATTGTCAGTTTCACAAAGATCATGGTCATACTACCAATCGGTGTATTTCCCTTCAGAATGAGAGTGAAGCGCTCATTCGAAGAGGAAAGTTGGACAAATTTGTTGATCGACAGACCGGTACAAGAACTAGAGGTAAAGGTTGGCAGAGATCTAAATCGCCAGTTAAGCCTAGGGAACAGAAGAAGAGGAACCACGACAAACATCCAGAAGATTATCCTGATCTCCCCAGGAAGCCTAAACAACTGGAACGTGAGGTATTCACCCTCAATTTTGGATCCTTTTATTGCCACATGATTACAGGTGAAGATGCAGGAGGAGGAGATCATACATCAGAAAGGAAATCTTACCTCAATAAGGCCCAAGCTTATTCCTATATTCAGTGAATCAACCTCGCTGAGGAAGACCTACCAAGAAAGGTTATTGATGTAAAAAACTAGACTTGATCTAATTAATTAATCAAAGATAAATATGAATAAATAAATAAGATAAAATATTTTTTACGATAATGGCCTACGTTCACTGTCTTGTATTGCTGGGTATTTGCCTTAATCTTGATTATGATTGCTAGGGATGGATTACCCCGTTATGGGGGATGTTATAATGTATTTATAGCCCTTGGGCTATCAGTATGAATAAATGATATGCCGTTATTTAATAGGCATATACATCTGTACATGATAAGAATGTTCATTGAATATGTTCTTATCGTTTGATCTTCCTGACTAGATGCTCGGTATGTTGAGTTGCTTGGTATGCTGAGTAGCTCAGTGTACTGAGTAGCTCGATGTGTTGAGTAGCTCGGTGCAATGTTTTGTTCGATGAAATTATTTTATGTCACGCAGAATGACACGCGTCTTTAAATAATTGGTCCACATCAGCTGACTAATTTTTGTATCAATAGAGGCCCCCAATGTTTCACAGTTGAGGTTGGATATGAGAGTGTGGAACATTATGCCCAAAAGTTGCTCGGGCACGTTTAACCAGTCTTGTTAGACTGTAGATCTCCAACACTTGTGACATTTAATGATTTTGAGCGCGAAATGGTAAAACTCATAAATATTTTGAATCTTCGATAGACGCTTGTGTATTTGCGTCTTTTTCATCATTTAGCCGTTGGAAACACCATCATCATCTCTAGTGATCATTAATTTTCTCTCTTCCCCAAGTAATGTATTTAAAATCGAAAGAATCAAATCATCTTTTACCTTTGACCTTTTAGACTTCTAAACTCTTTGCCTTCTCACTTTTTCTTCTTATGCTCGTTCTTTATGTCATCCGCCTTAGCTGAATCCTTGAGTTTCTGTAAGAATTTCTTCTTTCTTCTTTCTTTGCTTTAACCACTATGGTTCACCTTATTGAATCATTAGATAAGTTTAGGGATGATTTTGCTATTCCTTCTTGGTTTATTCTGGAAGAACCTCCTAGCCATTCTGATTTATTTTCTCTAGCTGAGGGACATTGTTTCCTTCCATTTTTGTAGCTGAATGTGGCTTTTTTTCCATCCTAACCCCTTGTGTTTGGAATTTTGCCAATATTTTGATATTGTTCCTGCAAGATTGGTTCCAAATACATGGAGGGTAGTTAATGGCATACATAGGTTGAATCAAATTCATGGAACTCATTTAGGGATTACTGAAATTATGTACTGCTATAAATGGGTTACTAGCAATACCACCTTTTATTTAAAAACTAAGTATTATAACAGAGCTTTAGTGGTAAATCTCCCTAATGCTAATAGTGACTATTTTGAACATGGGGTTCTGATGAAAAATTGGCAACACCCCCCGTTAAAAGGAAAAGCTGTGTGCCAAGGTCCCAGATGTCCACTTTATGGCAATGGGATAGGTTGTTTTTAGTTTTTCAATTTAGCTCTATTTTTGTTTGATGAAATGTGTCGCTGACACTTATTTTTTGTTTGGTGAAATTGACAGTAAAAGGAAATCCCCAAAAGAGAGTGACATTTATATAAAAGATTTGAAATTTATCTAGGGGTTTCATCGTGCAATAGCTGGGGAACACGTGAGGTATGCTTCCTATCTACTTTGATACAAGAATACCATTTCTTCTTTTATTACTCGTCCTATTGTTCCTCCCTTGGTGATTGACCTTGAGTAGGCTCCATCATCTTCTTTATTTGTTGAAGAAGATTCTCCTGACTTGGTTATTGCTATTGCTGACTTGATGATGAAGAAGAGGAATGTTCCTGACCACTTTGCCAAATCTTCCCTTGGTATTGAAGGGACGGAGAAGAATAAAGATGATGCTCCAACTGAAGGAACTAAGAAAAAGGATACTGTTGCTTCTCCTAAAGATATTGGCAAGAAACCCCCTGTTGCCCCTAAAGAGGCAGCACCTTTGATTGGAGGGGTTGTCCTTATTCAAGAAGAGACAACACCTGTGATTAAATATGGTGTTATTCAAGAAGAGACAACATTTGTGATTAAAGGTGCTCATTTGAAGAGGTTGAGGAGGGGTCTTGCTGAAAGTCCTGTGGATGATGTTGCCCAACCTACTAGGGTTGAGGTTACCTCTTTAAGGGCCAGTTTCGCAGTCATCCTTACTCCTAGTCTGGCCACAAAATTGATCAGGTCGGGGACTCTTCATGATTGTTGATTTGCTAAAACTTTAACTCCTCGGGATAAGGTTACTGATTTAGCTGCCCATCACCTTGCATTAGTAAGCGTCATTATATTCATCCTTCTATTTTCTTCATTGCCATATTCATACTCTGATTTCAATTTTTCTTCTTCCTACAGTTTTTGGTTTACTTTGATAATACCATGGAGAATGATGAAGCTATCAAGGCTTCAACTTCATCCAGTGGAGTAGAGGAGGCTCTTGCTAGATTATCATAGTCTTTGAGGGAATCCAGGAAGAAGTACGATAGATTCTTGGAAGAAATAAATTTAATCTTCTGAGACAGTTAGTCAACAAGCCATTAAAGAGGTAAAAAATGATGACATTGCTCGGCAAGAGGAGATTACAACTCGACAGAAAGCTGATACAACTCTGTAACAAGCTGTAAATGGTTCCAAAGAGATGGAAGATAAAATAAAGGTCGTTGTTTCCAGCAAAGTGGAAGTTGATAGCAAGCTTAAAGAGACTGAACTACGTAAGAAAGACCTTGAGGAGAGGGTGATGTCTACTGAGGAGCTTTTAGTGGAAAGAACTTCCTTGGAGAGGATGAATAGGAAAGCTGCTGTGAAGAAGTCCTTTAGCTCTAGCTGGGACAAAGAATGGAATAAAGCTTTAGTTGTTGTCTCTTCCCAGATGGACTATGCAAGTTTGAAATACTTCAGAGATAGATGGGTTACAACTTTGAAGGAGTTGAATGTTGCTGATGGTTCTGAACTCTTTCAGAAACACACTCATGGCCCTCCTCCTACTATTGAAGAGGAAGAAAAAGATGAAGCTGCATCTGATGAATCTTATATATTGATAGTGGAATATATATCTTCTTCTACCCTTCCTCAATCCTCCGAGCAAGTTCAGCAAGTATCTCCTTCTACCGAGCAACGTCGACTGCCTCCTGAGTAGCGAAGTCCTTCCTCCAAATCGGATGGTGATGTTATAGGGAATCAAGAGAAGGTGTATAGTTTTTCGACTCTTCACTTGTGTTGTTTTTTTGTTTTTCCCTCTTGTTATAACTTTGGTTGTACTCTTTCCTCCTATGATCAATAAAATGGACTTTGTTATTTATTCTGAGTTTTCTCCTTTACTTGCTCGACATGTAGTTGTACTGTTATTGCCAGGATGGAACTCTTATCAGCTCATGATACAGTGTTGATGAATAAATGTATTGATTACTTCAAAATGGGTCATACAGACTTCATTGAGGATGAAATAGTTGATATCCATGGAACTAATTCTTTTGAGTGAGGAATTGATGCTTACCAATATTTAAAATGTCTGATTGATCGGGTTGTGGCTAATAACGCCGTTTACTATGAAATGATTGAATACCTTCAAGGAATGATAGTGTAACTTCAAGTTCAGCACAAGGAAACCACTACACTTCTGCATGAGGGTTATGAGAAAAAATACCAACAATTGAGTGCTGATCGAGGTTATGAAAAGTTCATTTCAACCCATAGTGAGAGAGAGAGTGTCTTAAAGCTTGAGATTGAAGATCAAAGAAATATCGCTAAATTACTGAAGGAAGAGAATAATGCCTTGATATAAGAATTGAGACAACTAAAGTCAGCGTCTTCTTCTAGAGCTCTGGTTGCAGTCAGTGATGAGGGTTTTTTATTTTTGAAAACTGAAAATGCTGCACTGAGAGAAGAATTAGAGGCTTTGAAACGAGTCAAACCTACATCCTCCTCGCGAGGTAGAGCAAGAGCTGGTAGGAGTAGCATTAAAGAGTCTAGGACTCAACAAGCTTTATCAAATTAGGCTATTCAAATGAAAGCAAAAAATCAAGCCATGGCTGAGATGTCCTAGAAAATTCAAAGTCTCACCGAGCAACTTTCCAATCATAGCTCTTCGTTGGAGAGTAAAGATAACTTGGTGATAAAACTTCACCAGCATGTGGAGAGATTAACTTATCAATTACATAAATAGCCCATAGAGTTTTGGATGGGGGGATACAATGAAGCTCTATGCCATCTTGGTGCTCAGTTGAAACAGTCAAATAATGAGGTATACAAACAGGGATGGTTGAACGCTTTGACTGTGATGAAACTGGAGAAAGGAAATTCTTCATGCGATTGGTATGAGCCTGGATTGCTTGATCTGACTATGCGTCCTTTTAAGATAGATGTCAGCTGGATTCCTTCCCTTTCCATTCCTCAGTGTCTGATCTCCAGGTAGCTTGGTGACTACCATCTTCATGAAGACTTTGAGATATCTCAACCTTAACATCTTCTTGATCAACCGAGTTCGAGCAACACCAGCATGCTACAAGATTTGAATTTTATCAACTATCCTTATGCTCTAGGTGATCCTCTAGCTGGAGTGGAGCCTGTACCTAGATCTGAAGGAAAGAAACCAATAGAATAGGGTGTTTGTATTTTCTTAGTGATTATTAAATGAAACGTCTTCTTTTATAATTCTACTTTTCTTATAAATAAATTAATTGTATAGTGTTTTTCTTATCATGCTATTTGTTGATGAGTGTATATATTTATAAAGTTTGTTATGTTTTATTTTAATTGCCTAGACAATGGAACTATGCCCCATTTGTTGCCTACTTGTAGTGACTTGTCACCGATAAATGCCTAAGCAATGGAATTGTTTTCATCCCATGGTCCTTCTTAGTTGTTGAAATCTTATCTAGATTGCCTTGGTGCCTAGACAGTGGATATTTTACCCATCTTCTTGCCTAGTTTTAGATGCCCCTTGTGGTCACCCATAACCAAACAAGCCTTGCCTTATATGATTGTTGTGCCAACATTATTGGTTGATTCCGACCAACCTTAGTTGGTGGTTGTTGATATGCTAACCAATCGTAGTTGGTGGTTAGTGGTTGCTGATATGATGGCCAACCGTAGTTGGTGGTTATTGATATGACGACCAACCGTAGTTGGTGGTTCTTATTGCCACAAAGTTTAGGGGTAGTGTGTAACACTATTACTCCGATAAAATTGAACTAAAAATAATATGGGGAAATTATCATTTTTATTCATATTAAAAGAATGGAATACACGTAAATCTACATTACTGATAATATTTGGATAGATGCTCTGAATTCCATGTATTTTTTAATTCTTCCCCCTCTCTAAAGTTTCTATTTTGTAGGTTCCAGGTCGAACAACCGTTGTGACACGATAAGGCCCATGCCAGTTGGCCTCCATCTTATTGTGATTTTAAATGACTTTCTTGAGTACATAATCTCCTGGCTTGATATCACACTTCTTGATGCGTTTATTGTAGAACATGGCAGTCCGTTACTAATAAGCGGTATTTTGGATTACCGCATCTTCTCGAACTTCCTTGAGCATATCCAAATCTAAGTGTCTCATCAAATAGCTTAGTAGAGTGTTGAAATTAAGCACCCGGTGAGTAAGTAGGCCCAGTTCTGCGGGCATGACAACTTCACTTGCAAAAGCCAACATATAAGGAGATTCACTAGTTGCTGTTTGAGGTGTTGTTCGGTAAGCCCATAACACAGAATGCAATTCGTTAATATAATTACCTTTGGCATCGTCCAACCTTTTCTTTAACCCATTTAGTAGAGTTATGTTCATCACCTCTATGTTCCCATTACTCTGGGGGTGGTGTGGTACAGAATAAATCATCTAGACATTTGACTGTTGACAGTATGTAGCAAACTCCTCATTATCGAATTAGGTACCATGATCAATGATGAAAGCCAACGGCAAACCATATTTGTAAATAATATTCTTCCAGATGAACTGATAGACCTTTACATAGTCCATATCAATGAGAGGTTCAGCTTCCACCCATTTTGGGAAATAATAAGCAGCGACCGCTAAGTATTTGACTCGTCCTTTGGTAGTTGGCAGAGGCCCGACCAAGTCTGTTCCCCACATGGAAAATTGCCAAGGGGAACTGATTGGGGTTAATAATGCCTGGGGAGTTCTTTGGATGATATAAAACCGTTGACACTTATCGCATTTCATGGCATAAGCAGCACAGTCAACGCGCATCATTAGCCAATAATATCTATGCGTGGTTATTCTCTGCAAAAGTGTTTAGCCCGCCACGTGAGCCCCACAAGACCGTTCATGAATTTTTTCTATCACATCATGAACTTCTGATAGATGAACATATCTCTGTAAACCTGCTATCATACCTCTTCTGTATAGATCTTCATTATTTAAGAAATACTTAGCATCTTTAAATTTCATCCTCTTGGATACTATTTATTTGGTTGGTAAAATGTCTTTTTCGATATATGCCCTGATGGGATCCATCCAAGAAGGTACCAGATCCAAAGTGATGAACTTCACCATCAAATCTTCATCAATTCTTCAGTTTGCAAGTACCTTAATAGGGATTGTTCTTCGTAGCTCGGTGCGAGTAGTTAAGGCTAACCGAGTTAGTGCATCATCCCTCGCATTCTCCAGTCTTGGTATTCTGATCAGTTGAATTGCTGCAAAATTGGATACAATCTCCTAGATTTGGTGTGATACCTAGACATGAATTATCCTTTTACTTCTTACAGCTCGAGCACTTGATTTACCACTAGTTATGAATCACTAAATACTGTAACTTGCTTTACAATCAGTGTTTTGGCTAAACCGAGGCCCATAATTACATCTTCATACACGACTTTGTTATTAGAATCTTTGAATTGGAAACGCAGAGCATACTGTATGTCTAGTCCATCTGGACTATTAAATATTATTCCAACTTCATATCCTGTGGCACACGAAGAACCATCAACATACATTTTCCATACAGGGATACAATTATCAAACCCTTGGTCGGATAAACTCCCAAGATGGAATATTTGGTGCTTCCTCAACTATGGGCCTTTCTCCGAGGATTCTTATTTATCGGACATTATCCCTTTTGGCAAGTCTACTGATGGGAGTTAATATGGGACAGTTTATGATGATCTTTAAACACCCGCGAGTTGCTCTACGTTAGACTCCTGTTGGCCAGAGGTATCTGGGTAAGTAAATTCAACAATGAAATCTGCCACTGCTTGTTCTTTGAGAGAGGACCTTGGCTGATATATAATATCATACTCACCAAATTCCACCGCCCAATACATCAGTTTTTTGGATTTTTCTGGCTTATGCAAAGCCTGTCTGAGTGGCATATCAGTATACACCACTATGGTATGGTCTTGGAAGTAGGGTTTAATCCTCATGCTTGCCTCGATCAATGATAACATCAACTTTTCCAATTTTGGATATCTAATCTATGCTTCTCGGAATGCCTTGCTCATATAGTACATTGTCTTTTGCACTCCGTTCTCTACTCTTATCAACTCTCAACTGACTGTATTTTTTGAGACAGCCAGGTACAAGTATAACTTTTCTCCCACTACCGACCTGGAATAGTAGAGGAGGTATCCCCAAATACCTATTTAACTCTTGGAATGCCTTCCCACACTCATTATTTCACTCTAAAGTTTTTCTGAGTGTCTTGAAGAATGGAAGACATCTATCAGTTGCTCGTGATATGAATATGTTGAAAGTTGCAACATGCCCTGTGAGGCTTTGTACTTCCTTCTTTGAAGTTGGGGATTGTAATTCTAGTAAGGCCTTTATCGTTTCTGGATTTTCTTTAATGCCTCATTGATTGATGATATACCCGAGAAACATGCCTTCTTTTATGCCAAAAACTCACTTGGTCGGGTTTAGCTTCATTTGATATTTCTCTAGTTGGTCAAATGTTTGGCTCAGATCAACTATGTGGTCAGCAGCTTTCTTGCTCTTAGTAAGCATGTCGTCGACATAAACCTCCATGTTTTTCCCGATCTGTTCTTCGAACACCTTGTTCATCAGCCTCTGGTATGTAGCACCTACATTTTTAAGACCAAAAGGCATAACATTGTAACAGTATGTTCCCCTCGGGGTAATAAAAGAGGTACTCTCCATGTCTTTTGGTTTCATCTTAATTTGGTTGTAGCTGGAATAAGCATCCATGAAGCTCAATAATTCATACCCCGAAGTAGCATCTACCACCTGATCTATTTGGGGTAGAGGGAAATGATCTTTTGGGCAGGCCTTGTTCATATCTGTGAAATCCACAAACATTCTCCATTTATTGTTCTTCTTTTTTACCATCACTTTATTGGCTAACCAATCAGGATATTTAACATCCTCGATAAAAGAGGCCTTTTGCAATTTCTCTACTTCCTCTTGAATAGCTTGGTTCTTCTCTGGGCTAAATACCCTTCTCCGGTGCTTCACCAGTTTGATCTCCTTATTAACATTGAGTTCGTGGCACAAGAAGGTTGGGTCTATCCCTGGCATATCTTCATGAATCCATGCGAAAGCTTACTTTTTATGCCTCGGGAATGACACCAACTCTTGCTTTATCATCGAATAAAGTGAAGCGCTAATTTGAGTTGTTATTGATGGTTGTTCATCATCCTGACTAATGTTCTTCATTGCTTCCATGACCTGGACCTTTACGAGCTCTGATTCATCTCTGGGGTCTAGTGTTTCAATCTCCGATTATTCAGACTCATCAACTTGGTAGGCGGTGATTTTCTTCCTGGTATCCTCCAACTCTTCTTGTTCGGAAGATGAATAGTAAAATTCCCTAGCTACTTTCTGATCACCCTTCACAAGTTCCACACCAAAGTTTGTCAGGAACTTGAAGCATTGATGTACCATGGATGTCACTGCTTCGAACTTTTTTAGCCCTAATCTTCCCATGATTATATTGTAGGCTGATTGGACATTTTTATCCATCATAAAGAATAGTATATTTTCCAATCTCTAGGTGGGTCGGGTACCAATCATCATTTCCAACTTCATCGACCCAAGTGGAAAACCTTTTTCGCCAGAAAAACTAATAAGGGGCCTGTGGTACGATTCTAAGTGGGTGAGGTTAAGGTTTAAACTGTCAAAGTAAGGGTAGAACATGATGTTCGTCGAGCTGCAATTATCGACCAATACTCTTGAGATGATTATATCCTTCATCCTCATCTTAATCACCAAAGGGTCATCGTGAGGATACAAGACACCTTCCAAATCACTTTTGGAAAAATTTATGGCCAGTTTATCTTTGTTAACTTTCCTCGGACGATCCTCTTCCTCCAGATTTATTCACTGTATATATGAATAATCTTGGGCCTCATTCAGGTAAGCATTCCTTTCAGCAGTATGATCCCCTCCTCCTACATCTCCACTTGTAATCATATTACATTTGAATGAACTAAAATAGCTTGAAAATACCTCTCACTCTGGCTGCCTTGGCTTCTTGGTAAGGTCGGGGCCATCCTTTGGGTCATCTTCATAGTCCCTTTTCTTATCATCTCTTGGTCGGCGAGGAGATTTTGACCTTTGTCGTCCTCTGTTATTGGTCTTCTCACCGTTCTGGAAATCAACAAATCTGTTTAATTTCCCTCGTCTAATGAGTGACTCAATCTCATTCTGGAGAGCTACGCATTACTTGGTCATGTGACCATGATTTTTGTGGAACTCGCAATACTTGGACTTATCTCTCCTTTCAGGGGTTGTCCTTAATTTCTCCGGCCAATTTAGTTCTTCGCTATTTTTTATCTCCTCGAGAACATGGTTTATGTCTACCTTTAAGGGGGTATAGTTCGCATATTTCCTCAAGTGCTCCGACGTTTCATTGCCTTTCGATTGTTTACTGCCTCCATTATGATTATGATCTTTCCTCTTCGACCTGCTTTCAACTTTATTCTCTGCTTTTTCTTCAGCATTCTTCTTCGCAACCATAGCTTCACAATTTTGGTTACTTTTTCCATTAACTCTGCCATGTATTCGGGGGGATCTTTAGCCAAAGTGTAATACAACTTTTTCAGTAAAAGTCCACTCATCAGAGCTATAATGGCTATCTTCCTTCGTAGTCGATTACCTTTAGTTTCTCGTTGTTAAAATGAGTGATGTAATCCCTACTGATTTCTCTTATTTTTTTCCTTACGGTGAACAGATGGGCTACCCACTTGAGTGGTTTTGCACGAAAACATAAATTCCCTATGAAAATCTCAGCCAACTGATGGAAAGTTGCAATTTTCCCCCGAGGAAGGCGTTTTACCATATTTGAGCATAACCAGTAATGGTTCCTGAGAATTACCTACACCTTATCTCATCTGGGACCGCATAAATATCTGGGACAACTTGATACTGCTCTATGTGAAGAACATAATCAATCTTTCCATCGTACTTCGGCGTAACTACAGGAGCCTTAATCTTTTAGGGTTTGGAAAATCCACAATTGCTTGAATAAATGGAGATCCTTTGATAAAGGTTCTTTGGAGAGGGTTTATGGCCTTACAAATTTCCCCTATCCTGTCTTCGAGCCTCTGAATGGATTCCTTCCATGCATTATTTCCAGCCTCTAATTTATTTTCTTGAGTAACAGATCATGCTAAACTCTCCTTTTAGGATCTTTCTGTACGAGCTGCAGGGCATGATTGGGCAGAACCTTCCCTTAGATCATTTGGTCATTGAGAATTTCTTGACTCAATCCGAGGAGGGTAAGCCCAAACGATCAAAGGGGGAGAATCTACTCAACCTCTCTAGACAGCTTGTTTGTTATGGAGTTAGAGTTACATTTTCTTGAGAGTCTGTTACTCTTATGGGAGATGTCTGGCCAGGATGATAAGAGGGATTGCTGGACCTCTCGATATGATTGAATTTGGTATGTTTGGACTGGGAAGTGTAAGCGAGTATAGTACGTTTGGATCATGAAGATGGTGGTGGCATGACACTTTGTTGACCGAATTGGATGGAAACTCCATTTTGAAAAGTCTGGATGAATTATCGCATAGTATCTTGCATGGATATTTTCCCCATGGCCAAACTAGCCAAGATTCAGGTGATCTCGTTTGCGTTCGGAGAAGCAGAAGGGTTAAGAGGAATCCCTTCATTGTTCCTCTTACTGGATTTTGGGATTTCGTCCATTTATGATGAGTTTTTGGGTGAAAAACGCTACGTATAGTCGTTTCCCACAGACGGTGTCAATTTTTTGATGTAAAAAACTAGAATTGATCAAATTAATTAATCACAGATAAATATGAATAAATAAATAAATAAATAAATAAATAAGACTAAATATTTTTAAAGTGGTTCAGCCTTTACGATAATGGCCTATGTCCACTGTCTTCTATTATTGGGTATTTACCTTAATCCTGATTATGATTGGTAGGGATCGATTACCCCGTTATGGGGGATGTTATAATGTATTTATAGCCCTTGGGCTATCAGTATGAATACACGATATGTCGTTATTTAATAGGCATATACATCTGTATATGATATGAATGTTCATTGAATATGTTCTTGTCATTTGATCTTCCTGACTAGATGCTCGGTATGCTGAGTAGCTCGGTGTACTAAGTAGCTCGACATGTTGAGTATCTTGGTACTATTCATTATAGGGTGAATATGTTTTATGCCATGTAGGATGACACGCGTCGTCATATAATTGGTCCACATCAGTTGACTAATTTTTGTATCAACAAAGGTTAACAAGTATAAGCTCGTAATTGGCTTTTCCAAAAATGATCTATCTGGAGTGTTGTATCCTCATGATGATCCTTTAGTGTTCAGAGTCGAATATTAGTGGATAATGATAGTTCAGCAGACTTCGTGTTCTATCCCTGTTTTGATAGTTTGGGTTTAAAACTCAGTCAAGTGGAGCCTTATCAAAGGCCACTCATTGGATTCTCAGGCGAGAAAGTGTTTCCAGTGGGGACTATGAAGCTAGATGTGTTGATCGGGACATGGCAACGAGCAGGAGAGAGAAGGTGAGATTCTTTGTAATGGGAAAAATGTTCATTCTTCCTATAATATGATTATGGGAAGAGTTAGTCTGAAAAAATTCGAGGAGATACCGTCTATTGTTCATCAATGCCCGAAGTTCCCAACCAACTTTGGAGTTGAAGTAGTGAAAGGAGATCAGAAAGTATCTCGGGAGTGCTACTATTCCTTTGACAAGGAAGACGATATGTTGAAGACAAAGAGGAAACCAACCACTTATCAAGTGGATATACCTGAGCCGAATAGCGAATCTGAGGTTAAAACCTTAGATTCACGAGATGAATCTGAGCTTGTAAAAGGCCAAGTGATGGAGGCAATAGAATGCATTATTCTGGACGATGATAAAACAAAGTGAACAACTCAAATAGGAGAGTCATTGGAACCAGTTCTCAAATAGGAGTTGGTGACTTTCTTGAGACAAAGGAAACAGGTGTTCACGTGGAGTCATGAAGATATGCTAGGCATAGAGCCAAATTTCCTATGCCATGAGCTTAATATGAATAAGGAGATGAAACCTGTGAAGCAGCGAAGGCGAGTTTTTGGCTCGGAGAAGAACCAGGCTATACAGGAAGAAGTGGAGAAGCATCAAAAGGACTATTTTATTCAAGATGTGAAGTACCCGAACTGGCTGGCCAATGTAGTTATGGTCAAGAAGAAGAACAACAAATGGAGGGACCTGAACAAAGCTTGTCCAAATGATCACTTTCCTTTGTCATGAATTCATCAATTGGTAGACACTACATCAGGGTATGAGCTGTTGAGTTTCATGGATGAATATTATGGTTATAACCAGATCAAAATGAAGTCGGAAGATACAGAAAGCACTTCTTTTATCATTCCCCAAGGAACTTATTGCTATAATGTTATACCATTTGGTGTGAAAATGCAGGTTCTACTTATCAGAGACTGGTGAACAAAGTATTTGAGGAACAGGTAGGCAAGAACATAAAAGTGTACGTTCATAATAAGCTCACTAAGAGCAAAAAATGTGTTGATCATATTGCCGACCTCAGTCAGACGTTTGATCAATTGAAGAAGTACCGGATGAAATTAAACCTCACCAAATGCATCTTCGACGTGCAGGAAGGAATGTTCCTCAGGTATATAGTGAATCGAAGGGGCATTAAAGCTAATCCAGATAATATTTAAGCTCTGATGGAAATGCAGTCCCTAACCTGTAAAAAGGATGTTTAAAGGCTAACTGGACGTGTAGCAGCACTCAACAGGTTTGTGTCCCGAGCAACAGATAAATGTTTACCATTATTAAAGGTTCTAAAAAAACATTCGAATGGAACAACGAATATGAAACAACGTTCCTGGAGTTCAAGAAGTACTTGGGATCACCACCACTACTCTCTTGACTAGTGTTGGAAGAAAAG
The DNA here is from genome assembly GCA_949130495.1 of Sambucus nigra. Lineage (NCBI taxonomy): Eukaryota > Viridiplantae > Streptophyta > Magnoliopsida > Dipsacales > Adoxaceae > Sambucus > Sambucus nigra. Next base: position 391,431,972 of record OX422224.1, on the reverse strand, counting down.
TTGTATTTATATCTGGTTGTATTTGAGTCGGTAGTTAGATCTGCCTTGATAAGGGAGGAAAATGGAGTTTAAAAGCTAGTTTATTACTCCAGCAAATCTTTTCGAGAAGCAGAAGTGAGATATCCCAGACTAGAGAAATTAGCACTGGCCTTAATTGAGGCTAGTAGATGAATGAAGCTATATTTTCAAGCCCACACCATAGTGGTATACATTGACATGCCACTATGGCACGCTTTGCATAAGCCAAAGAAATTTAAAAGATTGATGTATTGGGCTGTGGAGTTGGGGGAATATGACCTTGTCTACAAACCAAGGACTGCTTTAAAAGCCTAAGATGTGGCTAATTTTATTGCAGAATTCACTTACCCAGAGGTCCCTAAGAAGCAAGGGAGTCTAATTGAGTAACATGCAAGAGTCGGCAAACCTACTGAAGAGGCGCCCGACTAAATCCAAGCAAGGGAAACTGTAGAAAAAGTTATCACCAACCAACCAGAACCCTCTAGTGGAGTACAGGAGATGAGGAAGAAATATGAGGAGGTGAAAGATAAAATCTTCCATCAAGGGATTTTGACAAACTAAGCCTTTGACGACGATATCCCCATATGGAGTCTGTATGTTGATGGGTCATCTTATGAAATTGAATGTGGAGACAGAATCATTCCCAATGCTCCAGACGAGCTAGACATAGAGTAAGCTCTACAATTCCAATTTTAAGCCTCCAATAATGAGGCAGAGTATGAAGTTATGATTATTGGTTCAAATCTAGCTAAGTCACTGAATGCCAAAAAAGTTATAGTATTAGTGATTCACAAATAGTTGTAAATAAGGTTTTGAGCTTATATGCAGCAAAAGGAGAACTGATGACCAATTATTTTGCAAAAACTTTGGAAATAATTTCCACTTTGCTAGTTATTCAGATGGTCAGAATTCTAAGACTGGAGAATGCCCGAGAAAATGCACTTGCTCGGTTAGCTTCGACAACTAGAACGGAGATTGAAGAATTATTCCTATTGAGTTACTTGTTAATAGGAGCATTGCAGATCTGATGGTAAACTTTATTGCAGTTGATATGGGGCCATCTTGGATGGACCCCATAAGTGTATATATTGAAGAGGGGTTTCTAATAACTAATCTACTTGAAGCTAAGAGGCTGAAATACAAAGATGTAAAAATATGTGCTAGATGGTGGTGTTCTATATTGAAGAGGATTAACTGTTTATCTACAACGATGCGTACATCCAGCTGAAGTCAAGGATTTAATTGAATAATTCAATGAAGGGTCCTGTGGAGCCCATGTAGCAGGAAGAATATTGTTGCAGAGAATTCATACACAAGGATACTACTGGCCAACTCTGCGAGCAGATTGTGCAAATTTTTCCAAGAAGTGTGATAAGTGCCAGTGGTTTTTCAGCATACGCAAGGCTCCACGAGCTTTCCTTACACCATTCATATCCCCTTGGCCCTTTTCTATGTGGGGGATTAACTTGGTCAGGCCTCTGCCGACCACTCGAGGAAGGTTCAAGTACCTAGTTGTAGGTGTTGATTAGTTTACTAAATGGGTGGAAGCTGAACCATTAATCAATATGTCCTACGAAAAGGTTTATCAGTTTATTTGGAAGAGTAGTATATGCAGGTATAGCTTACCCTATGCCTTTATCAAGGATCATGGCACACAATTTGACAACGATGAATTTGATGCTTATTGTGCCCAGTCAAATGTCCTAAAAATCCACTATGTTCCTTGTTATCCTCAAAGAAATGAGCAAATAGAGGTAACTAACAAATTTTTGCTAAATGGGCTGGAGAAAATGTTGGAAAATGCAAAAGGAAATTGAATCAATGAACTGCATTCTATCATGTGGGATTACCGAACAACTTCCAAAACAACTACTGGAGAAACTCCCTACCTATTAGCGTTTGGTACTGAAGCTGTAATTCCTGTCGATCTAGGTTTACCTATGCATTGAGTTCTTAACTTCAATACCCCAGTCAATGATTTGATGAGAAGGATAGATTTAGACATGCTGGAAGAAGTTCGTGAAGATGCAACTTTGAGGAATGAAGTTTAATAACAAAGAACTGCACGTTTCTACAACAAGAGGGTCACGCTGAGCAACTTAAAAGAGGGGGAATATGTTTTGAAGAAAGTGATTCAGAAGAGCAGTAAGCTGGAAGCTAATTGGCATGGGCCTCCCAAGCATATAACGTAATTGAGACTTTGGAAGGGGAAGAATTCAAGAACCCATGGAATGCAGAACACCTGAAGAAGTATTATGAGTAAATGTATTTATGTTGTACTAAGTTCACTTCAAATTTAATGAGAACATGACTTTCCAAAATGGTTATCTTTTTGTTTTCATTTTCGGAGTTCTAGTGCTATTCATTTGCAAACACGATGAAGATCACCAACAAAGTTGGTCGGTATCAACAATGGCCACCAACAAAGTTGGTCGGCATCAATAAAATAACCAATAAAGTTGGTCAATATCAACAAAGGACACCAATAATGTTTCTCGGCATCAATAAAGGCACCAAGAAAGTTGGTTGTCAAACATATTGATGATGCTGGAAATAGCACCACCAGCCAAGGTGTTTGTAAGTTCAAACCAGTGATAACAATGGCAGCATAAGAGTATACTAAATATAAGAGATTAAGGTGAGGAGAAAAGGATGAACACTTGAATATAAGTGGTTCTGTCAATCTGGCATATGTCCACTATGAGTGTGTGAGTAATATCACTGAAATAGGGCACTAATAGCCATTGATACAATCAATTAAGCTTTTTTCTCTCTACTGTGTAAAATGATAGAGTTTAAGCTAGTATTGTAATTTTAGATCCCTTTATAAGATAGAGGATGACCTCTTCTGTATATAGTTCTTAGGGGGTGTAATGTACCGCCCAATCATGCAATGAGCATGTGCATGAAGATCAAACCAGTATGACAATGACACCTGATTGATCTTATGTAGATAATGATGACCTCAATATTTCCTCACGTGAGGGTAATGATTCGGTTATAATTTATTTTCCCACATGTTCAAAATCTTACATGTGCTTGTAAATGCTCAACCCTGTGTCCTTGGCAGATGTAACCTTGACCTGAACGAGTATGAGGATGGTGGAATCAGCTGCAGTTGCTTTCTCTTGTCTCTAATCGTGATGACCTTGGCCAGGAGGGCTGGCCAAGGTTAGGTGTTAGGTAGTTTCAACGTCGGTTGAGGCCGATAATGATGTTTGTAGTTGATTGAGCCCGTGAGACTCTACTGACCTCGGATGATGAAGAGACAAGGTTGGTGTATGAGGGTATGACCTTATGAGAGACGACCTTACTGTTGGTTATCATAAGATTATTGTTAACTCGGATGTGGCTTAGAAAACGTTGATGCTGGAGAAGGACGACCCTTATCTGAATGACCTCGCTAATGATATGTGGGGCTCTTGTGACAAATCGACTATGAGATGTGATGCTCGTCGTCCTAATAGATGAGGGTACATTTTGGTCATATAAATTACCCTTACTCCTTAGTCTTCATTATAGATAGAAGGCCGAGGGATAAAGTATCCTTGGGTCGAGAAGTTGATGAGACGTTCTTTCATATGGTGGATGAGGTCGAGGGTGCTTAGGTCATAAGACCTCTGATGCTTAAATCCTTCTCTGTACTTTACACAAACTGATGGTACCACTGTTGGTCGAACTTAGCTGAGGAGGGGTCTTTTCTGTGATGAGATCGAGATAATAACCTAGTTTTTTATATTGGTCTAAGCCGACATGATGAGTCGGTCTTCTGATAGGATAATTACTGGAAATGAGATTATGGGATGTACTATTAGGAACAAGGTCGAGACTTCCTGCATCGACCCCCAGGCCGAGTCATAATATCTCTATTTGATGATTTTTCAAAGTCGGCCTTGGCTGGGGGGTCCTAAGATTGGACAAGGGTATACTTTAGCATATCAATGATGTTTGTCTCTAACCAAGCCAATAGTTTTAAAAGTATGAGATCACCAAGTTAATGATGTTTTAGATATGAGATTACCAAGTTAATGATGTTTAGCTGAGATATGAGGCCACGAAGTTAATGATGTTAACTCCCATGTAACCAAGTTAATAAGGTTTCAGATATGAGATCACCAAGTTAATAACGTGTGTCTCAGATATGAGGCCACCAAGTTAATGACGTTAACTCTCATGTCACCAAGTTAATGATGTTTCAAATATGAGATCACCAAGTTAATGATGTTTGTCTTAGATATGAGGACCCCAAGTTAATGACGTTAACTCTCATGTCACCAAGTTAATGATGTTTCAGATATGAGATCACCAAGTTAATTATGTGTGTCTCAGAAATAAGGCCACCAAGTTAATGATGTTTCAGATATGATATCACTAAGTTAATGATGTTTCAGATATGAGATCACCAAGTTAATGATGTTTGTCTTAGATATGAGGTCACCAAGTTAATGATGTTAACTCTCATGTCACCAAGTAATGATGTTTCAGATATGAGATCACCAAGTTAATTATGTTTGTCTCAGATATGAGGCCACCAAGTTAATGATGTTAACTCTCATGTCAGAAAGTTAATGATGTTTCAGATATGAGATCACCAAGTTAATGATGTTTGTCTCAGATATGAGGCCACCAAGTTAATCATGTTAACTCTCATGTTACCAAGTTAATGACGTTTGTCGCAGATATGAGGCCACTAAGTTAATGATGTTAACTCTCATGTCACCAAGTTAATGATGTTTCAGATATGAGATCACCGTGTTAATGATGTTTGTCTCAGATATGAGGACACCAAGTTAATTATGTTTACTCTCATGTCCCCAAGTTAATGATGTTTGAGATATGAGATCACCAAGTTAAAGATGTTTGTCTTATATATGAGGCCAGCAAGTTAATGATGTTAACTATCATGTCACCAAGTAAATGATGTTTCAGATATGAGATCAACAAGTTAATGATGTTTGTCTCAGATATGAGGCCACCAAGTTAATGATTTTAGTCTCTACTCATCTCATCCTTGTCCGAGATTAGTATAGCAAAATGATTTTTTAAATTTAGGTTTACCTAATTATAGTGTTAGACCACGTCCCCTCTCGTCGTTTTGAGAGTGTATGGATAAGACGACCCTCATCCATATAATGTCTTTTCGCCGAGAGGAGCATAAAATGATTTTTGAAATTTGATTTCACCAAATTATGGTGTTCTTCCATGTCCCCCCATCATTTTAAGAGTGTATGGAAGAGGTTCGTCTCGTTCATATACTGTCTTTTCTTCGAGAGGGTTTCTCACAAAAATGATGATGCTTTATAGTTTAAGATGAGTTAAAACATGCAATTGAACACGTCTTATGAGAACAATATGATAAAGAGAACATGCAAAAAATTTCATTGACCTTTTATTATAAGACAGATAGCCGATATATATGAGGTAGCGAGTACATTAAAACTCACTTGATAAAGAACACTCGCCCCAGTCTGAGATAGAAGAAGGTCGGATTCGTGGATGAAGAGTTGTTGGACAGTTTCTGTTGAACTTTTAATGTAGTCGACCCTTTGGTGCAACATCCTATGGCAGGAGATCAGGGTCGGCTTCTCTAGAATCTTCGGATTCTTCGTCGGTTGTGTTTGTTTGGACATCTCATCTCGGCTGACCATATTTTTTCTTGGAATCATTATTAGAAACACTTTTTTCAACATACTTTTTGATCTTTCCCTTTTTTAGGAGCTTCTCAATCTCGTCCTTGAGGGTAAAGCATTTGTTAGTTGTATAACCGTGGTCTTCATGAAACTCACACCATTTACTCTTGTCCCTCTTATATGGAGGAGCTCTCAGCTTCTCAGGCCATCTCAAGTATCTATCTTCTTTAATACCATTTAAAATTATATCAGGACTTAATGTGAGTGGAATGTAGTCGATAAATTTGTCATCAGTCGACCTCTTATTCCCGTCCTTATCCTTGGCTTTACGAGACTTGCTTCCACTAGTTTCATCCTCTTCTTTGGAAGCCATGGCTTCCTCGACATTCATGTCCTTACCAGTTGTTACCAACAACTCAGCCATAGATTTTGGAGGGTCTTCAGCAAGCTTCTATAGTATCTTTCCCTTCTGAAGTCCTCCAATGAGAGTTGTGATAGCTATACTCTCTTCGTAATCTTCCACTTCTAGCTTTTCCTTATTAAACCTTGCAATGTAGTCTCTTAGGATGTCATTATTTCCCTGCTTGATGTACAAAAGATGAGTAGTATTATTTTGAGGTCTTACCCCAAAACAGAAGTTGTGAATAAAATGTTCAGCTAAGCCCTTAAAGTTCTCAACAGAGTTCTTTAGAAGATAAGTGAACCAAATATGTGCAGCTCACGTTAAAGTGCTTGAGAAGGCACTTCACCTCATCTCATCTGGGATTTAACAAATGTTTGTTACAGACGGGTACATCTCTATATGATGCACAGGGTTAGAACTACCATAATACTGTAATACCCTGTAATTTTAAATGACTTTTAAAATGGGTTATATTTTAATTAATGGATTAATTGGATTTTATTATTAATTAATTCATTTGGGTTTTATCCGAATTGTGGATATTAAAATGTATAATTCTGAGTATTACTTAAAGATATTTAGGTAATATATGAATGTGATGCTATTGATATGGTTGGGTGATATTAATTCAGTAATTTGGATTTTTAGTCGAACGCGGTATGGGACGTGTCAGGAATAAATTATGAGATTAAAAGGAATTTACTTTCTATCGACCTTATAGTCATTTTGACTGTGTCGTTGCGTCCATAATGTTCGAAATAGTCAGAATAGTCTATTTGGATGTTAATTTTGAGTCTCGGGTCATTTGGAAATGAAAAGACAGCCCAAAAGGGCATTTTGGTCATTTTTACAAGGGGATGAATAGTGATTTCGGATTTTGTCCTATTAGAAGTATTTGGAGATTAAGTGTACGTGGGTTATTCATCTCCTCTACAAAAAATAGAGAAGTCATCTTCCTAGAGAGAGTGAAAGGTTGCTTGGGAAGAGAAGAGTTTACTTGGGAAGGAGAAGAACAAAGACCAAAGGTCACCACCACCAACCACCACCAGAGGTTGACCGAAAAAGGGAGAACCACATGTGATATACTACACCAAAGGATCAGACCTTCATTAGAGGCAAGTGTTTGATAATGGCAATCTAAGTTTGTATATTGTCCATGTTATAATAGTTATTAAAAGAGATGATTTTTCATATTTGGAAGACATAATGGAGTTGTTAAATGGATTTCTGAAAACTCAAATGATATAAGAACTAAAATCATGTTGTAGGTTGATAATAATCCACGAAATAATCATACATCTGTTGAGGAAATTCTGAAAACCATTGTTGTGTTCTTGAGGATATTAGGTTGATAATTTTTCTGGAAAAAGAGGAGATAAACATGCTTTTTAATCCAATCTCTTGATAATTCTAGGATGTTTAAAGTATTATAAATCATTCATATATGTTGATATATCATGCAGTAAGGATTATAAGTCATTTGGGATGTTAATATGAAGGTTTTAATGAACAAAAATGGTGAAACCCGTAGTTGCAGATATGCAAAAAAACCAGGATGTGACCTGAGTGATCGATCGATCGACCCCCTGCCTTCGATCGATCCACCTACCGAGGATGGTTAAAGTTGTTTCTTTTTAATGTTGATTATTATCCCAAAACTTTGGTAGATCTTTGGTGATTATTAATTGGATATTATGGGACTTATATTAGATCAGTAAGCCCTAGATAAGATTTGAATTAATTTGATTGGGATTTAATTGATGAAAATAATGATAATTAAATTAAAGGAATTTCGCTTGATAGATTCAATTGTTGGATTCTAATTGGTATGCATAAGGATTAAATATAGGACCAGTAGGGGTGATTGAATATAACACCTGGGTATCCTTAAGTTTAGAAAAGGGTTCAATCCTAAGTGAAAGAAGATGTGTTTATAAGAGATTGAAACTATCGGTTTTAACCCTAATTAAAGGGAGAGTTTAATTCGTAGTGATTCGGGAGATAAGATGTTATGGACCAGTAGGATATTAGTTATTTCTTACTGAATATACTGTTGAGGAAAACATATTTGAACCTTGAGTAATGATTGATGCTCGGGGATAATTGAATTAAAGAAGTAAAGTTATAATATTGTAATACGTAGGATTTGAGAGATATAATGCTACATATGGGAACTATCTTAGGGTAATGTAAGAACCTTGTTGATATTATATTATAGGTATGATAATGCCTATTTGATTGATTTATGATTATGTGTATGACATACCTAGCTTACTTGCTATCGACGGGAGTTTTGCGCGTGAGAGCAGTCATATCCTGATGAATCCATGGGATCTTTGATTTGTCGCTCGAGAGCATAGGTCTATGAAAGAATTATCGGGGAGTTGATAAGTCCGCTGACTGTGGGAACGTAGGTATGTTCGTGACCCATGGATATGAGAACTATGTTCACCTCCAACTTGTATGTTGTTGTTTGTGGTTCGAGGAATCCTTACCGAACCTTTAGTCCACTATTCGGCGACCAACGATGATGGGACATGATAGCAGAGTAATTCATTGCACCACAGCTGTGACTCGGGGTGTCGTATTATATATATATATATATATATATATATATATATATATATATATATATATATATATATATATATATATATATAATGAATTAAAGTAATGAATGGTTATATTATGGTTAAATTATCTACTGTGTGATAATTGTAGATAACGGTGAATTGAGAAAAGAATTGAAATAAGTTAATGAATATTTGTTGAAGAGATTAATTCATGTTAATGAGAAATGATTCATGTTAATGAGAAATGATTCATATAAATGAGAAATGTAAATGAATGATTATACGATGTATGGTATGGGACATACGGGGTTATGATATGGGAATGAAATCATGTTTTGGAAACTAGAAAAGGGGAACCATTAACTAGGAGGTTAATAGGAAACGTTAAGTGTGCACTCTAGTTGAGAGGTGAGAATAGAAAGTGAGAGTGGGATGCTAACATGTACATAATAAATGCTTTATTGAACTTGTTAAATACTTGTTGTTTTGAAAATCATTTTCACAATTGGGCTCTCACCCGTTTCCTTGCATATTTTCTTTTCTATTGTATCTTCTATATCAGGTGTCCAACAGTAGGGATGCCAACCTTAGATGATATTGACGAGCTATGGAGTTATGGAGTTTTGCTTAGACGCCTATTTTCTTTTGCTTCACAGTATTCTCTTAGTTAGGGCATGTCTCCCAAAGGATTTCAGTTATCACTTTCTATCGGAGTCATATATTATTGTACTTGTGTCATTTAATTACATTTACCATTGTTGGGAATATTTTATTGGTTTATTATGTGGGAATGTTTATTCCAATGGCATTTAAATTCTTTTGTGTTATATGTTCAGTTATAAGTGTTGTAGAATAAAATGTGTTGTGTTATTCTTAAACTAAAATGGATTTGTTGAAATTAAAATTTGGAAATTTTTTAACACCAAATTAATTGGGTATTGGGTGAGTTGTAAATGTTTTCGACAGTGATGCTAAGAATGAGCAAACTGTATATTCTGTTTTAATTTGGTATGGGACTGGCCACACGGTATTTAATTAGGTGGGGTGCTACAAATACTTAGGAGACACCATTGGTGGTTTGAATTTGGCAGGGGTTGGGAAATTCATTTTTCGTGCCACAAATGGGCAGCCCTCAGAGAAGCCTCTTTGTAGTGGGTCTCAACTTTTGATGAGGTTCCCTATCTTCTCTTCAAGATGTTGAATGGATTCATTCCATGGATTTTAAACATCATCTTGGCCTAGGCTGTTCCCATCCACCTCTAAGGGGTGAACTGAGGGTTCCCCATCCGCTGCACACCGTCGGCTATTGACCTCCTCCTGATCCTTATCTCGGCCTTATTCGGGTCAGATATGATGGGGTCGGCCATTTTGAGGCCTATGTTCCCCTTCTTCCCTTTGTGATCCTCCTACACTTCTTGACCTAGATAACCTCTGCCTCAAGTCATTAACTGGGTCGACCCTTTCAAAGGCCGACCCTCTGCTCAAGTGATCAAAAGTTGATCATCTTTATTGGGAACCACCATATCTTCTTCCTCCACAACCTTGTCTTTATTGGGTAGGATGTACACTATTGTTTGAAACCTCATACGGCACCCAACAGTCCTTTGAAGAATCTTCTGCCTCCATATCATCGTACCCTATCCTCAGCGCAAGGGTTTCTTTGCCTCCCCTGACCTAAATGCCTAGATTTAACAACTTCCCTCCTCCATTGAGGGGTAGATTGGTCTTTTTGCGGTGCCTGGGGTGTTCCCCTAGCTTCAGGATGGGGTTGAACAGCTGGCAGAGTAATCATCTCCGGTGAGACCCTAGGTTTCCTCATCTTATTTTGACTGAGCTATGAAAATTGCTCCTTCATCTCTTGATGTATTATAGCCTAAGACCTCAAGGCTGCTGCCACCTCAGCCATTTCGGAATGGGATGGTGCCTGGATGGAACTAGGTCCTCCAGCACCATATGGTGGAGGAGGTGTTGGCAACTCCGGTGCCATATGTTAAAATAAAAGAGATTGTGAAAATGATAGGCTTAATACCTTAAAGGACCTCTTTCAATGGTGAAACAACTCCATGCAAGGGGTGAGGCCTGGTTCACCACCAGAGTCTCCGGTGAGGTTAATTAGAAAAAGAGGAATAGACAGTTTCCCGTTCCCACAAACGATGCCAAAATGATGATACTATAAATAGCACCACCAGTCAAGGTGTTTGTAAGCTCAAACCAGTGTTAATAATGGAAGAACAAGAGTATACTAAATATAAGAGATTGAGGTGAGGTGAAGAGGATGAACACTTGAATGTAAGTGGTTTAGCTAATCTGGCCTACGTCCATTGTGAGTGTGAGTAATATCACTGAAATAGGGCACTAATAGCCATGTATACAATATCTTAAGCTTTTCTCTCTCTACTGTGTAAAATGATAGAGTTTCAACTAGGGTTGTAATTTTGGATCCCTTTACAAGGTAAAGAATGACCTCTATATATAGTGCTTGGGGGTGTAATGTACCCCCCAAGCATGCAATGAGCATGTGCATGAGGATCGAACTAGTATGATAATGACACCTGGATGATCTTATGTAGATAATGATGACCTCAATATTATAGTTCGGTGGATGATTAATATACTTGTTGCATGTAGTATATTATTTATATATATGAGATGAGATATCATATAACGTAACCCTGTATAAAAGGGAAAATAATGAATAAAGTGATATACTCCTTCCGGTAGATTTATATCCGGATTTATATGAATATGGATCATAAGTTGATGAGAACTATTAATATATACATGGGATGGTATAAATGTGGTATGTACTTAAGGCTTAATGGATCCCGATGATCAACATTGTCACGTATTAGTGTATCGGGGGGGGGGGGGTACTTATTTGGATTTCGCTTCGCGAGACACCCCACACACGAACGTAAAGGAATGTTGGGAATGAGGAGAAGCTTAGTCCTTAGTACTCGGATTTTTGGGAATTTTTGAAGATAAGGGAAATACCTTAGTAGGCAGACTAGCTTAACTAGGTTGTTTAAAAAGGTATGCGATAGTTGTGCACTATTAGAAGAAGGGTGAGGGGTATCTCATGGGAGTGCGATACCAATTTAAATATGAGATAAAACATAATTTCCTAAATAAAGTATTTATGCACTTGCAAAATGTGTTCAAAACTAGGGCTCTGACCCGTTTCTATATTTTTCCCCTCTTGTTATATCTATATATATAGGTGTTCAGACACAGAGACGCCTGGATGATGATTCTTTCAAGTCTGACGTTTGTTGCAGCAGCTGTGGATGCAAGCAGGTTTATATTAGACGCTTCTATAATTGAGATCTACATAGGAGGTATTGTAGAAACATTCGGGCTTATGACCCAAGTGTACTCATTTATTCTTTTATCGCCTTTTAGTGCGGCATTCGATTTGGTTGTGTTATTGTACCGAGTGTTCGGTTATTTTATTTTATTTCATTTCAGTTGTTGCATGTAAACTATTGTAATTGTTTTATTTTAATGGTTTGGTTAAAAAGATTAGTTAATTAAAAATTTGATGCCGGCCTAATAGGATATTAGTAATTAAATTTGTTTTCGATAGTGATGCTAAGAATGAACCATATGAGACTCCTGTTTTAATTTGATATAGGAGTGATCGCCCGGTATTTTATTAGGCGGGGTGTCACAGGTGGTATCAAAGCATCAGGTTCTAGTGTCCTTAGGAATCTGTGCGGACGTATTACGCTTTTAGCGTTGCTTTTGAATTGATATAGAGCCTTGTGATTAGGATTATTGATATCCTCTTGTGAGAATTCGTTCTCCTACCATTATGTAAGATTACAATAAATCTTTTGTGCACTCGTTCGGGATTTGTGTGTTGATCGACGAAGGGCGACTAGGGAAGTTTGTTGTGTGCATAACAGGAGGCGAGGCCTAATTAGAGCTGTAGATTAATGTTGGAAATGAGGACCGCGGTAAAGGTCATTTTCCTTATGGCATTGTCGGATTGCTGCAACGACTGCTAAAATATAGTAGTTAAAATTATTAAGAACCATTATACTTGAGAATGGTGCTAAACTTGAATTAACAAGTAGAAGACTCAGACGCTCTTTCTTAGAGTTGGGTATGGAATTACCCATATGCGAAAATTTGAGGAATTTTTTTTTTCACTCGTGAGAGTAATGTTGAAATGGTGGGGACGATAGTCACCATATTTGGGGGAGCATGACGTATTGCTCATAAATTAATTTTACAGATGGATTTTTCCTTAATAAGAATGTGAAATTTGGTGTATTAGATGTTAAGCACGAAATAAAAATGGAGTTTTTATAGATGAACAAAAATTTGGGTTTATGTTAATATAACTCATGGGAAAATTTATGGATTTGTTGGATTGACTTGAAGATTGAAAGGATTTAATCCCTAAACTATGCTAAGAAGTGTTATATGGTGACTTAGAGTGGTTTGGTAACCTTATATTTGGGTTGGAATGAGTTTTGGATTGAATTGGAAGAAGGAAAAATGGGAAGAATAAATTTTTGAGATGAACTGTGCACCTACAGAAATCTCGTTAGAAGTCTGCCCAGGTCATTCGAACGAGACTTCTAACGAGGTTCCAGTAGGTAGTTCGTTCGATGTTGGAAATGTCGTTCGAATGAGAATTCTGGATCTTCTAACGAGATTTCAGAATGACTCTTAAGGCTCGATTTTTGTTCCGAACTTCTCGTAGGCTTATTTAAATGAGTGTTAAGCTTGTACGAATGTCGAGTAACTTAAAATTTATGAGTGAGCGAAGAATATGCACGATTAGCCGAATAATATTATATATATATATATATATATATATATATATATATATATATATATATATATATATATATATATATATATATATATATATATATATATATATATATATATATATACGAGCATATTCAGACGTACATATGTGATATGTTAAATATATATGTGTGTGATTGGTATACTTATATGATACGATTTTTACCGAGTCAGTGTGATAGTCCGACCACTAGTACCCAGGATGATGTGTAATTAATTCCCTAGAAGATGATAGCATTGAGAGACTGCATCCATTCAGTTATAGCTCTGAGGGATGGTTATTATACTTATATAGGGTATGATATATAAGTATGGATATACTTGATGTGTACAGTATAATGTATATATTTATATAAGATGTGAAACATATATATACGGACATAATAAAGAATGGAATGCGAGATAAATTCTGGATGAGCTCGCCTTGATTATATGTTTAGATGGAACTTCGATGAGGAGATGTTCCATTACCATGATTTGAGTGCACGTGGACCTTATAGATATAATTTAAGGTATACGGGAATTATAGTTAAGCTAGGAGTTTAAGCCAGTTGATGTTCGCGCGAAGGACTTACTGTTAGTGCAAGCGTTATGGATGGATCCTTGACATAATTGAGAGTTCTAACCAAATTTTATTGGTAGATGGGATGGGATTATCCCGGTTGTATATTTAAAGCTAACAAGACACTCCATATGTGAACCTTAACGACGTCGGGAGTGGACAGATGTTAGAAAATGCAAGAATGTTGGTTTTGACGATAAGTCACCTAGTGTAGAGGAAACATTATAAAGTGAGAGCCATTTGCTGGCTGTATAATTATATAGAGATATAAGTGCTACGGAAAAGCACTGAAATTTTCCTATCACCGCAAGTATGTGGGTGAGGTAAAATAAAGGAAATTGATTGGAGACAGATATCCAGACTTTAAATAGAAGGCAAATTGAGAGGAAATACATTTTGGGTATGATGTTCATAATACTTTTGTCGAGAGTAGACGCCCTAATTAATTGGACTTTCCATTTGGAAAATATGGAATGACTTTGTGGTAAAAGTACATTAATGGATTAATGAATAGGAGTTAGAACATCCTGTTGGTGTCCCTTAGACCGTTATATCTCGATGACTGACGATGCGAGGGAGTAGTGTAACGGGAGGGTTCCTTGTTTGGATTTTTCTTTGCGAGACGTCCCACGCATGAAATCGAGAAAATGTCGAAAGTCGAGAGAGGTCTTGGACACTAGGGATATAATTAGAATAGTACTCATATTACGTGTGTTAGAAACACCTTCATCTTAGGACCACCACGAAGTAAGGGCAATAAGACTATCGGCATTAATATAGGATGACTATTGTGAGTTAACCACAAGAAGTTCGATGGGATAATCTTGAGAAGCATTGAATTTCCAAGCATCAGGAGAATTAAAATTCAAATTATTCGGGTTAAGGGATACCCAAGTGTTAGTACCAGGCCGATGAAATGATGCCCATTATTTAGAGTGAGTGTAATGTATCAAAACGTTTACAATGGTTGTACAGATATACACGAATGGAAGGGGGAATGAGTACCCTGGTTAGTTAATTTTAAAAAAAAATATCCGAGATAGAAGGACGTAAAAATGAATGTTTAGAGTATATGCCTGAGGGGCAACTATAATCAAGGTTAATATGGTATGAAGAATTTAATGTCGTGTGAGAATGACGAAAATTCAAGCATTTATGTGCAATGAGAGCTAACACACCCGAGATGGGTTAAAAGGCCGTGGAAAGTCATTTAAAAGGCACCTCTTGATGAAAAGAATACCAAATTATTGTGAGAAAGTAGAGAGGAATCTTACTCGAACAAGTTTTGACGAATGGCTTGCACATGAAATTATTATTAGAATACTCCAAGGAAAGAAGGAGTGCATATAGTACCAAATTTTGGGAGAGTAAACTATAATTAATTGTATATATATGGATTTGTGAATATTTCTACTCTGTGAGACTAGTAGATATGGTATTAATAATAAATACATTACACCAAGTCGTCTTAATAAAGGGGTGCAAGATTTGTGTAAATATACAGAGATGAGGAGACTATATATATAGTAGCATATGCCTTGAGATGGCTGGAATATAGTGAGAGACCATTGTGTTAGGCTCTATCAAAATTTGGTTAAACTAGGACGTAATGTATATACCGATCCTAGAGTAGTGGTATAGGCTATATCTGAATTTCGAGGATGAAATTTTGTTGTAAGGGGGGAAGTATGTAATACCCCATACTTTTAAAGATAATTAAATTACACTATGGATGTAATTTGGTAATTTGAAGAACTATTGTGAATAGTAATTCTGGGATTAATGAGTGAAATTAAATAAATTCGATATTGTAAAGTGAATAGTAAATATTAATTTTCGAGTTACAGATTAATATTTACTTGGATTATATTTCGAGATTAAGTATATGTGTGGATTATTTTTATTTCATGTCGCAGTTGGGTAAAGAGACAAAGGAAAATATTTTAAGTTGGAAAACACGCGTATTGAACGTGTTGGGTCAAAATAGTGAATTTTAGTTAAGTGACTCGGATGGAGATTTCGACTTCGCCATTGGGTTCAGAAGGGCCGAGATAGTCAAAATAGATTACTCGGGGATAGTATTTGGGTTCTGGGCATTTTTGGACTAGTAGGGACTCATAAATGAGTACACGAGTCATTTAATAATTGAGTATATACCCAATTTAGGCTTTAAGAGAAAGATAGCCCTCATTATTTCCCAAAATCTGCCCTAAGAGAGAGAAAGAGAAGAGATAAGGGTGAGAAGAAGAAGAAGAAGAAGAAGAAGAAGAAGAAGAAGAGATTTCCGAGAAGAAGAAGAAGAGATTTCCGAGAAAACTCAACCAGATTCGACTCGAGGTCGTCGGATTTCATCCTCCAGGCAAGTGTATACTTGCTTTATTTCATTTTGTGCATTTATTTCATATTATGGTTGGTAAAACCTTAAAATAAATTTGGGGAAATTTGTATAGTAGTTTACATATTGATGTAATGTAGACTCTTAATAATTTCTAGTGTTAAATCCATGTAAATGGAGTGAAGTAATGGATTGAAATGGTTTAAAATGATAAGTTGGGTTTTTATGGTTTTAGGATTTAAATCTAAGGAAAATGATTTAATACCCCAAATTAATTGCTGTGTTAGTTGTAAAACATATATTTGATGTTTATGGAGTTGTTGGATGAGATTAGAAACAACAAAAATGGAGAAAAATGGAGGTTGGGATTTTGGAGAAGATGATAAATAGTAACTCCATATCTTGCGGGGTAAATTCAGACAGGAAGAGGGAAGATTCAGCTCTCGATCAAAATATAAAATTTGTATATCTTTTCAATACGGTCGTGTGAGCGCTGACCGAATATTTTTCTGATTTTTCTTCGAATTGTTATGATTTTTAGAAGATGGCAGTTCCGGGGGAAAATCGTCAACTCGGAAATTGGAAAAATAAATGCTAGAATTGTTTGGAGATAAATATTTGAGGTTCCTAAAAATAGTGTGGGGACTTCTAAATATATTTTTTTAGTAAGGCGTGTACTTTGGGTTAGTTGAAAGTAAAATCCAAGATTTACCCAAATAGGGGTGTTCGTGAGGAATAATACTTAAAGAGATATTTAGGTGTGATTTGAATATTAAATAAGGGAATATGTATTAGGGTAGTGCTTTAATTGTCTGGCGGCTTATATTATTGCGAATGAGAATGTTCGAGGTTATTGTCTATCGTTATAAGAGTTTGAAAATTTTAGCCATAGTAGATTGAGAAGGGATATAAATAATATATATACGATGTCGTTAAAGTATATATATTATGAGATGAATGAATATATCGGGGTTGTTGATATTATTATTGTGCGGTGAGAAAAGCTCGGAAATAAAATATTGGGGATTCGTAAAAAATTGATAAATGCGTAGGATATTCGAGATGTAAATATACTACATAGGGAATTTATTATACGGGTTGTGCGTATGCCCGGATGTTAATGTATACGTGGGTTAAATAATTATCTATGGGGATTTATGTATAGGTGAGAGAAATACCTATCATTATAATATGGTTGTGTGAATACATAATTGATGGTATATTTATATAGGTGGAATGTGTACCTATATGATTATTTATTATGTGTATGACATACCTACCATACTTGATATCATGGGAGGTTGGCGCTCGGAAGAGGACAATCTTATCCTGTGTTGCCTTCGGGGGGATTTTAGATTTGGTACCTCAAGAACATAGGGTTGTGAAAGGCTTATTTGTGAGTTGATAAGTCTGCTGCTTATGGGAGCGTAGGTATGTGCGTGACCCGTAGGTACATGAACTATGTTCGCCTCCAATACGTGTGATTATTATTGTTACAGTTCCTGAGTGATGTGGAACAGGAAATCCTTTTTGTATGAGATGTACTTGGATTTGGATAGCAGAGTATGTGGGCACCACTTTTAAGCATATGGGTGCCGGATATGGATATATGTATTGAGATTAAAATATATGTGTACTAGAGATAATCCATAGTTGCTTAATATTATAGATCGGTGGATGATTAATATACTTGTTGCATATAGTATATTATTTATATATATGAGATGAGATATCATATAACGTAACCCTGTATAAAAGGGAAAATAATGAATAAAGTGATATACTCCTTCCGGTAGATTTATATCCGGATTTATATGAATATGGATCATAAGTTAATGAGAACTATTAATATATATTTATGGGATGGTATAAATGTAGTATGTACATAAGGCTTAATGGATCCCGATGATCAACATTGTCACGTAGTAGTGTATCGGAGGGGTTCCTTATTTGGATTTCGCTTCGCGAGACACCCCACACACGAACGTCAAGTAATGCTGGGAATGGGGAGAAGCTTAGTCCTTAGTACTCAGATTTTTGGGGATTTTTAAAGATAATGGAAATACCTTAGTAGGCAGGGTAGCTTAACTAGGTTGTTTAAAAAGGTATGCGATAGTTGTGCACTATTAGAAGAGGGGGGAGGGGTATCTCATGGGAGTGCGATACCAATATATATATTAGATAAAACATAATTTCCTAAATAAAGTATTTATAGACTTGCAAAATGTTTTCACAACTCGGGCTCTGACCCGTTTCTATATTTTTTCCCTCTTGTTATATCTATATATATAGGTGTTCAGACACAGGGACGCCAGTATGATGATTCTTTCAAGTCTGACGTTTGCTGCAGCAGCTGTGGATGCAAGCAGGTTTATATTAGACGCTTCTATCATTGAGATCTAGATAGGAGGTATTGTAGAAACATTTGGGCTTATGGCCCAACTGTACTCATTTATTCTTTTATCGCCTTTTAGTGTGGCATTCGATTTGGTTGTATTATTGTACCGAGTGTTCGGTAATTTTATTTTATTTCATTTCAGTTGTGGCATGTAAACTATTGTAATTGTTTTATTGGAATGATTTGGTTAAAAAGATTAGTTAATTAAAAATTTGACACCGGCCTAATAGGATATTAGTAATTAAATTGATTTTAGACACTGATGCTAAGAATGAACCATATGAGGCTCCTGTTTTAATTTTATAAAGGAGTGATCGCCCGGTATTTTATTTGGCGGCTATCACAACGACCTTACTGATGATTGTCATAAGCTTATTGCCAACTCGACTATGGCTGAGATGACGTTGATGCTGGAGAAGGACGAGGTCGAGGCAAAATGTGATGATCTATGAGGCTGAGTTGTTTTATAAGAGTTATGAGATTGAGGATGAGGCCAACGTCTTCTGTTCTGAACCTTATCTGAACGACCCTGCCAATGATTAGCTATGGTCGACCCTACTGAGGATGAACCTTATCTGGACGACCCTGCCAGTGATTAAGTCATGGCCTACCCTACTGAGGCCGACCCTTATCTGGACGACCCTACTGAGGATTAAGCCATGGACAACCCTGATGAGGCTAACCCTTATCTAGATGACCCTGCCAATGATTATGCCGTGGCTGACCCTACTAAGGCCAACCCTTATCTGGACCACCCTGCCAAGGATTAATCCATGGTTGACCCTACTGAGGTCGACCCTTATCTAGATGACCCTGTTGAGGATTTATCCATGGCCGACCCTGCTAAGGATTTAGCCATGACCTACCCTAGTAAGGCCGACCCTTATCTGGTTGACCCCGCTAATGATATGTTAGGCTCTTATGACGATCAGCTGTGAGATGTGATGTCCATCGTCTTAAGAGACGAGGGTACATTTTGGTCATATAACATATAAAACCACACAAGGAAAAATTTTAAGTCCCAAATTTTTGGTTAACGAAGACCTGGGTGAATAATTTTCATCTAAACTGGGATAAAAGATGGACAAATGTTCCACTCATGCCTGGGAACCAAGGTAACTAATGTAATTACCATAAAATTTAGGTACATTAGTATAACCATGGTGAAACATTTGTAATTGGTATAAATAAAGGATAATCCTAAGGATATCAATAGAACCGATGAAAAACTAGAGATTAACTAAAAAAGTTGATCCATTCATAGTTAAAGACTAAGAAAACATTTAAAGATTGACTAAAAGTTGATCCATTCGAAAAATAAGCTTTTAATTAAAATTAAATGATTACATATCTTTGCTTAAAAATGCAAAAGAAAAATACAAAGCCTAATTCTACTAGGCGCTTTCCTTCAGCCTTAAAGACAGGATTCCTGTCAGTTGGAGGATCATCCAAAGTAAAAGGAGAGTTGATGAAGTTATAATCCTGAACCACCCTGGTATTGTTGCTACTAGGACGATCAAGAAGATGAGGAGGACAGACGATCTCTAGTTCATCATGTAGCTGGTAATATCCCAAGTACTTGGAAATTAAGCATTGGGGAATACAGTGAACAGGAATTCAATTAACATCTAAACTGAATGGAGGATTGTTAAGCTGCAGCAATCCCGGATCATTCTAATCCTATAGACGGTTGTTAACATCCACTTTCATCACAGTTAAAGCGTTTATTTAACCCCATTTGTAAAATTCGTTCTGGGCCTATTGAAGTATATCGTTAAAATGTCCCAAAGATTCATTATACCCATCCATCCAAACTTTTTTGCTGCTTATGGAATTAAAAGGTTAATTTATCAACTTGTTATTCCAGCTTCTTCAATACCCCATCCTTAACCTCTAACTGAGAAGATTGAGTGGATAGTTATTCAGATAACGTCTGCAGCTTTTGGGATATCTCGGCAATAGCTCAGTATTTTGCTTTTAATTGTGAAGCTTGATTGGCAAGGGCCTATTGGGTCCTAATTTCCTCTGTGGTTCCTCGGTCAGGCCTATTTCTAGCTTGGGAGGAAGAGGTAGATTTAATGTTTTTCAAGGCCTCCAATTCAACTCTTAATGTTGCATTCTCAGCTTCTAAAAATGAATAACCTTCATCAGTAGTAGCAACAACAATTTCAGAGGCAGACTTCAGAAGATTCACTTCATCCCTCAACTTATTATTCTCCTCTTCTAGGAGTGGAAATAGTCCTAGTTTCTTCAAATTCAAGATTAAGAAAAACTTCATTTTTTATTATAAACAGAGATAAAATTATCAAAACCCCAACCTACACTTAAGCTTTGATATTTATGCTCATAGCTCTGGGGCAACAACGTAGTGGATTATTTATACTATTCTTGAAGTTCTTCTATCATTTCATAGTAGGCAACATTATTTGCTAATGCTCGATTAAGTCATTACTTCAACTACTTATAGGATTCTTTAACCTTATATAATACGTCATCATCGAGCAACTGAGTGATTTCTTATTCGGATAAGTCCGTTTGACCAGCTTTGAAAAAAGCATTGCACTTCCTCAGTAGCTTGATATCATGGGAAGATAGTTGTTCCATTTTCGCTGTAAACTGGAACGAAGAAATAGCCACTAATCAACAATAAGGAGGGAGAATAGGTATAATCAACAGGAGATAAAAATGAACAAAAAAAGTTCTTTTATTAATAACAAAGAGTTCAAGTACAATTAAAATAAAGAAAAAACAACAACAGAAGAAAAAGGGGAAATTTTGAACAACTTTACACCTTCTCCCTATCATTTTCAGCCTTCTTATTCTGCTCAAAATAAGGGACTACAAGTTGGAGTTCTCAGTTTTCTTAATCGTAGGAAGAGAAGACTCATGGATTTTAGGTTGTTTGGTAATAGACTCAACCACAAATGAAGACTCTTCAGAAGCAACTTCATATTCAACCTCATCCTCTATGATTGAGGAGGACCATGAATATACCTCTGAAAAAGTTCAGAGTCTTCAGTTGTGTTCAACTCTTGAAGGGAAGCAACCCAACCATCGCTTAAATATTTTTTCTTTACATACTCAATCTGAGCAGAAGCAGCAGAAATGGCTTTTTTCCAGCCCTTGTCCCAACTAGCACTAAAGGAAGCATTCACAATAGAATATCTCTTAGATTTCGTAGATGATACAAGCTCTTCGGTAGCCTTTGCCCTGTGATCAGCTTCATCTACCCTGTGCTCAGTTTCCTCTTTCTTGCGCTTAACTTCCTCTTTCTGGAGCCTAGCTTCCTTAGCCATTCGCTCAGCTTCAAGGGCGTTACCATCAGACATCTGTCGAGCAGTCTCAGGTGTCTTTAGTTTCTCTGCGCAAGTACTCTTCTCAGTCTCCAAGTCCTGCTGAGATTAGAGCAGAGATTTCTTCAAGCCAACTAAGGCTTCCTCCACCTCATTTGAAGAAGAAGAAGAAGCTTTAATTGCATCATCCTTCTCCAGTATATTATTAAAGTGTAGTAAGAACTACAAAAGAGGAAGATCAAACTGAGTATATGAGAAATATACAAGATAACCAAACCAAAAAAATGGAAATTACTTGTTGAAGAAAGGTTCTGAGAAGCTAATTCAGAAACCCTCCTTTTAGGGAGCATGACATCCACCCCTTTGCAGTTTGGAAGAGTACCAGGCTTGATCAACCTCCTGGCCAAACCAGGAGTAATAGCTGTTGGGGGAATAACATCAGAAGAGGGTAAATCAACCAAGGATAGTTGATCGATCACTTGGTCGACTTTCTTCTCTACAAGCCCTTCCCTAACTCTCCTTAGAGTAACATCAACCTCTTTGGGATCTACACACTTAGGAGCTTTGGGTGTGGATCTTTAGGGACTGGGTCCTTAGGGGTTGGGAGTTTTAAAACATCCCTTATTTTCTTCTTGGCTCCTTCAACAGATGATTGGGAGCCAAAAACACTACTGATATAAAGGTCAGGAAACTTCCTTTTCCTTATAATTTCAGACAGAGGAGTATCAAAATCATTAGAAACCTCTTGGTCAAGATCAATTACTAGAGAAGGAGATGAGTTAGGTCTGGTAATAAAAGAATAAATAGTGTTTTCATACTGGAGCAGATAGGAGGTAGACCTAACATTCTCTTTATCAACTACCTTATGAAGACCCTAGATAAACTTCAATTCTCTCAAATTTACTTCACTCTCTTTGGGGAACTTTCTTTTTTGCTCAAATACAAATAAATTTATAAACAGTCAGTATGACATTTTATCAAACATAAATAGGGAAAATTTACTAAAACATAAAACAACATATTCCGTTGCTAAAGAGCGGACATCTAAGTCATTGATATTTAGCGCCTCCAACTAAAGGGTCGTGTTGCCAATTTTTTACAACTACCATGTGATAAAATAATTCCAATTAGAATCGGGGAGATTAACTAATAAATCTTTACTAACAACTCTAGTTTTCAAATAAAAGTTGGTATCACTAGTTACCCATCTGTAACAAAACATTATTTCTGGAATCCCTATATGGGTTCCATAGATTTAATTTAACCTATAAACACCATTTACAACTCTCCATGTGTTAGGAGCCACTCTTGCAGGTACAATGTCAAAATATTGACAAAACTCCAGACATAGGGGATTGTGAGGAAATGTCAACCCACATTCAGTAATAAAGATGGAAAGGAAGCAATGGCCCTCAGCAAGAGAGAAAAAATAAGAAGGAAAAGTGGGTTGTTCTAGTACAACCCAAGATGGAATATTAAAATCAATTCTAAACTTATTAAGTGACTCAATAGAGTAAACCATGATGAAGAAAACAAAGAAGAAGATATAAAAAATTCTTACAAAAATTTAAGGATTCAGCAAGAATTGAAGACAAGAAAGAAAAAGATCGCGTAAAAGTTCAAAGAACACAGCAGTAGAATCAAAAGTAAGAGTTAGAAAATGATCAAAGTTTTACCCCTCTTTTTGTAAGAAGCGTCGGAAACTGGGAAAAGTAATGATTAAAGAGAACGAAGGTTGGGTTTACGATGGCTGACAAGGGAAAAGACGAAGATACCACAGAAATATTCACTAAAAATTTGAAATATTTATAAAATTTCCATTCGCGCTCAAAACTGTCCATCAAGTGGGTAAATTTCACATGTTTGGAAGGTGTGCAGCCAACCAAATACCCCAAACTACTGGTGAAGCATAATATTCCACACTTTCGCATCAACTCCAAGTATGAAACATTAGAGGCTTCTGTTGATACCAAAATCTACCACCCTATGTGGACCAATTACAAGCCAGCACGTGTCCTCTAATGTGGCACAAGTCCAAGTCAGCCTATTACAAAAACCCGACCAATAGGGAAGCTCGACAAATAACCTCTATTACTAAGAAAGCAACAACGATCTTACAACCTGTATTGCTAATGAAGTGATAGCCTTCATATATTTAATTCTCATTATGTATTAATGTTAGGGGTGCACACGGTTCGGTTTGGGTCGGTTTTGGTACTAATTCGAGAATCGAACCGAGTTGGGTCGGTTTTGAATTTTTGGCACCGTAACCGAACCGATAATTATGCAGAACCGAACCAAAATGAACCAACAGTTCTCGGATCCGATCGGATCGGTTTTTGGTTCCAAAGTCCTATTTCAAACTTAATAAAATATTAAGATTAATGTATTTCATAAATAATTTTTTTAAGTTCAAAATTAATTTTAATCCTCAATAACATAAGTTTATAACTCAGGTAATCACAAAAATATAAATTACAAGTGTTAAATATATAAAATAAATATATATGTAATTATAAATCGGTTCGGTTCGGGATTGGATCGGTTTTCGGATCGGATTGGATTTTTTTCCCAGGAACCGAGAACCGAACCGAAGTATCATTTTTTTTTTGAACCAGAACCGAACCATTGAGCCAAAAAACCGATCCAAACCGAACCATTACAGTCAGTTTGGTTTGGTTTGGTTTGGTTTATCGGATTTTCGGTTTCGTTGTGCACCCCTAATTAATGTAATTGTGTACCAAATGAAGGCATTCCATCCTTTCGCATGACAACTGTTAAGACCCCTCTTGGGCTATAAATACATTTTATCACCCTCACTGTAAGGGATCGAAAAAATAACTCAAGGAAATCAATACAGAACAGTGGACGTAGGCTATTCCTTTGAGCCGAACCACTTTAAAATTTCTTATGTCTTGTTTGTTTTACTTATTTTATTTGTGATCTATAATTAGGCCTAGTCTAGTTTTTTGCATCAACAAATGGTTTATAAATAAATCTTGGGATGATATCAAATGATAGCATAGATTTAATGAATAACCCTAAAAAAGAGTGGTTCTTATCATGAATTGATGAAAAGATATGATCTTGAAAACTAGGAATTTCTCATTCTATAATTTTTGACATAATATTACTCTTATGATTTACACTAGGAATTAGGTGTTATTCTCATGTAAAAACTATTGGTAGATGATATAAAACCATTTAATGATCATATATGGGGAGGTTCTAATAATTTTTGGGTGCTAAATAATGAGTTATGTATGGAGAAAACTTATCAAATTCATCTAAAATAGTAGCCTCCCCGAAGCTGCCTAAACCTACTGGTGAACTGGTTCGGACCTGGGGGCGAACTGATTCTGATGCCCTGTTCACCCCAGGTTAGTTAGTTTGTATTTTGGGTTAGCCGTCTGGGGTACCGATGAATTAACTAGTGAAGAAATAT
Organism: Sambucus nigra; assembly: GCA_949130495.1. Lineage (NCBI taxonomy): Eukaryota > Viridiplantae > Streptophyta > Magnoliopsida > Dipsacales > Adoxaceae > Sambucus > Sambucus nigra. The sequence continues at coordinate 391,406,491 of OX422224.1, read as the reverse complement.
TAATTCAACACTTTTGGAATATGGTTAGGGTTAAAATATATCCATTTAGGCTAGTCAGGAATTTTGAGAAAATTGGTAGGATAATGTAATCATTGGGTTAGTTGGGAATATGATCTGGGATACATGAACATGGGAGTTACGGTAGGACTCGGGAAGGCTGGTGATTATATAAATAATTTGTAGAAATTCAATTATGAGGAAATACTATTTGAAATAAATAAATTTGTATGTAATGAGGAGGTTGGTAAACACTTAAATTAATTAGGGGTAAATTATGGAAATATTGGGACTATTATTTAACTACCGAAACTAAATAATTAACGACATGGTTAATTAAATGGGAAATATTGATGGGCAAATCAATAATATATCATGGGGTAATTGTAGAGTAATATATATATATATATATATCAAGTGGTTTAGATATGTAATCATTTATTTGTGTGGAACATACCGATATTTGTGGATGATCCTATTAGTTGGGGTTGTGCGCGTTTGGGATCGGAGCACACGTGAGCATAGGATGGGTTGGGCGTAGTGTATGCCATATTTTATGTACTTGTGGCGTCGCCACTTATTGGATTTAAGTGTTGATGCTGGGATCCATATAACACCGCTTGGGATGGGTCGTGCAATGGTGTAACTGAGTGGGTACCACCCCATTTGCTTATGTATTATGTTGTTTGTGGTGGATAGGAGATTTTCTCGGGCTTACTGATAGAGCAAGAACGATATGCTATTGGTAGATGCTGTAGTGCCGCATATATATAAGTACATATATAGAAATTAATGGAATGATAAATTATTATGTCACTGTTATGGGTAGTTTGACTGGGTTATTCAAAAAATTGTAATACAAATGTAGACAATTATGTTCCAGCACGTAAATTATGCTAGGCACATTACATGTTTAATAATGCTCTTCTTATCTATATTGATTTTTGGATTTAGGGATTGGATACAATTAGTATTGCACCTAGGTTAGAGGTGAAAGAATTATCTCATGCTATTGTCGATGGGAGACTCATATTTAAATTAACAGTAATCTTGCATTTCAACTTCAGTAAGTTAATTCTAGAACACTTTAGGGTAGTTACACAAATTATAAATGTTCCCACCACGTTTTCTTAGACATGGATAGTGGCCAGACTTGATGTCGGTCACTTCTTCTCGAAGATCGATTTATTGATTCTAGTTTAGGTTGGTACTTCGTCCTATCTTTATTTATTTTGGATTAATAGATGGGCATAAGCCTGAAGTCATTTGGTTTATTGGCATAGACATTATGTTCATGTTGGTTTTTATTTTATTGGATGTGGATGTCAAATTCATTATTTCTTCTTGTTATTTAATTTAATCTAGTTTTAAATTAAAATGTGGTTTATTATTTGAATGTTTAGTATGATTGATTCTAATAATGATATAAATTATCAAGCATTCCCCATCTTCGGCGCATCGTGCCTGGCCAACCCTTACGTGAGAAAATGGGGGTTGTTACAATTGGTATCGGAGCTCGATTCTAATGTCCTTAGGATTTGTGTAACACTCATTGCATTATGCATTGTGGTCTTTGATGTATATTGCCCTATGTTTAGGATTCATTATATTCTTTACGATACCTTACTAATACAAATTTCGTTTACTTTCACATGGCAACCGGTATGACAGACAGACCAAGATGTGTCACCACGTTAACTACAGATGAGAGGGCTCAGTAGGATCCACAATAGCAACCACCGCCACCAGTAGCCCCACCTATGGTTAGACTGGCAGTGATTCCCACTATCGTATCTTCGGTAGCGTCAACCACGATGGCAGTAATGTTAAGGCATTTTCCACCACTGTGGCCTCAACAACACCCACCACCACCACCACCACAGAAGCCAGTGCTACCAATCCAGATGCCTGGATTGATTTGGGACAAATCTAGGGAGGCCTTCACTAAGGTCCAACCACCAAATTGTTTTGGAAGTTCTGACTTTTTACTGACAAGCCAATAGAAGAGGAACATTCAATGTCACTTTAGGATGGTGGAGTGTACGCCAATTTAGAGGTAGATGTTGTCCTCATTTCGACTTGTACAGGAAGCCTTTCAGTGCAGGTAGTATGACACTTCGAAAGCAAAGAGGGATAGTTTGACCATAGAGGATTTCTAGGAGAAATTTGAGGGGAAGTACTTTCCTTTGCAGATGCAATCAGAATTACAAAGGAAATTCATGGACCTCAAGCAATAGGATCACATTGTGGTAGAATACAAGGAAGGGTTTTTTCTTTATCAAAATAACGAGGAATCTCATTTGGTTCATTCTTAGCATCATTGCCAAAAACTTTTTAAGTTACTAATCACCTATGTCAAAATTCGCTGGTGCAAAATTTTATCTTTCAATAGTAACACAACATGCGGAACATAAATAAAATAACCAAACCATCCACATAATAAATATAGTCCTAAATACACACATGATAGATAGATAGATAAATAGACAAATAATATGGAATAAACCATCGTTTCCCGAAACAAAATCCAACTATGAGTATACAGAAATAAACTGAACCCACACATAGTCTAATAAATAAAACTGAAATATTGAATCTCCTAATGGGAAACATGCCGAAATGGAATACTGAAATGCAACTCCTAATCTAGGAAAGAATAACTGAAGCATCTAACTCAATCCTCCATCCCTCCATAAGTGTTGTAGCTACACATCCCTATAATGAATCATCAAGTGGGCTGTCACTGTGGCTGGACACCAAAAATGTTTTGGAAAATATTTTTGCACACCTATCGCTTGCCTCCTAACTCAACTAGTTAAGCTACCCCACCTAACTAGTATTGTTACTCTTTTTTCTATCATGCTACTCTAACCCACGTATTTGTTACTTTGATTTATAAATTATTATACTCATTAAATTATTTAATCATTTCAACTATAATTAATCATATAACATTCACTCTAGTTATATATGAAATGCCCTCACACTTTATGTATTTATCCCATATATAATTATTTAGTCGTATTATATACATGCTAGTATACTATAACAATCCCTACATGATAGGTATAATAACTACCATCTTGAGTAATAACTCCCCAGAAGCTTTCTCTAAAATGCTATATCCCCGGCTATATTTCATCCAACCCAGATACTATAAGATGGTTACTCTCACTTAATTAGGTATTAAAAATCGTAAGCGTAGTTGAGGCGATCATAGTTCCTCGAGAGTGAAACCGAATAATACCCAAGATGTCTCACCAAGAAAAGAAATCACAAAAATAAATAAATACCGGACACCATGACCTGGGGATTATACTCTCCCTGCATTCATTAGCCAGGGGATTCACCCACATCACGCAACCTCCTATGATAGCACTAGAGGGGAATGTATTCACATACATATCTAACACCGATATTTATAAAGCACACAGGTCTATATATATATATATATCGGGATAAATCATTCCTAATTCTCATAGCACTAGCCCATAATACCTGAGTCTATTTCCCCGACTCTTAATTCATTTAATTTCACTTCCATTAAATAATTTAACGTATCTCCACTTGTTAAAATACTCGGACTCACCCAATCGGCATGTATTAAGATATTAACGAATTTGTTTCACGTTATTCATTTTTTAAGTTTCTCACCACTTCCCACGTTTCTATACACAAATACATTCACCCATAATCCCTAGGTAATAAGCCCCCTCTTTATTTTTCACGAAATAAAAAAACCAAGAATAAACCCCAATGAAATTAGAGCTTAGAAATTAAATAAGCAAAATTGCCTGAAATTAGTTGTCATCAATCGATCAATCCTACTACGCAGGCAACGTCTTTCAAAAAGGTTCTTCCTCCATTGTCACACAAACCTTCATCAAATCAACCCAAATCTCAATGAAAACATACCCAACATTTAGTGCATGCTTCAAACAGTTTCTAATCACCATAAGCATCGTCAAACATCAAAGGTTTCGACTTTAATCAATTAATTTAGGAATTGAGTTTCCTCGGTTTTATTTAATCTTTTCAATTAATTTGATCATATAATCCAAATTACACGAAATTGAGTAATGGGTTTCATCTCTAAATATGATTCCAACAACATATGATAGTACCTCATCATCAATTGAACATCAATTTTACATCTAATGCCCAAATCTATAAAAACCTATTTTAACATGTGACAACCCTCCCAAAAACGGATTTATCTACACCTACCATGATATAACCATGAGTTTTTGCAATTAAAATAAGGACCAAGATAATCACTTGCCCTTCTAGGTTCGTAGGGTCTAATTACACATTGTAGAAGATGGATTGATGATCGCACACCCAATTCCTCTTCGAAATTGGCTCCTAAAGTTCCCATATTTTCTTCCTTCTTTCTTCTCTACAATTATAAGGTTTAGATTATGCACAAATGGTACCCCAAACTCTCAAACTTAGGTTTAATATTCCTAATCCCAAAATTAGGCCAACATGTTAAGCCCAAATGACCTAAACACCCCTGTGAGGGCTCGGTTATAACAAAAAAGGCTTCAGGACCCAAATATTACCCTCGGGTACTCTATTTGTACTATATCGACCTATTCAAAATCAATCATGACATCGAAATTGCCATCCTAGTCACTCTATAATAATTTAGTATCTCGACCTCATATAGTCTACACGCGACTCCTGGTTGAGATAAAATAATGCCACATCACTATCACTCACTATGACATAAAATATTTTTTGCTATTCACTTAGTAATTTTATTCCATAATTATTAACCATTATCTCTCCTGATTATTATTTTAACAAACAAAAAATAATGAATTTATTTAAATTACACCACATGTGTAATTTAAAAATATACCAATTAATTAAATTATAAATACTCAGAAATACGGGGTCTTACACACTTCCTCCCTTACAAAGGAATTTGTCCCTTGAAATTAGGACGTACATGTAGTGAATAACAATAGCTACGGCTCTCTCATGCCATCCTTCTGCTCCCAAGTCGACTCGTCAATATTATGGTCCCCGCACTGAACTCGAACCAATTGTACCACCTTAGACCGCAACTTACGCTCACTACGATCATATATATCCATTGCTCGCTCCTCCTGTACCTCTTCAATGATGACACGTGGAACATGTAGTGAATCCATTGTAAGTGCTCTGGTAAGCCCAACCTATACGTAACTAGTACCACCATCTCAATGATCGAAAAGGGTCCCATATACCTCGACGCTAGATTTCTTTTATTTCCTGACCTCATGACATCCTTCATTGGAGACACCCGTACCAAGACCTAGTCACCAATCTCCAACTTGATGTGCCTCCTATCTATATTTACGTAACTATTCTTCTTGTCCTGAGCTATAGGAATAAGTCCCCAAATGAACTCAACCTTGGCAGTAGTATCATGAATCATCTTTGGTCCCGACTCCCCATCTCTAACTAGTAAGTGAGCAAACGAAAAGGTCATCCATACAATGCCTCAAATGGTGTCAGGCCGATGGTAAACTAGTAGGGTTATTATACGTAAACTCCATCAAAGGAAGGTACTTCTCCCATCCACCCCCGAAGTCAAGTATGCACATCCTCAGCATATCCTTTAGTATATGATTAACTCTCTCCATCTTCCCATATGCATGTCGGTTATACGATGTAGTCAATAGTAAATTTTTCCCCATATCCTCTTGTAAACTCTGCCAAAAATGGGACACAAAGTTCTTATCCCGATCGGACACAATATTTATCGAAACCCCATGAAGCCTCACTATCTCTGCAATGAACAGTTTTGCATACTGACTTATCTCATAATCCGTATGAATCGGTAGAAAATGGTCAGCCTTAGTCAATCGATCCACTATTATCCAAATGGAGTCACGACCTCTCTACGTTGTCGGTAACTTGATAATAAAACCCATGGAAATTCTCTCCCATTTCCACACTGGAATCTCTAGTGGGTTCAATATCCCCGATGGTCTTTGGTGGTATACCCTTACTAACTAGAAGGTAGCACACTTAGTAAAAAACTCCACTATGTCTCTCTTCATCCTCGACCGTAAATAATGCCTACGCATATCCTAGTACATCTTATCCTCATCGGGATGTACCGTAAATATGGACCCATGAGGCTCTAACATCATTGCATGTCTTAAATCATCAACCTCAGGAACCACTAATTTCCCATTGAGTGCAAGCCTCCCTCGAGGCTGAATAAAAATGACTCTTCCCCCTCTGCTAATAACTGGCGAACCCTGTCCTGGAAAAATCGATCCCCTGCCTGAGCTTTCACCACCTGCATTACAATCTCAGGAGTGATAACTAAAATGGACATAAAATCTCTAGAGACCTCGTCTTCATTTCGAAGCTCCTTCCACTTTGCCTTCCAAACCTCTACTAATCTCCCCAGTAGGCTGTCGGATCAATGCTTCTGCCACCACATTACCCTTCCTGTGATGATACTGAATATCAAAGTGGTAATCCTTCCCAAACTACAGCCATCTCATCTACCTTAAATTAAAATCTTTCTGCATGAATAGATACTAAAGTGATTTATGGTCCCTGAATAAGGTAAACTACTCCATCAGAAGAAAATCCCTTCAAATCCCAAGGAAAACATGAATGCTACTAACTAAAGGTCATTTGAGGGGTAATTCATGTCGTGAGTCTTAAGCTTGCGAGATGCATAAGTTATACCCTTCTCCTACTTATTGTGTACTCCCCCAAGTCCCTACAAGGATGCATGTATAAAAACATGATACTTCATTCCTCCCCTAGGCAATGAAAGAACAAGTACAAAAGTCAACTTCTCCTTTAGATCATCGAAGCCTAACTGACAATGGTCGTCCCAAAAAAATGGCACCCCTTTGTGAATCGGGTTCGTCAAAGGACCCTTAATCTCAGAAAAACCCTTAAGGAAATAACCCTAGTATTCGACCAACCCTAAAAAACTACGAAGTTTAATTGGTCTCGTGGGTTGTCTCCACTCCCTCACCGCCATACCTTACTCGGATCAACAATAATACCCCCGTCGGACACAGTGTGGCCTATAAACTAAACCTCTTGTAGCCAAAATCCACACTTCTCAAATTTGGTGTACAACTGATGGTCTCGTAGCGTCAGCAGAACCATACACGGATGCTTTACGTGATCATCCTCTAAACAAGAGTAAACCAAAATATCTTCTATGAATACACTCACGAATTGGTCAAGGAACTCTTTGAAAACTCGGTTCATATGATCCACGAACACTGCCATCGCATTAGTGAGCCCAAATGGCATCACCCTGAACTCATACGATCCGTAATGCATCAGGAAAGTATTTTTCACAACGTCCTCTTTGAGAATGCGCAATTGACGATATCCCGATCTCATATCTATCTTGGAGAAGTATGATTGTGGACGATATCCCGATCTCATATCTATCTAGGAGAAGTATGTTTGTCCTCTCAACTAGTCAAGTAAGTGATCAATTCAAGGAAACATATATTTATTCTATATCGTGACCTTGTTCAACTCTATGTAATAAATACACAAGCTAAGCGACGCATCCCACTTCTTGACTAACAACATTGGGGCACCCCACGGCGTTGTACTCTGACGAATGAAACTCTGACCCGAAAGATGCATAATCTTCTCCCTTTACTCCTGCATCTCTAAAGGATCCATATGATAAGGCACTCGAGCAATTGGCCTCGTACCTGATGCTAAGTCTATGACGAACTCAATCTCCCGATTGGGCGGTAGCCGGAGTATCTCTTAGAACACATCCTATAACTCCCTCACTACAGGAGTCGAATCTAATGAGAAAACTACATGTTGTGAGGTATCCTCCTCAATGTAATATAGGTGAGTGCTTGACCCTCTCTTAGGTAGAGGTATCATCACTAGTAACACCTCATGTCCCAGAATAGAGAACACTATTGTTCTCCCGAAACAATCTATCATCGCCCTATAACCAGCTAACCAATTGTGACACCCTGCCTAATTACATACCGGCCGATCACTCCCTTATTTAATTAAAATCAAGGTGAACAGTTGGTTCATTCTTAGCATCACTGTCGTGAAAATAATTTTTTCCAAATTAACACCCTACTTAATTAAGCTAAGTGTCAAACCATTTTTCAACATTTCTAACCAATTTTATTTTTAAAAGAAAAATTATTTATTTAATTAGTAACAACATTTTCAATAAGTAAGAATCATACAACAATTATCCTGGAACATAATCCAATAACCTTAAACATTCAACATCCAAAATCCCAACATTTTAAATTTAATGTAAAACATACATGCTGAATAAATCTCAAAGTAACAGTGCTAGAAATAACTGAAATACAAATGTCCCAACAAAACAGATAAATAGTGGAAAGGGCGACATATGCCCCAATAACTGAGAATCATAGGAGTGGAATCAAGTATATGAAATCGTCTAAGAAAGTGGCCTACAACTCCCACCTAAGTTGCAGCACGTTCCTTCCAAGGGATCCTAAGCAAGACGCCCCTGTGGCTAGGCACCTGTAGTACAAACATATATATACAAGAGAGAGAGAGAGAGAGAGAGAGAGAGAGAGAGAGAGAGAGAGAGAGAGAGAGAGAAACGGGTCAGATCCCGATAGTGTATATGATTTAAAAATTGTTTAGCAAGTATTTAAATTGATACAGGGCAATGCAACAACATATTAGTGCGACACTCTCTTGAGAAATTCTCACCTCTCGTCTAATGTGCAAACCTATCGCACTAAGATTCCCAGTGGTCTAACTCATCATATAACACGCTATCCTTTACCAATGGTTTAACTTATCTTAGATTACTCGCAGGATTCAAAATTTAACGATTCAATTGTTTGAAAAGAATATTTCAATTAGTAACCAAAGTTCTCATTTTAACTTTATAAATCAATAAAGTTTTCCAGTGTCATATTATACTTTCTCAAAACAAGTATTTATAATTTGAGTTATCAACGATGTCCTACATATCACATCACAGTAGGCAGTTCCAGATTTCATAATTTCATATATATATTAACTACTCATAAAATATATATATATATCACAACAGCACCCCAAATAACAACTATGGTGCGGGCATACTCTACTATCCAATCCCTGTATCACTCGTACTAAGGGAATACAAATTCGGAATCACTCTCGAACTGTATTAACACATACTCAAACAATATTGAGGCGAAGCATAGATTCCAAGTCTCTAAGAGGATGGCATATGTCTGCGTCTCTTAGGACCGTCCGAACTATCACTGCGATAGCCTGTACCAAGGATATCTACACACAAACAATATGAGGCGAAGCAAGATTCCAAGTCTCTAAGAGGAAAGCACATACCCATGTCTCTTAGGACTGTCTGAACTATCATTCCAATAGCCTGTACCAAGGATATATTTCTTCTAGGGTACAAGTCAATATCCCCCATAAAGGTCCCATCAAGATAAGACTGCCCCAGCGCGGAAACCTGAGGGATAGCAACTAGCGTGGGCATGATTTTCACACATAGATAGTATATGCATACACAATCATATAACTATACTAATATTACCATATCAATAATGGGTAAATTATCAATTCCCATAATTATGACATTTGTATTTATTTCTCATTATTTAATTATCACGTATAACCATTCACATCTTACTTTAATTTGAGGAACTTTTCCACTTACTACATAACGCTCATGGATTCTATCCTCCCAATTATAAAATTCAGTACGTATACACATTTGTCCCAAAGTAACTCTCTTACGTGTCTCTCTCTATAAATCAAAAATTCACCGACCCTTATGTAATTATCCAAAAATATAATCTTTGCCCGACATCAAGGGTCCCAAAATCTATTCACATGTCCTACTGGTCGTCCCTATCTCCCAAAACATTTTATTAAGGATGCCCAAGAATTATCTCACAATAAATTGAATTTAATTCATTTAAAAAGGAAATAGGAGTCTGCCAGGAGGGGTCGATCGATCGAGGTCTGGGGCTCGATCGATCGAACCTTTGATCGATAGAAGCTCTGGGCTCGATCGATCGATCAAGCAGGTATTGCGATTTCTGCAGAAACGCAATTACGGGTTCTAACACATTTCTTCATCCAAATTTAAGTTTTTACATTCCCAAACGTCCAAAGATTCATCCTACTAACATTATATCATCATACTAAGTATTTCCAACGTAAAGAATATGGATTTCTATCACTATACATGGATTAACAGCCCAAAAATTATCTTAATTATCAAGAACCCTAGAATTCTCTTAAACATGGTTCTAACAAGTATTTCCAGAAATTTCTTCTTTTAAACATCATGAATTCGTGGGTAATTCCTCTACATGGCAAGGGTTTCCAGAATTAACAAATTATCCATCACTACATGCAATTTCCTAACTCATATCTTAGGTTTCTTCCATAAAAACTCATCCTAATTACTCCTAAACTAATATGAAAGATGCACCAACGAAATAAGAAAGATAAACACTTGCCTGGGATTTTTGGTGTTCTGATTTGCATATGATTTTGGTGTGGTTGCGTAGCCCGTCGCGTGATCTATGCGTTGGTGGTGGTGGCGGTGCAAACAGATGGCTTTTAGGCCTTGGATTGCCTTGGAAGCTCTCTTCTTCCATCTCCTATGGCCGTCACTTGCCTTTGGTTGTTCTAACCCTAGAAGACAACCTTAGACATCTGATATAACCCTTAGAATTTCATGGGTTTAATTACCCATAATTGCAAAATGTTCAAAACGCCCTCCCGGGGTACTAATTAGGCCTAAAAACGCCTCGAGACCCAAACCAAACCCCCCCGAGACCCAAACTCAAAACGACCATACGAACGACTTATAAAATATTCACTTTTACTTTTCACTATTTAGCCCCGACGCGCCACGGGCGTGTCCCGACCCAAATTTCCAAAATTGTCATTTTATTCACTCGTGACATTCAATATAACCAATATTATATATTACTTTGCTCATTAGTAATATTCAACAAATTTTCCATAATTACTAACTCTCGTCGTGTTAATAATTATAACATAATTAATTTCCAGATTTTTATTAAATAATTAACTCACATTAAATTTAATAAATCCCCAAATTAATATAGCATAAAAATACGGGGTATTACATACTTCCCCCCTAGTAACGGAATTTCGTCCCGAAATTCGAAAAATAAGGCATACCTGGTAAGAACAAATCTGGATATCTCTCGCGCATATCAGCCTCGCACTCCCAAGTGGATTCCTCCATATTATGATGCTCCCACTGGACTCGCACAAGTGGAACTATCTTCGACCTCAATCTCCTCTCACTATAGTCTAGGATAGCCACCGGTCTCTCCTCGTAAGAGCTGTCAGGATGTAAGTCTATCTTATCTATCGCAATGTGAGTATGGGCCATATCATCCCGAAGATACCGTCTCAACGACGAGATGTGGAATACATCGTGAATACGATGCAAATGTTCTGGTAGTCCCAATCAGTATGCTACCGGCCCAATCCTCTCAATGATGGGAAATGGTCCCACGTACCTCGGGGCCAATTTCCCTTTCTTCCCGAACCTCATCACTCCTTTCATAGGAGATACATGCAGTAACACTTGGTACCCCACATTAAACTCTCGGAAGAACCGTTTCGCATCGGCGTAGCTCTTCTGCCTGTCCTGGGATACTCGAATGCGACTCCTGATCATCTCAATCCTCACGGAGGTTTCTTGAATTACCTCCGGTCCTAGCAACCTGTTATCCCCCACCTCGAGCCAACAAGTTGGAGAACGACAAGGCCTGCCATACAAAGCCTTAAATGGAGCCATACCAATCGTAAACTGATAAGAGTTATTATAAGCAAACTCTACCAGTGGAAGATGTGGATCCCAACCTCCTCCAAAATCAAGAACACACATGCATAGCATATCCTCTAACATCTGATTAGTACGCACTATCTGTCCATCTGTCTGTGGGTGATAGGCTGAACTCAGCCTCAACTCAGTACCCATAGCCTCCTAAAAGCTTTCCCAGAAATGTGACATGAAAATCTTGTCTCTATCTGACACAATATTCAGGGGCACCCCATGTAATCTGACAACCTCAGCAATGAACAACTGAGCATTCTGACCCATGGTATAGTCTGTCCGCACCGACAAAAAATGAGCCACCTTGGTCAAACGGTCTACAATCAACCAGATAGAATCGTGGCCCCACTGTGATGTAGGCAACCCTGTAATAAAATCCATGGAAATACTCTCCCACTTCCACACGGGTACTTCCAATGGATGAAGCAATCCTGACGGTTTTTGATGGTCCACCTTTAGCAGCTGGCAGGTAGAACACTTGGACACGAACTCAGCAATTTCCTTCTTCATCCCACTCCACCAGTATTGCCTCCTCATATCCTAGTACATCTTATCTCCTCCAGGATGTACTGCAAATCGGGACCCGTGAGACTGGGTTATCACTGCATGACGTAATTCTGCTCCTTCTAGAACCACCAATCTCCCATTAAACCTCAAACCCCCATCAGAACTAACAGAGTAGGACTCAGCACCCTCAGCTAAAAGTCGTACAATCTGCTCCTGGCAAAACGGGTTTGTGGTTTGGGCCTGTATTACCCTCACAACAATCTCGGGTGTGACTGTCATAACAGATATGAAGGAACGGGCTACTGCATCTTGGTGGCCTAACTCCTTCCACTTTGCTTTCCAGGCGTCCGCTACCTCGTCTACCGGTCTACGGATCAACGCATCAGCAACTACGTTGGCCTTCCCCGGATGATACTGTATGTCAAACTGATAGTCCTTCACAAACTCTAACCATCTGCGCTGACGCATATTCATCTCTCGCTGAGTGAATAGGTACTGCAGTGACTTGTGGTCTGTGAATAAACAGAACTTCTCCCCCAATAAGTAGTGCCTCCATATCCTCAATGCAAAAACGACCGCTACTAACTCCAGGTCGTGGGTGGGGTAATTCTTCTCATGCGACTTAAGCTTGAGGGAGGCAAAAGCTATAGCCTTCTCCTCCTGCTGAAGTACTCCCCCAAGTCCCCGTAAAGAGACATCGGTGTAAACCAGGTACTCCACACCCGGCTTCGGTAAAGCAAGGACTAGCACTGAAGTGAGCTTGTCTTTCATCTCATCAAAAGCTAACTGACAAGCGTCATCCCAAACATATGGTAACCCCTTGCGAGTCAGATTCGTCAATGGACCCGCTATTTTGGAGAATCCCCGAATGAATCTCCTATAGTATCCGGCTAACCCCAAGAAACTACGCACTTCCGTCGGTGTCGTGGCCTGTCCCCATCCCCTCACTGCTGACACTTTACTCGGGTCAAATGCAATCCCCTGCTCGGAAACAACATGGCCCAAGAACTGTACTTCTCGTAACCAGAATCCACACTTCTCGTACTTAGCATACAACTGATGCTCTCGTAAAGTCTGAAGAACCTGCCTCAAATGCTCGGCGTGCTCCTCCTCGGACTGTGAATATATCAAAATGTCATCTATAAAGACGATGACAAACTGATCCAAGAACTCTCTGAATACTGGGTTCATTAAGTCGATGAATACGGCTGGAGCAGTTGTGAGACCAAATGGCATCACTCTGAACTCGTAAGACCCATATCTCGTCAAGAAGGCAGTCTTTTAAACATCCTGCTCTCTAATACGTAGCTTATATTACCCCGACCTCTGATCTATCTTCGAAAAGAAAGTTGCTCCCCTCAGTTGGTCGAACAGATCATCGATTCGAGGCAACGGATACTTATTCCGTATCGTGACCTTGTTCAACTCCCGGTAGTCCACACACAACCTCAGTGAACCATCTCTCTTATTCACAAACAGAACTGGAGCACCCTAAGGTGAGGTACTCCTGCGAATGAAGCCCTGACCTAATAGCTTCTCTATCTGATCTCGTAACTCGCGCATCTCCACCGAAGCCATACGGTATGGAGCGCGTGCTATAGGTCTGGTATCTGGAAATAAATCTATAACAAAGTCTATCTCTCGACTGGGGGGTAGGCCTAGTATTTCCTGAAACACATCGGAATACTCTCGAACAACAGGAATTGAGTCTAACGGAATCACAACCTCCTTAGAGGTATCCTCCTCTATATAATACAAATGAGCGGTCGAACCTCCCTCTGGACGAGCCATCGCCACTACCAACATCACTTGCCCCGGAATGGCTAAAACCATGATCCCACCGAAGCAATCAATCACGGCTCTATAAGCTGCGAGCCAATCCGTACCAATAATAACATCATGCTCATGCATATCTAAGACTAACATGTCTGCAGGTAATACCAAACTACCAATCTCTACCCCCACTCCCCGACATATAAAGAAGATAAGCGACCCACTCCCCAGTGGTGAGTCTACACACATCACTGTGCTCTCTGCTGTGGCTAACAACCCTAAGGCCTTCGAAAAATGCGTAGCTATAAAATAATGAGTCGCCCCAGTATCAAACAAAACTCAACCCATAGTACCATGGATAGGAAACATACCCTCAATCACGGGTGTTGCCTGTGGAGTTGCTGCCTGGTGGACGTTATAGACACGTCCGTACTGTAACTGCCCCTGCTGCACTGGAGCTTCTGGAACGGCTGGTAGTGTTGGCACTTGGGCTGGAGCTGGGAGGGCAGCCGAAAAAAGTGGTCTCTATGGCTCATTATGGGCACCCTGCTGCTGTGGGGACCTATCTCCCTCCGGACAATCCTGGCGCCTATGGACGTGTCTACCACACCTAAAACATCGGCCCTTGAAGTTTCCTCCCCTCTGAACCTGCTGACCACGACCCTGCTGGCCGTTACCTCCCCGCCACTGGCCCTGCTGGCCCTGATGAATACGCTGTTGGCCCTGCTGCAAACCCTGCTGTCGGTGTTGGCCTTGCTGGCCCTGATGATTAGGCTGGCCCTGTTGACCCTGCCTATAACCCCCAAATCCCTGCCTAGAATCAACTGAATGGAATCGCTTAGCAGGGTCCCCCTGATGGGAACTCTGCTCGTGCTGACGAGTCTGTCCATGAGATGGTGCCCCACTAGCACTATTTCCCCAGATCCTACCCTGTTAGCTAGACTCTCCTGCTCTCTTGCTTCCCTGCAGATGGAAGAGGTGATCCTGGCAATATAGCAATGTAGCATTTAGTACATCAATAAAAGTACTCAGAGATAGATTCCCTATAAGATGCTGACGGATCCTCCAAGTTAACCCGTCCACAAACAACATAATCTTCTTGCCCTCGGTGGGTGACTCATCTGTCACAATGGTGACAAGTCTCATGAACTCCTCCTCCTACTCAGCTACGATAGAATTCTCCTGCTTCAAATTCAGTAATTTCCGCCTCATCTCAGTCTGCACGGTGGGTGGAAAGTACTTGCTGTCAAACCGCTCCCAGAACAACTGAATAGGGATCGTGTCCCTCTCCTCCAATGTGGTAGTGGACTCCCACCACTACAAAGCGGCCCCCACCATCTTAAAGGAAGCCAAAAACTGTTTTTACACATCGGTGCACTCATACATACGAAGATGTCACTAGATGTCATTCTTCCATTGGCTGACTGTGACGATATCTGAGCTACCAGAGAACTCAGGGGGATGCGCCTTCTAAAAAGCATCCCTAACCCTCTCCCATGCAGATGGAAGCTGTGCTGGAATTGGCGCCACTTCCTGAATCTGGGGTGGAGCCTGCTGAACCACCGCTAGCGCGGCATTCACCGCCTGAGCAACAATGACGGCTACTTCATTATCATTCATAGTGCCTTGTGTCGGAGCTGCTGGTTGCTCGGTATGGGCACGCCTATCCTTCGGTGCACGTCTCGGAGGCATCTGAAACGTGAAGAAGTTTATTAGTCTACAGTCATTAACAAATCTCAAATAGCTGAAGACATAAACTTGAAAGCAAGAATACAACCATCCTAAAATAGGGCTCTGTAGCAAAAACGTTAAGCTGAAAGTGAAATAAGCCGTACAGATCCTATGGACACTAGAACCTGATGCTCTGATACCACCTGTGACACCCCGCCTAATTAAATACCGGGCGATCACTCCTTTATTAAATTAAAATCAAGGTGAACAGTTGGTTCATTCTTAGCATCACTGTCGTGAAAATAAATTTTTCCAAATTAACTCCTTACTTAATTAAGCTAAGTGTCAAACCATTTTTCAACATTTCTGGCCAGTTTTATTTTTAAAGAAAAAATATTTATTTAATTAGTAACAACATTTTCAATAAGTAAGAATCATACAACAATTATCCTGGAACATAATCCAATTACCTTAAACATTCAACATCCAAAATCCCAACATTTAAAATTTAATGTAAAACATACATGCTGAATAAATCTCAAAGTAACAGTGCTAGAAATAACTGAAATACAAATGTCCCAACAAAACAGATAAATAGTGGAAAGGACGACACATGCCCCAATAACTGAGAATCATAGGAGTGGAATCAAGTATATGAAATCGTCTAAGAAAGTGGCCTGCAACTCCCACCTAAGCTGCATCACGTTCCTTCCATTACCCTCCATATCTAACACTCGAAGGTCGTTAGCTAAACACACACTCTCCTATATCAATGTCCACACCACTATAGATCAAATGTATGAGAGACCCACTACCCAGTGTTGACTCTAAATATATAAGGAGACTACTCGTTGTCTCTAGTAGATCGGTTGCTCATGAAAATATGGTCTCTATAAAAGAGTGTGATGCCCCCATATCAAATAAAATACTGCCATTACAGACTTGAATAAATAACATACCCTCAACTGGCGGGGCAACTTGTTGTGTATGTGATAGGGATGGATCCCTGATGTTATAAACTTGCCCATAATGAAATTACAATTGTTGCTGAAGAGCTGGTGGAGTTGGTTTTGCAAGTTGTAATTGCCCATGTTGCCCCTATCGGGCACCATCTTATGGTCCCCTACCCTTGGTGGGCACTCCCTCTTTATGTGACACGTTTGCCCTCACACGAAGCAATTCCCCTAGAATTCCCCCTACTTTTAGCCCTGATGTCCCTGTTGTGGCTTACCCTACTGTTGTCCCTAGTCTCCTGTGCCTTGCTAGCCTCCCCCATTGTTCCCTTGGACCTGTGGAACCTACTCCTACTATTAAGGACCCTATTGGCCCTCCCTGAAATCGCCCTTGGGTCAGTAACACCAGATCTAAATATCTTGGCCAGATCCCCCTTTCGAGAATCCTCCCCCTGGTGTCTACCTGTCTGTTGTTGTAGTACTTCAGTAGCACCATTTTCACATATCTTTCACGACTGTCTAGGTTCACCCGCTTTCTTTCTTCCCTTCAGATGGAGGCGATGGTCCTGGTAATACCAAAGTGCAACATTTATGACATCGGTATAAGTTCTCACTGCGGGTTGACAATCAAGTGTTGCCTAATCCTCAAGGTTAGTCCATCAACAAACTTCATCCTCTTCTTGTCTTCACTACTCAACTCGTCGGACCCAAAATTAGTCAAACGTCTGAACTCCTACTCGTATTCATTCACCACCTCATTGAACTGACTTCTCATATCTCTCTCGATAATTGATGAAAAGTACTTGTGGTCAAAGCGCAACCAGAACACAACAATGGACATAGTGCCCCTCTCCTCGGCAGTGGTAATAGACTCCCACCACTGTACAGATTCTTCGACAAGCTTAAAAGTGGCCAAATCTACTTCTGCACGTCACCACACTCAACCATGCAAAGGTGACATTATATATCCTTCTTTCACTGACATTCTAGGATCACATCAAAACTCCCGTAAACTATGGTGGGTGGCCTTTCTGAAATGCCTCCCTAACTCTCTACCACTCTGACGGCCCCGGGTGGGCCTGGACAATCGATGCCACTGCTTACGGTGGCTGGTGGGCCTGAGGAAAATTAAGATCCATGTTTGTCATAAAGGTATTAACTACAGTCGTTGGGTTGTGGTTGAAGTGCCTGTGGCTCCTATTGAGCATCTCTCTCATGGGATCTCGTCGTTGCCCTCGCTGGTCATCCTCTCTTGGGTGGCATCTAAAATTGGATAAATTTTTTGGAGCTCACAGTTAATATAAATATAATAACAGAATAATGTAATCTCAAATACGTAAAATTGAATGCCACAATCCTAATAATAGAGCTCTAAATAAAAAAAACACTACGCTTACAGATCCTACAGACACTAGAACATGATGCTCAAATACTATCTATGACATGACGCCTATTTTAACCAGGGCTGATAACTCCTTCCTCAAAATAACCAGGAATCTCATTTCGTTCATTCTAAGCATCACTGTCGAAAACGTTTTAAATTACTAATCACCTATGTTAAAATTATCCGATTCCAAATACTATCTTTCATTAATAACACAACATGCGAAACATAAATACAAAAACAAAACTATCCACACAATAAATATGGTCGGAAACATTCACACTATAGATTGATAAATAAATAATACTTAATAAACCATCGATTCCCAAAACAAAATCCAACTATAAGTATAAAGGAATAAACTGAATCCACATAGAGTCTAATAAATAAAACTGAAATATTGGATCGTCTGAAGGGGCAACATGCCGAAATAGAATGCATAAATGCAACTCCTAATCTAGGAATGAATAACTGAAGCGTCTAAATCAATCATGCAAGCCTCCATAAGTGCTGCAACTATGCATCCCTGGAATGAATCATCAACATGGGCGTCCCTGTGTAATACCCTGTAATTTTATTGATTTTTATTTAAGGGATTAATTGAATTAAATGAGAATTAATTGGGAATTAATCCAGATGTAAGTACTAGTGAGACGTGTGTTGGTATTTGAGTATGATGTTAAAATTGAATATTTCTGAGTTTATATGGTAATATATGAGTATTGAAAGTATTAAAATTATCACAAGGGAGAAATACGACAAATTGGAAAATTAAGTTGGGATGCGTGTGTCAGTCGCATCAGGAATGAATTTAATTAGATTAAAAAGTAATTTGTATTTTTATCAACCGAATGATCATTTTTAGTGCGCCAACGCGTCCGGAAGGGTCGAAATAGTCATAAAACACTAGCCGGGAGTTTGGTTTGGGTTCCGGGGCACTTTTAGGCCAAATCGGCAACCTAGAAAGGTATTTTGGTAATTTTAAAAATTTAGGAATTAAAAGCCACGAATTTTGATGGTTATTTATTAATAATTAGTGAGGCCACTAAGGCAATTAGCAACCAAATACAAGAGAGTGGGCTACGGGAGTTTTGAGAGCAGTTAGAGATAGGTTAAAAGAGGTTCCTAACCAAACCCTCCTCCATCACCAACATTTTGAAAGGGATTTGTGACAGGAAAGAAGAGAGAACCAACCCTTGATCATCAACAACGAACCAGAACATAGGATTTAAGGCAAGTGATTTGAGGTTATTAAGTTCAATGAATATTTCTTCCATGTTTAGTGTAGAAACTGTTTTTGGTCTTGAAAGTTTTGATGAAAAACCCAATGGGATTGTTGTGAAACTCATGATTTTGGAGAGGGATTGCATGTAGAATAATTACGAACGAATTCAATACGCAATAATGTAACTTTTGATGATTTAAAAATGGATTAATAAGGAGTATTGGTACTCAATTAAATTCTTAGTTCATGTTCATAGGGTTTAAGGAAAAAATTGGGGATTTATGATTATTGCAGGTTGATTATTAAGATTTGACCCCAAAAATATGTTAAGGAGTGACCTAGGGTGACTTAGAATAGTGTAAAAACATTGAAACGTTATTGGGATGATCTTAGGATGGATTTAGAGAAGAGAAAAATGAAGTTGGGAAATTTCTGGGCGTACTCTGCCATCTCGTTAGAAGACCTGCCCAGGTCGTTCGAACGACCTCATTCGAAACAGAATTATAACGAGATAACAGTACCCCTTTTAATGAATTCGTTCCAAGACCTTCGTTCGAACGACACTCGTTCGAACTACCTCGTTCAAATGATATTTCTAACGAGTTGATAGAATGTCCTTTTTAGGTCTGATTTTATTTTGAACTTTCAGTACACTTATTTAATTAAGTGTTAACCTTCCCTTATTGACTAGTGGGTATAGTTGTGAGATTGGAGTATGTTCAGGATTAAAACTTAGAATTTTATGTTCGCCTCCATTATGTGTGCTTGTTACTTGTCGAAATGGTTCCTGAGAGATTTGGAAAACGTGATCCTTATGTACGTGATTTACCGGGATTTGATAGCAGAGTATGTGTGCACCGCAGCTTAGTCTAGGGGTGCCATTATTGTATATTTATGATGAGACTGATATACTAAAATATTGAAATGAACTTTTTATATAAGTACAAGTGTGAATTAAGGAAACATCTTTGTAGAGTTAAAAATGGGAAAACTCTTAGTAATTATTCTAACTAATTCTGAGGAATGAAGGTAAAACTCTCAGTTTATATTAAGACGTCGGGAATTAAACCATGAATAGTATAGTAAAAATCAGATATTGAATTAGACTAGTTAGTAAATGGAATAACCAGAATGAGTATGGGTACGTAGTAGTGCACAATTAGTTGAGAGGTGAGGAACTCATGTGAGTGCACGTGCTATCATGTATTTTATATTCATTATTTAATGATATTAAACACTTGCTGTATTTTAAACCTTTTTTGCAATCGGGCCCTGACCCATTTTTTTCAAATCTATTTTCTTGTAAAAATCTTTTAGGTGCCCAGCCACAAGGACATTAAGCTTAGGAATTCCATTCCAGGGACGTGTTGTAGCTGCTGTGGAAGTTACAGGACCTTGATTAGAGATGCCTCCACTTTTCATTTTGATTCCATTTCAGAATCACTTATCTGTAGGGCATATCGCCCCTTTTCTCTTAGAGACATCTAATTTATTCAGTTTAATCTCAGTATTGGATTTAATTAATTAGTGATGCAGACTTTGTCTTTGGTTATATTCAGTATACGGATTATTGAGAGGAGTATTCGTCCAGATTAATTCTTAATCCATTGTTATTCTATTGTGATTATGTTATGGATGTGGTTTTAGTATTCCATAATTTAAATTGGTTGTTTGTTAATCGTATTTGATTAAAAATTGACAACTCACTTTTTAAATATTAGGTGGCTAGTAATTTCTAAAACATTTTCGACAGTGATGCTATGAACTGAACCAACTTGACATTTCGTATTAATTTGAATAAAGGAGTAGCTAACCGGTATTTAATTAGTCGGGGTGTCACATATGGTATCAGAGCATCAGGTTCTAGTGTCCTTAGGATCTGTACGGCTTGTTATGTTTTCCCGTAGCTTTATTTGATATAGAGCCCTATATTTTAGGATTGTTGTACTCTACTGTGTATGTTTCGCTCTTCAGCTATTTTGAGATAATAACTGCGAACTTATAAGACTTTACTCTTATTTCAGTTGCCTCCATGACGTGAACAGCGAGTTCCCAGGGATGCTCAGCCCGAGCCACAGCATGCACCAGTTCAGGCCTCCATGAATGCCACAGAAGTTGCCACTACTATAACCCAAGCCGTAAATGCCGCTCTAGCAGTTGTCCAGTAGGCACCGCCTCAGGCGCCGGTAGTAGCGCCAGTACAGGCTCATTCATTCCCGTCTACTTGGGAACGCATTCGTGATGCTTTTCAAAAAGCACACCCTCCGAAGTTTGTAGGTAGCTCCGACGTCGTTGTGTCCAGTCAGTGGAAAAAGGCATCCAAAGTAACTTGAGGATGTACGAGTGTACGGATGTACAGAGACAGATACTGTCTACTTTTAAGCTAGTGGGATCAGCGTTGCAGTGGTGGGAGTCCATTACCACCGCAAAAGAGAGAGATATCCTGTATATTCAAGAGTTCTAGGTGCGGTTTGACCGCAAGTATTTTCCATCAGCCGTTCACACTGAGATGAGGAGGAAGTTAATGAACCTCAAATAAGAGGGGAAGACCGTGGCAGAGTATGAGGCTGAGTTCACTAATGTCTTGAACAATGTTCCCGATGAGATTTCGACCGAGGAGAAAAAGATTCAGAAGTTTATGGATGGGTTGACTTGGAGGATACGTCGGCACTTATTGGGTAATCTCTCATTGGCCACTTATTTTGATGTGGTTAACGCAACACTGCTTCACTTATAAGACCACCGCTTTCACTTGTCAGAGGGTAAACGATCAGGAAATTCCATCCATCAGGGCAGGACGGGGCGAAAATAGTGCCAGTGGGGCACAATCTTCACAGGGTCAGCACAGGCAGGGTGATCAGAGTTCCTAGCAGGGATATTCTAAGAGGTTTAGATCTGGGGGTTTCATAAATGGACATGGAGGTTTTCGTTATGACCAGCAGGGTCAGCATGGCCATCAGGGTCAATAGGGCTATCATGGCCAACAGCAGCAGTTTCATCAGGGCCAGCACGGCCAGGGGAGGAATGGCAACGCCCACCAGGGCCGTGGGCAGCAGGGTCAGAGAGGGAGCAATTTTCTGAGGAAATGTTTTAATTGTGGAAAGATTGGCCACAAATGCCGGGAGTGTCCTGATAGGGGCAGAGTCCCACAGCAGCAGCAGCAGGGAGCTCGACACGAGCCCCAGAGACTTATATTTCCCGCCGCCCTCCCAACACCACCACAGATGCCAGCTTTGCCACCCATTCCAGCAATCCCAGTCTAGGAGGGACAGCTTCAGTAGGGGCGAGTTTATCAACTCCAGAAGGTCGCAGTCCCATAGGATCCACCTACTATTGAGGGTATGTTCTCTATTCAGGAGACTATGGGGCGTATTTTATTTGATACGGGGGCCACACACTATTTTATTGCCATAAGATTTACACGCACTTTGGGGTTGTTAAACACGGAAGAGAGCACGATTACTTGCGTAGATTCACCGTTAAGTAGGGGTTCTGTGATTTCTTTTATTTTTAAAGATGTGGGTATATATATCGGGAGGTTTACTTTACCTGCTGATATGTTAGTATTAGAGATGACTGAGTACGATGCGATCGTTGGTATGGATTGGCAAGTTGCATATCGAGCCATGATTGATTGTTTCAATAGGAGTATTATTTTTTCCATTCTCGGTTAGGAGATGTTTTTAGTGGCGATGCCTCGCCCTGAGGGAGGATCGTCCACTCACTTGTACTATATAGAGGAGGAGACCTCTAAGGAAGTGGTATTACCACTCGATTCAATTCGAATTTGTTAGGGAGTTCGCTGATGTATTTCAGGATATACCTGGACTACCTCCGAGTAGAGAGATAGATTTTGTTATTGATTTGACGTCGCGCACTCGTCCAATTGCCCGCACCCCTTACTGTATGGCTCCAGCGAAGATGGGAGAACTAAGGGATCAGATAGAGCAGTTGTTGGGTCAGGGATTTATCCCAAGGAGTACTTCGCCGTGGGGTGCCCCTGTGTTGTTCATAAAGAAGAGGGATGTATCGTTGAGGTTGTGTGTAGATTATCGGGAGTTGAATAAAGTCACGATACAGAATAAGTATTCGTTGCCCCGAATCGATGACTTATTCGACCAGTTGAGAGGAGCTTCCTTCTTCTCGAATATTGACTTGCGATTGGGATACCATCAGTTGCGTATCAGGGAACATGACGTCTCGAAGACTGCTTTCTTGACGAGATATGGTTCCTACGAGTTTTGGGTTATGCCTTTTGGCTTGACCAATGCCCTAGCCGTGTTTATGGACTTGATGAATAGGGTATTTAGAGAGTTCCTAGACCAGTTCGTCATTGTCTTTATTGATGACATTCTAGTTTACTTCCAGACAGAGGAGGAACACACTGAGTATTTGAGGTATGTTTTGCAGACGTTGCGTCAGAACGAGCTATATGCAAAGTACGAAAAATATGGGTTTTGGCTGAAGGAGGTTCAATTTTTGGGGCACATCATTTCAGACAGGGGGATATTTGTTGATCCGGGGAAGGTATCCGTGGTGAGGGAGTGGGGACAGACCATGACACAAACTGAGATCCATAGTTTCTTGGGCCTAGCATGATACTACAAGAGGTTTATTCGGGTTTTCTCAAAGATAGTGGGCCCTTTGACACATCTGACTCGCAAAGGTGTGCCATTCATCTGGAGCGATGCCTGTCAGTTGGCATTCGATGATTTAAAGGACAAACTGACCTCATCACCTGTGTTAACATTGCCCAGACCGGGAGTTGAGTATCTAGTCTACACCGATGCCTCCTTACAAGGTCTTGGAGGTGTACTGCAGCAGGAGAGTTAGGCTATAGCTTATGATTCCCGTAATCTTAAGCCTCACGAGAAGAATTACCCCACCCATGACTTAGAGTTAGCGGCAGTCGTATTCGCTCTTCAGATTTAGAGACACTATCTCCCGGGGGGAAAATTTTGGTTGTTCACTACACAAAAAAAAGCATTTTGGCACACCCCGATATTAAAAATCTGGCGTAGTTTAAAAATGTGCTAGATTTTGGTACGGTTTAAAGATAATTTGGCACACCTTAAAACAGTGCCAAAATTTGGCACGTTTTTAAAGTGTGCCAAAATTAAGCACACTTCACTAAAATATTAAATCCCCCCAAAAAATACCCCCCTCTAACTTCCCGCTTGCCCCTTGCCCCGCTCACCCCTCTCTCTGCTTTAACCTCTACGTTCATCTCTCTCTCTCCAGTCGATCAACTCTCTCTCTCCGGCCAATGATCTCTCCATCAGCGCAACTCTCCATTAGCGCATCCCCGTTCAGCTCTCTCTCTCCGGCTAAGGTAACCTCATTCTCTCTCTTTTCTTCTTGCATATAGAACTGATCTTCAACGAGAAGAGAACAAAAAGATCACAAACCCCAGCCACTTGAATGCCTTTAATGAGAACGAAAACAAAACATCTACATTGGTTTGGTTTAATTTGTATCCATTTACAGTCTACGCTTTGTATTTGATAGCATAATCAGTGTAGATTTTTTTAAGTGTTTCTTAATCGATCTTTTACTCTATTTAATCTTGCCTCTCTTGAAACTTCCCAACCACATACATATTATACACATACGTATAAGAATGTAAAATGTAGATGCCTACATGTATTTGTATCAGTTTTTATATGTCGATCGTTTATATTAATTGGTAATCAAAGTTAGTTTCATCTTAAATTACTGTCTGTGAAATTATTGATTCTTAGTTTGGCAGATATGTGGTTGTTTTGGTGGTACTCTAGTTGATACATACATTTGGATTGCTTGATACATACAGATATGTGGTTGTTTTTTAAAAAGTATTATAATACATTTGGATTGCAAACACTCAAGGCACACATTTGGATTGCTTGATACACATTTCGACATCATAAGTACATACATTTGTTATAATACATTAAAAGTTTTATTGTGATCTACTGGGCTAATACTGGATAACAAATGTATGTACTTATGATGTCGAAATGTGTGCCTTGAGTGTTTGCAATATTATAAAGTCTTGATTGTATTCATTATAAGATGTGTGCTTTTGTCTTAATATTTTTTTGAATTAAATGCCATTTTAGGGAATGGCTTTTGGGTTGTTCATATGGATATCGTATTTACTTAGGTATGTTTATTTTTAGGGAATGACGAAGGTTATTTTCTTAGGTATGTTTATTTTTAATTTGTGTGTTTGTCTTTTGCAAAATTTGTTGATTATGCTTTTAATTAATACTAACATAAGCTACAATTCAAGGTGAATTGTTTAGTGGAAAAAAAATTGGTGTTGACGCTTGTATAACTGCAATTCAAGGTGAAGTATTTAGTTCAATCTTGATGTTTTTTTGACTTATTGTATTGACTACTTTTCTTCTCTATTAGTCTGTCATTGATAAAGAGAGAAAGGGGGAATATCTTGAAAAAACTGTTCTGATTCTTCCACTGTTGCTTAAATGTATCTATTATATTGTTCAATCACTTATATTCCTGTCCTCACATGTTACTTCCCTTGTTCAGGTTGATTTTACACTTGCTAAACTTGATTTCAATTTATATGTCACAATAATATTCTTGACATTGTGCATATTAGACATGTTTTACCCGCATCATCAACTAGTATGGTTATATTCTTTCATTCATTGATTTTCAATTCAGGAGCATGAAACTGATGTGAAGCCTAGCATCGTGGAATTCTTCAAGACATCTCATGGGAGCAAGAGAAAGGGTGATTTGATGAATGATAAGTGCAAGGATACACATGTATGCTTCAGTTATTTCCCCCTTTTATCCTTTTTGTATTTTATAAGACAAACCGTCTAATATAACTCTTCTGACACTTCAACAGTCACAACACAGTCTCGGTATCATAATGAAGAGCTGAGAAACTTGAAAGATAATATATCATCTCATGAACAACTAAATGTCGCTCAGAATAGAAGATTTGATAATTTGCAGACGTTGTTGGACCAAAATGGGATACTTTCAAGAAGTCATGTCATGAAGAGTTGATCGGGTGGCTATCAAAATGGAAATGAAATCATATTAGTCTCAAATTCTCATAAAAGTTGTAGTAGCATTAAATAGAAAAATGGTCTGAAATAGCGACAAGTAGACAAACTTAAAATGGCTTACTTTATGAGCTTATTTAGTTAAATTGGTGGAAGGGATTTGCTGGTGGTTTGGTTTTGAAATTTGTTGTTGCTGTTGAGTTTATTTCATATGTTAAAACAAGTTGGATTTAATGAATAAACAAACGAAACTATGTTAAAAAAAATTAAAATCAATAAACGTAGTCCCGAGTAAGAGGCACGAACACCTCGCACGGAACCAATGTAACTTGTAGGAACTCACTGCATAGTCCCGGGTCTCCCGGTTTGAGAATATGATGATAATTTATAAAAATCAACACTGAAACTTAAAAACAAGCCGTTAAAGGGCGAAAACCAAAACCAACCCCCAAACGACCCCATAGGGGGCACGAAACTTGTTGGAACTGACCGCGTAGTCCCAGGTCTCCCGGTTTGATAATATGACGATAATTTGCAAAATTCACACTTAAACTTAAAAACATGCCGTTAAAGGGTGAAAACCCAAACCACCCCCAATCGACCCCGTACGAGGCACGAACACCTCGCAGGGGACCAATGTAACTTATAGGAACTGACTGCATAGTCCCGGGTCTCCCGATTTGAGAATATGACGATAATTTGCAAAAATCAACACAGAAACTTAAAAATAAGTCGTTAAAGGATAAAAACACAAACGAACCCCCAAACGACCCCGTAGGAGGCACGAACACCTCGCACGGGACCAATGTAACTTGTCGGAACTGATCGCGTAGTCTCGAGTCTCCCAGTTTGAGAATATGATGATAATTTGAAAAAATCAACACTTAAACTTAAAAATAGGCCGTTAAAGGTGGAAAACCCAAACCGGCACCCAATCGATCCCGTACGAGGCACGAACACCTCGCACGGGACCAATGTAACTTGTAAGAACTGACCGCGTAGTCTCGGGTCTCCCGATTTGTGAATAGGACGATAATTTTCAAAAATTAACTTTTAAACTTAAAAACATTTAGTTAAAGGGTGAAAACCCAAACCAGCCCACAAACAACCCCGTAGGAGGCACGATGACCTTGCACAGGACCAATGTAACTTATAGGAAGTGACCGCGTAGTCCTGGGTCTCCCGATTTGAGAGTATGACGATAATTTGAAAAAATCACACCTAGATTTAAAAACATGCCATTAAAGGGTAAAACCCCAAACCGGCCCCCAATCGACCCTGTACGAGGCACGAACACCTCGCACGAGACCAATGCAACTTGTAGGAACTTACCACGTAGTCCAGGGTCTACCGGTTTGAGAGTATGATGATAATTTTAAAAAATCACACTTAGTTATAAACATGCCGTTAAAGGGTGGAAACCCAAATCGGCCCCTAAATGACCTCGTAGGAGGCACGCACACCTCGTACGGGACCAATGTAACTTGTAGGAACTGACCGCATAATCTCGGGTCTCCCGGTTTGACAGTATGATGATAATTTGCAAAAATCACACTTAGAGTTAAAAATAGGTCGTTAAAGGTTGAAAATCAAAATCGTCTCCTAATCGACCCCGTAGGAGGCACGAACACCTCGCACGGGACCAATGTAACTTCTTGGAACTGACCGCGTAGTCCCGGGTCTCCCGGTTTGATAATATGACGATAATTTGCACAAATCAAAACCTAAACTTAAAAACATGTCGTTAAAGGGTGAAAACCCAAATCTGCCCCCAAACAACCCCCTCTCCCCCGTAGGAGGCACGAACACCTCGCATGGGACCAATGAAATTGTAGGAACTGACCGCGTAGTCCCGGGTCTCCCGATTTGAGAGTATGATGATAATTTGCAAAAATCACACTTAAAGTTAAAAATAGGCCGTTAAAGGGTGAAAACCCAAACCGACCCCCAACTCCATACGAGGGACGAACACCTCGCACGGGACCAATGTAACTTATAGGAACTGACAGCATAGTCCCGGGTCTTCTGGTTTGTGAGTAGGACGATAATTTGCAAAAATCAAAATTTAAACTTAAAAATATGTCGTTAAAGGGTGAAAACCCAAACCAGCCCCCAAACGACCCCATAGGAAGCACGAACACCTGTCATGGGAACAAAGTAACTTGTAGGAAAGACCGCGTAGTCTCGGGTCTCCTAGTTTGAGAGTATGACGATAATTTGTAAACCTCACACTTAGTTACAAACATGTCGTTAAAGGGTGAGAACCCAAACCGACCCCCAAACGAACCCATAGGAGGCATGAACACCTTGCATGGGACCAATGTAACTTGTAGGAACTGACCGTGTAGTCCCGAGTCCCCCAGTTTGAGAGTATGATGATAATTTGCAAAAATCACACTTAGAGTTAAAAATAGGCCGTTAAGGGGTGAAACCCCAAACCGGCCGCCAATCGACCCGGCTAGAGGCATGAACACCTCGCACGGGACCAATGTAACTTGTTGGAACTGACCGCGTAGTCTCGGGTCTCCCCGTTTGTGAATAGGATGATAATTTGCAAATATCAGCACTTAAACTTAAAAACAAGCCGTTAAAGGGTGAAAATCCAAACCAGCCCTCAATCGACCCCGTAGGAGGCACGAACACCTCGCACGGGACCAATGAAACTTGTTGGAACTGATCGCGTAGTCTCGGGTCTCCCGGTTTGAGAATATGATGATAATTTGCAAAAATTAACACTTAAACTTAAAAATAAGTCGTTAAAGGGTGAAAACCCAAATCGACCCCCAAACGACCCCGTAGGAGGCACGAACACCTCGCACGGTACCTATGTAACTTGTAGGAACTGACCGCATAGTCCCGAGTCTCCTGGTTTTAGAGTATGTCGATAATTTGAAAAAATCACACTTAATTAAAAACTTGCCGTTAGAGGGTGAAAACCCAAATCGGCCCCCAAATGACCCCGTAGGAGGAACGAACACCTCGCTCGGGACCCATGTAACTTGTAGGAACTGACTGCGTAGTCCCGATTTGAGAGTATGACGATAATTTGCAAAAATCACACTTAGACTTAAAAACATGTTGTTAAAGGGTGAAAACCCAAACCAGTCCCCAAACGACCCCGTAGGAGGCACGAACACCGCGCACGGGACCAATGTAACTTGTTGGAACTGACAGCGTAGTCCCGGGTCTCCCGGTTTGAGAGTTTGACGATAATTTGTAAAAATCACACTTAGTTACAAACATGCCGTTAAAGGGTAAAACCCCAAACCGGCCACCAAACGACCCCGTAAGAGGCACGCACACGTTGCACGAGACCAATGTAACTTGTAGGAACTGATCGCGTAGTCCCGGGTCTTCCAGTTTGAGAGTTTGACGATACTTTGCAAAAATCACACTTAGAGTTAAAAATAGTCCATTAAAGGGTGAAAACCCAAACCAGCCCCTAATCGACCCCGTAGGAGGCACGAACACCACGCACCGGACAAATGTAACTTTTAGGAACTGAAAGCGTAGTCCCGGGTCTCCCGGTTTGTGAATAATACGATAATTTGCAAAAATCAACACTTGAATTCCACTCATATATGTAATTTTTTTGTTTTGAGTATTTTTTTTGTAAATTAATGGGTTACTAATATCGTATCTTTTTTTATTCAATTTTTTTTGCAGGATAACAGTTTATCGTTGGCTTTTATTCACGTGGAACACACAAAGAACTCAATGGTTTACAAAAAAAAGTTTATTAATGATTCCATTTTTTTGTGTCATGACCGTACGGTCTTTTGTTGTTTTATTATTGACTTTTATGGCCATGAGGGCTTTTGTAAGTTAATTGTTATATTTTGTGGCCGTGCGGGCTTTATGTTAGGCAGGTTTTGTATTAACAGGTTTTGGAATGTCCAGAAAATTGAGAAAACTCTGCCCAATTTTTTTGGGCCTATGAGCTATTAAAGACTTGTAATATTTTGAAGTTTGTATGTACATTAGTTTATTAATAACGCGCAATATTATTAATTTATGAATTTTGTTCTTTCAAATATTTTTTTTAAATAAAAAATTTGGCACAGTTCAAAACCGTGGCAAAAGTGTATCATATTTTGGCACGGTTTTGAACTGTGCCAAAATTTTTAAAACTGTCCTAAATCTGGCACATTTAAAAGTTGTGCCAAAAGTGTGCCAGAAATATCAAATTCTTGCACGGTTTAAAAGTGTGCCAGAAGTGTTCCTGTTTGGCTGAATCTGGCACACTTTTGAGCCGTGCCAGAAAAAAAATCCCATTTTGGAACACCTGATTCTGGCACAGTTCAAAACCGTGTCAGAATCCAATTTTTGGTGTAGTGTTCATAGACCACAAGTCTTTACAACACCTCTTCACACAGAAGGAACTGAATATGCGTTAATGTCGGTGGCTTGAGTTTGTGAAAGATTATCAGTTTGATATCCAATATTACCCAGGGAAAGCTAACGTGGTAGCAGACGCATTGAGCCGTAGGCCTATAAATGAGGTGGCCGAGGTGTGGAAAGATAAGTGGAAGGAGTTGGGACACCAGGATGCAGTGGCCCGATCATTCATGTCTGTGATGACTTTTACACCTCAGATTGTTATGAGAGTGATAACGGCCCAGGCAAAAGACTCGTTCTGTCAGGAGAAGATAGTTCGATTACTAGCAGAGGGAGCCGAGTCCTATACCGTTAGTTCAGACGGGGGATTACGCTTCAATGGGAGACTGTTCGTTCCATAAGGGGGAGGCTTGCTACACGAGGTAATGACAGAGTCGCACACCTCGCGGTTCGCGGTACACCCTGGTGGGGATAAGATGTACCAAGGCATGAGAAGACAGTACTGGTGGAGTGGGATGAAGAGAGATATTGCCATGTTTGTTTCTAATGCGCCACTTATCAGCTAGTAAAGGTGGACGATCAGAGACCGGCAGGACTTCTACAGCCGTTAGAGGTTCTGATGTAGAAATGGGAGAGAATATCCATAGACTTTATCACGGGGTTACCTACTTAGCATAGGGGTCACGACTCCATATGGGTAATCATGGATAGATTGACCAAAGTTGCTCATTTTTTGCCAACCCGGACAGTATGCCTAGATTTTCATAGCGGAGATAGTGAGACTTCATGGGGTGCCTCTCAATATCATGTCTGATCGAGACAAGATATTTGTTTCACAATTTTGGGAGAGTTTCTTAGAGGAAATGGGTACGGAGTTGCGACTGAGTACGGCGTACCACCCGTAGACAGATGGGTAAACCGAGAGAAGGAATCAGATGTTGGAGGATATGTTGTGTATGTGCATCTTAGACTTTGGAGGTTGTTGGGAGTAGTACCTTCCACTGGTGGAGTTTGCTTATAATAACTCCTACCAGTTCACCATTGGCATGGATCCATTCGAGGCATTGTATGGTATATCTTGTCGTTCCCCAGCATGTTTGTTAGAGGTGGGGGATAACAAACTCCTTGGGCCGGAAGTAATTCAGGATACTTAGGCAAGGATAGAGATGATACGGAGCCGTGTTCGGGTAGCTCAAGACCAACAAAAGAGTTATGCCGATGCCAAGAGGTTCTTCAGAGAGTTCAAGGATGGGGACCAAGTGCGAATCAGAGTATCTCCTATGAAGGGGATTATGCATTTTGGGGAGAAGGGGAAACTGGCACCAAGATATGTGGGGCCATTTCCTATCATCGAGCGGATTGGTCCAGTTGCGTATAGACTTGGGTTACCGGAGCACTTGCATAGGATTCATGATGTGTTCCATATTTCCTCGCTAAGGAAATATCTTAGGGACGATTTGGCCCATACTCACATTGCTTTAGAGGACATCGGTCTTCAGCCTGATAGTTCCTACGAGGAGGGGTCGATTGCTATTCTGGACCAAAGTGAGAGAAAACTGAGGTCGCGGATAGCTCCATTAGTACGCATGCAGTGGCGACATCATAATGCCGAGGAGTCCACATGAGAGCGCGAGGATGAGATGCATGAACGTTATCCAGAGCTATTTTTACCAGGTATTCTTTAGTTCTGAATTTCGGGATGAAATTTTGTTATTAGGGGGGAAGTATGTAATACCCAGTAATTTTATTAATTTTTATTTAAAGGATTAATTGAATTAAATGAGAATTAATTGGGAATTAATCCAGATGTAAATACTAGAGAGCTGTGTGTTGGTATTTAAGTATGATGTTAAAATTCAATATTTCTGAGTATATATGGTAATATATGAGTATTGAAAATATTAAAATTATCACGACGCAAAAATACAAGAAATTGGGAAATTAAGTTGGGATGCGCATGTCAATCGCGTCAGGAATGAATTTAATTAGATTAAAAAGTAATTTATATTTTATCAACCGAATGATCATTTTGAGTGTGCCAACGCGTCCGTAAGGGTCGAAATAGTCAGTAAACACTAGCTGGGAGTTTGGTTTGGGTTCCGGGGCACTTTTAGGCCAAAACGACAACCTAGAAGGCTATTTTGGTAATTTTAAAAATTTAGGAATTAAAACCCACGAATTTTGATAGTTATTTATTAATAATTAGTGAGGCCACTAAGGCCATTAGCAACCAAAGACAAGAGAGTGGGCTACGGGAGTTTTGAGAGAAGATAGAGAGAGGTTAAAAGAGGTTCCTAGCCAAACCCTCCTCCATCACCAACATTTTGAAATGGATTTGGGACCGGAAAGAAGAGAGAACCAACCCTTGATCATCAACAATTAACTAGAACAATGGATTTAAGTCAAGTCATTTGAGGTTATTAAGTTAAATGAATATTTCTTCCATGTTTAGTGTAAAAATTGTTTTTGGTCTTGAAAGTTTTGATGAAAAACCCAATGGGATTATTGTGAAACTCATGATTTTGGATAGGGATTGCATGTAGAATAATTATGGACGAATTCTATATGCAAAAATATAACTTTTGATGATTTAGAAACGGATTAATAAGGAGTATTGGTAGTCAATTAAATTATGAGTTCATGTTCATAGGGTTTGGGGCAAAAATTGGGGATTTATGATTGTTGTAGGTTAATTATTAAGATTTGACCCCAAAAATATGTTAAGTAGTGACCTAGGGTGACTTAAAATAGTTTAAAAACATTAAAAAGTTATTGGGATGATCTTAGGATGGATTTAGAGAAGAGAAAAATGAAGTTGAGAAATTTTTGGGCGTACTCTGTCGTCTCGTTAGAAGACCTGCCCAGGTCGTTCGAACGAGACTTTTAACGAGATAATAGTACACCTTTTAATGAGTTCGTTTGAAGACCTTCATTCGAACGACACTCGTTCGAACGATATTTCTAACGAGTTGACAGAATGGCCTTTTAAGGCTTGATTTTATTTTGAACTTCCAGTAGACTGATTTAATTGAGTGTTAACCTTCCCTTGTTGACTAGTGGGTATAGTTGTGAGATTGGAGTATGTTCAGGATTAAAACTTAGAATTTTGTAATAAACCAGATGCCATCTATGGGTTAGGAAATAAGTACTTGAATTTGCGACATGAGAAGAGTTGATTATCTATGATGTATATTATTCGGGGACTTGTAAGTGTACTACATTAAATGACGGAATAGGAATATAAAATATGCCTATATTAATATTATAAAATATCTAAGACGTGTGGATGCTTAGTATATGTGGTTATTTGTGTATAACATACCTACCATACTTTCTATCACTGGAGGTCGGCGTTCGATCATGGCCATCTAATCATTGTGTGCCTACAGGGGGATATAGATTGGTACCTCGAGGACATAGGTAAGAGAATGACTTATTGAGGAGTTAGTAAGTCTGCTGATCATGGGAGCGTAGCTATGTTCATGAACCATGTGATGTGAACTATGTTCGCCTCCATTATGTGTGTTTGTTACTTATCGAAACGATTCCTGAGAGATTCAGAATACGTTATTCTTATGTCCGTGATGTACCAGGATTTGATAGCAAAGTACGTGTGCGCTGCAGCTTAGTCTAGGGGTGCCATTATTGTATATTTATGATGAGATTGATATACTGATATATTAAAATGAACTGTTTATATAAGTACAAGTGTGAATTAAGGTAACATTTTTGTATAGTTAAAAATTGGAAAACTCTTAGTAATTATTGTAACTAATTCTGAGGAATGAAGGTAAAACTCTCAGTTTATATTAAGACGTCGAGAATTAAACCATGAATAGTATAGTAATAATCAGATATTGAATTAGACTAGTTAGTTAATGGAATGACTAGAATTGGTATGGGTACATAGGAGTGCACAATTAGTTGAGAGGTGAGGAACTCATGTGAGTGTATGCGCTACTATGTATTTTATATTCATTGTTTAATGATATTAAACACTTGCAAAATTTTAAACTGTTTTCACAATCGGGCTCTGACCCATTTTCTTTCAAATCTATTTTCTTGTAAAAATCTTTTAGGTGCCCAGCCACAAGAACATAAAGCTTAGGAATTCCATTCCAGGGACGTGCTGTTGCTGCTGTGGAAGTTACATGACCTTGATTAGAGACGCCTCCACTTTTCATTTTGATTCCATTTGAAACTCACTTATCTGTAGGGCACGTCGCCCCTTTTTCTCTTAGAAACATCTTATTTATTCAGTTTTATCTCAATATTGGATTTAATTAATTAGTGATGCAGACTTTGTATTTGGTTGTATTCAGTATTCGGATTATTGAGAGGAATATTCCTACAGATTAATTGTTAATCCATGGTTATTCTATTGTGATTATGCTGTGGTTGTTGTATTACTATTCCATAATTTAAATTGGTTGTATGTTAATCGGATTTGATTAAAAATTGACAACTCACTTTTTAAATATTAGGTGGCTAGAAATTGCTAAAACATTTTCGACAGTGATGCTATGAACTGAACCAACTTGACATTTTGTATTAATTTGAATAAAGGAGTAGCTACCCGATATTTAATTAGTCGTGGTGTCACACCCTGTGCCTGGACACCTAAAAGGTTTTGGAAAATATTTTTGATAAGGGTCAGATCCCAAAAACCTTTTAAAACTATTTATCAAGCAATTGAAATGAAACAATTTAAATATGTATGAACACTTTCCTTTTTTATGTTGGTGTGGCACTCTCTTGAGATATTGCTCACCCCTCAA
Organism: Sambucus nigra; assembly: GCA_949130495.1. Taxonomy (NCBI): domain Eukaryota; kingdom Viridiplantae; phylum Streptophyta; class Magnoliopsida; order Dipsacales; family Adoxaceae; genus Sambucus; species Sambucus nigra. The sequence goes on along the minus strand of OX422224.1, from coordinate 391,370,986 downwards.
CTAGTGTGCACACCTATCTCTAGCCTCCTAACACAACTAGTTATTCTACCCCACTTAACTAGCCTCGTTACTCTCATTTCTATCATGCTACTCTAATTTGAGTATTTCTTACTTTGATTTATAATTTCTTCTGCTCATTAACTTGTTTAATAATTTTAACTTTAATTATTCATGTATTCACACAGGCTTTTTATCATACTTTTTACGTAGTATAATCCCCTATAATACTCATCGTACTTATCATTTTACGACTTAATTCACTATCGTATTAAAGTTATATTTGAAATACACTCACACTATACATATTTATCCCGTATATAATTATGTACTCGTATCATATACGTACTAGTATACTATAACAATTACACACATGTTGTGTATAATAACCATCCTCCCGAGTAATAACTCACCGGATGCTTTCTCTAAAATGCTATCACCCCAGGTATACTCAATCCAACCCGGATACAATAAGATAGTTACTCACACCGAATTAGGTAATAAAAACGTAAGCGTAGTGGACGCGGTCATAGTTCCCCGAGAGTGAAACCAAATCATACCCAAAACATCTCACCTCGAAAATAAATCATATGAATAAATATCAAACGCTATGACCTGGGGGTTATACTCTCCCTGCATTCACTATCCAGGGAATTCATTCACATCCCACAACATCCTATGATAGAACTAGAGGGGTGTGTATTCACATAAATATCTAACACCGATATTTATAAAGCATAGAATCATATATATATATATATATATATATATAATCCGTGCCTAATTCCCGTAGCATTAGCTCATAATGCCCGAGTCTATTTCCCTTACTCTTAATTTATTTAATTTAACATCCATTAAATAATTTAACATAGATCCACCTACTAAAATACCCGGTTTCTTTCACGTTCTTCATTGTTTAAGTTTCTCACCATTTCTTGCGTTTCTAAACACCAATACATGTACCCATCATCACTAGGTAATAGGACCCGCCTATAATAAACCCTAATGAAATTAGAGCCTTGAAATTAAATAAGCAAAATTTCCTGAAATTAGTGGTCCTCGATCAAATCATCGATCAATCCTGCGACGTAGACAACATCTTCCCCAGTGGTTCTTCCTTCATTGGTTACCTAAACCTTCACCAAATCAACCCAATGATCAACGATTCGACTTTAATGAATTAATTTACGAATATGGTCTTCTCACTTTTATTCAATCTCTACACTTAATTCAATTCTATAATCCAAATTAAGCGAAATTAACTACTGTATTTCGCCTCTAAATCAGATTCCAACAACATATAATAGTACCTCATCATCAATTAAACATCAATTTTACATCTAATGCCCAAATCCCCTAAAACTCATTTTAATATGTGCAACACTCCAAAAAACGAATTTGTCTAGACCTACCATGATATGAACATGAGTTTTTGCAATTAAAATTAGAAGCAATATAATCATTTGCCTTTCTAGGTTCGTAGGGTCTGATTACACGTTGTAAAAGGCGGATTGATGATTGCACACCTAATTCATCTTCGAAATTGGCTCCTAAAGTTCCCCTATTTTTTCTCTCCAATTTTGGGATTTAGATTATGCACAAAGTTTACCCCAAACACTAAAACTTAGGTTTAATATTCATAATCCCTAAATTAGGCTAATGGGCCAAGCCCAAATAACCCGAACACCCCCGTGTGGGCTCGGTGATAACTAAAATGGCCTCGAGACCCAAAAATTACTCTCGGGTACTCTATTTCAACTATCTCGACCTATCTGGAATCAACTGTGACCTCAAAATCATAATTCGAATCACTCTACGATAATTTCCTATCGTGACCTCATATTGTCTACACGTGACTCCCATTAGAGATAAAACACTGCCACATCACTATCAGTCACTTCGACGTAAAAAAAAATAGTTACTATTCACTTAGTAATTTTTTTCCATAATTATTAACCATTATTTCTCCTGATTAATAGTTTAATACACATAATAATTAATTCAATTAAAATTAGGGCACACGTGTAATTTAAAAATATTTGAATTAATTAAATTATAGATACTCTAAAATACAAAGTATTACAGAGTTTACTATTCTTCCCTATTTTTCTAAGTAGGAGGTAAATACATATTATAGAAAGATGGAGAAGTTCGTATCAAGGGAAACCTCGCACATCACACAGTCATTGTTAGGAATCCAGCTTCACTACATATAACCAAAAGGTGAATGTTTCCTTACTACATTGACAGGGAAATAGGGGGTACCAGAAAAATTAAGGGGAGAAGAGTCACCACTATGAGACATGAAACCCACAGGGTAAGATGAATAGAGGTAACAAATAAGGGCCAACAGTTTTGGGGTTCTATCTTTAGAGCAGTATAGAAGATTTATAGGTTTCGATGATCGAAACAGTCGGGGCCAATAAGACCAGGGCTGACAGTAAAGAGACCACCTGGGCTAAGGCCAATAAGATCAAAGACAACAGGAAGGACAGCTAGACAGATGTCAATTCAAGGAAATTTTTTATTTTTGTGGTGAGAAGGGAAATTTTTCCAGGAAGTGCCCTTAGGGAAATCGGGTAGCACGTCAGTTAAGGGGACAACGAGAACAACAGGCGCATAAGGGGGAGTGTAAACCAATGCAGGTCCACCCAGTGGCTGTGGTTCCAGCCAAACCTATGCTACCATATCCACCTCAAGGACAATAGTCATAATTGCATCACGGACATGTGTATCATGTCGCACCAAGAGAGGGACTAGGGCCAACATAGACAATTGATGGTGTGATCTTAAATTTTTTATCTTATAAGACATTCTTAGTTTAGTAGTGGTGCATAGTACTCCATAGTAAATACTATCTCATTAGTAAATAAATAAGGTTAGACTCCATTTTATCAAAGAGCATTACGTTATTTCACCATCGAGTTGAGAGGTAGGCATCTATAGTTCTTCATGCGTAGAGGTGTAAAGATTGACTTAGGGAGATTTAGATTTATGGAATACCTATTTTCTTAAGTAACGTCAGAGTACGATAGTATTCGAGGGATGGATTGTCTAGAAGATCATAGTGCTTGTGTTGATTTTACGAGACTATTTCAAGTTAATAGTCGAATGTAGTGTGGCCAGTTGGACAATGGTGTTCACCATAACTGTGAGAAATATTACTCGAATTGTAATACCTTGAGTCTAAATATGGTAAAATAGATGGTGATAATGACTAGGGAATTACACGATGATTTTGTATATTTTAGTGTCCTTAAGAGCGAAAAAAAAGACTTATGTGTCATAGCTAGTTATTTGGCAGTGCACCAAAGATGAGTGAAGTTTATGGACAAATAGATGTCTAATGGTGAATTTCTAAAAGTAGTATCCTAGAAACAAAAAAGGTTCAAAGAAATCATAAATTATATATAGTAAGGGGTCGTACGGGCATAGGTAGCTAGGTTACAGGACCCATATGAACCAGAAGAGTTTACCTATCATGAGTGGACACCACAATATAAAATCTGAATATATGTTACTAAGTATTTCTTGAAGTTAGAGATAACATGATTTTTCAATTGGGGATATAAATGTAGACTATATGATAATAATGTTATGTTTTAGGGATAAATAAATGCGGTAATTATCAAGCGATGAAACATATTCATTTATGTTAAGAGTATGCAAATGGGAAAGCATTCGTATTTTAGAAATATTTTGTTTGTTTTGGGAATATTAGGATTAGTGGCAGTCCGGGTTACATGATGATGTGTACGATCGTAAATAATGTTCTTATAATGAAGATGTTATTGGATATAGGTGATAGTAGCCTTTACTGGACTAAGTAGACTTGTGGAGCCTTATAAATGACTAAGCACATTAATAGATTTAAGTCCTGGATAGACAAATATCAATGACTGACAAAGTAATATAGTAGTGTATTGGGAGGGTTCCTTATTTGGATTTCACTTTAGAGACGTCCCACACACGAAATAATCAAATGTCGGGATTTAGTGTATCCCTTAGAAGTGATGAAATGTTTGTTGAAAATGGTCGTAAACCGGAATTTATATAATTAGCCCAAACAATTATTTTTATTTTCCCTTTAAGTTTTGGGCCGACGAACCTCAATAACTGACTAAGCCATGTAGTATTGAATACGGAGAGTTCCTTGTTGGATTTACCATGCGGGGTGTCCCACATACAAAATTGGCAAAAGTCGGGAGTTAAGGGAAGTCGGATACTAAGATGTTTACTTTTTACGTTTTACATATATGGAGATATACTTTTCTTTCTGAATATACGTGGTATGTATGCTTTAGGTTGAATGTATAAGTCTCATCCATATTTGATAATTATGCGTGTGTGTGCATGTCATGTGGACTATATGGGCACCCTAGGGATGTTATGATATGCATATATGAGCCTTTTTTATCTCATGGGATATGAGTATCAATTAATTTGGTGTAAAACTTGCGAGAATTATGCGGATTTAAATGTAATGCTGTGTTTCAGTGAATTCTAAGGATGGAATTCCATTGATAGGGGGGATAATTTAATACCCGTGTTTTCGAAAATAAAATATTGTGACGGAAATTAATTAAAAAAATTTGGATTTAACTTGGGAACAAATTAAATCAGAGGGATTTAAACTTAAAGGACCAAAAATTAAATTGAGAAACAATACTTATTCTCGATTTTATGATTATTGGACTTGATAGGTTCATTCATAGAGAAAAAATCATACAGTAATTAATTTTTGATTATGCATCGTCTAAACATAATAAAAATGTTTATGTTGAATAAAAATAATTGGAAAACGTGTCGGGGGGTTTTTATGAAATCGTTTAGGTGTTTTAGACCTTTAAAATTGTCTCGGGGTATAGGTATATAATTAGGGAGGTTATTGGGCTATTTTTGTTATGGGTTCGGGCCCATTTGGGGGTCCGAAAATGGTGATTCAGGACTTACTCGGGATTTAGTATTTTTATAAGTTAAATAAAAGTTTGGGAAACCCCATTTACATAAAAAAAAAAAAAAAAAACTTACAACCCCACCCAAAAAGGATATACCAAGGTCAAAAAGAAGGAGGAGAACTAGAGATTTAAAAAGAGGGTTCAAGAAGTGGAGTTCTCACCTTCATTCTAAGGCAACAATTTTCTTGCTTACCTTTATTTCTAAGTTATTTCTTAATTATTTGTGTAGGCTCCCATGTAAATTGTTGAATTTGGGTTGTAATTAATATTCGGTATTAGATTTCACTATATGCATGTAGAGGATCTCATTTTGTTGATTGGAAAATTGTGGAATTGAAAGATCGATTAGATATTCTGGAAATAATAATAATAATAATAATAATAATAATAATAATAATAATAATAATAATAATAATAATAATAATAATAATAATAATAATAATAATAATAATAATAATAATAATAATAATAATAATAATAATAATAATAATAATAATAATAATAATAATAATAATAATAATAATAATAATAATAAGGATGGTTTAGGAATAGATCTTGTCATAATATGGGATGATAGCATGGATCGAATGAATACTCCTAAAAACAAATGGTTCTTGTCACAAATTGATGAAAAAGATATGATTTTAAAAAGTAGGAATTTCTCATTCTATAACTTTTGAGATAATGGGACTCTTATGCTTTTGATTAGGAATTTGGCGTTATTCTCGTGTAAAAATTGTTGGTAGATGATATAAGACCCTTTAATGGTCATATATTGGAGGTTGAAATATTTTTCGGGTGTTAAATAATGAGTTGTGTTTGGAGAAAACTTGGAAAATTCGTCCAAAATAGTAGCAATCCCAAATCTGCCCAAACACAGGGGCGAACCGGTTCGTCCCTAGGAGCAAAACAGTCCGGATGCCCTATTCACCTATAGTTGTTTAGTTTTTATTTTAGCGTAGTCGTTTGGATTCCCGATGAATTTAGGAGTTATGAAATATTAATTCAACATTTCTAGAATATTGGTAGGATTAAAATATATCCATTTAGTCTAGCCGGTAATTTTGGAAAAATTTATTGGATAATGTAGTCATTGGTTTAGTCCGGAATATGATCTGGGATATGGGAACATAGGAGTTACAGTAGGACTTGGGAAGGCATGTGACTATGTAAATAATCTGTAGAAATTCACTAATGTGGAATGACTATTTGAAGTAGAGGAATTTATATTTAACGAGAAGGTTAGTAAACACCGAAATTAATTGGGGCATAAATTCTAAAAATGTTGGGACTGTTATTTAATTACCAAAACTAAATAATTAATGAGATGACTAATTAAATGGGAAATATTGATGGGCAAGTCAATACTATATCGTGGGGGTAATTGTAGAGTAATTACCTATATATATCATGTGGTATAGATATGTAATTATTTATTTGTGTGGAATGTAACGATGTTCGTGGACTGTTCTAATGGTTGGGGTTGCACTCGTTCGGGACCGAAGCACACGTCGGCGCATATGGACAATGCGTAATGTAGGTCATATTTTAGGTACTACGTGGTATCACCACTTATAGTAGTCAAGTGTTTATCTTGGGATCCATGTGACACCGCCTGATATGGGTCGTGCAATGGTGTAACTGCAAATGTACCACCCTATTTTCTTGTTTATTGTGATGTCCGTTGTGAATAAGAGATTTTTTCGGGCTTATCGATAGAGCAAGAACGAGACACTGTTGGTAGATGCCTTAGTTTTGCATATATATATATATATATATATATATATTAATACAAATGAGTAAGATGAATGCCTAGTCTAATAATGTACACTATAAAACACAAATTCACTACTACGTAAGATGCATGATAAATGATTTTGTCACTGTTATGGGTAGTTTGACTGGGTTATTCAGAAAATGTTAATACAAATGTGGACAAATTGATTTTGTCACGTATATTATGCTAGACGCGTCATAGGTTTAATAATGCTCTTTTTATCGATATTGCATTTAGGTCATGGGGATAAGATACGATTACTATTGCACCTAGGTGAGAGGTTAGGAAATTATCTCATGAGAGTGTCGATGGGAGAATCTTATTTAAATTAACTTTAACCTTTTATTTCAATTTCAATAAGTTAATTCTTCCACAGTTTTGGTCGCTGACCAAAATTATAAATGTTTTCCCGCAGGTTTTCTTAGATAAGGATAACGGAAATGAAGGAATATCAAATTTTGCTATCACATGTTTTTTCTTTAAGATCGATTTATTGATTCTAGTTTAGGTTGCTACTTCTTCTTTCATTTATTTATATTCGATTATTGTATGGGCATAATATCGGATTCATTTGGTTTATTAGTCGAGACAATTATATTCATGTTGGTTTTTATTTTGTTGGACGTAGAGGTCGGGTACAGTATTACTTCTTGTTATTTATTTTAATCCAGTATTAAATTCAAATGAGGTTTATTATATGAATGTTTTCTACATTCGATGCTAATAATGATATAAACTGTCAAGCAAGGCCCATCTTTCGGTGTATCGTGTCTGTCCAACATTTACATGCGAAAACGAGGGTTGTTACATACACTAAATGAGGAGTCCAAGGATATAGAGTGATGGAAGATTACTTTGGAATAACAACGCCTCTTTTAACCCAGATAGTAATTGATTATGCTAATGGTGATAATTTGGAAATTGAAGCACTTTAAAATTAGATGAGTTTTTATTTAGAAAACAAAGAGAAGGTTGAGACTTATGTTTCACCTCAAACTTTTTTAGAAGAACATTTTGCTGAAAGTGGATCTGTGTCATTTGAAATTCAATCTCCAAGTGATGATGAATTACATGAGACTGACTTCATTTTATCCCCATGTCCGTTCACCATTATTTTGCAATTACAAGTACTGCAGGATACCTATGAGTCGGTTGAAAACTTTGAAATGTTTAATCATTTTATCGATGAGGACTCTTTACTTGAATTATTTTCTAAGATGGGATATTCCATTTTGTGGGCCCCGCCTCCCATTCTACTCAAAAACCCTTTGGGGTGAATTTTGTTTTTCCTGAATCCCTATTGTGCTTGTCCCCCTTATCATCCAAACCCCATATCACCCACCAAAACTTTTAATTGGTGATGGTTCATTTTCTCTATCCAACCCATGCCTTATGTTCTTCAAATGAAATTCCTATTTTTTGGGAGGCATTTACTCAAATGAGGGACCACCTTTGATTCCTCAAAGTTAAATCATTTTTTGGGTGAACTCTAAAAAATAGGTTCTTCTAGTATATAGTTAGTTAGAAGTCCAAACTGTAGGTTTTACATAGTTAGTTTGATTTTTCTTTTTACTTATCATTTAGTGTCTTTAGTTTAAGTCTTTATTATTCTATTTGTTGTGCTTAGTGCTAATATGGTTTGTAGAAACTTTGGACTTATGATATTCGGGGATCGGTCCATTTTGGGCAATGTCTCTCTTTTCCTCTCTTTATGTTGTGTTCTTGATTAGCATTGAGGACAATCCAATATTTATGTTAAGGGGTGTGGGTTATTCTTCCCATTGCTTTTTGAGTTTCATTGTTTTGATCACAAGTTCGTTCCAAGCATGCCTTTGTTGAAAAATTGAAGTTTTTCAAAAATATTTTCTTTCTTTTTTCTCATTTATTGGTCGTTTTGCAATGGGATCCGATGATGAATTTCAATAAATGCCCAATCCAAAAGATAATTCAATGATGCATGGTCTCGATTTTAGAAGTTATCACACTTTTGTCCTCATATCATTAATATTATGAGAAACTTCTTGAATTGATGTTTAAACCCACGAGCACATGCGTTTTACAGTTTAATTGATTTGGTTTATGGCCTTTATAATTTCGTAATATTTTGTTGAATTTATATACTCACACCAAGTGAGCATTGTGCTTTTCTTCATTTGTGAGTGTTATACATTACTCTTTCCTCCGTGAGAAGTTTAAAGTCATCGTTAATCTCATTATTCTTTCATTAATCGTTCAGTAATTGAGTTCATTTTGAAACGTGTTACTTGAGTATGATTTTCAAAGTTGTTTTGACTTAATAATTGCATAAAATTAAGGAAAGGATCATAGGCCATCTTTGTTATAGCACCCATACTATCCTTAACCTCAACTGCAATGTTTCCCCTCGTCATCCCCTTTGAGCCTAAATATTGGCTATCATTTCATAACCCAAAATCCCATCATTATCTCCAAATTGGAGTACAATGCATATTACCATACATACCTTTGTTTAGAATGATACTTTGGATTGAATAATACCCTTGTTATATGGTTGCAATTAAGAATGTCAGAGTGTGAGAGAAAATAAATAAATGAAAAATAGAAAACAAAACAGAAGAAAAAGAAGATAAAAAGAAGAAAATAAAGAGAAAGAGAAACTATTTCCATTTTGTACATAGTGCTCAATAATATTTATCTCATTCCAATGTTATATCAATTCTTATTATGGAAATGATATTCCAATTTTTAAATTTCCCACAATTTTCCATTAGCCTAAGTGTTTCATCCCCGAACAACTTTGAATACGTACATATTCCCTTCATTCATAATCCGATCCTAAGTTGCATTATACCCCATATAAGTCCTATGTGATCATAAAGTGAATGCATTTTAAAAGTTTAAAAAGTTGCAATAATCTGTGAAACTACATTTCACCTCATTTAATGATGAAATCCTTTCATTGAGATTACATATTTTCATTTTATATATAACTCTCTTCAATTGATGACATGTAATAGGCCTTGTTTCCATTTAAGTTTCCTCTTTATGCTCTCATGTCCAGTGTATTACCTCCCATTCTTATTGATTTCATTTATTAAGTGTAATATCTGGAGAGGATTAAAAATCATTCATGCGTTAATGCTTATTATCTGGTTTATAAAAGCTTTACAAACTCAAACTATTTCCATATGCTCGCTTTTCTTGCCACTCTTAAGGCTTCAGTTGTGATTGAAGTTGGTCTATAATGTTATTAACTACGAACTTTTTTGTAAATTCATTCTCTTTTCTAATAACGTATTTGAAATCCTTTTCGTTATTGTTGAGCATATCCTTTTGATTTATTGGGCATATTGTGAGGAAACTTATATGTTTATGGGTTTCAATCCTGAAAATTCTCAAAAGACAACACTCGTCCACTAAGGCAACCTAGGAGTTTAATGACTTATTGCATATGCTAAATGCAATCCTTCGACCATGAAAGTCGCATTTAGCTACTTCTTACATCTCATCTGTCTTGGTTTACTTGTAGTCTTTTCTCTTTTCATTTTATTTCTAGTGACTAGCAATGTGTAAGTTAGGGGGTGTGATTTGTCTCGAATGTAACAATTATTTACCCATTTTTACATATAGATTTTAGTCCCCTCGGACACTTTAATTCCTATATTTATTCTTAATAAACAAACAACCACTTTTATGTATATTTATATTCTTTGTGAGTTATAATTGAGCTTGTGTAAGTGTGCAAGTGTTTAGCGTGATGTTTGGTCGCATTTCAGGAAAGTTTTGTAATAAAGCACACATTCCAAGGAATTTTTTTCATTCATTATTGGGATTTATGGCCCTAAGTCTTTATGGAAGTTATTTCTTCGAACTAGATTCACATAGCCTCCAACCGTGCCTAATTGTGATTTATAACTAAGAAGTTACGACATTTTTTTTTAGGTTGATCAACGAAGAAGAATGCTGACCTGAAGGGGAGAATCGATTCAACCATATGGGGAGAATCGATTCGGATTGGGCCATAATCGAATTTCCCATGTACCCTAATCGATTCGGTCCCTGTACCGGAATAAATTCGATCCTACAATGTTTGACTTATTCATTTACATGTTCCCTCTTAGGTTTTTGTTTAAAAAGGTTTTTACTTGTGTTTTTATTTAAATAGGTTTTTACTCTCATTATTTTTATCAGATCGCATTTTTAGTTTAGATTAGAGTTTTTAGTTTGGGGGTCTTTCCTTTATCCCTCTATGGGTTCCACCCTTTTATGTATGTAATTATACTTTTTATTATATTCTTCATTTATATAGTTCCATTATCTTATTATCTAGTTTATTTGCTTTGATAATAAGTTGTTGTTTGTTAATTAGTTGTTTTGATTGGTTAATTAGTTATTTTACTGTTCTTACTGTGTGTAGTTGCTAGTTTTAAGGCTGGATTCAAATTTCGACCATTAATGGGTTCTTGAGCTTAAAACCTAGGTTTTGGTTTGAAACACTTTTAATTAAGACCTTGTGTATTGAAGTTGGGAAATTATATATTTAACTTCCTTTGTCACGCAACGGTAGTGTTTATACCGATATTGCAACATTAATCCATTTGTGATCATTTTCAACCGAAAGTTCAATCTTTCATTGTTTTATTAAATTTCTTCACATTTGAAATTTATAATCAATTGACTATGCTCGGTTATATGTTCTCTAACCAAAATCCTTAATGTAAGTTGTTAAGACTATGGTGGGGATGGAATCCTAATTTAGTTTGGTTAATCTTTGTTTAGTTTTAATTGTGTAGTTAACTTTTTTTCCTTTTTCCTTTTAAACCATCATTATCTTTTACACTTTTACTCGAGAACTAATATATCAATTAACGTCAATCAAGCATTATCTGTGGATTTTTGATACCCTAACTAGCCGTCATACTAAAGTTAGGATCACTGTGGGGAGATTGTACATTCCCCTCACCTTCATGCACGAGTCAATGTGAAAAACAAGAAGAAGACGTTTTTTGATAACTAGTTTAGGAACTCTGGCCGAACCGATTCGACCCCCTGTGATGTAAAAATTTGTATTCATCCCCTTTTTCTCATTTCCCTCCCACCTTTTCATCATTCCTCCCCTCCAAATCATCCATCTTCCATCCATAGATGAAAATTCATCCTTTTTACCTCCCTCCAACCCCAAGACCATCTATTTTCACCCCCTCCATTTTCCCACCGAACCTTTCCAATTTTCCACCTTTTCACACCCCCCGAACCTATAAATACCAACCCACCCCCACCCTATCCCCACACCAAAAAATATCTATTGTACCATATAAATTCTCCCAACCATCCTAGTTTCATACTCCCATCATGTCTCAAGCGCATAAAGTGCATAAATATAACTCTATCGAAATCGAAGATAATGATGCAAGGGGGAACTTTCTCTCGAGCCAAGAGAATGATTGGGTCAAGACATACTCTTGACCAAACTGCGCGTTGTTCATTGAGAGGAAGGTGGTGTGGGGAGATATTCTAGACGAGATCACGTGTAGTTTGATTGATTTGGGTGGTGTCAATGGTTCATTGTCCCCGACCAAGTCCACAAGTTTATTATTTTCCTCTTATATGGGACTCTCATCCACACCTATCGAGGCCAGTCTGAGGCGTTTGTCAATGGAAAAATAGTCCCACTTTCACTCAATATCATAAACCAAAAAATGAGGGCAAAGGGTGGATCATGTAAAACGAGCACACCCACCCATATTCCCGCTCCCCCTCATGAAGCGAGAATGTGGAAACTATTGAATAACCTGAACTAAGTGGATTCGATACACCTTTCCCACCAGGATACTCCCCGAGCGTGTTCGCTACGCCAATCTCATTACATGCAGAAGGATTATCTCCACCACAACATCTTCGTCATTCGCCTTCGGCACAACACATTCCGTTAATATATATATATATATATATATATATATATATATATATATATATATATATATATATATATATATATATATATATATATATATATATATATGTATATAATATAACATATATAATATAACATATATTTAACATATATTTATATATTCCGTAAATAATATATTATATTTTAATAAATTTTGTACATTTAATAGATTTTGTACATTTAATAATATAAAATTATTATTATACATACTAAATATATATTATTATATATTATATATTATATTTTTATAAATTTTGTACATTTAATAGATTTTGTACATTTAATAATATAAAAATTATTATTATTATAACATACTAAATATATATTATTATATATTGTATATTATATTTTCATAAATTTTGTACATTTAATAAATTTTGTACATTTAATAATATAAAAATTATTTTTATTATACATACTAAATATATATTATTATATATTGTATTCATAGATTTTGTACATTTAATAGATTTTGTAAATTTAATAATATAAGAATTATTATTATTATACATACTAAATATATATTATTATATATTATATGTTTTTAATAATAAAAAAATTATTATGAATATATATACAAAATATATGAATATATATTATATTGTTTCCACAATATATATATTCCGCAAATAATATAATATATATTCATATATTAAATATACAAAATATATGAATATATATTATATTATTTGAGAAATATATATATTTCGTAAATTATAATATATATTCATATATTTTGTATATTTAATAATATATATATATATATATATATATATATATATATATATATATATATATATATATATATATATTCCGTAAACAAATTTTCCACATTTATATCTATTTTCCAGTTTTTGCGTTTGATAGAATATGTGGAAAGTTGATGATTTTTCAACTTGTATCAAACAGACACAAGTTGAAAAATATTCATTTGCCTTGAAATTATTTTCTCTGGAATCAAATGTCCTGAAATCATTTGCATTTTCCCAATTTTCTATCAAACGGACCATAATACTAAAACCCGCCTCCTTCGCATAAATATTATAAAACTCATAAACCTCCCTTAAAGATGAAAAGTCTTGTCCAACTTTTGGTTTATAATCATCTCTTATATCAGGAATGTATAATTAATCGCTTTGTTGTTCGTTATTGAATTGCACATCATCATCCATCGTTATAAAATATAAAATTATAGTTGTTGCAGCAATTTAAATAAATTCAGAATTAAAGTAGGGAACGAAATTACCCAATTTATGAGCAAATAAATCAACCCAGAAAAAATAAGAAATCCGGAACCAGTAAATCAAGCTGAGTCGCGGACAATGTCGCTCTTTTTAAGGTATTTCGCGACTCTGCCTAAAGTATGCTGACAGTCTCGAAGCCCTGCCACCTCCAGGATAAAACAACCTCCAAAATCAGAAAATACGGATCGATAAAGCACAAAAGTCAACCCGATCTGTGTCCACCCATTCTTTATAATTACTCGATTCTAACAATATAATTAATTTGTAAAACGAGATTAATTATTCTGGGAGAAAAAAAATTCCAAACTGTATCAATGGTGGAAGATGAACCGTATGGAATTTTGTGTTGGAACTGTTTTTAAAAAACGAAGGTCTCAACCTCCTTTTATGCAAAAAAGAAATTAACATTAGTGGGAAAAAACGTGGAGAGAAAACAAAAAACGTGGGTGGAAAAATTCAATAGTAAAAGGCCCCCTTTTTTTCGGAATTAATTATCGTTAAAAATTAAATTTTAAAGCCCAAAACCGTTAATTTATTTGTCCAAAAAATTATTTCTTAATGAGCCCAAGCCCAAGACCCAGGACCCGGATCGGGACACGAGCACGGGCCGCACCGGACAGACGGCGGCGCGCGCGCGCGTGTGTGACTTAGCCCAATAAGTCCCCCACTCATACACACAAAACATATAATGCCTGAAGGGCATGCCCATTTGTTCCAAATAAATTGTAAATAAACCCAACTCATTTCACTCATCCCACCGATGTGGGACTATGCCTAAAGGCATTTTTCAAAGTTTTGCACTTTGATAGCAGCTGTTAACAGCTGTGTTCCAACAATCCCCCACTTGCAAAATTTGAAAATATTTTATCGAGCAATGATCGATAGAGTTGTGCATAAACAAAGTTGTCTTTCGACTTGAACCTTTACGTAGTAAAGATGATTCGGAATATACTAGAGTAACCATAGTTTTGAAATCTATCTCTAACAACATCCCACACACAACCATACTTGGATGTAATTCTAATAGCTAGCACGCTACGGCCATGAGCTTCTATCCCACTGTAGTGAACGCTTTAGGAATTTGCCCAAAATATCCATAGGAAGCGGCTACACTTCCACATTCACATAGGTGAGTCTATCAAGAATACTCCTGTAGCTAAGTACCCCACTCAAAATAGAGCTACAGATCTCATTAAGAGTTATAATAACTCATCCTTAACTCGCTTCAGGATATCATGCTCTATGGGGATGGACTCGGAGTAAAACCTCGTTCTATATTAATTCATTATAGAATGATTCAACCCATATCACTTGTGATTTGTTATTACCCTTTGAATATATTTCTTGGGATCTCCAGTCTATATGTTGGGTTTCCATCACAAATGACTCATTTATCCAAGGGCTTTAGTCCCATCCCTTTCGAGGTGTTCCACACCTTATCCCTAACTAGTCCTTTCGTCAAAGGATCAGCTAAGTTATGTTCAAACCGTATATGATCCACCCTCACAGCACCCGTAGAGATGAATTCTCTAACAGTACTATATTTACGACGTATTTATCGTTTCTTACAATTATAATAATGGTTCTCAACTTTTGTAATAGCCGCGGTACTATCACAATGAATCAAAATGGCTGGTATCGGTCTTTCCCACAGCAGGATATCTGACAGGAGGTTTCTTAACCAACCTGCCTCTTCACAAGTAGTATCTAGTGTTATCATCTCAGACTCCATAGTGGATTGAGCCAAAATAGTTTGTTTCTTAGATTTCCAAGAAACTGCACCACCAACGATGCTAAATATATATCCACTAGTAGCCTTAGAATCATCAGATAGGGTGTTCCAATCAGCATCACTAAATCCTTTAAGGACAGCGGGATGCTTATTATAGTGTAATTCGAGGTTCATCGTCCTTTTAAGGTACCGCATGACCCTCTCAATAGCATGACAATGCTCCATACTAGGTCTACTGATAAATCTACATAGTACTCCCACAGTATAAGTTATGTCAGGTCTAGTGCAATCTGTAGCATAACGTAAGCTACCTATAATGCTTGCATAAGCATTTTGATTTACATTGTCGCCAGTGTTCTTAAATAACTTTACACTAGGATCAAACGGAGTACTAGAAGGTTTACAGTCAAAGTAATTGTATTTCTTTAGAACTTTCTCAATGTAATGAGATTGATCCAAAGAAAGTCCCTTTTCTGACCTAGTAATATTAATTCCCAATATTACACTAGCTTCACCCAAATCTTTCATATCAAAATTGGAACATAATAATGATTTAACATTTTCTACGGCATGAATATTAGAACCAAATATAAGCAAGTCATCAACATAAAGACATATGATAGTGCAAATGTTCTCAACATGTTTATAATAAATGCATTTATCACTTTCATTAATTTTAAACCCATTAGAGATGACAAAGCTATCAAATTTATCATGCCATTGTTTAGGTGCCTGTTTGAGTCCATAAAGAGATTTATCTAATTTACATACTTTATTTTCTTGACCGTGTACAATAAAACCTTCAGGTTGATCCATATAAATTTCTTCTTCTAATTCTCCATTTAAAAATGCAGTTTTAACTTCCATTTGGTGTACAATTAAATCATTTAAGGCATTTATAGTAAATAGTACACGTATAGACGTTATTCTAGTCATGGGTGAAAATGTATCGAAGAAGTCTACGTTTTCACTTTGTCTAAAACCTTTAGCAACGAGACGTGTCTTATATTTTTCAACAGTGCCATCAGGTTTTAATTTCTTTTTAAGAATCCATTTACACCCAATTGTTTTACACCCAAGTGGAAGGTCCACTAAATGCCAAGTTTTATTTGTTTCCAAAAAATCCATTTCATCATTAATAGCCTCTTGCCATAAATCGGCATCTAAAGAAGATAAAGCTTCTTGAATAGTGTTAGGATCCTCCTCTAAAGTGTAAGCATAAAAGTCGGGACCAAAATCTTTTACTACACGAGCCCTTTTACTTTTCGAATTTCTAAAATGGATTCATTTTTTTTATTTAAAGAAATATTAGTGGATGACTCGCCCCCACTACTTCTCAATTTAAAAGAAAATTTATCTTCATAAAAATCGGCATCATTTGATTCAATAATTACTTGATTTTTCAAGTCATAAAATCGGTATGCTTTGCTATTAATAGCATATCTTATAAAAACGCACTCATATGCTCTACTAGCCAATTTAGACCTTTTAGGGTAGGGTATACATATATATGTTAAGCACCCCCACGTTCTAAAGTATGACACGTTGGGCTTAATATTTTTCCAAATTTCATAAGTAGATATTTTCATTTTAGTCTTAGGAATTCTATTAAGTACGTGGCACACAGTCAAAATAATTTCACCCCACCAATGTGAGGCAGCCCCTGAATTTAACAAAATAGCCACAACTAATTCAGTTAATGTCCTATTTTTTCTTTCGGCTTTACCGTTCATTTCGGGCGAATAATGGGCAGTTTTTTCGTGAATAATACCATGGGTTTTATAAAATTCAATAAATGGTCCAGAATCATATTCGGTGCCTCTATCACTAGGTAACCTTTTTATTTTCTGATTAAATTGATTTTCAATTTCATTTAGGAAAATTTTAAACATGTCAAACGCTTCACTTTTATTTTTCATTAAATACACAAACGAATAATCAGAACAATCATCAACAAAAATTATAAAATAACGTTTTCCATTTCTAGTTGTGACACCATCCAATTCACAAATATCCGAATGAATTAAATCAAGTGGTTCAGATTCTCTAAAAACAGATTTATGTGGTGTGTTAGTGATTTTTGATTGACTACACCATTCACATTTTTCAAAATCATTTCATGATAATTCTGGAATTAATCCTAAAGTGCTCATATTTTTAACAAGTCGTTTATTAACATGACAAAGCCTAGCATGCCAAACAATAAATGAACAAGTAATATAAGTAGAAGGAGAAATTTTATTCGTTGCATCAACATTCAATTTAAACATCCCATCAGTGGAATAACCCTTGCCTACAAAAATTCCATTTTTGGTCAAAGTAAATAAATCAGCACCAATAGTTTGAGTAAAGCCAGCTTTGTTGAGAAGATAATCCGAAACCAAATTTTTTCTTATCTCGGGAGTGTGAAGAACATCTTTAAGGATAATAGTCTTTCCCGAAGTGAACTTCAATTTCACATTTCCAGTACCAACAACCTCAGTGGAGTGAGAATCACCCAACAACACCTTCCTATCTGCAGTCTCAGAATAAGTCTTAAACAAGGTACGGTCATAACAGATATGGAGGGAAGCGCCAATATCCAACCACTCCCCTTCGGCACCGCTAACCATGTTGATTTCTGAAACCATAACACATACCTCCTCTTCGGTCAAATTCGCTTGTGCGTTTGGCATATTGCAACATTTGCGAGCCATATGGTCAGGTTTGCCATACTTAAAACAGAGAAACTGCCCCGAGTAGCTAGACTGTCCATTTCCAGGGTTCTTATACTTATTCTGAGTCTGAGTTTGATTTTTAAAATTCTGGTTGTGGCTCTTTTTTTTATTTTTCATATTTTTTCCGTTTGCCTTTAAAACAAATGGAGTGTGCTTCTTTTTCTGATTTTTGTTATTAGACACAACAAGAATTTCATCTTTGTAGTCCTGTTTTTGGGATTCCTTCTCAATTCTCAATTTAGTAGTGAGTGACTCTAGTGAAAATTCTTTGGACTTATGCCTCAAAATATTTTTAAATTCTTTGAACAGTGAAGATAATTTATCAATAATCGTAGCCACCTGAAATTGCTCATTTAAAGCTTGCCCTCGGAAATAATTTCATAGGCAATCATTTGCAAATCATGGGTTTGAGCAACAACATATTTGTCATCCGTCATTTAAAATTTCAGATAACGGCTGACGACATATTTTTTAGCACCCGCCTCCTTAGTGTCATATTTTTTAAAGAGTGCATCCCAAACATCTTTTGCAGTTTTATAATTGACATAATAGTCATAAAGTTCGTCAATTGGAGCATTCAAAATATAGTTCTTGCACAGAAAATTATTTTCCTCCCAAGTTCTAATTGTTTTGCTTTCCTCAACAGTAAGTGGATTATTTACTACGGATTTGTCAAATTGAACAAACGATGCGACTTTTTTCGTATTTAAATAAAATAGCAGTTTTTTGCTCCAACATTTAAAATGGGTGCCTTCATATTTGAAAGGCTTATTAAGGTTGCTTGAGTTAATTTCGTCCACACTACACCAAAAATAGGAATCTGACACGGTTTAAAATGGTGCCAGATCAAATCTAGCACGGTTTTGAACTGTGCCAGAATCAGGTGTTCCAAAATGCCCATTTTTTCTAGTGCGGCTAAAAAATGTGTCAGATTTGACCAAACGGGAACACTTCTGGCACACTTTTAAACCGTGCCAGAATTTGATATTTCTGGCACACTTTTGGCACAGTTTTTAACTGTGTCAGATTTGGCACAGTTCAAAACCGTGCCAAAATATGATACACTTTTGCCACGGTTTTGAACTGTGCCAAATTTTTTTATAAAAAGAAAAAATATAATTATTTGAAAGAACAAAAATTCACAAATTAAAAATATTGCACGTTGTTGATAAACTAATGTACATACAACCTTCAAAATATTACAAGTCTTTAATAGTTCACAGGCCAAAAAAAAAATTGGGCAGAGTTTCCTCTATTTTTTGGACATTCCAAAACCTGCTAATACAAAACCTGCCTAACATAAAGCCCGCACGACCACAAAATATAACAATTAACTTACAAAAGCATGCACGGCCATAAAAGTTAACAATAAAACTACAAAAGCCGGCACGGCCATAACACAAAAAAAATGGAATCATGAATAAACCCCTTGTTGTAAACCATTGAGTTCTCTGTGTGTTCCACGTGAATAAATCCCAACGATAAACAGTTATCCTGCAAAAAAAATAGGATACAAAAAAGATACGATATTAGTGACCCAATAATTTACAAAAAAAAAACTACTCAAACTAAAAAATTACATATAGGAGTGGAAATTATCATCATATTCTCAAACCAGGAGACCCGGGACTACGCGGTCAGTTCCTACAAGTTACATTGGTCCCGTGCGAGGTGTTCGTGCCTCCTACGGGGTCGTTTGGGGCTGGTTTGGATTTTCACCCTTTAACGACTTGTTTTTAAGTTTAAGTGTTAATTTTTACAAATTATTGTCATATTCACAAACCGGGAGACCCATGACTACTCGGTCAATTCCTACAAGTTACATTGGTCCCGTGTGAGGTGTTGGTGCCTCCTACGGGGTCGTTCGGGGGCTGGTTTGGGTTTTCACCCTTTAACGGCTTGTTTTTAAGTTTAAGTGTTGATTTTTGCAAATTATCGTCATATTCACAAACCGAGAGACCTGGGACTATGCGGTCAGTTCCTACAAGTTACATTGGCCCCGTGCGAGGTGTTCATGCCTCTTATGGGGTCATTTGGGTGCTGGTTTGGGTTTTCACCCTTTAACGACTTGTTTTTAAAGTATTGATTTTTTCAAATTATCGTCATATTCACAAATAGGGAGACCCGGGACTACGCGATCAATTCCTCAAAGTTACATTGGTCCCGTGCGATTTGTTCGTGCCTCTTACGGGGTCGTTTGGGGGTGGGTTTGGGTTTTCACCCTTTATAGGTTTGTTTTTAAGTTTAAGTGTTGATTGTTACGAATTATCATCATATTCACAAACCGAGAGATATGAGATTACGCGGTCAGTTCCTACAAGTTACATTGGTCCCGTACGAGGTGTTCGTGCCTCCTACGGGGTCGTTTGGGGCTGATTTGGGTTTTCACCCTTTAACGGCTTATTTTTAAGTCTAAGTGTGATTTTTGCAAATTATCGTCATATTCATAAATCGGGAGACCCCGGGACTACGCGATCAGTTTCTCAAAGTTACATTGGTCCCGTGCGAGGTGTTCGTGCCTCTTACGGGGTCGTTTGGGGGTTGGTTTGCGTTTTCACCCTTTATAGGCTTGTTTTTAAGTTTAAGTGTTAATTTTTGCGAATTATCATCATATTCACAAACCGGGAGACTCGGGACTACGCGGTCAATTCCTACAAGTTACATTGGTCCCGTGCGAGGTGGTCGTGCCTCCTACGGGGTCGTTTGGGACTGATTTGGGTTTTCACCCTTTAACGGCTTGTTTTTAAGTCTAAGTGTGATTTTTACAAATTATGATCATATTCACAAATCAGGAGACCCGGGACTACGCGGTCAGTTCCTACAAGTTACATTGGTCCCGTGCGAGGTGTTCGTGCATCTTACGGGGTCGTTTGGGGGATGGTTTGGGTTTTCACCCTTTAACGGCTTGTTTTTAAGTTTAAGTGTTAATTTTTGCGAATTATCGTCATATTCACAAATCGGGAGACCCGGGACTATGCGGTGAGTTCCTACAAGTTACATTGGTCCCATGCGAGGTGTTCGTGCCTCTTACGGGGTCGTTTGGGGGCTAGTTTGAGTTTACACCCGTTAACGGCTTGTTAATAAGTCTACGTGTGATTTTTGCAAATTATCATCATATTCTAAAATCGAGAGACCAGAGACTATGCGGTCAATTCCTACAAGTTACATTGGTCCCGTGCGAGGTGTTCGTGCCTCTAACGATGTCGTTTGGGGGCTGGTTTGGGTTTTCACCCTTTAACGGCTTGTTTTTATGTTTTAAGTGTTGATTTTAGTAAATTATCATCATATTCACAAACCGGGAGACCCAGGACTAAGCGGTCAGTTCCTACAAGTTACATTGGTCCCGTGCGAGGTGTTCGTGCCTCTTACGGGGTCGTTTGGGGGCTGGTTTGGGTTTTCACCCTTTAACGGCTTGTTTTTAAGTTTAAGTGTTGATTTTTTAAAATTATCATCATATTCACAAACCTGGAGATCCGGGACTACGCGATAAGTTCCCACAAGTTACATTGGTCCCATGCGATGTGTTCGTGCCTCTTACGAGGTCGTTTGGGGGCTGGTTTGGTTTACACCGTTTAACGGCTTGTTTTTAAGTCTAAGTGTGATTTTTTCAAATTATCGTCATATTCTCAAACTGAGAGACCCGAGACTACGCGGTGAGTTCCTACAAGTTACATTTGCCCCGTGCGAGGTGTTCGTGCCTCTTACATGTCATTTGGTGGCTAGTTTGGGTTTTCACCCTTTAACGTCTTGTTTTTAAGTTTAAGTGTTCATTTTTGTAAATTTTCGTCATCACAAACCGGGAGACCCAGGACAATGCGGTCAGTTCTTACAAGTTACATTGGTCCCGTGCGAGGTGTACGTACCTCCTACGGGGTCGTTTGGGGGCTGGTTTGGGTTTTCACCCTTTAACGGCTTGTTTTTAAGTTTAAGTGTTGATTTTTTCAAATTATCATCATATTGACAAACCTGGAGATCCGAGACTACGCGATAAGTTCCTACAAGTTACATTGGTCCCGTGCGATGTGTTCGTGCCTCTTACGAGGTCGTTTGGGTGCTGGTTTGGGTTTACACCGTTTAACGGCTTGTTTTTAAGTCTAAGTGTAATTTTTGCAAATTATCATCATATTCTCAAACCGAGAGACCCGAGACTATACGGTCAGTTCCTAGAAGTTACATTGGTCCCGTGCGAGGTGTTCGTGCCTCTCACAAGGTCGTTCGGAGGCTGGTTTGTGGTTTTCTCCCTTTAACGGCTTGTTTTTAAGTTTTAAGTGTTGTATTTTGCAAATTATCATCATATTCACAATCCTGGCGACCCAGGACTATGCGGTCAATTCCTACAAGTTACATTGGTCCCGTGCGAGGTGTACGTACCTCCTACGGGGTCGTTTGGGGGATGGTTTGGGTTTTCACCCTTTAACGACTTGTTTTTAAGTCTAAGTGTGATTTTTGCAAATTATAGTCATATTCTCAAACCGTGAGACCCGAACTACGCGGTGAGTTCCTACAAGTTACATTTGTCCCGTGCGAGGTATTCGTGCCTCTTACGGGTCGTTTGGTGGCGAGTTTGGATTTTCACCCTTTAACGGCTTGTTTTTAAGTTTAAGTGTGCATTTTTGCAAATTTTCATCATATTCACAAACCGGGAGACCCGGGACATTGCGGTCAGTTCCTACAAGTTACATTGGTGCCGTACGAGGTGTACGTACCTCCTACGGGATCGTTTGGAGGCTGGTTTGGGTTTTCACCCTTTAACGGCTTGTTTTTAAGTCTGAGTGTGATTTTTGCAAATTATAGTCATATTCTCAAACCTTGAGACCCGGGACTGTGCGGTCAGTTCCTACAAGTTACATTTATCCCGTGCGAGGTGTCCGTGCCTCCTACGGGGTCGTTTGGGGGCTGGTTTGGGTTTTCACCCTTTAACGGCTTGTTTTTAAGTCTAAGTGTGATTTTTGCAAATTATAGTCATATTCTCAAATCGTGAGACCCGGGTCTATGCGGTCAGTTCCTACAAGTTACATTTGTCCCGTGCGAGGTGTTTGTGCCTCCTACGGGGTCGTTTGGGGGCTGGTTTGGATTTTCACCCTTTAACGACTTGTTTTTAAAGTGTTGATCTTTGCAAATTATCATCATATTCACAAACCGGGAGACCCGAGACTATGCGGTCAGTTCCTACAAGTTACATTGGTCCCGTGCGAGGTGTTCGTGAATCTTACGGGGTCGTTTGGGGGCTGGTTTGGGTTTTTAACCTTTAATGGCTCGTTTTTAAGTTTAAGTGTTGAGTTTTGAAAATTATCATCATATTCACAAACTTGGAGACCCAGGACTACGCGGTCAGTTCCTACAAGTGATATTGGTCCCGTGCGAGGTGTCCGTGCCTCTTACGGGATCGTTTGGGGGCTGATTTGTATTTTCACCCTTGAACGGCTTGTTTTTAAGTCCAAGTGTGATTTTTGCAAATTATCATCATATTCAAAAATTAGGAGACCCGGAACAACGCGGTCAGTTCCAACAAGTTACATTGGTCCCGTGCAAGGTGATCGTGCATCTTACGGGGTCGTTTGGGGGTTGGTTTGGGTTTTCACCCTTTAACGGCTTGTTTTTAAGTTTAACTGTTGATTTCTGCGAATTACCATCCTATTCACAAACCGGGAGACCTGGGACTATGCGGTCAGTTCCTATAAGTTACATTGATCCCATTTGAGGTGTTCGTGCCTCTTACGGGGTCGTTTGGGGGCTGGTTTGAGTTTTCACCCTTTAACGGCTTGTTTTTAAGTCTAAGTGTGATTTTTGCAAATTATCTTCATATTCTAAAACCGAGAGATCCGGGACTATGCGGTCAATTTTTACAAGTTACATTGATCCCGTGTAAGGTGTTCGTGCCTCCTATGAGGTCGTTTGGGGGCTGGTTTGGGTTTTCCCCCATTAATGGCTTGTTTTTAAATCTAAGTGTGATTTTTGTAAATTATCGACATATTCTCAAACCGAGAGACCCAGGACTATGCAGTCAATTCCTACAAGTTACATTGGTCCCGTGCGAGGTGTTCGTGCCTCTACGGGATCGTTTGGGGGCTGGTTTGGGTTTTCACCCCTTAACGGCTTGTTTTTAAGTTTAAGTGTGATTTTTGCAAATTATCATCATATTCTCAAACCAAGAGACCCGGGACTACGCGGTGAGTTCCTACAAGTTACATTTATCCCGTGCGAGGTGTTCGTGCCTCTTACGGGGTCGTTTGGGGGTTGGTTTGGGTTTTTCCCCTTTAACGGCTTGTTTTTAAGTCTAAGTGTGATTTTTGCAAATTATCGTCATATTCTCAAACCGAGAGACCCGGGACTATACGATCAGTTCCTACAAATTACATTGGTCATGTGCGAGGTGTTCGTGCCTCTTACGGGGTCGTTTGGAGGCTGGTTTGGGTTTTCACCCTTTAACGGCTTGTTTTTATGTTTTAAGTGTGATTTTTGCAAATTATCGTCATATTCTCAAATCGAGAGACCCGGGACTATACGATCAGTTCCTACAAGTTACATTGGTCCCGTGCGAGGTGTTCGTGCCTCTTATAGGGTCGTTTGGAGGCTGGTGTGGGTTTTCACCCTTTAGCAGCTTGTTTTTAAGTTTTAAGTGTGATTTTTGCAAATTATCGTCATATTCTCAAACCGAGAGACCCGGGACTATACGGTGAGTTCCTACAATTTACATTTATCCCGTGCGAGGTGTTCGTGCCTCTTACGGGGTCGTTTGGGGGTTGGTTTGGGTTTTCACCCTTTAACGGCTTGTTTTTAAGTCTAAGTGTGATTTTCGCAAATTATCGTCATATTCTCAAACCGAGAGACCCGGGACAATACGGTCAGTTCCTACAAGTTACAT
Organism: Sambucus nigra; assembly: GCA_949130495.1. Classification (NCBI taxonomy): domain Eukaryota; kingdom Viridiplantae; phylum Streptophyta; class Magnoliopsida; order Dipsacales; family Adoxaceae; genus Sambucus; species Sambucus nigra. The sequence continues at coordinate 391,345,764 of OX422224.1, read as the reverse complement.
TGGTCCCGTGCGAGGTGTTCGTGCCTCTTACGATGTCGTTTGGGGGCTGGTGTGGATTTTCACCCTTTAACGGCTTGTTTTTAAGTCTAAGTGTGATTTCTGCAAATTATAGTCAGATTCTCAAACCGTAAGACCCGGGACTACGCGGTGAGTTCCTACAAGTTACATTTGTCCCGTGCGAGGTGTTCGTGCCTCTTACGGGTCGTTTGGCGGCGGGTTTGGGTTTTCACCCTTTAACGGCTTGTTTTTAAGTTTAAATGTTCATTATTTTCAAATTTTCGTCATATTCACAAACCGGGAGACTCGGGATAATGCGTTCAGTTCCTACAAGTTACATTGGTCCCGTGCGAGGTGTACATACCTCCTACGGGGTCGTTTGGGGGTTGGTTTGGGTTTTCACCCTTTAACGGCTTGTTTTTAAGTCTAAGTGTGATTTTTAGAAATTATAGTCATATTCTAAAACCTTGAGACCCGGGACTATGCGATCAATTCCTACAAGTTACATTTGTCCCGTGCGAGGTGTTCGTGCCTCCTGCGGGGTCGTTTGGGGGCTGATTTGGGTTTTCACCCTTTAACGGCTTGTTTCTAAATCTAAGTGTGATTTTTGCACATTATAGTCATATTCTCAAACCTTGAGACCCGGTACTATGCGTTTAGTTGTTCGTGCCTCCTACGGGGTCGTTTGGGGGTTGGCTTAGGTTTTCACCCTTTAACTGCTTGTTTTTAAGTCTAAGTGTGATCTTTGCAAATTATCGTCATATTCTCAAACCGAGAGACTCGGGACTATACGATCAGTTCCTACAAGTTACAATGGTCCCGTGCGAGGTGTTCGTATTTCTTACGGGGTCGTTTGGGGGCTGGTTTGGGTTTTCACCCTTTAACGGCTTGCTTTTAAGTTTAAGTGTTGATTTTTGCAAATTATCATCATATTCACAAACCTGGAGACCCAGGACTACGCGGTCAGTTCCTAAAAGTTACATTGGTCCCGTGCGAGGTGTTCGTGCCTCTTACGGAATCGTTCGGGGGCTGGTTTGGATTTTCACCCTTGAAAAGCTTATTTTTAAGTCTAAGTGTGATTTTTGCAAATTATCATCATATTCACAAATCAGGAGACCCGGGGACTACGCGATCAGTTCCAACAAGTTACATTGGTCCCGTGCGAGGTGTTCGTGCATCTTACGGGGTCGTTTGGGGGTTGGTTTGGGTTTTCACCCTTTAACGGCTTGTTTTTAAGTTTAAGTGTTTATTTTTGCAAATTATCATCCTATTCCCAAACCGGGAGACCTGGGACTATGCAGTTAGTTCCTACAAGTTACATTGGTCCCATTCGAGTTATTCGTGCCTCTTACGGGGTCGTTTGGGGGCTGGTTTGAGTTTTCACCCTTTAACGGCTTGTTTTTAAGTCTAAGTGTGATTTTTGTAAATTATCATCATATTCTAAAACCGAGAGACCCGGGACTATGCGGTCAATTTCTACAAGTTACATTGGTCCCGTGTGAGGTATTCGTGCCTCCAACGGGGTCGTTTGGGGGCTGGTTTGGGTTTTCACCTTTTAACGGCTTATTTTTAAGTTTAAGTGCGATTTTTGCAAATTATCGACATATTCTCAAACCAATAGACCCGGGACTGTGCGGTCAGTTCCTACAAGTTACATTGGTCCTGTGCGAGGTGTTCGTGCCTCTTACGGGGTAGTTTGGGGGCTGATTTGGGTTTTCACCCTTTAAAGGCGTATTTTTAAGTCTAAGTGTGATTTTTGCAAATTATCGTCATATTCTCAAACCGAGAGACCCGGGACTACCCGGTGAGTTCCTACAAGTTACATTTGTCCCGTGCGAGGTGTTCGTGCCTCTTACGGGGTCGTTTGGGGGTTGGTTTGGGTTTTTCCCCTTTAACGGCTTGTTTTTAAGTCTAAGTGTGAGTTTTGCAAATTATCGTCATATTCTCAAACCGAGAGACCCGAGACTATATGGTCAGTTCCTACAAGTTACATTGGTCCCGTGCAAGGTGTTCGTGCCTCTCACGAGGTCGTTCGGAGGCTGGTTTGTGGTTTTCTTCCTTTAACGGCTTGTTTTTAAGTTTTAAGTGTTGATTTTTGCAAATTATCATCATATTCACAATCCTGGAGACCCAGGACTATCCAGTCAATTCCTACAAGTTAGATTGGTCCCGTGCGAGGTGTACGTACCTCCTACGAGATCGTTTGGGGGATGGTTTGGGTTTTCACCCTTTAACGGCTTGTTTTTAAGTCTAAGTGTGATTTTTGCAAATTATAGTCATATTCTCAAACCGTGAGACCCGGGACTATGCGGTGAGTTCCTACAAGTTACATTTGTCCCGTGCGAGGTGTCCGTGCCTCTTACGGGTCGTTTGGTGGCGAGTTTGGGTTTTCACCCTTTAACGGCTTGTTTTTAAGTTTAAGTGTGCATTTTTGCAAATTTTCGTCATATTCACAAACCGGGAGATCCGGGACATTGCGGTCAGTTCCTACAAGTTACATTGGTGCCGTGCGAGGTGTACGTACCTCCTACAGGGTCGTTTGGAGGCTGGTTTGGGTTTTCATGCTTTAACGGCTTGTTTTTTACTCTGAGTGTAATTTTTGCAAATTATAGTCATATTCTCAAACCTTGAGACCCGGGACTGTGCGGTCAGTTCCTACAAGTTACATTTGTCCCGTGCGAGGTGTTCGTGCCTCCTACGGGGTCGTTTGGGGGTTGGTTTGGGTTTTCACCCTTTAACGGCTTGTTTTTAAGTTTAAGTGTGATTTTTGCAAATTATCATCATATTCTCAAACCGAGAGACCCGAGACTATACGGTCAGTTCCTACAAGTTACATTGGTCCCGTGCGAGGTGTTCGTGCCTCTTACGGGGGGCTGGTTTTTGTTTTCACTCTTTAACGGCTTGTTTTTAAGTTTAAGTGTTGATTTTTGCAAATTATCATCATAATCACAAACCGGGAGACCCGGGACTATGCGGAGAGTTCCTATAAGTTACATTGGTCCCGTGCGAGGTGTTCGTGCCTCTTACGGGGTCGTTTAGGGGCTGGTTTGGGTTTTCACCCTTTAACGGCTTGTTGTTAGGTCTAAGTGTTAATTTTTTCAAATTATCATCATATTCACAAACCTGGAGACTCAGGACTATGCGGTCAATTCCTACAAGTTACATTGGTCCCGTGCGAGTTGTTCGTGCCTCCTACGATGTTGTTTGGGGGCTGATTTGCGTTTTCAACCTTTAACGGCTTGTTTTTAAGTCTAAGTGTGATTTTTGCAAATTATCGTCATATTCTCAAATCGAGAGACCCGGGACTATACGATCAATTCCTACAAGTTACATTGGTCCCGTGCGAGGTGTTCGTGCTTCTTCGGGGTCTTTTGGGGGCTGGTTTGGCTTTTCATCCTTTAATGGCTTTTTTTAAGTTTAAGTTTTGTTTTTTTGCAAATTATCATCATATTCACAAATCGGGAGACCCGGGACTAAGCGGTCAGTTCCTATAAGTTACATTGGTCCCGTGCGAGGTGTTCGTGCCTCTTACGGGGTCATTTGGGGGCTGATTTGGATTTTCACCCTTTAACGGCTTATTTTTAGGTCTAAGTGTGATTTTTGCAAATTATCGTCATATTCACAAATCGGGAGACCCAGGACTACGCGGTCAGTTCCTACAAGTTACATTGGTCCAATGCGAGGATTTCGTGCATCTTACGGGGTCGTTTTGGGGGCTGGTTTGAGTTTTCACCCTTTAACGGCTTGTTTTTAAGTCTAAGTGTGATTTTTGCAAATTATTGTCATATTCTAAAATCGAGAGACCCGGGACTATGCGGTCAATTCCTACAAGTTACAATTGTCCCGTGTGAGGTGTTCGTGCCTCTTACGAGGTCGTTTGGGGGCTGGTTTGGCTTTTCACCTTTTAACGACTTGCTTTTAAGTTTAAGTGTTGATTTTTGCAAACTATCGTCATATTCACAAACCGGGAGATCCGGGACTAAGCGATCAGTTCCTACAAGATAAATTGGTCCCGTGCGAGGTGTTCGTGCCTCTTACGCGGTCATTCGGGGGCTGGTTTGGGTTTTCACCCTTTAACGGCTTATTTTTAAGTCTAAGTGTGGTTGTTGCAAATTATCATCATATTCTCAAACCGAGAGACCCGGAACTATGTGGTCAGTTCCTACAAGTTTCATTTGTCCCGTGCGAGGTGTTCGTGCCTCCTACGGGGTCGTTTGGGGGCTGGGTTGTGTTTTCACCCTTTAACGGCTTGTTTTTAAAGTGTTGATTTTGACATAGTTTCGTTTGTTTATTCATTAAATCCAACACATTTTAACATTTGAAATAAACTCAACAGCAGCAGCAAATTCCAAAACCAAACCACGAGCAAATCCCTTCCACCAATTTAACTAAATAAGCTCAAAAATATGCCATTTTACGTTTGGCTACTTGTCGCTATTTCAGACCACTTTTCTATTTAATGCTACTACAAATTTTAAGAGAATTTGAGACTAACCAAATTTTATTTGCATTTTGATAGCCACCCGATGAACTCTTCGTGCCGTGACTTCTTGAAAGTATCCCATTTTGGTCCAACAATGTCTGCAGATTCTCAAATCTTCTATTTTGAGCGGCATTGGGTTGTTCATCAGACGAAATCTTATCTTTCAAGTTTCTCAGGTCTTCATTATGAGATCGAGACTGTGCTATGACTGTCTAACTGTCAGAAGACTTATATTAGAAGATTTGTCTTATAAAATACAAAAAGGATAAAAGGGGGGAAGAACTGAAACATACATGTGTATCCTTGCACTTATCATTCATCAAATCACCCAACAAAAGTATGAAGCCCATCATTGTGCCAAGAATTGTCCAAGAGCATCAATAAATGGCATTGACTCAATGTCTCCTGCTTTAAGCAAAAGTCCATTTTAACCCAACAAAAGTATGAAGCCCCTCATTGTGCCACACGTTGCATATAGTTATTAATTTACCTATAGTACCAATTCTATGACACAAACATCAGGTGGACATTCTTCCCAGTCCACCAGTATAGCTGTGACACGTTCAATCCAATCTTGAATGGCATCCGTGATATGAGGTGCAACCTGACCACGGGAAGTAACATGTGAGGACATGAATATAAGTGACTGAATAATATAATAGATAAATTTCAGCAATAATGAAAGAATCAGAACAGTTTTTTTCAAGATAATCCCCCTTTCTCTCTTTATCAATGGCAAACTAACAGAGAAGAAAACTAGTCAATACAATAAGTCAAAAAAAATGAAGATTGCACTAAACACTTCACCTTGAATTGCAGTTATACAAGCGTCAACACCAATTTTTTTTCCACTAAACACTTCACCTTGAATTGTAGCTTATGTTAGTATTAATTAAAAGCATAATCAACAAATTTTGCAAAAGACAAACACGCAAATTAAAAATAAACATACCTAAGCAAATAACCTTCGTCATTCCCTAAAAATAAACATACCTAAGTAAATACGATATCCATATGAACAACCCAAAAGCCATTCCCTAAAATGGCATTTAATTCAAAAAAAATATGAAGACAAAAGTACACATCTTATTATCAATACAATCAAGACTTTATAATATTGCAAACACTCAAGGCACACATTCCGACATCATAAGTACATACATTTGTTATCCAGTATTAGCCCAGTAGATCATAATAAAACTTTTAATGTATTATGATACTTTTTAAATAAAAAGAGAGCCGTGAGGACAACATATCAAGCAATCCAAACGTATGTATCAAACAGAGTACCACCAAAACAACCACATATTTGCCAAACTAAGAATCAATAATTGCACAAACACTAAGTTAAGCTGAAACTAACTTTGATTACCAATGAATATAAACGATCCATATATAAAAACGTATACAAATACATGTAGGCATCTACATTTTACATTCGTATACGTATGTGGTTGGGAAATTTCAAGAGAGGCAAGATTAAATAGAGTAAAAGATCGATTAAGAAACACTTAAAAAAGATCTACACTGATTATGCTATCAAATGCAAAGCGTAGACTGTAAATGGATACAAATTAAACTAAACCAATGTAGATGTTCTATTTTCGTTCTCACTAAAGACACTCAAATGGCCGGGGTTTATGATCTTTGCGTTCTCTTCTCGTTGAAAGTGGATATTGCAATATTTTCACTATCTAGACTAAATGTTGCAAGATATGGATCTTCAAAAAAACTTCCCATCAAGATTTTGGCTTAGGGTTGAAGAAGATGGTTATTGGCAAGATGTGGAGTTTGAAAATATTACTCACTATTGTGATTACTTTTTAAAGTGGGGTCATGACCAATTTTATGGTAAACTCACACACAAAAAGTCTCATCCAAATGATGAGAACCATACTACTAAGAGTACCCATTATCACGAACCATAAAAAACTTAGATGTTGAAAAATAAAAACACTGTGAAAACTCATGTGAGTCTCCGACTAGCTTAACAACCCAGTCAGAATAATATCATAGACATTTATCTTAAATTTAAACCTCCCGAATCCAATATAATATTACTAGATATTGTCCACATGGAAGAGAGTTGTGAGGATGAAGCTCTGATTTCGAAAGTAGCAATTTTCCTAAAAAAAACTCATTCAATAGTTTACATGAGCTGAATCAGTTCTCACAGAGTCTAGCGCAGAGAAAATCGCCCAGCAAAATTCAAATCACAATGATACTCTCGTGGAAGATCATGGGGACTTTTAGATAGTTATAAAACCAACTATCGTTATGGACGTGGAATCTACAGTCTCAAAAATGAGAACTACATTTGATCTTGTAAATACATTTATCAAGAATCAAGAAAATATTATCTAATTAGCTGCTATGAGTGATCCCCATAAATTTGATGATACGCCTCCCTTGGAGGGAATCACGTACCTAGAAGAGTTTATCTCATCCCCATAAATCACGTACCTACATTTGATCTTGAAGAATTTTGCAACATTAAAGACACTCAAATGGCTGGGGTTTATGAGGTTACCTGAGCCGGAGAGAGAGAATGAGGTTACCTGAGCCGGAGAGAGAGAGAGCTAAATGGAGTTGCGCTGATGGAGAGATGATCGGCTGAAGGGAGAGCTGATCGAGCGAAGAGAGAGAGCTGAACACAGAGGTTAAAAGCAGAGAGAGGGGTGAGCGAGGCGAGCGGGAAGATAGAGGGGGGAATTTTTTTGAGGGGGATTTTATATTTTAGTGAAGTTTGATTAATTTTGGCATACTTTAAAACAGTGCCAAATTTTGGCACTGTTTTAAGGTGTGCCAAATTATCTTTAAACCGTGTCAAAATTTGGCACAGTTTTAAACTGTGCCAGATTTTTAATATCAGGGTGTGCCAAAATGTTGTTTTTGGTGTAGTGCCATGACAGAATTTCAGAACACCTTAAAATTGTTGTTGCAGCAATTTAAATAAATGCAGAATTAAAGTAGGGAACGAAATTACCCAATTTAGGAGCAAATAAATCGATCCAGAAAATATAAGAAACCCGGAAGTAGTAAATCAGGCTGAGTCGCGGACAATGTCGCTCTCTTTAAGGTGTTTCGCGGCTCTGCTCAAAGTGTGCTGACAGTCTCGAAGCCCCGCCACCCCCAGTATAAAACATCCTCCAAAATCAGAAAATACGGAGCGATAAAGCACAAAAATCAATCCAGTCTGTGTACACCCATTCTTTATAATTTCTCGATTCTAACAATATAATTAATCTGTAAAACAAGATTAATTATTCTGGGAGAAAAAAAATTCGGAACTGTATCAATGGTGGAAGATGATCTGTATGAAATTTTGTGCTGGAACTGTTTAAAAAACGGAGGTCTCAACCTTCTTTTATGCAAAAAAGAAATTAACGTTAGTGGGAAAAAATGTGGAGAGAAAACAGGAAATGTGGGTGGAAAAATTCAACAGTAAAAGGTGCACGTTTTTTTCGGAATTAATTACCGTTAAAAATTAATTTCATCCGGATCCAGAGATGGGCCGGACGGACGAACCGCGGCAGCGGACGCACGTGTGTGATTTGGCCAATAAATTCCCCACCCCATACACACAAAATATTTAATGCCCAAAAAACTTGCCTATTTATTTCAAATAAATAATAAATATACCAACTTATTTCATTCATCCCAGCATTTTTTTAAATTTTGCACTTTAAAACAGCGGCTGTTAACCGCTGTGTTCCAACAATTTTCAATACCAAAAATGATGTATACTACTTCCAGAATAAAAACAAGTAAGAATCTTTAATAAGCTTACCTTGTCAGTATTGCAACACCAACAGCAACTTCAATTAGGATATGACGTGAGATGGTGATTTTCCACCCAAAATTTCATTGGATACTCTCCAACAAAGTACACAAAGTTGGCAGGGAAGTGATTAATGTGAAAAAGACTTGTGATGTGAGAATTAAAAAAATGAAGGGTGAGATAATATTAGAATAAAAAATAAAGACGTTTATGAGAGAGAGACGTGGGGTTACCAAATTGGGAGGTATCTTTTATACATCGTAAGCGAGACGGAGACTATAACCGTAAAAAGCGTAAAAAAGAACATGCCAAAATTTTGATAACGAGACAAACGAAACAGAAAGCGGGTATGTGCCACGTTTTAGTCCGGATTGTAATTCTGTTTTTATGCGGATTAATTCGCATTTTAAGAATACGGATTGAACATATATCACCTGGTGGTCAGTTCAGAAAAGAGAGAGAGTGTGCTTAAAATTTAGGCGATAATTTCTAGGCGCACCGTTAGGTGACACATGTCCGATCCGCGTTCTTAAAATGCGGACTAGTCTTCTCAAAGAATTCTTTATAGTTCAGAATTCGATACATACTATTTTTTTAAAATAGTAAAAAAATAAATTTTTTGACGAAACTTCATGGATATGATGTTCATGATTAGAAGATCATCTGCAATTTTTTTCATCAAAAAAATCAATAAAAAAATCTGTTGAGATGAAGTGATATGTAAAAAAAATGGTATAAATATTCATTTTCAACCGTTGAAATGTTGGGTCGGCGCCAGTTACTTTATTGATTGAATTTTTTGATGAAACTTCATGCATATGATCTTCTCAATGTCAAGATCATATCCATTAAGTTTTATCAAAAAATTCAATCAAAAAGTGGGTGAGATGATCTTCAACATTTCAACGGTAGATATGATGTTCATGATTAGAAGATCATCTTCAATTTTTTTCATCAAAAAATTCAATAAAAAAACCTGTTGAGATGAGGTGATATGTAAAAAAAATGGTATAAATATTCATTTTCAACGGTTGAAAAATGTTGGGTCGGCGCCAGTCACTTTATGGATTGAATTTTTTGATGAAAATTCATGCATATGATCTTCTCAGTGTCAATATCATATCCATTAAGTTTTATCAAAAAATTTAATCAAAAAGTAGGTGAGATGATCTTCTAATCATGAACATCATATCTACCGTTAGGTGACCATTGTAACATATTATATAGATATATCGAAATGTCCCACCATTTTAAATTTAGACTTTTTTTGAGTGGTGTGTTAAAGAGACATTTAAGTCTTGTAAGTGTTTTGTGGAGTGGTCCACGTGTGAACTCCACATAATAATCCAAATGTCCCACCATTAATCACGCTAAAAATAAAAGATCAAATATTAAAAAGTCTCTCAAATATTTTTTAATACACATTTAGTTCAAGTATTTTTTTTTTGTACCAAATAATCTCTCAAACACTCATTTAACTAATATTCTCTTATTTAACTAAACGTATATTAAAATATGTTCGAATGATTATTTGGTATATCCCAAAAAAAATAAACAAACTTTTTGTCATATATTTCACGTCCTTAGAATAGGAATAACCTTTTTTTTTTTTTAAAACTAGCGTAGGGTTAATAACTTGTATAGTACTTAACAACAAGGGCACAGTAAATCAATGTAATATTGTACACTGGGGCCCCCAACCAGGAAGATGGTAGTGGAATCGTCAATTATCCAAATGCAAATGCAAATGCAAATGCAAATGCAAATGTATAAGTTATGTGTATAAATATGCATGGAGTTGTTGTGTATGAATATCATAAAAAAAGACTTGTTTTTCGCAACATAAGAAGTCCAATGAAGATATTGTTGGTGTATTTAGTTTCTGTAATGTTAGTACTTTGTTGGTCGGAAGCACAAATTGCAGATTTGGATAACTTACAACTGGTGAATGTCTGGGCCCCAACTTTTTGCAGCAAGAATCGATGCAAATCAAGGTTTAATACAAACTTCTACTTGCATGGCTTATGGCCCGCTAATAGGAATGGGAGAGTTATAAGCGGTTGTCCAGATAGTCCCGGCGTCACCCAAGCGGTAAGATAAAGAAATTAATTTGGGACATATATGAAAGTCACTCGAATTTTTTTTAATATACATTTAGTTCAAATTTTTTTATTTGTTCCAAAAAGTCTTTCAATGTGCCGCTAGCGCGAACTTTAAAAATAATAAAATATTGCTTAAATAGGTGTTTGAGAAACTTTTTGAAACAAAATTAAAAGGCTTTGACTAAATGTGTATTAAAAAAATGTTTGAGTGACTTTTTGATATTTGATCCAATTAATTAAGCACACAATGAAATTTAGAGCTATATAGAAGTACATTTTCTTTTGAAAAAAATATTTATAAATAATTAGGAGAAAACCCCTCTCCTACAAGCGCTAAAAATTGATAAATTATGAAAATTTACGAGTTTTTGAACGAGAAGCAGAATGTCTTAAATTATATTTAAGTGCCGATATCTCCTCATTCTTTAGGGAAGGAAATGAATCCACTTGAGGATACTTTGTTTCTCCCTTTTGATTATTGTCCACCACCACTTCTTGACTAAAATTTAACGAATCTTCAATGTTGCATAAGACATCAAAGGAATTATTGATTTATGAGTTGAACATTTGATATTGAATTTTTGTCGCATTTTTTACCAACCGCATCTTCACTAAAATCACGAGTATTATTAGACATTCACAAATCCTACTTTGGGATCTCGACATATAGACGTACTCGTTAAATATTTAAAATGTACTCGTTACATATTTACACAAAAAAATTCCCATAAAAGTCTTACACTGCACAAAATTATTACAAAAAATTCAAATTCTTGTCATTTTTTCCCGTTTTTGATGCCGGGATGCTTGTTTTTAAGAAAATTTTTGTAAATAAAAACAAAACACACTATGAACAACCAACAGAATAATAATTGTGAAATATATTTTTTCAGGCAAGAAATTTATTTATACAAATTTAGGAGAAAAATAAATTTCAAATATATGCCCATTACCGAATTATAGGAAAAATATGGAAACCTAACACCTGATTTGTGCCCTTTAATTTCCACAATGGAATTTATTTAATTGAAGTAGAAATGGAGAACCAGATAAATAAAAGATGTTTTTACATAAAAACTCAGATTACTAAAAATAAAATTTCACACACACATACAGACATATATATACAATAATGCTCATGTGCACACTGTCCTGCAAATTAAGAGTGAAGACTGAAGATGTGACACCTGACAGTAATCCTTCACCCTAATCTAAGAAGAGAGAGAAATAAGAGAGACTTTATAAGAAATAAATGAGAAATAAGAGAGACTTTATAAGAAATAAATGAGAGGACAGAGGGAGTCCCGTGTCAATTTGTGTGCAGAAAATCTGTAAAAGAGCATTTTCGAATATATATATATATATATATATATATATATATATAACGATATTATTACGAATACCTTAGAGAGAACGAAAAAGAATTTTTTTTTAAAAAAAAATCGGTCCAATACAACCTTGACATCCACCCCTAATAGTAATACAAATAAACTATTTGCCAGCCATCTTTATAACTGCAACATGTTCAAAACACAAAATTAAGGACTGTTACCTAATTTTTAGGCTATACAAGCCGAACCTAATTAAAAGGTAATAAAAGAGAAAGTTAGACCCTATCCTAATAAACTATTGTTCTACTGTAGGACTACTCGCTATTTTTCTTATTTTTAACTGTAATAATAAAAAAGTGAGTGAGATGATCGTTAAAATTTTAACGGTCGAAAAAACGGTCAAACTTTCACAGTTTTTAAAGTGTTTTAAAAGTTGTAAAAGTTTGACCATTTTTTTAAAAATAGCAAAAAAAGTTATTTTCAACAGATTTTTTATATGGATTCATTGAAATGTTTAAATACCATTTAAAAAAATTAAACTCAAAAATAATTTATTACTATTTAAAAAACTCGGTATATAAACTTGGTATGTATGATATTCTCTCTCTCTCTCTCTCTCTCTGTGTGTGTGTGGGGGGGGGGGGGGGGGGTCATAATAAGTTCATAAATTATATAAAAAGATATTTACAATCGAAACATAAAAAAAATGAATTTAGTATATACATGTCGGAATCGGTCCAGTCCGGTCCAAACCGATCTTTTTATGTAGACGATCACGGATCGGACCGATTTAATGAGTTTGAAATATTTTTGATCGAGTATCAAATCAATTGTAAAAAACCTTAATTTTCGAACCAACTCGATTCGATCTAATCAGGTCGGTCGTTTTTGCCACCACTAATCTAATTGTCATTAGTTCTACTACAGAGAGCTCTCTCTTATATTTTATTTTTCGAACCTTTTTTTACTTACTCCTTTATAAAAATTTTGAGATTAGAAAGCTTCCATCTTTTCATGATAATTAGACATGCACCTTATTACAAGGTGCTGTGTCAAATATCAGCATTATTAGTGGGGGTATGGCAAATAAAATATCTCAAAATAATTAGACATACCCCTACAAGATAATAAATCTAACTATTATAAATAAATGAAGTATTTTCAATGTTGATATTATCCCACCAGTAAGTATCAAAAATGCGGTTTTTGTGGGTCTGATGGCACTTCACTATTAATATAATTTCGTATTTTTTTCCTTATTACTTACACAGATAGCCAACAATCGGAGACAACTCGAGGCATTTTGGCCATCCCTCAAAGCTGGTGAGACTGGTGACTACTTGTGGCTGCATGAATGGACTAAGCACGGGCCTTGTACTGGTCTAACGCCGAATAATTATTTCAGTACTGCAACTACTCGACAGAGTAAACTTAACCTCCTGAAGGCTTTGAATGATGCTGGTATAATTGCTTCCAATACCCAAACAAGAACAAAGGAAAATATTGTGGCTGCAATCAGGAGCAAGCAAACTGGAAACAAGAATGTATACATTTCTTGCCAGTCCATCAACAGTACTCATAGCTACTTGAATGAAATCTTCATTTGCCTCACCAAAACCGGCAACGAGTATTATAACTGTCCAGGGAATGGCGGTAGAAGAAATTGTGCTGCTAATATTATAATTCCTAGTAGTATCCCGCGTGGTGAGTTCTTGTCATTTTCATAACCTATTTTACTTTTTATTTATTTTCATATTATTAGTTAGTAAAATACATGTACTATATACGTACTAACGCATAAGTGCATATTATTGAAAAGTTCTCCGATTTATAGCACATTTGAGGAACATAAGGAAAAATACTCATATAATTAAAATGTATAGTATACAATACGTACACTATAAACATTATATTAACTTTAAAAGATATTATATTTATGTTTTCGTTTCTTTATTCAGACGATTCACTAATTTTCTATTTCCATGTAATGAAATAGTCCTTCGAGTGTACATAGTCAAATTTAAAATGTAGCAAAAATATGGGTTTATGTAGTGTTCTTGAATTGATAATTGATAGCTAAACATTGAATATTTTGTCAATAATATATACTTAGGATAAGGAAAAAGAATTAATTTACAAAATTATAATATAGATATGCCTGTTTTTATATAACATATGTGTAGGATTATTAAATCTACAATAAAATCAGTATTATGACTAACGCCAAAAGTATGAATGCAATAAATAAACCATACCGTATCTACATGGTTCGGCAAGTTGTCATGCATACGTCCACACAGAAGAAAGGGAGAGTAGTCTCTTTCTTGAATGAACAAAACACGATTGGAGAGCTAGGTATTGTTAGGTGTGAGTCCAACTCGCCCAAAGCGAGATACAAGTCAATACTACAAAATCGGCTGAGATCCCCCTTATATACAAGCACAAACGTCCTATCTTCTCTCGAAGTTAATCATATTTATACGTTGTGAAGTCATATTAGGATTGGTCCTCCGTATTGTCTAACTGATTATCCGAGATTTATACTGATGTCGCGTACGTATTCCGCCGACTGCGCATGTTGGGTCATGAATGCCACGTATCCGCCACGTGTCGTATACTCGTCTATATTCCCTCAATACATTATCGTGTTTTTAGTCCCGAATAATATTTTCATGTTTATTATTTTTCCCAATTCTATTTTTGGAATTTATTAATAAAGAAGTTCCGAATCATACTCATGTATATAGCGGACTGTATGTTTCATGTTCAGTATTTTAGTAGCTATAGTACTCCATTGTGAAAATATGCATTTGTTAATCAGCATGCTTTCAAATTTTAGTGGTAAATCCTTTACTAGTCAAAATATTCATTTGTTAGTCCACTTTAGTAAGTAAAAATTGACTTTAAAAAAATGACTTGAGAACAAAAAAATTAAGGGCCTGTTTGGTTTGCAACTATAATTCTATTTTCTGTGTTTAAATACAATTCTGATAAGAATCTGCGTTTGACAACCTGTTTTAAACACAGAATTATAATATTTCTGTGTTATAATCATGTTTTTCAGAAAACATGTTTAGGGTGTTTTATAACTTTTGTTTTTTATTTTTCTGCTCAAAATTATCCACCTTAATATTTTAATGCAGTTATACCTTAATATATAATATACATACATAATACATTAATATGTGTTTAATTTTTATAAATAAAAAATATTTATGTACAAGTACACAAAATTACGTATGGAATAATATAAAGTTAAATAATATTATTAATAGATACATGATACTTATATATAGTTTTATACATGTATTATTATTGTATGGAATAGTTTAAAATATACATATAGTACATATGTATTAAAAAATATTATCAATTCATGTATGTATATAATTTTATAGTGAATTATACATGCAATATATATATATATATATATATATATATATATATATATATATATATATATATATATATATATATATATATATATATATATATCAAGGTTCTAAAAAATGCGGGGCGTGATCGAGGCGTGGAGGCCAAGCCTTAAGCCTTAGAAGCCTAGGCGCGCCTTAGGCGTGAAAAAGCATTTAGGGTTTTTTAATATATTTTAATATTTTTTAACCATAACATGGCTATTAAAATACTAAAATTGTATATATCATAAAAATATGTCTGAATATTTGTAAATTAAAATACTATTTGATTATTTTGGATGAGATAATGGTCCGGTTTGTAAAAAAATCATTAAAAGGCGATATCGTTTCACAAAAGCATTGTTGTTTTTAAATAAAAAGTGCGGCTTAAGGGTTTTACCAAGCATAAGGCGTGAAAAACTTAAGGCGGGGCGTTTCTCCCAAGTCTCAAGCCTAGGCGGAGCGTAGGCGGGTTTTTTAGAACAGTGATATATATATATATGATTTCCAATTTTATCAAATTTTTCAAAAAACTGTATTTAAAAACAAGTTTACCATATGCACACCAACAATTATAGACACAAAAAATTGAATTTTAAAACTGTATTTGAAAACATCGTTTAAATCGAGTTTTTCTGAGTAGCGAACCAAACAGGCCTAAGTTTTCAAATAATGACTTTAGAAAAGTGACTTTGGAAAGTGGCGAGGGAAGAAGCACATAAGTTTCTAAATGCTTGGAGTAACAAATAAATATTTTTAACACGAAGGACTAGTTAATAAATGTTCATTTATTTTATTAATAGACTCATAATAAATTGAGTAAATTATAGTTATATCTAATATTTTCTGTTTTGCTTGTGATCTTGGTCAGGTAGGGCTGATGTTCCTGCAATTTAAGGGGAGAAGTTTAATGTGCTAGTGATATATGTAAAATAAGAGCAATACTATGCTCTCTTTAATGCTATGAATAAATCTCCCTTTCTATTCCAAATCAATTATTGCATTACTTTACATTTACGCTTTTACATTTGTTGGACTCATGAGAAAGCAGTGTTGAGTTTTGCGTAATTCTATTGATAAAAAAAATATAATGTATGATCACATGGAATATATTGCTTTAACAATCTCTTTGGTGAAAATATAGATTTATATACACTAATTCTTAATTCTGGAAATCACTATCAGTCATGGGATGGTAATCCTTGCACTATATTTCAAGGATGGGGTCATCCTAAAATTAGAGCTAATTTTTTGTTGCAAAAAAAGAAAATTCATTTTACAGGCATAAATACATAGAGAATTACAATAAAATATAAATTAACATATATCTATACATACATATATATATAGACTCAGCACATGCCAAGTATAAATACACATTTTTTTAAAATAATAAAAAATTTATGTTTCGTCTTAATTTCTTATATGGCGTTTAAACATTTCATGGGACTCGTATAAAAAAAACCAACTCAAAATAATCATTTTTCTGTTTTTAAAAAATCGGTAAACTTTTCAAGCTTTTCCATTACTTTAAAAGCTGCGAAAGTTTAACCGATTTTTTTAAAATAGAAAAAAAAATTATTTTGATGTTTTTTTGTTTTATACGAGTCCTTTGAAATTGTTAAATACCACATAAAAAATTGAACTCAACATTTTTTTATATTTTCAGAAAATAGGCTTACCCAACAAATATGTATACTTTGGATGTATAAAAGTCGTTATGTGTGTGTGTGTGTGCACACATACACACACAGGGAGAGAGAGAGAGACACTAAGTTGTACCCGTGCCGATGGCAAGGTGAAAAGTTGAGACAAATGTTGTTTACCCTTTTCTATTCATTTTTTTTGGTCTGTTTAAGAGAAATACTAAGTATTTACATAGTTATATACCCACCCCTCCATCCTCCGTAGGTCCAGCTATAATAGGTGTGTTTGACATTTTTTATTGGCATTTGTTAAGTCAATATTTTTTTATAACATAAAGAAAAAAACGTAAAATATTTATCAAATTGGCACAGAATTGAAAACGTTGCCAAAATGAACGTCATAAACAAAATCATGACAAAGAGGATATCAATTGACATAGAAAATTCACAACTCAATGCTTCAAATTTGTTGATTTTTGCTGTGTAATAGAAAATTCAATTCTAACATTTAGAATGCCAATACGAAAAAAGGAATAAAATAAATATTGTGATACAGTGCAAACTATCTAATTCTTATTATTTCATTGTAGTATAATGCAACTAACTCAACCAGATTATTTTTACACTTATTTTCTTCTGCTGATACGATCTGATATAATGCAATTAAGATGCCTTCTAACATATACTCCATCAAATGAGCCACCAACTAAAAAAAAAATGGACAAACTTCTTTTTATCCATTCCATCCCATAGGCTCATGCGATGGGAATATAATCCCCTGTTGTTGTCCTAATTTATATGCCCTAACACTACTATAAACAAACACCAAATGAAAGCTTACCAACCCCATATGAGATTTCAAACTCAAAACTAAACTCAGAAAAATAACTGTAACTGTTGCTTATTATATTCAATAACTATGCAGTGTATATATACTGCTTACAAAGTAACGTTCATAATAAAACGTTCATAATAGAATGCCAAAAAATAGGAAACAGACTAACAAACTAGTAATGTTCTAGTTGTTACTTTATTCTAGCTGAACTATTCCTAATATTGCGCATGAGTAGACTGCGTCTTTGGGACTAAGTCTCTGATGACCTGAGCTTGATATCTTGATCAGATATTGTATTTCTAACACCCGGCCTCAAGCGAAAGGTGTGATAATGACACACTCCAAGTTTGGAACATAAACGAGAAAAGTGAGGGCTTGACATGGCTTTAGTAAATACATCTGCTAGCTGCCTTACTGAAGGAACAAACTGTGTAACTAGAGTACCTTGAGCAACTTTCTCTCGAACAAAATGAAAGTCTAATTCCACATGTTTTGTCCGGGCATGTAAAACGGGATTAATAGTCATGTAAAGAGCGCTTATGTTATCACATAGAAGGACTGGAGTGTTTGACAGTGTGACGCCTATGTCATGAAGAAGATGTTGAATCCATTGAAGTTCTGCAGTAGCTGCTGCTAGTGCACGATATTCTACCCCACAACTTGAGCGTGAGACTGTATATTGCTTCTTGGAGCCCCACGAGATGCAATTTGATCTAAGAAAAATACAATAACCTGACGTTGAGCGTCTAGTTAATGGGCAACCATCCCAATCAGCGTCGGAGAAACCATATAAATTAAAACTTGATTGTGACAAAAATTGAAGACCTTGACTGGAGGTTCCTTTTACATAACGCAGAATCCTTTTAAGTGCTTGAAAGTGAGCTGGTTGTGGATCATGCATGAATTGGCATACATTGTTAACATCATAGGTTAGGTCTGGTCTGGTGAGAGTAAGGTATTGTAGAGCTCCAACAATGGAACGAAATTGTGTAGGAGTCAGTGTATTTGTAAACTGACATTCTTGCATCTGAGAAATAGATTGAGACTGAGTAGCAACAGGAGTTAAGGCAGCCTTAGACCCATCCATAAATGTGTGTTTAAGAAGTTTTTCAGCATAAGCTTCCTGTGTAAGAAGTAATCCACCATTAAAAGGTTTTACTTGAATACTAAGAAAATAATGTAATGGGCCCAAATCCTTTATGGAAAACTCAGTTCCAAGTTGAGCAACAAAATTATTCATATGATGAGAATCATTGCTTGTGAGAATAATATCATCTACATAAACTAAGAGAATAATTATTACAGATTGATGGGTATAAATAAAAAGAGATGAGTCAGCTTTACTACAAAAGAATCCATGTTGTAGTAAATATGAACTGAATTTATCAAACCATGAGCGTGGAGCTTGTTTTAGCCCATAGATAGATTTATGAAGTAAGCACACATGATTAGGGAAAGAAGAATCAACAAAACCAGAAGGTTGTCTCATGTAGACTGTTTCTTTGAGTGTGCCACGTAAAAATGCATTTTTAACGTCAAGTTGATGTAGCGCCCACTTGTTCATGACTGCAATAGAGAGAATTGTGCGAATTGTAGCATGTTTCACCAGCGGACTAAAAGTTTCAATATAATCAATTCCTTTAATTTGGCTAAAACCTTGTGCTACTAACCGGGCCTTATATCGATCGAGAGTTCCATCAGCATTTCTTTTTGTCTTAAATACCCACTTTGAACCAATCACATGCATATCAGGCAGACGAGGAATAAGGGACCATGTCTTATTTTGATGAAGAGCTTCCAATTCATTATCCATGGCTTCAACCTATTGTGGTTGTGTGAGAGCTTCAGATAAGGTACGAGGTTCTGGAAGAATGGTACTGACAGTTGCAATATTTGCATGATTATTGAGTTTGTTTTTCGCACGCGTTTGCATGGAGTGAATATTGGTAGAGGAGTGTTTTTCAACAGGTATATCTACAAAAAGATTTATGTCTTGCATATCTCGTATAGTAGTGGGTGACAATGAAACAGGAGATAAAGATCTTTCAGGATCATGTGGCAAGTTAAGAGACAAGCTCAACTTTTTATCTAGACTAGCTGTCAATTTTTGGTTGGATGGTTTGGCTATGTCCGGACATGTAGGAGGCGCGGCAGTAGCTGTCTCGTCAGTACACTCTTGGCCAGTTTGGTCTACTTCGTCAGTTTGGGCAGGAGAGTTAATAATATTACGTGGTGATAAACATGTAGCAAGTGGCTGATTTGATTGGTCTGGAAAGATAGGTTCAAACGAATAGGTTTGCAAAAGAGGGTTAGGTACTATTGGTACTGTTTCTTCATAGTCAATAGTTCTATCAACATCTTTTTGACAAATCAAAGCCTTCAAATGTAGTTAATACTGAATTTTCAGACTGTGGTGCATTTGATTTTGACGGATCAATAAATGGAAAGACCTCTTCATCAAAAACAACATGTCGAGATATATATACTCGCCTAGTTGAAGGCTGATAGCACCTAAAACCTTTATGTAAATTACTATACCCAATAAACACACATGGATATGTTTTTGGTTCAAATTTATGACTTGTTTTCTTCCTTAAATAAGGAAAACACTTGCAACCAAAAACCTTTAGAGATGCATAGTTAGGATGGGTCTTATAGAGTTTAAAAAATGGTGTTTCCATAACTAAGACTTTTGAGGGAAGTTTGTTAATCAAGAAAACAGCAATCATGAATGCTTCAACCTAGAGAAATAAAGGCATCTTTGCATGAAATAATAAGGTAAGTCATGTCTCTACAATATGCCTGTGCTTTCTTTCAGCCACTCCATTTTGTTCCGGAGTATGAGGACAAGAAATGTGTCTTTGTATGCCTAATTTGTCCAAAATATTTAAAAATTCAATTTTATTAAACTCACCTCCTCCATCACATTGGAATATTTTGATATTGTGATTAGATTGGGTTTCAACCATGCTTTAAAATTTTATAAAAACTTCATAAAATTGTGATTTTTTCTTTAGTGGATAAAACCAAGTAAATCTTGTGCAATCATCAATGAAAATAACATAATATCTCATATTTTGATTTGACGAAACAGGTGCTGGCCCCTAAAGATCACAATGTACTTTTTCAAAGGGAACATTGCATAATTTTTCATTTCTTTGAAAAGGAAGCCTACAACTTTTTCCTAGTTGACAACTTACACAAATAGTGTTCTGTTTATTCCAATGACTCACATCTAGAGTTCCTAACTTATTCAAAGCATAAAGAAAATTTGAATTTGGATGTCCAAGCCTTTGATGCCATATATGGTCTGGTGCTCTTCCTAATTTTACAGCACTAAGAATTTGAAAACCTTCATTCCTTTCAAAAGCATACATTCCATCTCTTTTACTCCCTTTTACTAGTTGTCTTGTCCTTAACAACAAAACCACAGTCAGTAAACTCAATTATACAATCACTTTCTTGCGTGAGTTGACTTACTGATACCAAATTTTTTTGTAATTTTGGAACTAAAAGAGTATTTTTAAGTTTCAACTTTGAATTTATCTCCTTTTAACCAATATAGGTAATATTAAGTTTTGAGCCATTCCCTACACTAACTTTATCATTTCTATAGTACAGATTAAGTTTAGAAACCATACCTGTATTTTTCATCATATGAGATGTCGCACCTGAGTCTACATACAAATGTTCTTCTTGTTCATCTTGAAAGTTTGATGCAGCATAAGTTTGGTGCACCTTTTCTAAACTCTGGAAGGAGTGATCCCATCGATAGTAGCAAGTGACAGCAAGGTGATTTGTTCTTCCACAGATTTGGCACGCCTCTTGTTTTGGAGTCTTTAATTCATTTGCAAGCTGCTCATCCTTAGGAGAGATATGTTGCTGCATAGTTTGAAACTGTGGAGATGGAGCACGATATTGAGGTCGTGGTGTTGGATAACTTGCAGGCCGAAATCCTCTACCCCTGGGGATGAATTGGAAATTGTTGTATGTTCCTCTTCCTCTAACTGAGAAGTCACGTGTTCGTCCTTGAGATGATTACCTCTGGGCTTGGTAAGCCATGTTATGGCAGGTGGATTCATCTTCTTTTTCTTCCCTCATGTCAAAACCCCTAAGAGAGGTTATCAAGCTTGCAAGGGTAGGGTAGGGAGGTTTTCCAACCATCACATTTCTAAACGTTTGATAATTCTTTCCCAATCCTTTTGCAAAAATTATGACCTTTGTATCTTCATCTAAAGGTTTGTGGATGACAGCAAGGTCATCACAAATTCCTTTAAATGTTTTAATATATTCAGCAATGGTCTTACCTTAAAGCTTGATACTTTGGAGTTGGTCCTTAAGTTGAAATTCCTTTTCTTTTGTAGCTTGAAGATAATTTTCTTCAAGACAAAACCAAATATCTTTTGCAGTCTTGCATCCAATAGTTAGATACACACATTATTCTGTAATTGTTACTGTTATCCAACTCTTTAGAAGTAAATCTTTTTCTGCAAAACCTTCCACTTTCTCTGAATTCTCATGGATTAAGTCATCCACTTTCATAGTTTGCATTAATTGCAACATTTGATTTCTCCATACAAGATAATTTGTGGGCTTAAGTTTGATGGTAGAGATTGTTATCAATTGATGCAACGAGTTGATAGAGAGGCCTGAGTTTGATGTTAAGTTTGTCATTTTGAAACCAAGGGCTCTGATACCATATTAGATTTCAAACTCAAAACTAAACTCAGAAAAATAACTGTAACTGTTGCTTATTATATTCAATAACTATCCAGTGTATATATACTGCTTACAAAGTAACGTTCATAATAGAATGCCAAAAAATAGGAAACAAACTAACAAACTAGTAATGTTCTAGCTGTTACTTTATTCTAGCTGAACTATTCCTAATATTGCGCATGAGTAGACTGCGTCTTTGGGACTAAGTCTCTGATGACCTGAGCTTGATATCTTGATTAGATATTGTATTTCTAACACAACACTGCTATAAAATTTGATGGTTTGAGATATAAAAACTACTCCACGCATACACAAATGTAAATCCATAAGCGAAGAGATTTCGAGAGATTTACCACCACCGTCTAAGCTTTCATAGGAACAAAAATATTGCACTATATTTTTGTTGCAAAAAAAATATATTTCAAGTCATGGGATGGTAATCCTTTCACTATATTTCAAGGATGGGGTCATCCTAAAATTAGAGTTAATTTTTTGTTGCAAAAAAAGTCTATTGACTGCAACTAGCAATCCTGAAATATTTACAACTTCTTAAGAAAATTACAATAAAATATAAATTGAAAACTTACCAACCCAACACTGCTATCAACAAACACCAAATGAAAACTTACCAACCCCAACACTGCTATAAAATTTGATGGTTTGAGATATAAAAACTACTCCACGCATACACAAATGTAAATCCATAAAAAAAAAGATTTTGAGAGATTTAACACAACCGTCTAAGCTGCATAGGAAAGAAAATATTACTGCACAGCTAAAGAAACATATTTTCTAGACACAAAATGTTCCTTTCCACGCACAGTTATAAAAAATTTAAATACAAAGTATGTAAACTGCACAGTTAAAAACACCATTTAAATAACAAAGTCAGGATACTTTAAGACATGCAAAGCCGCACCTAACTCTCATTTTTTTCTCCGACTCTGGCCACTCTAGATATCGTGCTAGTCCCAATGACAGTGTAACTTGATAACTTGCTTTTTGCACATGCTGATTGTCTTCAAAACTAAGTGAACTTGTATGACGGTAAGTAATAGTGTTAATCAAACATTTAATTCACTTTCAAAAATATTTTTATTTCTAATTTTTCATGTGTATATATTTTTTTATTTTTTTAAACAATTTTCAAGGATAATTATACTACTCAACAAGTGAATAAAATATGAACGAAATCAAATGCTAAAATAAAGTAAATCTAAGGTAAATAAATGTGAGAATGGACAACGAATGAGACTACACCACAAGTTCTGATTATTCTAATTAACCAATTCATTTATTTAAAATATCCCAACTTAGTATTAAAATTCCAAGTCTAACTCTCTCACAAGTTTAATTCTAACATTGACCTTTTAAAAAATTAAATTTAAACATCACAGCTCTTCGAAAGTAGGTTTAAACGCCTTTTAGTAAATCACCGGCTAGGATCGATTCACTAAAATTCATTGAAAGTATAAAAAATATAATTTAGAGTTGAAATTTATGAAATAATGTCACACTTGAGAAAACCTATTTCTAGTTCGATTCGAAAATGGAGAGTATATCTTGAATTTCTATTTTGTTTCGAAACTCATTTACCATCTGTTGATGGGGTAAATTGAAATGTAAGCGTTCAAAATTAATATTCAAAGGGATATATCAAATAATCAAACTAATTGACTACAAAAATATTAAACAAAGGTTCACCCCACCTCTTGAAATGGTTTTTTAGCCTAACATGATATGAAACATCTTAATCAAATAAACAAAGGCATTAAAATATAAGAGTAGGGAAGAGAACAATCAAACCAATTTTTTTTTAATTGCATTGGAACTCCAATCCTTGAATTTGAAGATTACTATTCTCAATTTGAATGTCTACACAAATAGAAAAATAAATCCCTCACTTAAACTGATTCTCACAACATTTTATTGTCCCTTAAACTAAATCAAAAACTAGAAAATAAAAATATAAAATATATTTCTAATCCAAATTCTAAAATGTCTCTCTACTTTCTTCTCTAGAATTCTCTTTAAAATAAACAATCTCAAAAGAAGGAAAAAAATTACGCATTTTAAGAGATATTATCGGCTAAATTATAAGGGCTCTCTCTCCCTTTTCTGGGCTCACCGTCAGGTGACACACGTCCGATCCACATTCTTAAAATGTGGACTGGTCCGCAAAAGAACAGTATTATATATATATATACATATGTCAATTTATATTTTCTTGTAATTTTCTTAAGAAGTTGTAAGTATTTCAGGATTGGTAGTTGCAGTCAATAGACTTTTTTTGCAACAAAAAATTAGTTCTAATCTTCGGAGTAGTACTGTATATATATATATATATATATACATACAGAGAGAGAGAGAGAGAGAGAGACTCCAGTACATACCAAGTATACATACATATTTTTTTAAAGCCGTAAATAAATTATGTTTTGTCTTAATTTTTTATATGACGTTTAAATATTTCATGGGACCTGTTGATACCAAAATTAGTATGCTGATATGGATGAATAAGAAGAAGACACGTGTCAATCTACGTGGCACAATAGCGACGAGGAAGTTCTTTTCCCCGACCAACTCATGATCACTCCGAACAACAAGGATACACCGAGGAACACCAGTTCTCAGAGGAACTCCTGAACGACGAGCAACAAAGGCGGTTCGAACTGCATCTCGACCCCAACATTAATTTCCAGATAATCAACAGCTCGACTATTCATTGAATACTTATCCTTGACACACACGTCTGAAGAACATTAAATGGATTACCCTTTCATATGTATATCATTTAATGTATCACCTTTTCATATGAGAGCCTCAAGGCTATAAATACATTGTATCACCCTCATTCAAAGGGACCGAAATTTCTTGAGAGAACTTGTAATCAAGAATTCCACAAACACTCAGCAATAACATAACAGTGGACGTAGGCTTTATTCCTAGCCGAACCACTTTAAAAATCTTTTGTCTCATTTATTTATCTGTGATTGAATAATTAGAGTGATCTAATTTTTTACATCAACAGATTGGCGGCGTCTGTGGGAAACGACTGTTGCTATCGTTTTTCACCAAAAATCATTTATCGTCAATGGCAGATAATCCAGAATCCAGTAATCGAAATGCTGGAAATGCTGGAAATCCTCCAAATCCATCTGCACCTCCAGATCTGGCTGGAATTATGACGAATCTGGCTCAAGGACAAACCGCCATGCAAGAAACTATGAGGCAACTCATTCAAACTCCTCACGGCGGTGCACCTACCCATTCAGGGCAAAGGAGTGATCGTGGGCAATCGCGATCCAGACATACTGGGTCATATCGTAATGAAGAATCTAATGATTCTTCTTATCAACCTGGGCGAACTTCATCGATACGGGCTACGGATACAGATCAACATATAACTCTCTCTCCGGAGAGAACCAGCACCCTGGAAAGATTAAGCAGGGTGTCTCCTTTCAGTCGGTTAGGACCAAGGAGAAATATGAGTCCACCTAGAGCCCCATCGAGAAGCTTTCGACCACCATCAGGTTTGAGAGAAGGATCAGCATAATCATGACCAGCTACTCGTCGAGATAGATCTCAGGAAGCTACGTCAGAACAATCAATTGCTCGGACTAATCGGCCTGAGGAAGGAAATGAAGCATGGAAAGGTTCCATTCAGCGGTTGGAGGATAGACTGGGAGAAATGGCTAAGGCAAGAAACCCCTTACAGAGAACTTTTGTTCAAGGGACACCTTTTGTGCAGGCCATTGTGGATTTTCCTACACCATCGAAATTCAAAGCACCTGTAGTGACCCCCAAGTATGATGGAAAGACAGATCCTGTTCTTCATATAGAACAATACCAAGATGCTGCCGACATCTATGCCGTCCCCGACGAGATGAGGTGTAGAGCATTCTCGGGAACTCTTACCGGATCTGCACAGATATGGTACAACAATCTTCCCCGGGGTAAGATTTTAACTTTTATTCAGTTAGCCGAGTTGTTCATTGGTAATTTCTGTTTTGGAGCAAAGTCGGTAAAGCGAGTAGCGCACTTGTTAAGTGTTAGACAAAAATCAGGTGAGAGTACTAGAGATTACATAACTCGTTTCAATAACGAGAAGTTAGAAGTCATAGATTACGAAGAAAAGACAGCAATTACTGCTTTGATGAGTGGTTTGCTACCTAACAAGTTGTATTACACTTTGGCCAAAGATCCACCTAAAACTATGTCGGAGTTGATGGCAAAAGCGGCCAAAATCATGAATGCCGAGGAGGCTATGACTGCGAAGAAGAATATGGATAAAGAAACCAAGGTGGAGGTCGACAAATCTAAGAAGAAAGAGCAGAAAGGTAATGGTGGTGACAAGCACTCCAAGAATAATAGGACGTCATGGGAAGTCCTGAAGAAATACGATAATTATACTCCATTGAAAATGGGTATTAATCATGTTTTGAAAGAAATCAAGAATAGCGAAGAAATCAAGTGGCCAGATAAACTGAGAACAAATCCTGATCTGAGAAATAAGGCCAAATACTGTGAGTTCCATAAAGATAATGGCCATACGACCAAAAATTGCATAGCCCTTCAGAACGAGATTGAAACGCTCATCCGAATAGGAAAGTTGTCAAAGTATGTAGATCGCAGAGGTGAAAGGAAGAATGGTGATAGAACTAGAGATCGTTCCAGATCTCCTCGTCGGACGGAGGAGAAAAAGAAAAGAGACCATGAAGATGATCCAGATGAAGACCCCGATCTTCCAAAGAAGCCAAGGCAGCCTGGACGAGAGGTATTTTCCATACGTTTTGGGTCATTTGATTATAATGTTATTACAGGAGGAGATGCTGGAGGAGGAGATCTTACTGCAGAAAGAAAGGCTTATCTCGGAGAGGCTCAAGCCTGCTCATATATTCAACGAATAAATCTTGTCGAGGATGATCGTCGGAGGAAGGTAAACAAAGAGAAGCTAGTTATTGGTTTTTCAAAAAACGACCTGGCAGGTGTTCTTTACCCTCATGACAATCCTTTGGTGATCAAAATGAGGATGAAGGATGTGGTGATATCAAGGGTGTTGGTAGACAATGGTAGTTCGGTAGACATCATGTACTATTCATGCTTTGATAGCTTGAATTTGAAATTATCTCAATTGGAACCTTATCACAGACCCCTTCTGGGTTTTGCTGGCGAGAAAGTTTTTCCACTTGGGACGATCAAGCTGGATATACTCATTGGCACTTGGTCTGCTTGCCGAACAGAAAGAATACGCTTCTTCGTGATGGATAAAAATGTGCAGTCAGCTTATAACATCATCATGGGAAGAGTTGGTTTAAAGAAATTCGAAGCAGTTCCATCTACAGTACATCAGTGCTTAAAATTCCCAACAAACTTTGGAGTCGGAGTTGTGAAAGGTGATCAAAAAGTAGCTCGGGAATGTTATTATTCGTCTACTGAGCAAGAGGAACTTGAAGAGTCAAGGAAAAAGACTACTACTTACCAAGTGGAGGAAGGTACCGAAATTGAAACTCTTGATCCCAGGGATGAATCCCAACTTGTAAAAGGACAGGTGGTAGAATCTACAGAAAATGTTATTCTGGACGAGGAGCACCCTGAACGAGTAACCCAGATAGGTTCGTCGTTGGATATTTCAATAAAACAGGAATTGATAACTTTCTTGAGGAACAGGAAGAATACTTTCGCATGGAGTCATGAAGACATGCCAGGAATAGATCCAAACTTCTTATGTCATGAGCTCAATGTGAATAAGGAGATCAAACCTGTGAAGCAAAGAAGAAGAGTGTTTAGTCCCGAGAAGAATCAAGCCATACAAGAGGAGGTCGAAAAGCTCCAGAAAGCCCAATTCATTGAAGACGTGAAATACCCGGACTGGTTAGCAAACGTGGTGATGGTAAAGAAGAAGAACAATAAATGGAGAATGTGTGTTGATTTCACTGATCTCAACAAAGCATGCCCAAAAGATCATTTTCCATTGCCCAGAATAGACCAGCTAGTGGATGTTACTTCGGAACATGAGCTGCTCAGCTTCATGGATGCATATTCTGGCTACAACCAGATCAGAATGAAACCTGAAGACAGGGAAAGTACTTCTTTTATTACCCCAAGGGGAACTTATTGTTATAATGTTATGCCTTTTGGTTTGAAAAATGCAGGTGCAACATATCAGCGGCTGATGAACAAGGTTTTTGCCGAACAAATCAGTTGCAACATGGAAGTCTATGTCGACGATATGCTAACAAAGAGCAAGAAAGCTGTTGATCATCTAGTTGATTTAGGTCAGACCTTTGATCAACTAGATAAATACCAAATGAAGCTCAACCCGACGAAGTGAACCTTTGGAGTACGAGAAGGAATGTTCCTCGGATACATCGTCAACCAACGAGGTATTGAGGCAAATCCAGAAAAGATCAAAGCTCTTTTAGGGCTGCGATCCCCAACGACGAAGAAAGAAGTGCAGAGTCTTACAGGACGAGTTGCGGCGCTCAACAGATTTGTGTCCCGAGCAACTGATAAATGCCTCCCATTCTTTAAAACACTTCGAAAAACTTTTGAATGGACTGATGAATGTGAAAAGGCCTTTCAAGACTTGAAGAAATATTTGGGAGCACCTCCATTGTTGTCCAGACCAATAACAGGGGAGAAGTTGTACTTGTATCAGGCAGTATCAGAGAATGCAGTTAGCTCAGCATTGATCAGATTGGAGAATGGAGTTCAAAAACCTATCTATTACACAAGTAAGGCTTTTCGAGGTGCAGAAATCAGGTACCCAAAGCTAGAAAAATTGGCACTGGCATTAATTGAAGCAAGTAGAAGAATGAGGCCATATTTCCAGGCCCATACAATCGTCGTGTATACCGACATGCCATTGAGACAAGCCCTTCACAAGCCAGAAAAATCAGGAAGACTGATGTACTGGGCAATAGAACTCGGTGAATATGACATTGTGTATGAACCCAGATCATCATTAAAAGGGCAAGCTGTAGCAGATTTTATAGCAGAGTTTACATACCCTGATACTCCCGAGGAACAAAAGGTGCTTGCTGACCAAC
Source organism: Sambucus nigra (assembly GCA_949130495.1). Lineage (NCBI taxonomy): Eukaryota > Viridiplantae > Streptophyta > Magnoliopsida > Dipsacales > Adoxaceae > Sambucus > Sambucus nigra. Next base: position 391,316,405 of record OX422224.1, on the reverse strand, counting down.
CTGTGGACGATACAGGATCAACAGACACAAGTCCAGACCAACTAAGGTTGGTAAAAGGACTTATGGATGTAGAAAGATCATCATATTCAAACCCAGACCAACTCCGGTTGGTAAAAGGGCGCGAACATATGGTCGACGAGGAGCGAAAAATACCAGGGGAGGATAAAACAAAACAGCAAATATATCATCGAGGAACGTTGTCAGACAAGAATTTTAAAGACGAGTTACCTACATGGAGATTATATGTAGATGTATCATCTTGCATAGCGGGTTGTGGAGCATGGATTATTTTAAACACCCCATATGGTATTGACGTGGAGTATGCCTTGCGATTCCAATTCAAAGCCTCCAATAATAAGGTAGAGTATGAGGCAATGATAGCATGTCTTAATTTAGCAAAAGCTATGGAAGCACGGCAAGTAATTGTATTCAGTGATTCTCAATTAATTGTGAATCAGATGATGGGAACATATGCCGTTAAAGGAGACTTAATGGCGAAGTATCATGCAAGGGTGATGGAGTTATTGACAGAATTTGATGCCATTCAATTGGTGTAAATACCGAGGATGGAGAATGCTAGAGCAGACGCATTGGCCCGATTAGCGTCAGCTACCCGCACCGAGCTGCGAAGGACGATACCAATTGAAGTATTAGAAAGTCGGAGCATAGAAGAAGACCTGACGGTGAATATTATTACCCTTGATTTAGGACCATCTTGGATGGATCCCATCAGGGCATACATTGAAGAAGGAGAATTACCAGAGGATAAGCTAGCCGCCAAGAAATTGAAGTATAAAGTTGCTCGGTATGTACTAACTAATGGTGTTTTGTATAGACGAGGAATTATGGCAGGTTTACAGAGATGTGTACATCCATCAGAAGTAAAAGAATTGGTTGAGGAAATCCATGAAAGATCTTGTGGAGCTCATGTAGAAGGTCGGACACTTTTGCAAAGGGTGATGACACAGGGATATTACTGGCCGACGATGAGGGCTGATTGTATAGCCTATGCCAAGAAGTGTGACAAGTGCCAACGCTTTTCCTCCATCCGAAGAACTCCACAAGCATTGTTGACACCCATAACTTCACCTTGGCCATTTGCCATGTGGGGGACTGATTTGGTTCGACCATTGTCGACGACCCGAGGAAGGTTCAAGTACCTCGTCGTTGCAGTGGATTATTTTACTAAGTGGGTGGAAGCTGAACCACTGATTGATATGACGTACGAGAAGGTTTATCAGTTCATTTGGAAGAACATCATCTGCCGATATGGTCTCCCTCATGCCTTTATCACAGACCATGGAACACAATTTGACAACGAAGAGTTTGCAGCCTATTGTCGTCAGTCAAACATTTTGAAGGTTCATTCAGCGCCAGGCCATCCTCAAAGCAATGGACAAACTGAAGTGACGAACATAACACTATTAAATGGTTTGAAGAAGAGGCTAAATGAAGCTAAGGCCAATTGGATTAATGAGCTACAGTCAGTACTGTGGGCCTACCGAACAACTCCCCGAGCAGCAACTGGAGAATCACTATATATGCTGGCATTTGGAAGTGAGACTGTGATACCTGCCGAGTTGGGTCTTCCAACACACAGAGTGCTGAATTTCAATTCACCAATCAGTGACTTAATGAGAAGATTAGATTTGGACATGCTTGAGGAGGTTAGAGAAGATGCAGCCATTAGAAATGCTGCTTACCAACAACGAACAGCTATGTTCTATAACAAAAGGGTGAAGAAACGCGATTTAAAAGAAGAGGATTACGTGCTGAAAAGGGTTATTCAGAAACACAATAAATTGGAAGCAAACTTGCATGGACCTTACCGGGTTGTAGAAGTTGTTTGACTAGGAACTTACCGCATAGCAACTCTAGAAGGAGAAGAATTTAAGAATGAATGGAATGCTGAACACCTCCGCAAGTATTATCAGTGATGTAAAATGTAAAAGCAGTTCCATTGATATGAATAAAACGATCATGTTTCACCATTTTCTTTCTTGAAAGTTTTTCGGGAAATACTAGTGTGAAATACTACACTATCATGCTATTCATCAGCAATAAAGAATGTTCGAGCGTGATCAACTTCGGTTGGTAAGATAGCGAGAACAAAAAATATACTCCTTTGGTTAGGAGGCGTACACTAGCGTGACCAACTACGGTTGGTAAGATAACTGGTGGACAGATAGTTCGAAAGAACCAAAAAATATACTCCTTTAGTTAAGAGGCGTACACTAGCGTGACCAACTACGGTTGGTAAGATAACTAGTGGACAGATAGTTCGAAAGAACCAAAAAATATACTCCTTTGGTTAGGAGGCGTACACTAGCGTCACCAACTACGGTTGGTAAGATAACTAGTGGACAAATAGTTCGAAAGAACCAAAAAATATACTCCTTTGGTTAGGAGGCATACACTAGCGTGGCCAACTACGGTTGGTAAGATAACTAATGGACAGATAGTTCGAAAGAACCAAAAAATATACTCCTTTGGTTAGGAGGCGTACACTAGCATGATCAACTACGGTTGGTAAGATAACTAGTGAACAGATAGTTCGAAAGAACCAAAAAATATACTCCTTTGGTTAGGAGGCGTACACTAGCGTGATCAACTACGGTTGGTAAGATAACTAGTGAACAGATAGTTCGAAAGAACCAGATAGTTCGAAAGAACCTGATAGTTCAAATGATCAACTACGGTTGAGGGAAGAACAATATTATTAAAAACGCCAATTTTGGTTGATTTGATTTGAAAATATGCTCTCACATTCCAATTTATGTTGGTCGGGAGGTAAGATTATTACAAAAGTTCTTCGAAGAATAAAATATTCCAAACTGTACCAAGTATGGTTGGTCGGGAATAAAAACCCACTAACTGTCGTTGGTCGACAAGAAGAATTTATCGACCTTGGTTGGTCGGACACATTTTATGAAAAAGACAAAAATTTACCAAGTATGGTTAGTCGGGGATAAACTCTCACTAACTATAATTGGTCGACGAGTACAATTTAACAACCTTGGTTGGTTGGCAAAATTTTAAACATCTTTAAACTCATTACTTTATTATTGAGTGATCGAGCAACATTTTTAATACTTGTAATTATTGTTATTACTAAGTTGGTCAATGAACAATATAATATTGTTATCCTTTTAACAGATACATATGCATAAATGTAAAGTGTTTGATATTTACAAGACAATAGCAATACATATTTACAAACAAAAATGAAATTCTTTCATTAAGATCAAAATGTATTACAAATTACATGTATACTAACTATAACATTAAGATCCCTACTCTATTGGTTTCTTTCCCTTAGCTTTTGAAACAGGCTGCTCGCCAGCGGGAGGATCTTCCAGGCAAAGAGAAGAATTAATGAAGTTAATATCTCTGAGCATTCTGACGTTCATCACAGAAGGTGTGTCTAATAGATGCTCGGGACGAGATACCTCGATTTGGGAATGAAGACTGTAGTCACCAAGGTATTTTGAAATTAAGCTCCGAGGAATAGAAGAGCAGGGATCCATTCCATGTCCAATTTATAAGGGGGAACGGGTAAGTCTAGCAATCCAGGAGCATGATAATCCCATAAATAATGCCCTTGTTCCAATTTTAATACACCCAGGGCGTTCAACCATCCTTGCTTATAACCTTCATTATTGGCATGTTCAATACGAGCATCCAAATGACAAAGGGCCTCATTATAGCCTGCCATCCAAAATTCCCTGGGCTATTTATGAAATTGGAAAGTTAATCTATCTAACTGCTTATGAAGGCTTTTGGCAAAAAGATCTTTATTCTCTAAAGCAGACTGCGTTGCAGCAATTTGATCTTCTAAAGATAGAATTTTCTTGGACATTTCAGACAACGCACGATCTTTTACATTCAATTGGAACGCTTGAGTTTCCAAGGTTGACTGAGTACGAGCCTCTTCAACAGTACGAGCAGTTCTTCCTCGTCCCCGAGAACCTCTTCCTCGCCCTCGAGCAACGGTAGAGGTACCAGTACTTCTCAAAGTGTCTAACTCTTGCCTTAATTTGGCATTCTCAACCTCCAAGAAGGAAAATCCCTCATCAGTCACTGGGATTACAGCAGTTAAAGAAGAGGCTACAGATTTGTACTGTGCTAGCTCCTTCTGTAAATTGTTGTTCTCTTGCTCCAGCAGCTCGACAATCTGTCTACAGGCTTCAATTTCACCTTTTAGGGTTCTCTCCCTGACATCGTACGCAGCTATGATCTTTTTATGGCATGTCTCAGAAGAAAGTTGCTTATACCTATCTTCATATCCCTCATGCAACAGGGCAGTTGATTCTTTGTGTTGATTTTGAAGATCTTCTAGAGTACAATGAAGCTCCTCGATTAATTCGTAGTAGGCCACGTTGTTGGCCACAGCTCGGTCAAGTAAGTCTTTCAAGTACTGATAAGCCTCAATTGCTTGTTCTTAAGCATCATGGCCAAGGATGTCAGTAATTTCTGATACACTCAGATCTGTGTGACCAGCCTTATAATATTCATGGCATCGCTGCATCAGCTTTGTATCATTAGCAGATATCAATTCCATTCTAGCCCAAAACTAACAAAGAAAGAAAAAATAATCATCAAAAAGAAGATCAAGACAAAATGCAGAAAGAGAAGAGACAACCATTTGGATAAAAAGATGTGATTTTATTACATCATCAAACAAGATTACATCGTTTTGAGTACAGAGGATAAGTCAAAGAGGAACATAAAAAGAGTACCGAACAACTTCACACCTTTTCCTTGTCTCCTAAGACTTTCTCGGGAGGCTGGGACGAGGAGCTCGGTTGCTCGGTAGGAACAATGATCTGATTAGTAGAAGCTGGGACTTGTTCTGGAGGAGCAGGCAACGACGAAATCTCCTCGGTGGCTGTCTGGTTGGGTGGTGGAATAAGGACTTGATAACCCACTGTCATTGAAGATTCTTCAGATGCAGCTTCGTCTGAAGACTCATCTTCAATAACCGGAGGAGGACCAGGGAGATGTTGTTGAAATAGCTCGGAGTCCTCGTTCACCTTCAACTCCTGCAGTGCTGCAACCCAACCATCATGAAAATATTTCAAACTTCCATATTTCACTTGGGTCGTCATAGCTGCCACCCCCTGTCCCATCCTTTGTCCCAACCAGTTTTAAAGGACGTCTTCACATCTATTTTTCTCTTCATTTTTTCCGAGGATAGCTTCTCGGACATAAGATTCTCGGTGGCCTTCAATTTGGTCTCCACCTCCTCCTTTTAGCGATTTACTTCTCGTAGGAGGGCCAACTCTTCTTCAGCCGACTTCAATTTATTTTCAAGCTCCCCAAAGCCTAAAAGTTTCTCGGCATAATCTTTATTTTCTGTCTCCAAGTCCTTCACCTTATTACCCAGTTGTACCTTCTCTGCATCAGACGCAGCCAATTTCTTTTCCCATTCAGTTTTATCCTCGTCATACTTCTGACGGGACTCACCCACAGATTTAATAGCTTTCTCCAGTGCTCCCTCCACAGTGGACGAGGAGCAAGAAGCCTTGATTGCTTCATCCTTTTTAAGGATTAAATTAAAATAGCTCGTAAACTGCAATCAAAAGAGGAAAATGAAATCAGAAATAAAATTGGGAAACAACAAAGGAAAATATAAAAAGCTCGGAGTAGAGATACTTACTGAAGACAAATGACGAGCAACCAGAGAAGTAACCACATCCCGAGTAAGGTCTTCTTCAGTACCTTGCACCTCGGGGATAGGTGAAAATTTTGCCAAGATCGTCGTAGAGCTTGGAGGAACAATAATTGGAACACTATCTCCACCAGCTGGGAGTTGGGGATTGGTTCCTGAAATACTGACCGAGGAGGATTTCCTCAATCTCCTTGGTGCCTTTTCAGCAACTTCAACCAAAGAGGAACTTTTGGTTGGTGAGATAGTGACTACCTCAACAGGTGCATCCTTCTGCACAGGAGCCACTGGGGGCTTCTCGGCAACCTTCTGAACAGCAACAGAAGGAGCATCATCAATTCTCTTTGTCCCCTTTGGGACATTAACCTTGGTTTTTTTCCCATCGCCAGCAGAGGAACTCTCCTCAAAGAGAGTGGGAACTCTTCTCTTGCCTATTTTTTGGCTCAAAGGGATATGAGATTCCGGATCAGAGTCTTCAGGAATTTGCATTGGATCACTGGTGCTGACCACAGGACGAGCAGTAAAGGACGACGTATAGATCCTATACTGCAATAAATATGAGGCAGACCTGATATGCTCGTTTGCGACCTTCTGATGCAAACTCCAGATATGTTTCAATTGCCTTATATTTACTTCTGATTCCTTGGGAGTTTTTCTCTTACTGTCAACTACAAACAAAAATAAATTGAAATGTCAACCACGCATTTACACAAACAAGATGAAATCAAAATTTCAGAAAGTCAATAAAACAGAAATAACCTATCCCATTGCCATAGGGGGAGCATTTGGGACCATCATATACTTCATCTCCGGGCAAAGGGGCATGTTGCCAATTTTTTATAATGACCCCATTTTCAAAATAATCCCTGTTAGCATCAGGGAGGTTGACTACCAGAGCCCTATTCAAAAATCTAGTTTTTAAATAATAAACATCGTCTAGAATAGCCCATCTATAGCAATACATAATCTCAGGAATTCCTAAACGAGTTCCATGAGTTTGATTTAACTTATGTTCCCCATTAACTATTCTCCATGTATTGGGGGCTATTTTTGCAGGGACAACATGAAATACTGACAAAACTCTAAACATAATGGGTTTGGTGGAAAGGAAAACCCACATTCAGCAATAAAAAGACTGGGAAACCAATGTCCCTCAGCCAAACGAAAGTAATTTTGAGGTTCAGAAAACTCCTCTAAAATCACCCAAGAAGGGATGGAAAAATCAGAACGAAATTTTTCAATAGATTCAATAATATAAACCATGGTGAATAAAAGAAGAAGGAAGAAAAGCTTACAAGAAGAAAGGAGAGCTATCAACAACGAACGAAAACAAGGATGAACGCACAAGAGAGAAAGAGAGAATAGAAAGCTTGAATTCAGAAAATTGGAAAAGGTAGAAGACGGTATGGTTACCTAAGAAGTTTAAATACTTTACCTTGGGAAGCGGCGAAAGAAATGATTACGAAAAAGAAACTATTGCATTACCGGCGGCTAAAAGGACAAAAACTGCACGAAGATCGAAGCTCTTATGAAAATTCAAAAAGGCGGATTCTGCGAATTTGGAAGGAAATTCAAATACAAAGGAAATGCTCCTAAAATCCAGGAAAGTCATTTAATATTGCCATATACCGAGAAAGAATGTTTCATACTCCTCAAAGTTCGAAATATGAAACATTGGGGGCTTTTGTTGATACCAAAATTAGTATGCTGATATGGATGAATAATAAGAAGACACGTGTCAATCTACGTGGCACAATAGCGACGAGGAAGTTCTTTTCCCCGACCAACTCATGATCGCTCCGAATAGCAAGGATACACCGAGGAACACCAGTTCTCAGAGGAACTCCTGAACGACGAGCAACAAAGGCGGTCCGAACTGCATCTCGACCCCAGCATTAATTGCCAGATAATCAACAACTCGACTATTCATTGAATACTTATCCTTGACACACACGTCTGAAGAACATTAAATGGATTACCCTTTCATATGTATATCATTTAATGTATCACCTTTTCATATGAGATCCTTAAGGCTATAAATACATTCTATCACCCTCATTCAAAGGGACCGGAATTTCTTGAGAGAACTTGTAATCAAGAATTCCACAAACACTCAGCAATAACATAACAGTGGACGTAGGCTTGATTCCTAGCCGAACCACTTTAAAAATCTTTTGTCTCATTTATTTATCTGTGATTGAATAATTAGAGTGATATAATTTTTTACATCAACAGGACCCATATAAAAAATTATTTCAAAATAATCCTTTTGCTATATTTTAAAAAATCATTCAAACTTTTGCAGCTATTACAGCACTTTAAAAACTGCAAAAGTTTAACCAATTTTTTTTATAATAGCAAAAAAAATTATTTTGAGGTGATTTTTAATATGAGTCCTCTCCAATGTTTAAATACTACATAAAAACTGAAGTCCACAATATTTTTTTTTATATTTTCAAAAAATAGGTTTGCGGCAGCAAATATGTATACTTTGTATGTTTGAAAGTCATTCTCTCTCGGTCTCTCTCTCTCGCAATATATATATATATATATATATATATATATATATATATATATATATATATATATATATATATACACACGCACACACTAGGTTGTGCCCGTGCCGATGGCACGGTGAAAAGTTGAGACTAACGTTGTTACCCCCTTTTTATTCATTTTTTTGGTCCGTTTAAGAAAACTCCATAGTATTTACATATTTATATAGCGGCCACTCCATGCTCCATAGCTCCAGCTATAGTAGGTGTGTTTATTTTTTATTGGCATTTGTTAACTCAATATTTATTTAACATAAAGAAATAAACTCAAAATATTTTCAAAATTAGCATAGAATTACAAACATCATCAAAATGAACATCACAAACAAAATCATGACAAAGAGAATATCAATTGACATGAAAATTCACAACTCATTGCTTCAAATGTGTTGATTTGTGTTTTGTGTAATAGAAAATTCAATTCTAACATTTAGAATTCCAATACAAAAAGGTATAAATATTCATTTTCAAACGTTGAAATGTTGGGTCGGCACCAGTCACTTTATTGATTGAATTTTTTGATGAAACTTCATGCATATGATCTTCTCAGTGTCAAGATCATATACATTCAGTTTTATCAAAAAATTCAATCAAAAAGTGGGTGAGATGATCTTCAACATTTCAACGGTAAAAAATGAATATTAATACTATTTTTTTACATATCACCTCATATCAACGATTTTTTTATTGAATTTTTTGATGAAAAAAATTGGAGATGATCTTCTCACCATGAAGATCATATCTATAAAGTTTCATAAAAAAATGGTATGTACTGAGATCTGCATTCTAAGGAGTCCTTATAGGATATGGTCTCTCTCTCTCTCTCTCTCTCTCTCTCTATATATATATATATATATATATATATATATATATATAGTACTGCTCTTACGCATATCGATCCTCATTTTTAGAGTGCAGACTGGACATGTGTCACGTGGCAGTGAACCCAAATAAGAGAGAGAGCGCGCCTACAATTTTGCCTATAATTTCTAGGCTCACCGCCAGGTGGCACATGTCCGGTCCCCACTTTTAAAATACGGATTGGTATGCACAACAGCAGTATTGTGTGTGTGTGTATATATATATATATATATATATATATATATATATATATATATATATATATATATATATATATATATATATATATAAATAATGCTCTTGTGCGGACTAGTTCGAATTTTAAGAATGCGAACCGGACATGTATCACCTAACGGTACACCTAGAAATTATCGTCTAAATTATTGACACTCTTTTTTTTCCAGGATTCTCAGACAGGTAACACATGTTCTGTCCGCATTCTTAAAATGCGGACTAATACACACAAAAATAACACTGCATATATATATATATATATAAGATTGACTATTCCCACTCTCTTTTCATCTTCATCCACTCCATTTGGGTATCAAGTGATAATTGTGCCCATTAGCTTACAAAATCTAAATATCCACTGTATTTCCTCCAACTAAAACAAATCCATTAGATAAAAACGAAAAAAAAAATTCAATAAAAAAATGTTATTTTAAAAAAAATGTATTAGTAAAAAATTTGTTTTAAAAATTATTTTTTAAACTTTTTATAAATATTTCAAAAAACATTTCAATTGTTTGAAAAAAAATCTTATCATTTTTGAAAAATTGCTTTGTATAAAATTAAATCTTTTTTTACAAAAATAAACTATTTTAACTATTAAATTCTTTTATACGCAGTTTTTTATTTAACTGCTAAATAAAATTATTTTATATAAAATAAAGACATTTCACAACATATATATTTTAAACGTATTATTACTATATTCAATTAACACTCATTGAAATTCATGTTTATTCTTGTACACTAGTTGAAATTCATATTCTCGGTGGGTAAAAGCTAAAAAAAAGAGGGTGGCTGGTCCCCTCACCCAAACTCTTAAAAACAAATGAGAAAAACATGGCTATCATTCTCCCAAACAGAACCCTTCGGTGGTCCACGACACCAAAACAAACAAAAAACCATATGCGTCATATTAGCTGTTTTATGTTCATTTCAGTTTTTTGTTAAAAATCCTGGAACTTTTATTTGCATGAACTTTAGTTTTCTTATTTATTAGCAAACGAGTCATATAACCAAATTTAAATTCAAATAAAACGAAATATATAATATCCATTGTACACCAAACAATTTTATTTTTTAATTTTGAAAATTAAATATCTCGAAAATATATGTCGGTTTAAAAAGTTGGATGTAAAAATAAAAATTTTAAATTTTTTGACTTACTTATCCTTCTTTGGTCTCGATTGAGAGATCTCGTCAAGAGGGTTCCGAATATCTAAATGCCGTTTAAACGGAGTTAAAATTTACAACATATTTAATGTTAATATTGAAAAATAAAAACGTTTGGTGTAAAAATAATTTTTTTAAAATTTGGAAGTATGTATCCTTTTATGTTCTTGATTGATAGAACACGTCAAGAGGGATTGGAATGTATAAATTATGAGTAAAACGGACTAATATTTTACATGATATATATTTTTAACATTGGTAAATATAAACGTTGTGCACAAAAGTAAATTTTAAAATTTTTGGAATTATATATCCTTGTTTGGTCTGGATTGGCATCACGTCGAAGGTTTTGAATATATAAATTCCATTTTAAACGGAATTATATTTTTGCAATATATTTAATTTTAACATTGCCAAAAGAAAACATTTTCTGCAAACATAAAACTATAAAAAACTTGGAATTACGTATCCTTATTCGCTCTTGATTTATAGATGGCATCGAGAGGGTTCCAAATTTATATATATAAATCATTTTAAATGGAGTTATATTTTCAAGATATTTAATTTCTACATTGAAAAATAATAAAATAAAAAACGTTGGTTGTAAAAATAAAATTGCATTCAAATTGAATTTTTCGGAAAAAACAAGATGTATAGTTTGAATATATCAAGTATTGATGTTCATTACAGATCAAATACGGCACTATAAACATGTTTCTCTAAACAAGTGGTACTCTCAAAGGATAATATTAGGGGATTTTAAATTTAGACTTTTTTTTGAGTGGTGTGTTAAAGAGACATTTCAGTCTTGTAAGTGTTTTGTGGAGTGGTCCACGAGTGAACTCCACATAATAATCCAAATGTCCCATCATTAATCACGATAAAAATAAAAGATCAAATATCAAAAAGTCTCTCAAATATTTTTTAATACATATTTAGTCCAAGTATTTCATTTGTACCAAATAATCTCCCAAACACTCATTTAACTAATATTCTCTTATTTTTAAAGGTTTGTGCCAGCAGCATAGTGAAGAATTTTTTGAAGCAAAATAAAAAGGCGTATATTAAAATATGTTCGAATGACTATTTGGTATATCCCTAAAAAAATAAACAACTTTTTGTCATATATTTCACGTCCTTAGAATAGGAATAACCTTTTTTTTTAAAACTAGCGTAGGGTTAATAACTTGTATAGTACATAACAACAAGGGCACAGCAAATCAATGTAATATTGTACACTCAGGCCCCCAACCAGGAAGGAAGATGGTAGTGGAATCGTCAATTATCCAAATGCATATGCAAATGTATAAGTTATGTGTATAAATATGGATCACTTAGAACTGGTAATCCTTGCACTATATTTCAAGGATGGGGTCATCCTAAAATTAGAGATAATTTTTTGTTGCAAAAAAAGTCTATTGACTGCAACTAGCAATCCTGAAATATTTACGACTTCTTAAGAAAATTACAATAAAATGTAAATTGAAAACTTACCAACCCCAACACTGCTATCAACAAACACCAAATGAAAACTTACCAACCCCAACACTGCTATAAAATTTGATGGTTTGAGATATAAAAACTACTCCACGCATACACAAATGTAAATCCATAAAAAAAAAGATTTTGAGAGATTTACCACAACCGTCTAAGCTGCATAAAATCCCCTGTACTTTTATGGATATTTATTCATGGGATTAATTAAATTAAATGTGAATTAATTGAGAATTAATCCGGATAAAATACTAACGAGATGTGAGTGGGTATTTGATTATAATGTGTATATATGGCATCATATGAATATTAAAAATATTGAAATTGTCGCGAGATAGAAATACGACAATTTGAAAATTTTGTCAGGACGCGTGTGACAGTCGCGTCAGGAATGTAATTATTTAAATTAAAAAGTGAATTTTAATTCTATCAACCATATGGTCATTTTGAGTGCGCCAACACGTCCGAAAGGGTCGAAATAGTCAGAAAACACTAGCCGGAGGTTTAGTTTGGGTCCCGGCGCATTTTTAGGCCATATCGGCAACTTAAAATGGTATTTTGGTAATTTTGGAATTTTGGGAATTATGATTAACAAATTTTAGGAGTTTAAAATAGAAAATTAAGTGACCCACTAACCCATTACCAGCAACTATCTGATTTGTGGGCAACGGGAGTTTTAGGAGAGGTTAGGAGAGGTTCCCAAGAGGAGAGAACCATAACCACCACCTTCAACCTTCAAACTTGGGAGAGATTGTAGAAGAAAAGAGAGAGCAACATCCAAGATTCAACACGAAATTCAGAGAAATATCAGAGGAAGTGGTTTAATTATGTTATTTACAACGAATGCTTCCTCCATGCGTAGAAAATTCATATAATTGTGTTGTTTTGGGGGAATAACAAAAAAAAACCATGAAATTGGAATTGGAAACTCAGGTATTGATAAAGAGATTGTAAGTAGATTTGTGTTTGGGTGACTATACTGTTAGAAATACCTCTTTCATGTTATAAAACGGATTTAATTATGCCTATTGATGACTTAAATTTTTCTAGGGTTCATGTTCATGAAATTTGGGGAAAATTGGGGAGATTTGATGATTAGATGATGTTTAAGAAGATTTGGCCCTATTTAAATGTTTAGTTATGACCTATGAATGTTTAGTGTGGATTAGAAACCTTATAATACTGTTGGAACGATTTTTATATGGGATTAGAGGTGAAGAAAATTGGGAAAAACGAAAAGGGGAATGCTCGGCTGGAAACTGTCACCTCGTTAGAAGGCCTGCCCAGGTCGTTCGAACGAGCTTCTAACGAGTTGACTGTTTGACTTTTAACGAGTGGGATGTTCGTTCGATGACTTTCGTTCGAACGAGATCTCGTTAGAATTCCCACTTCGTTCGAACGAGCTCTCGTTCGAACAGCCTCGTTCGAACGAGACTTCTAACGAGTTGACAGTTTGGCCTTTTTGGCCTGATTTGACTTCTAGTGTTTCGTAACCTTGTTTAATTGTAGAGATAACAATTCCTTGATGACTAATCGATATAGTTGGGACATTTGGGATATATTGAGGAGTAAAACATAGAACTGTGGTTTGAACCAAATGATATTTATGGGTTAGAATGTGAGTAACTATTTACGACGTGAGGATAATGGATGACGTGTATATATAAACTGGGGACAAGTGTGTGGGTATAAGAACGAGAAGTATACCACTAATATAAATATGGTAATAGCTAAGATGTGTGCATGCTTAGTATATATGATTTGTTGTGTATGACATACCTACCATACTTGCTATCACGGGAGGTTTACGTTCGCTTAGGGCCAGTTAATCTTTGTGTTGCCCGGATTTAGATTGGTACCTCGAGAACATAGGTCAGAGAAGGACTTATTGAGATGTTAATAAGTTTGCTGATCGTGGGAGCGTAGGTATGTGCGTGACCCATGTGATGTGACTGTGTTCGCCTCCATTGTTTTGTGATTTGCTATTATCTGAGAACGATTCCTGAGAGATTCGGAATGCGTGATCCTTATGTACGTGATGTACCGGGATGGATAGCAGAGTATGTGTGCACCGCAGCTTAGTCTCGGGTTCTTGTATTCTATATTCATGATGTGAATAATATACGCTTAAATAATGAGAACTTTCATGTTAGTATTGTGAGTATAATTATGGTAATGCTTTGAGAAAATAAAAAGGGATGACCTGTAGTGAATTGTATTACTAATAATTGAGAATCCGAGTTTAAGTAAAACCTCTATTTAATTGATAACGTTAGAATGTATAATGGGAATCGAATAGAAAGGGGTAGAACTTATGACGGTTTGGTTAGATATGAATGTCACTTAGATGGGTACAGTACGTTAGGAGTGTACAATTAGTCGAGAGGTGAGAATTTCATGTGAGTGCACGTCCTAACATGTATTTTGCATTCATTGTTTTAATGTTATTAAAGCACTTGCTGTTTTTAAAATAATCTCCACTTCCGGGCTCTGACCCGTTTTCTTTCAAATCTATTTTTGTAAAAACCTTTTAGGTGCCCAGCCACAAGGACGCCATGCTTAGGATTTCCATTCAGGTGATGAGTTGTAGCTGTTGTGGAAGTTACAGGGCCTTGCTAGTAGACGCTTCATTTGTCTTGACTCTATATTCAGTTTTCACAAGTTGTAGGGCATGTCGCCCATTTCTATTAGAGACATTTCAGATTTCAGATTTTTCGACTTTTGGCATGTAATTAATTCAGGATGCAGTTTTATTTAATTCAGTTGTGGGATTGTTGTGAGGAGTTTTCCTCCGGACTTATTATTATTTGTTGGTTGTTCTATTGTTCCGTTTTGGTGAATGGTTATGTTATTCTTTCATAAATCTTTTATTGTGTGTTAACCAGACTTAATTTAAAATTTGACATCTTACTTTTAAATACTAGGTGGTTAGAAATTATAAACATGTTTTCGACAGTGATGCTATTAACTGAGCCAACTTGGCATTTTGATTTAATTTAATAAAGGAGTAGCTACCCGGTATTTAATTAGTTGGGGTGTCACAGGTAGTATCAGAGCATCGGGTTCTAGTGTCCTTTAGGATCTGTGCGGCCTATTATGCTTCCAGCGTAACTTTCTTTGATATAGAGCCCTATGTTTAGGATTGTTGATTCCTTTAGTAAAATTTCGTTCTCCTTCTATGATGTATATGATAGCGAATCGTATTTCGATCGGGTGTATTCGTGTGCCGAACAATGTAGTACGAAAGGCGAAGACAGTTGGGTGAACAACAGGAGGCAAATATATATTAAGGTTAATTGATTTATTTAAAGAAGGATGACCGTAGTAGAAGTCACCGATATTATGGCACGGAAGTCCTGGATGATATAGAAGGCTAAGGCGCGACTTGAGACTTCCGGGTACAGCTATAGTAGGAATGGGGTCAAATTAGAGACATCCAACAAGGTTAGAATGGGAGAGAAAGAGTTAGGTGTAACATTGAAGAGAACCAGCAGTAGCAATACTCGAAAGGCGAAGACGGCATGTGCTAGCCAAACGAACGCAATGTATTCAAAGGCTTCGACATATGTCAGGATATGACCAATTGAGAGTGAAAATTTGGAGATTTTTTTTTTCCTTGACTCGTAAGAGCGGAGATTCAATGGTGAGAAACAAGCAACCCACTTAAAAGTGGAATGTGATGTCGAGAGGGTTACACGTATGGTTTGACCATAAGTTCCTTCATCAGATGTTCAGGTTGAAAGGCGAATGTTATTCTAAACTCACATAAGAGGGCCAAACAGGGGTCAACTTGTGAGGAGAAATTTAAGGTTGTAGCGAACCTTACACCGGGTGGAGAAGGTGTATGGAGAAGAGGATGTTAAAGGAAGAATCTACATACAAGAAGAATTGTTAGCTCTTATGGGGAATTCTGCTTGGATGATAAATACAGATAGTAATAATATCGCGTGGTGTAAATTTGGAGGTAAATGTTCCCTTGGGTAGGGAGATACAAAAATCGAAGAATTTTTATAGAATAAGACTGGGAAAATGGTGTTGGATAAACACCATAAGGAGGAAGACCCAATGGAGAAACCGTTAAAATAATTCGATAGCGGAATTACTACCGAGCGATGGTAATTTCAGTAAGAGAGGTGGAAAACTAGTAGTGTGTTCCTTAGGTACATCAAGCTAGGGGAACAATGGAGATAGTCTTCACAGCTGAGACTACCAACGTCCGAGGAAAGGACCACTTTAACATGGTCAGGGTGACTGGAAATAAGTGGAGTATGTGTAGAGGTACTTTGTGGGAGTGAAAACCCGTACATTATAAATGTTTCCCGATGCAAGTGTAGGGATAAAGGTATTATGCCTGGTGTTGATGTAAAAAATTAAATCGCTCTAATTATTCAATCATAGATAAATAAATGAGACAAAAGATTTTTAAAGTGATTCGGCTAGGAATAAAGCCTACGTCCACTGTTATGTTATTGCTGAGTGTTTGTAGAATTCTTGATTACAAATTCTCTTAAGAAATTCCGGTCCCTTTGAATGAGGATGATACAAGGTATTTATAGCCCTTAGGCTGTACATGAAAGGGTTGATACATTAAATGATATGCATATGAAAGGGTAATCCATTTAATGTTCTTCAGACGTGTGCGTCAAGGATAAATATTCAATGAATAATCGAACTGTTGATTATCTGGCAATTAATGCTGGGGTCGAGGTGCAGCTCGGACCGCCTTAGTTGCTCGTTGATCAATAGTTCCTCGGAGCGCTAGAGTACCTCGGAGTGCTAGAGTTCCTCGGGGTATCCTCGTTGCTCGGATAGAACATGAATTGGTCGGGGAAATGAACTTCCTCATTGCTATTGTGCCATGTAGATTGACACGTGTCTTCGTTCTATTCGTCCACATCAGCATATTAATTTTGGTATCAACAGAAGCCCCCAATGTTTTATATTTCGAATTTTGAGGAGTATGGAACA
Source organism: Sambucus nigra (assembly GCA_949130495.1). NCBI lineage: Eukaryota > Viridiplantae > Streptophyta > Magnoliopsida > Dipsacales > Adoxaceae > Sambucus > Sambucus nigra. Next base: position 391,299,452 of record OX422224.1, on the reverse strand, counting down.
TTGTTTCTCGGTATATGGAAATATTAAATCACTTTCCCGGATTTTAGGAGTATTTCCTTTGTATTTGAATTTCCTTCCAAGTTCGCAGAATCCGCTTTTTTGAATTTTCATAAGCGCTTCAATCTTCGTGCAGTTTTTGTCCTTTTAGCTGCCGGTAATGCAATAGTTTCTTTTTCGTAATCATTTCTTTCGCCGCTTCCCAAGGTAAAGTATTTATACTTCTTAGGTAACCATACCGTCTTCTACTTTTTCCAATCTTCTGCATTCAAGCTTTCTATTCTCTCTTTCTCTCTTGTGCGTTCATCCTTGTTTTCGTTCGTTGTTGACAGCTCTCCTTTCTTCCTGTAAGCTCTTCTTCCTTCTTCTTTTATTCACCATGGTTTATATTATTGAATCTATTGAAAAATTCCGTTCTGATTTTTCCATCCCATCTTGGGTAATTTTGGAGGAGCTTTCTGGACCTCAAGATTACTTTCGTTTGGCTGAGGGACATTGGTTCCCCAGTCTTTTTATTGCTGAATGTGGTTTCTCCTTTCCACCAAACCCATTGTGTCTTGAGTTTTGTCAGTATTTCGATCTTGTCCCTGCAAAAATAGCCCCCAATTCATGGAGAATAATTAATGGGGTGTATAAATTAAATCTAACTCATGGGACTCGTATAGGAATCCCTGAAATTATGTATTGCTATAGATGGGCCGTTCTAGATAATATTTATTACTTAAAAACTAGGTTTTTGAATAGGGCTCTTGTAGTTAACCTCCATGATGCAAATAGAGATTATTTTGAACATGGGGTGATTATTAAAAATTGGCAATATGCCCCTTTGGTTGGAGATGAAGTATACAGTGGTCCCAGATGTCCCCCATATGGCAATGGGATAGGCTTATATTTTATTTTATTTCTTTTCTTATGAATTCATTATGTTTGACAAAATGTATGACTGATATTTTATTATGTGTTTTTTTGCAGTTGACGGTAAAAGAAAAAATCCAAAAGAGTTAGAGGTTAATATTAAGCATCTGAAACTTATCTGGGGTTTGCATAAGAACGTTGCAGACGAGCACATCAGGTCTGCATCATATTTGCTACAGTATAAGAGTCATACAACTTCTTATACTGCTCGTCCTGTTGAGCCAGCTTCAACTCCAGAGGATTCTTCTTCAGATTCTCATATCCTTTTAAGTCAGAGAATGGGCAAGAAAAGAGCTCCTCCTGCTCTATTTGATGATATTACTTCTGCTGCTGAGGCCAAGAAAAGAAAAATTGATGTCTCTAAGGGGACCCAGAGGGTGGAGGTTGCGCCTTCCAAAGCTGCCGAGAAGCCCCCAGTGGCTCCGAGCAAGAAAGTTGCTCCTGTGGAAGTGGTTACTATCTCTCCGACCAAGAACTCTTCCTTGGTTGAAACTGCTGAAGTCCCTTTGAGGAGATTGAGGAAATCTTCCTCAATAAATTTGGCTGAAACTGCCAATCTGGCTGAAACTATCTCCTCTTTACCAGCCGGTGGTGTTGGTGTTCCCACCATCATTCCTCCGAGCTCTGCCATGAGCTCGGTAAAAACTTGGATCATACCCGAGGTCCAAGGAACTGATGAAAAGATTTCTAGGGATATGCTGACATCCCTAGCTACTCGTCACCTTGCTTCCGTAAATTTCTCACACTCTGAGTTTTCTTTCTTTCTATGAATGCTTGTATTTTTGTATTGACTTGCTGTTTTTCTCATCTTTCAGCTGGTGAACTGTTTCAATAACATCGTGAAGAAGGACGAGGCAATTAAAGCTTCTAGCTCCTCGTCTGGTGTGGAGGATGCTCTGGTGGGTTTGTCCCAATCTTTGAATGATTCTCGTATAAAATACAATGAACACAAAGCTGATTGGGAGAAGAAATTGGTTGTAGTTGAAGCTGAAAAAGTGCAGCTTGTTGAAGTCTCCAAAAGTTTGGAGAGTAAGGTGAAAGATTTGGAGGTAGAGCGTCAAAAGTATAATGATAAGCTCAAGAATTTCTCAGAGCTTGAAAATAAATTGAAGTTGGCAGAGGAGGAACTGTCCTTCTTGCGAGATGTAAAACGCCAAAAAGAAGAAGTGGATGTTAAGTTGAAGACTACCGAGGATCTTCTATCCGAGAAGCTCTCCTCAGAGAAGCTGAAAAGAAAATTCACAGTTAAAAAATCCTTCAGTGCTGGCTGGGATAAAGGATGGGACAAGGGGATTGCTGCCATGACATCCCAAGTTCAGTACGGGAAGTTGAAATACTTCCGAGATGGCTGGGTGGCTGCCTTCGAGGAATTGAAGGTCAAAGAGGACTCTGAACTGTTTCAGCTACACCTCCCTGGTCCTCCTCCACCAATTGAAGAGGAAGAAGAAGATGAACCTATCTCTGATGAATCTTCTATGGCCATGGGTGATCAAGTCCCAGCCTCTCAACCCTCTGCCACCGAGGAAATTTCTTCCATGCCTCCTCCTCCTGAGAAGATTCCTTCCGATCAAGCCGTTGTTACCACCGAGCAACCAAGCTCCTCGTCCCAGCCTCCCGAGAAAGTCTTGGGAGACAAGGAAAAGGTGTGAAGTTGTTCGGTATCTTTTCTTTCATTATCACTTGTAATCAAACAATGTAATCTTTTGATGATCTAATAAAATACATCTTTGTTCTTCTTTGGTGTTGATGATCTATTTTTGTTGACTGTTGTCTCCTCTTTATTAGTTTATGGCCAGGATGGAAATGATATCTGTTCTTGATACAAAGCTGATGCAACAATGCAATGAATACTATAAGGATGGTCACACAGATCTAAGTGTATCAGAAATTACCGACATCCTTGGCCGTGATGCTTCAAAACAAGCAATTGAGTCTTATCAGTACCTGAAAGACTTACTTGACCGAGCTGTGGCCAACAACGTGGCCTACTATGAATTAATCGAGGAGCTTCATTGTACTCTAGAAGATCTTCAGAATCAATACAAGGAATCAACTGCTCTGTTGCATGAGGGATATGAAGATAGGTATAAGCAACTTTCTTCTGAGACCGGCCATAAAAAGATCCTTGTTGGGTACGATATCAAGGAAAGAACCTTGAAGTGTGAACTTGAATCGTGCAGACAGATTGCTGAGCTGTTGGAACAAAAAAATAACAATCTACAAAAAGAGCTAACACAGTACAAATCTGGAGCCTCTTCTTCAACTGCTGTAATCCCAGTAACTGATGAGGGATTTTCCTTCTTAGAGGTTGAGAATGCCAAATTAAGGCAAGAGTTAGACACTTTGAGAACAACTGGTACTCGGGGACGAGGAAGAGGTTCTCGGGGACGAGGAAGAATTGCTTGTACTGTTGAAGAGGCTCGTACTCAGTCAACCTTGGAAACTCAAGCGTTCCAATTGAATGCAAAAGATCGTGCCTTGTCTGAAATGTCCAAGAAAAACCTATCTTTGGAAGATCAACTTGCCGTGACAAAGTCTGCTTTGCATTCCAAGGACCTTTTCACCAAAAACATTCATGAAAAATTGGACAGAATAACCTTCCAATTCCATAAACAACCTCGTGAGTTATGGATGGCAGGCTATAATGAGGTCCTTTGTCACTTGGATGCTCACATTGAAAATGCCAATAATGAAGGTTATAAGCAGGGATGGTTGAACGCCCTTGGAGTGCTGAAGTTCGAACAGGGGCACTACCTGTGGGATTATCATAGCCCTGGGTTATTAGACTTGCCTATACCATCCTATAAATTGGATATGGCATGGATTCCAGCTCGTGCCATTCCTCGAAGCTTAATTTCAAAATATCTGGGTGACTATAATCTTCATTCCCAAGTTGATATATCTCGTCCCGAGCACCTCTTGGATACACCTTCTGTGATGAACGTCAGAATGCTCAGAGATATTAACTTCATTAATTCTCCTCTTTGTCTGGAGGATCCTCCTGCTGGCGAGGAGCCTGTTTCAAAAGCTCAGGGAAAGAAACCAATAGAGTAGGGATCTTAATGTTGTAGTTAAAATACATGTAATTTGTAGTACATTTTGATCTTAATGAAAAAATTTCATTTTTGTTTGTAAATCTGTATGGCTAATTGCCTTGTAAATATCAAACACTTTACATTTATGCATATGTATCTGTTAAAAAGATAACAATATTGTGTTGTTCGTCGACCAACTTAGTAATAAAAAGAATTACAAGTATTAGAAATCTTGCTCGACCACTTAATAAAGTAGTGAGTATAAAAATGCTTAAAATTTTGCCAACCAACCAAGGTTGTTAAATTGTGCTCATCGACCAATTATAGTTAGTGAGAGTTTATCCCGACCAACAATACTTGGTAGATTTTTATCTTTTTCATAAAATGTGTCCGACCAACCAAGGTCGATAAATTTTTCTTGTCGACCAACTACAATTAGTGGGTTTTCATCCCCGACCAACCATACTTGGTACCGTTTGGAATATTTTCTTCTTCGAAGAACTTTTGTAATAATCTTACCTCCCGATCAACATAAGTTGGAGCATATTTTTAAATCAACCAAAATTGTCGTTTTTAATAATATTGTTCTTCTCTCAACCGTAGTTGATCATTGAACTATCATATTCTTCCGAACTATTTGTCCACTAGTTATCTTACCAACCTTAGTTGGTCACGCTAGTGTACGCCTCCTAACCAAAGGAGTATATTTTTTGTTCTCGCTATCTTACCAACCGAAGTTGATCACGCTCGAACTATCATGTCCACTAGTTATCTTACCAACCGTAGTTGGTCACGCTAGTGTACGCCTCCTAACCAAAGGAGTATATTTTTTGTTCTCGCTATCTTACCAACCGAAGTTGATCACGCTCGAACTATCATGTCCACTAGTTATCTTACCAACCGTAGTTGGTCACGCTAGTGTACGCCTACTAACCAAAGGAGTATATTTTTTGTTCTCGCTATCTTACCAACCGAAGTTGATCAAGCTCGAACTATCATGTCCACTAGTTATCTTACCAACCGTAGTTGGTCACGCTAGTGTACGCCTCCTAAACAAAGGAGTATATTTTTTGTTCTCGCTATCTTACCAACCGAAGTTGATCACGCTCGAACTATCATGTCCACTAGTTATCTTACCAACCGTAGTTGGTCACGCTAGTGTACGCCTCCTAACTAAAGGAGTATATTTTTTGTTCTCGCTATCTTACCAACCGAAGTTGATCACGCTCGAACTATCATGTCCACTAGTTATCTTACCAACCGTAGTTGATCACGCTAGTGTACGCCTCCTAACCAAAGGAGTATATTTTTTGTTCTCGCTATCTTACCAACCGAAGTTGATCACGCTCGAACTATCATGTCCACTAGTTATCTTACCCACCGTAGTTGGTCACGCTAGTGTATGCGTCCTAACCAAAGGAGTATATATTTTTTTTATTGCTGATGAATAGCATGGTAGTGTAGTATTTCACACACTAATATTCCCCGAAAAACTTTCAACAAAGAAAGGAAATGGTGAAACATGATCGTTTTATTCATATCAACGGAACTGCTTTTACATTTTCATCACTGATAATACTTGCGGAGGTGTTCATCATTCCATGCATTCTTAAATTCTTCCCCTTCTAGAGTTGCTATGCGGTAAGTTCCCGGGCGAACAACTTCTACAACTCGGTAAGGTCCATGCCAGTTTGCTTCGAGCTTATTATGCTTCTGAATGACCTTATTTAGCACATAATCCCCCTCTTTTAAGTCACATTTCTTCACCCTTTTGTTGTAGAACAGAGATGTACGTTGTTGGTAAGCAGCATTCCTAATGGCTGCCTCTTCTCTAACTTCCTCGAGCATATCAAAATCCAGTCTTCTCATCAAATCGCTGACTGGGGAATTGAAATTCAGCACTCTATGTGTTGGGAGACCCAACTCGGCTGGTATTACAGCCTCACTTCCAAATGCTAACATATATGGTGATTCTCCAGTTGCTGATCGGGGAGTTGTTCGGTAAGCCCACAAAATCGACTGTAGCTCATTAATCCAATTTTCTTTGGCCTCACTTAGCCTTTTCCTCAAACCATTTAGTAATGTTTTGTTCGTCACCTCAGTCTGTCCATTGCTTTGAGGATGGCCTGGTGATGAATGAAACTTTAAAATGTTCGACTAATGACAATAGGCAGCAAATTCTTCATTATCGAATTGTGTTGCATGGTCTGTGATGAAGGCATGAGGGAGACCATACCGACAAATGATGTTCTTCCAGATGAATTGATAAACCTTCTCGTACGTCATATCAATCAGTGGTTCAGCTTCCACCCATTTAGTAAAATAATCCACTGCAACGACGAGGTACTTGAACCTTCCTCGGGTCGTCGGCAATGGTCCAACCAAATCAATCCCCCACATGGTAAATGGCCAAGGTGAAGTTATGGGTGTCAACAATGATTGTGGAGTTCTTCGGATGGAGGAAAAGCGTTTGCACTTGTCACACTTCTTGGCGTAGGCTATAGAATCAGCCCTCATCGTCGGCCAATAATACCCCTGTGTCATCACCCTCTGCAAAAGTGTCCGTCCTGCCACATGCGCTCCACAAGACCCTTCATAGATCTCTTCAATTAATTCTTTCACCTCGGAGGGATGTACACATCTCTGCAAACCTGCCATAATTCCTCGTCCATATAATACGCCATTAGTTAATACATACCGAGCAGCTTTATACTTCAATTTTTTGGCAGCGAGCTTGTCTTCCGGTAACTCTCCTTCTTCAATGTATGCCCTGATGGGGTCCATCCAAGATGGTCCTAAATCAAGGGTAATAATATTCACCGTCAGGTCCTCTTCTATGCTCCGGCTTTCTAATACTTCAATTGGTATCGTCCTTCGCAGCTCGGTACGGGTAGTTGACGCTAATCGGGCTAATGCGTCTGCTCTCGCATTCTCCATCCTCGGTATTCTCACCAATTGAATGGCATCAAATTTTGTCAATAACTCCATCACCTTTGCATGGTACTTCACCATTAATTCTCCTTTAACTGCATATATTCCCATCATCGGATTCACAATTAATTGAGAATCACTGAATACAATTACTTGCCGTGATTCCATAACTTTCGCTAAATTAAAACCTGCTATCATGGCCTCATACTCAGCCTCATTATTGGAGGCTTTGAATTGGAATCGCAAGGCATACTCCATGTCAATATCATCTGGGGTGTTTAATACAATCCCGACTCCACAACCAGCTGTGCAAGATGATCCATCTACATATAATCTCCATATGGGTAACTCGTCTTCAAATTTCTTATCTGTCAGAGCTCCTCGATAAAATATCTGTTGTTTTCTTTCATCATCCCCTGGTATTTTTCGCTCCTCATCGACCATCTCTTCTCGCCCTTTTACCAACCGGAGTTGGTCTGGGTTTGAATATGATGATCTTTCTACATCAGCAAGCCCATTTACCAACCGGAGTTGGTTTGGGCTTATGTCTGCTGATCCTGTAACATCCACAGGTTTATCAGCGAGCAACTTTTGTTCCTCAGGGGTATCAGGGTATGTAAATTCTGCTATAAAATCTTCTACAGCTTGCCCTTTAAATGATGATCTGGGCTCATACACAATATCATATTCACCGAGTTCTATTGCCCAGTACATCAATCTTCCAGATTTTTCTGGCTTGTGAAGGGATTGTCTCAATGGCATGTCAGTATACACGATGATTGTATGGGCCTAGAAATATGGCCTCATTCTTATACTTGCTTCGATTAGTGCCAGTGCCAATTTCTCTAGCTTTGAGTACCTGATTTCTGCACCTCGGAAAGCTTTACTTGTGTAATAGATAGGTTTCTGGAATCCATTCTCCAATCTGATCAATGCGGAGCTGACTGCATTCTCTGACACTGCCGGATACAAGTACAACTTTTCTCCTGTTATTGGCCTAGACAACAATGGTGGTGCTCCCAAATACTTCTTCAAGTCTTGAAAGGCCTTCTCACATTCATCAGTCCACTCAAAACTTTTTCGCGGTGTTTTAAATAATGGGAGGCATTTATCAGTTGCTCGGGATACAAATCTGTTGAGCGCTGCAACTCGTCCTGTAAGACTCTGTACTTCTTTCCTCGTCGTTGGGGATCGCAGCCCTAAAAGAGCTTTGATCTTTTCTGGATTCGCCTCAATACCTCGTTGGTTGACAATGTATCCGAGGAACATTCCTTCTCGTACTCCAAAGGTACACTTCGTCGGGTTGAGCTTCATTTAGTATTTATCCAGTTGATCAAAAGTCTGGCCTAAGTCAACTAGATGATCATCAGCTCTCTTGCTTTTGGTTAGCATGTCATCAACATAGACTTCCATGTTGCAACTGATTTGTTCGGCAAAAACCTTGTTCATCAGCCGCTGATATGTTGCACCTGCATTTTTTAAACCAAAAGGCATAACATTATAACAATAAGTTCCCCTTGGGGTAATAAAAGAAGTACTTTCCCTATCTCCAGGTTTCATTTTGATCTGATTGTAGCCAGAATATGCATCCATGAAGCTGAGCAGCTCATGTCCCGAGGTAGCATCTACTAGCTGGTCGATTCTGGGCAATGGGAAATGATCTTTTGGGCATGCCTTGTTGAGATCAGTGAAATCAACACACATTCTCCATTTGTTGTTCTTCTTTTTTACCATCACCACATTTGCCAACCAATCTGGATATTTCACATCTTCAATGAATTGGGCTTTCTGGAGCTTTTCGACCTCCTCTTGTATGGCTTGATTCTTCTCGGGACTAAACACTCTTCTTCTCTGCTTCACAGGCTTGATCTCCTTATTCACATTGAGCTCATGACATAAGAAGCTTGGATCTATTCCTGGCATGTCTTCATGACTCTATGCGAAAGTATTCTTCCTGTTCCTCAAGAAAGTTATCAACTCCTGTTTTATTGACACATCCAACGACGAACCTATCTGGGTTATTCGTTCAGGATGTTCGTCGTCCAGAATAACATTTTCCGTAGATTCCACCACCTGTCCTTTTATAAGTTGAGATTCATCCCTGGGGTCAAGAGTTTCAATTTCTGTACCTTCCTCCACTTGGTAAGTAGTAGTCTTTTTCCTTGACTCTTCAAGTTCCTCCTGCTCAGCAGACGAATAATAGCATTCCCGAGCTACTTTTTGATCACCCTTCACAACTCCGACTCCAAAATTTGTTGGGAATTTCAAACACTGATGTACTGTAGATGGAACTGCTTCGATCTTCTTCAATCCAACTCTTCCCATGATGATGTTGTAGGATGATTGCACATTCTTATCCATCACAAAGAAGCGTATTCTTTCTGTTCGGCAAGCAGACCATGTTCCAATGAGTATATCCAACTTGATCGTCCCAAGTGGAAAAACTTTCTCGCCAGCAAAATCCAGAAGGGGTCTGTGATAAGGTTCCAATTGAGATAATCTTAAATTCAAGCTATCAAAGCATGAATAGTACATGATATCTGCCGAACTACCATTGTCTACCAACACCCTTGAAATCACTACATCCTTCATCCTCATTTTGATCACTAAAGGATCATCATGAGGGTAAAGAACACCTGCCAGGTCGTTTTTTGAAAAACCAATAACTAGCTTCTCTTTGTTTACCTTCCTCGGACGATCGTCCTTGGCCAGATTTATTCGTTGAATATATGAACAAGCTTGAGCCTCTCCGAGGTAAGCTTTTCTTTCTGCAGTTAGATCTCCTCCTCCAGCATCTCCTCCTGTAATAACATTACAATCAAATGATCCAAAACGTATAGAAAATACCTCTCGTTCAGGCTGCCTTGGCTTCTTTGGAAGATTGGGGTCTTCATCTGGATCATCTTCATGGTCTCTTTTCTTTTTCTCATCTTCCCGACGAGGAGATCTGGAACGATCTCTAGTTTTATCATCATTCTTCCTTTCGCTTCTGCGATCAACATACTTTGATATCTTTCCCTTTAGGATGAGTGTTTCAATCTCGTTCTGAAGAGCTATATAATTTTTGGTCATATGGCCATGATCTTTATGGAACTCGCAATATTTGTCCCTATTCCTCAGATCAGGGTTTGTCTTCAGTTTGTTTGTCCACTTGATTTCTTCGCTATTCTTGATTTCTTCCAAAACATGATTAATACCCATTTTTAATGGAGTATAATTATCATATTTCTTCTGGACTTCCCATGACGTCCTATTATTCTTAGAGTGCTTATCACCACCTTTCTGCTCTTTCTTCTTAGATTTGTCGACCTCCACCTTGGTTTCTTTATCCATATTCTTCTTCACAGCCATAGCCTCCTCGGCATTCATGATTTTGGCCGCTTTTACCATCAACTCCGACATAGTTTTAGGTGGATCTTTGGCCAGAGTATAGTACAACTTGTTAGGCAGCAACCCACTCATCAAAGCAGTGATCGCTATTTTTTCTTCGTAATTTATGACTTCCAACTTCTCGTTATTGAAATGAGTTATATAATCTCTAGTACTTTCCCCTGATTTTTGTCTAACACTTAACAAGTGAGCTACTCATTTTACCGGCTTCGCTCCAAAACAAAAATTGCCAATGAACAACTCGGCTAACTGAATAAAAGTTGAAATGTTACCCCGAGGAAGATTGTTGTACCATATCTGTGCGGATCCGGTAAGAGTTCCCGAGAATGCTCTACACCTCATCTCATCGGGGACGGCATAGATGTCGGCAGCAGCTTGGTATTGTTCTATATGAAGAACATGATCTGTCTTTCCATCATATTTGGGGGTCACTACAGGTGCTTTGAATTTCGATGGTGTAGGAAAATCCACAATGGCCTGAACAAAAGGTGTCCCTTGAACAAAAGTTCTTTGTAATGGATTCCTTGCCCTAGCCATTTCTCCCAGTCTATCCTCCAACCGTTGAATAGAACCTTTCCATGCTTCATTTCCTTCCTCAGGTCGCTTAGTCCGAACAATTGAGTGTTCCGACGTAGCTTCCTGAGATTTATCTCGAGGAGTAACTGGTCGTGATTGCGCTGATCCTTCTCTCAAACCTGATGGTGGTCGAAAGCTTCTCGATGGGGCCCTGGGTGGACTCATATTTCTCCTAGGTCCTAACCGACTGAAATGAGATACCCTGCTTAATCTTTCCAGGGCGCTGGTTCTCTCCGGGGAAAGGGAGATATGTTGATCAGTATCCGTAGCCCGTATCGATGAAGTTCGTCCAAGTTGATAAGAAGAATCATTAGATTCCTCATTACGATATGACCCAGTACGTCTGGATCGCGATTGCCTCTGACCACTCCTTTGCCCTGAATGGGTAGATGCACCGCCGTGAAGAGTTTGAATGAGTTGCCTCATAGTTTCTTGCACGGAGGTTTGTCCTTGAGCCAGATTCGTCATAATTCCAGCCAGATCTGGAGGTGCAGATGGATTTGGAGGATTTCCAGCATTTCCAGTGTTTCGGTTATTGGATTCTGGATTATCCGCCATTGATGATGAATGAATTTTTGTGAAAAGTGATAAAAACAATCGATTCCCACAGACGGCGCCAATCTGTTGATGTAAAAAATTAGATCGCTCTAATTATTCAATCACAGATAAATAAATGAGACAAAAGATTTTTAAAGTGGTTCGGCTAGGAATAAAGCCTACGTCCACTGTTATGTTATTGCTGAGTGTTTGTAGAATTCTTGATTACAAATTCTCTCAAGAAATTCCGGGTCCCTTTGAATGAGGATGATACAAGGTATTTATAGCCCTTAGGTTGTACATGAAAGGGTTGATACATTAAATGATATGCATATGAAAGGGTAATCCATTTAATGTTCTTCAGATGTGTGCGTCAAGGATAAATATTCAATGAATAATCGAACTGTTGATTATCTGGCAATTAATGCTGGGGTCGAGGTGCAGCTCGGACCGCCTTAGTTGCTTGTTGATCAATAGTTCCTCAGGGCGCTAGAGTACCTCGGAGTGCTGGAGTTCCTCGGGGTATCCTCGTGCTCGGATAGAACATGAATTGGTCGGGGAAATGAACTTCCTCGTTGCTATTGTGCCATGTAGATTGACACGTGTCTTCGTTCTATTCGTCCACATCAACATATTAATTTTGGTATCAACACCTGGCAAGGGTGACAGTTATTGAAATATTGGTGTGGTACGGACAGGTGTTAAGACCAAAAACCATTAGAGCAGCCAGGACGATTATCAGGATGGAAGTAGGAGTTATATCCTCAGATGATGTTGCATGTTGGATGTGATATAAACAGGTTACTACAATGGTTATTGTTGTTATTGTCACTTTTGCTTGAGAGTTGAGTTTAGTGAGTATTGGCAATTTTGTTTATGTGAACATTTTTTTCGCTGATAGTGTGGGGTTCCTTGTATTATTATCCGCATAGGATGAATGGGTATATTGATAGCAGTACATGATTGATTGATTGAAATTACTCGTTTTAGTGCTGTATTATACAAGTATGATATTATCCAAATTGTGTTTTTATATAATTGTACCGATAGTGTGCTGGTATTACAATTTTATCGAAGTTAATACCTTGGGGTATAATGTTTTGGTTCTGGGGAGGCCCCATTTGTGAGAGGGTCGGGCCCAAAATTGTATTATTGTATATATGTATATATATATAAATATTGTTGTGATTTCAAAGGCATAATGGTCTCAGATACTTAATCCTAGTATGCGCGGAGATTTAAATGATATGATTAGTATGTAATTTATTTACTAGTTAGCAAAACGGTTTAGCTGGTTATTGTAATTAACACTCAGGATGTCGTAATAAGTATAGTGCATTATTTTATCGTCATTTAGAGATCTGGGAGTTTATACTCACAGTTGCGTACCTGGGGATGGGATTTTGAGAGCCCCGAGTATAATTGCATAGTGTATATGGAATGTGATTACCATCAATGTCAAGAAAAAGTATCTTTCGAAAAGAATTCCTTGTTTAAGTTAAATTAAGAAAGGAGATGTAGCTTTGTTGTTAAGAGACGGGAAGATAGGGGTACATGTTATGGACTGAGGGCTTAATAAATCTCGATGACCGACAAGGTTAGGTAGTAGTGTATCGGGGGGGTTCCTTGTTTGGATTTCGCTTTGCTAGACATCCCACGCATGAAACCTAGCTTAAGGTTGGTAGTAGGGGGATATTTAACCATTCGTCCATAATTTGTAATCCCTCGATAATTATAAAAATAGTTAGTTAGGAAAATTACGATATAAGGTCAGTAGAGCCAATGGTGTGGTGAGGAAGTACTGAAAATTTTGGTTTTATTTCGGCAGGTTGAATGATGCATTGAGGCTAAGAAGTATTTAGGATTTCAAATTCCGAGGTGATTTAGAACTCCCAAGTGGTATGGCCACGTTGGAAATACTAGAGAAATAAAGAGTTTGGAATACGTATAGCGTATATGATGTGTAACGCCATATGCATGGGTTATAAAAACTGTAGATATTCTAGTTGACTAAAGTAGTATCGGCAGAAGAAGGGATATAGTTGGGTGAAATTATTACTTATAGGATTTAGCGTCGTAAAAGAAGGTGTTAATGAGTATACTCGTATGTAATCAGTGTAGCACGTCCGAATGTAGTGAAAAAGCAATGGAAAGCCATTTAATAAGGGGATATCTCTTGAGAAGGCAAATATTTAATTATTATGTGCAATTTGGAGTAGAGTTCCGACTAATCAAATGTTGTGGGTGACTCAAGAGTAAATAGAGTGAGAATGTTAATAAGGTGTAAGGAGTCCGGATTTTCACAAAGAGGTGAGAAAGTGTAAGGGTCGAAACTTTGGCATACGCCAAGAGAAGCAGAGGATCGTTAAGTATCACTTAACAGGAAGGAACATTTACAAGAAAGTCAGCATCTAAAGGGGTGTAGTAAGTAGTAGAACGGTTGGGTGTTAAATAATTAACCAATTAATTTTGTATCCAACCGATGATTCCAGGGATGGAAGAGTCAAGTTAGTAAATTCCTTTAGGGGTAACAAATTCCTTCAAATACGTGAGTCATGATGTTCAGAAGGAGAAAAATTGTTATATACTTGAATGATTTACACTATTAGATAGTGAACACGCCGGTACGTGGTTCGACGTAGTATTATTTAGAACTGGGATGAAATCACCGAAATCCACATTCAGGTGGGGTGACAATAAGTAGTGGGAAATAACAATTCAAACTGAGGGTTGTATGACCTATAACCCGAGGTGCAGGCGCAAGGTGACTAATGACTGATGGATTGTATGAAAGAAATTTTGGATTCATTGCGATATTTTAAATTCCAAATCGGGTATAACTAGTGAGGTATATTGTAGTCATGAGGAGGAGATATTACCTAATGGTAGAGTTGGGGGAAAAGCACCCGTATCTATTTATGGTGGACAAGGTGCTTACAAAGGTTTGTGTGACACCAACAGGCTGAAGTGGTTTTCCCTTGTGTAAAAGTCACAACGTCGGGATATTTCAAGGAATGGACAAGCGTAGTCAGATGTGTTATTAATTCATCCCAGGAGGGGAGTTTGGTGTTTTGATAAACGCGGGAGTTAGTAGTGAGGTGTGGAATCATAATACTAATAATAATAATGCGGCTAATGATGTATAGGCTATTTTTATTCGAATGTTGTTTAATAAGAGCACAACGTGAGGTGCATTTATCGAAGATTATTCTGATAAGGTATCAAGTATGTTAAACAAGCTTATTGTGAAGCGAGGGTTTTAGTGATTTGGGATTTTCTTTATAATTGTTTTGAATACTGGAGGATACCTAATTTTTCCAGGTGTGCCTTACTTATCCGAATTTCGGGACGAAATTCTGTTATTAGGTGGGAAGTATGTAATACCCCGTACTTTTATGGATATTTATTTATGGGATTAATTAAATTAAATGTGAATATATTGATAATTAATCTGGATAAAATACTAACGAGATGTGAGTTGGTATTTGATTAAAATGTGTATATATGGCAGTATATGAATATTGAAAATATTGAAATTGTCGCGAGATAGAAATACGGCAATTTGGAAATTTTGTCAGGACGCGTGTGATAGTCGCGTCAGGAATGTAGTTATTTAAATTAAAAAGTGAATTTTAATTCTATCATCCATATGGTCGTTTTGAGTGCACCAACGCATTCAGAAGGGTCGAAATAGTCAGAAAACACTAGCTGGGGGTTTAGTTTGGGTCTCGGGGCATTTTTAGGCCATACCGGCAACTTAAAGGGGTATTTTGGTAATTTTGGAATTTTGGAAATTATGATTAACAAATTTTAGGAGTTTAAAATAGAAAATTAAGTGACCCACTAACCCATTACCAGCAACTATCTGATTTGTGGGCAACGGGAGTTTTAGGAGAGGTTAGGAGAGGTTCCCAAGAGGAGAGAACCATAACCACCACCTTCAACCTTCAAACTTGGGAGAGATTGTAGAAGAAAAGAGAGAGAAACATCCAAGATATAACACAAAATTCAGAGAAATATCAGAGGCAAGTGGTTTAATTATGTTATTTACAACGAATGCTTCCTCCATGCGTAGAAAATTCATATAATTGTATTGTTTTGTTTTGGGAGAATAACAAAAAAAAACCATGAAATTGGAATTGGAAACTCATGTATTGATAAAGAGATTGTAAGTAGATTTGTGTTTGGGTGACTATACTATTGGAAATACCTCTTTCATGTTATAAAACGGATTTAATTATGCCTATTGATGACTTAAATTTTTTTAGGGTTCATGTTCATGAAATTTGGGGAAAATTGGGGAGATTTGATGATTAGATGATGTTTAGGAAGATTTGGCCCTATATAAATGTTTAGTTATGACCTATGAATGTTTAGTGTGGATTAGAAACCTTAAAATACTGTTGGAATGGTTTTTATATGGGATTAGAGGTGAAGAAAATTGGGAAAAACGAAAAGGGGAATTCTGGGCTCGAAACTGTCACCTCGTTAGAAGGCCTGCCCAGGTCGTTCGAACGAGCTTCTAACGAGTTGACTGTTTGACTTCTAACGAATGGGATGTTCGTTCGATGACTTTCGTTCAAACGAGATCTCGTTAGAATTCCCACTTCGTTCGAACGAACTCTCGTTCGAACAGCCTCGTTTGAACGAGACTTCTAACGAGTTGACAGTTTGGCCTTTTTGGCCTGATTTGACTTCTAGTGTTCCGTAACCTTGTTTAATTGTAGAGATAATAATTCCTTGATGACTAATCGATATAGTTGGGAGATTTGGGATATATTGAGGAGTAAAACATAGAAGTGTGGTTTGAACTAAATGATATTTATAGGTTAGAACGTGAGTAACTATTTACGACGTGAGGATAATGGATGACGTGTATATATAAACTGGGGACAAGTGTGTGGGTATAAGAACGAGAAGTATACCACTAATATAAATATGGTAATAGCTAAGATGTGTGAATGCTTAGTATTTATGATTTGTTGTGTATGACATACCTACCATACTTGCTATCACGGGAGGTTTATGTCGCTTAGGGCCAGCTAATCTTTGTGTTGCCCAGATTTAGATTGGTACCTCAAGAACATAGGTCAGAGAAGGACTTATTGAGATGTTAATAAGTTTGCTGATCGTGGGAGCGTAGGTATGTGCGTGACCCATGTGATGTGACTGTGTTCGCCTCCATTGTTTTGTGATTTTCTATTATCTGAGAACGATTCCTGAGAGATTCGAAATGCGTGATCCTTATGTACATGATGTACCGGGATGGATAGCAGAGTATGTGTGCACCGCAGCTTAATCTCGGGTGCTTGTATTGTATATTCATAATGTTAATAATATACGCTTAAATAATGAGAACTTTCATTTTGGTATTGTGAGTATAATTATGGTAATGCTTTGAGAAAATAAAAAGGGATGACCTGTAGTGAATTATATTACTAATAATTGAGAATCCAAGTTTAAGTAAAACCTCTATTTAATTGATAACGTTAGAATGTATAATGGGAATCGAATAGAAAGGGGTAGAACTTATGACGGTTTGGTTAGATATGAATGTCACTTAGATGGGTACGGTACGTTAGGAGTGCACAATTAGTCGAGAGGTGAGAATTTCATGTGAGTGCACGTCCTAACATGTATTTTGCATTCATTGTTTTAATGTTATTAAAGCACTTGTTGTTTTTAAAATAATCTTCACTTTCGGGCTCAGACTCATTTTCTTTCAAATCTATTTTTGTAAAAACCTTTTAGGTGCCCAGCCACAAGGACACCATGCATAGGATTTCCATTCAGGTGATGAGATGTAGCTGTTGTGGAAGTTACAGGGCCTTGCTAGTAGATGCTTCATTTGAATTGACTCTATATTCAGTTTTCACAAGTTGTAGGGCATGTCGCCTACTTCTATTAGAGACATTTCATATTTCAGATTTTCCGACTTTTGGCATGTAATTAATTTAGGATGCAGTTTTATTTAATTCAGTTGTGGGATTGTTGTGAGGAGTTTTTCTCCGAACTTATTATTATTTGTTGGTTATTCTATTGTTCCGTTATGGTGAATGGTTGTGTTATTCTTTCATAATTCTTTTATTGCGTGTTAACCAGACTTAATTTAAAATTTGACATCTCACTTTTAAATACTAGGTGGTTAGAAATTATAAACATGTTTTCGACAGTGATGCTATTAACTGAGCCAACTTGGCATTTTGATTTAATTTAATAAAGGAGTAGCTACCCGGTATTTAATTAGTCGGGGTGTCACAAAGAGGTTGTGTTGCCCAGATATTAACTCAAGAGGGGGGGGGGGGGGGGGGGGGTGAATTGAGTTTAGCAAACTTTTTGAGGTTAAATTAATATTTCAGAAAATATATATATTTTTAATTTAAATCATTTAACATAAAATTCAGAAGTAATAAATCTTCAAAGATTAATACCAATATTATCTAACAATTTTAACTAAATAAATTAGACAAGATAAATCACGGAAATCAATACCCAAATAAATCTTTAATCAAATTTCATATTTAATAAAAATTAATATTCTGGACTTTATTAATTATTACGAAAATAATAATTTAATCTTAAAAGAATTTTCAATTTCTGTTTTAATTAATTAGCAAGTCTAAGGCTTGATAATGAAATTAAATAATGACACAAGCAAATAAATAGACTTAAATGCAGAAAATAAATGACACCGTGTTTTTAACGTGGTTCGGCCAAAAACCCGGCCTACGTCCACGCGCCAGAGCCACTTCCGTCTCCTTGCGCTTCAATACCGTGATCCACTAAGGCAGGATAAAACCTCCAACGTACAATCGAGCAGCTAAACCGTGCTACTTGTACAACCGAAGCTAAAGTTCCAGCTTCAAACAGTTCTGAAAGTTGAGTACAAAATTTGGAAGATGAAACTCTCAAAAGTTACAATGTAAAACTGAGTTTCTTCTTGCTTAAGACTTCACAATAGATCTGAATATTTGGTACTAGACTTTTCTTTGAAATCTTTGTAGTAGAGTAGTATTTCTTGTGCTTGTTCACTTTTTCAAGGACTGCTAAAACATCAAGCCAAAAAAAAACTGATATGTGGCTGTTTCAAACTTTGAGTAGAGCTGAAATGATCTTCTCTTGTTGCTTTCTTTGAGTGTTTGTATGAACAGAATGTAATATTTGATTGCTCCCTTTTTTTCTTTTGATCTTTTTCTGTTTTTCTCTATGTATTTTTCAACAACAGCTAATCTTCAATTTGTAGATGTCAATAATAAGATGACCGTTGGGGAGAAGAGTGAGATACGCTCTTCTTCACAAAAATCTGTAGGTTGAAGGAGCATTAAATTCTCAAGAATAGATGGCAAGTTGTTTTCCATATCTGTCTTTAATTTACTGTCTAAAAAAATGGTAGACTGATAGAGAGAGAAACCATTAGTGATAAATGAGATATAAAAGATAGACATTTACTAAAAGAAGGCTTCTCTTTTTCAAAACGTCACAAGTCAGTCCATAAAACTAGGGAGGCTCAGTAATGAGAAAAAAAATTAAAAATGAAATGTCCCAAGTCTTTACTGATGACACTGTATGATGTGTACATAAATTGTAGGGACAAAGAAGTTATATATATATATATATATATATATATATATATATATATATAAGCAGATACCTCAAACAAATAAGAATAATGTAAAGATTTCGGTTAGGAGAGTCAGGCGTCAGCAAAGTCCAGCATCTGATTGAACTGAATTGCTACAGTTCATTGCGTCATAAGCCAACAGGAAAAAAATAACTCTGATCGAACAAAAATCTGTGAAAGATTACAATTCTTATATATGCGTTTTCCAAGACAATTACTGCCGAAGCAGGTGTACGTGGCATAAGAAGAGATCAAAAGGGGCGTCCCATTTATCATAGCAAGGCGTGGTCTTCCAACCTTTTATAGATAGGTACATGGATGGGACTTAACTCAAGGGATGCTTCCAAAGCTGTCAAAATATATATATATCTATATAATAAAGTAGGATGGTGTTTTCACTATTCACAAATTTGGAAGACAAGTTTGTCCTTTACATATTTAAGTTCCCCCTCTTTTTTACCCTTCATTTCCTTTCCTCCTTTTACCCAAAATTCAAATACAAGGATAAAATTGGAAATCCCAACTTGACATTTCCTTTATCCCTTAAGCTCATCCTCTCCCCGTCTCCCCCCGTCACTCATCTGACTCTCTCATTCTCTCCCCCTAACTCCACCTCACCCGACTCCTTCATTCCCTCCGCATACGCCTCATTCATTCTCTCCAACATTCCATTTTTTTGTTCACTCTAACATTCTGTGAACCCTAATTTGTTGGGGGTTTCGGATATATATATATATATACGAAGGCTTTTAACATTTTGGGTCTGACATGAATTTGATTTTCGTTTCATTTTGCAGGTTAAATCTATGGGCAAAAATCAAAAAGGTATATGCATTAATTACGAGTTAGATTTTTATTTAGGGGTTTATTTTTGTGTTTGGTTTCAATTTTTAGGTTTTTTTAGGGATTTTTGGTTTTCGAAAAGCTATCTCTCATTCTCTCTTTTTAGGGCTTTTGGTTTTTAGTTTCACAGTGTAATATATGAGATTTGCTGAATGGTTTTGTGTATGTATGTTGGAATGCTGTTAAGACATGCTTTGAATTTGATACTATTTACACAATGTAAAAAGTATTTTGTGTATGTACATATTTTGTGTGTAATATGTGTGTTTATTTGCAATTTAACTTTCTTTATTTTTTCTTTAGATTTAAAATTAAGGGTTTTCATTTAAGATATATGCTTTGAAGTGATTCTAAATGTGTGATTCAGAATTTTCAGTTGAGTTTTCCATCCACTGCCTCTACCGTTAAGATCATCCACATGTACATTCTCTCTCATTCAAAGTACTTTTATTTGATCTCTATTATTTCCTTTGTCATATATTTTTTTATGTCTGCTTGATAGAAGATGGTAAATTTGAGTTTATTTATCTGACCACAACTGAATGTATTTAATACAGGTATAAAAAAATGGGTTGGTAATTGTGAACATTGATGCTAAAATTGTCAAACATAGCTTCTTCTTCCATAAATTTCATTTTCCTTCCCTCTCTTTATAATTAAATTAGTCATTCATCACAGAGTAATTAAAGTAGTTAGTTGGTAGAATTAGTATAATAGTATTGATGTCTGGTTTATCAATGCTCGGAGAACTGAAAAAACATTCCCGGAATGTTAGTTTGTTATATTCTCAACTGTATTAGCTAGCCGACATTGTTTGTAGAACCACTGTATAATGTTGCACATTGTGAAATCCACACAATACTTGGAACTTTACTTACTATCACTTATGAATAACTAATATATTTAAT
Source organism: Sambucus nigra (assembly GCA_949130495.1). NCBI lineage: Eukaryota > Viridiplantae > Streptophyta > Magnoliopsida > Dipsacales > Adoxaceae > Sambucus > Sambucus nigra. The sequence goes on along the minus strand of OX422224.1, from coordinate 391,278,699 downwards.
TGATTAAAAGTGGGAGTAATTTGGTTTTTGGTTGCAATTTTGTTGACGACTCTCCTTAATTTCAAGAAGAAAAGTTCGTGTCATTTGTATTGAGCATTTACACTCCTTAGTGACACTTCTAGATCAATTTAATTGACCTATTCCCATCCCACAAACAAACTTCCCTAACTCTTCTTTTAATGGCCATTTGTATTCAACTTCTAATGATTTTGGTGTGTTTGAAAAAGTTTCTCCCATCGATTGTGGAAGTTGATTACATGAAGTTTGTAATCTGGAAGAGAAAATGAATGTCTAAAATTACAAGTAAGCTATAAGGCCATTTTCCTGAGATTTCTGCTAGCAATTCTATATAAATTAATTTGGACCTCTTGACATATATTTAAGTGTTTTGTTTTTAATTTTGTGGAGTTATTTAGGGAGATATCTAATGTACTTTTGTTGGAATTTAGGAAGTCTGCGGATTGTTGTACATAAGGACTACTCAAGGGTAATAAACCATCGTGAATTGCTCTTGATTCTATGCCAAAGAGGTGAATAGTGTTGCCAAGGCCAACTTTTTGTTGTGTACTATCAAACTTTGGGTCAACTAATAATGACATTTTATCTTTAGCAAACAAGGTGTTAATCTCTGATTTAAAAAATGTTCTTCGTATCTTTAGTTGAGATTTATGTTTCATTATTTTTTTCTTTATTTGAGAACCTTATTGAGCCTATATTAGCAACTTTAGTATTTTTAGCACATTAGTATCTTCAGCTCAATGTACTCTCTTCAAATGATTATGTGAAAACTTTGTAAGATCAATAGGTTGCGTAAATGGGCATGAACTATAAGTGAAATTATCTTTTTACTGTAACACAAACGTCCTTTAAAGTTTTATGTATTATTGGTGTTTTTCTATTCACATCAATACTAATTTGCGCAAGCTCTTATTTTCTATTCATTATTTGTGATTTGAGTTATTGATGATTGATTCATAAAATTTAGATTATGATTCTATTTGATGTAATAATTGTTATGTTCTCAGAGAATGAATCACGAGACAACGTTTACATCATCGTATCTGGGGAGATGGAAAAAATTGATTGTGATTTGGAGGAAAAGTTATTGTTGGGACCTTACAATCTGAGGATATATTTGGAGAAGTTGGTGCTTTTTGTTGCAGGCCTCATAATTACGCGAATACTTAGTTTATTGGCACTACGAGGCTATGTAATTTCAAACAGGTTGGCCTTAAAGTTGTTTATTAATTCCACATTTTTTTTACATATCACATTGAAAGGCCATTTTTAATAAATAGTGGTGTAATAAATTTGATATCTCTTATGGAGTATTTTCACACCACATTGTTCCATATAGAGGCCAACTTACATGCTTGAAATATGTGTGTGTTTCTTTGTATTTCCTTCAACCTCCTTTCCCTTACTTTTATCCATGGTATTTACATGGCAGGTAACCCTCAATTTGATGTCAACCAGCTACCACGAAATCAAAGGGTTTAGAGATAGTGTGTTCTTGTATAGGTAACTAAAGTCAGCCTTTTGGTTTCCAAACTAAGCGGGTTCTATTGGTTAGGTAATGATAGAAAATGTGATTCAAATTGGTCTTATTGGTAATTATTATAGACTTTTGTAACTGTATTTTTCTTTCGATCTCTAATTGTTTATATTTTTATTTGTAGATCCCAAAGAGGTGAATAGTGTTGTCATCGAAATAACCATTGAAATCACTGATGCTACTGATTCTGTTGATTCTGCTACTGATTCTCCAGATTTAAGAGCACTCCCCAAAACCTCGGTCTACTGGTTCGGTACCGAAAAGACAAACAGGACTGCAAGATTGCGGAGTTGAGCACTGGTAAGTATGGTGGAAATCAATTGTGGTTTAGAGTGCAGAATGTGGCTCCGTATTTTGCCATTGAGTCATGCGTAGCAGATAAGAGTTTCTGTAATTACTCCAACAATTCATGTGCGTTGGACCACAGGTGCGGCTCCTACACGCAGGTTATAGGTTGTGCTCCTCTTCACTGATTCATTCCAAAGGTATAACTAGAACTGTTTTGGTATAATGCATTTTAACATTTTAACATTTCTTACTCTTTCATTATACTTACCTACATATGGACACTGATTTATGATATTTTTTTTGCAGCGCACTTTTTTTTTGCAGATCAGTTGTTTCAAGTAACTCTTTCATAATCCATTATGTGGTAATATTAACATGACAATAGAACAGTAATCACTAGGTTTCATCAAAATTGTAGTCTTCTTGAGTAGAAGCACTACAAAATATCCCACAATACTAACTAGCTGCAACAAGCGAATGAAAAAAGGCAACACATTTCAGCTTATTAAGGATTTACACTTTTGATGACAATCAATAATTTTTACGCAGTCACATTCCACATAACTGGGATTCACCCCAAAATAACCGCTTCAACCAATCTTGGGCTCCACGAACTCGATTCCATTTACCTGCAGAAGATAAGAACGTCATGAGATGGCTCGGACATGCGATCCGCATATACTTCTAGTGTCTTCTCTCTCACACACACTGAGGTAATGTTTTAAACTAAGAAATTATTTTTTGATATCTGATGATTGTTATGTTAGTCTACTCATAACACTGGGACAATTTTTTAATTTCTAGATGATTCGTAACACTATGGTATTGTGTGGGAAGTATGGGTTGTATGGGCAGTAGTTACGAGGATAAAACTGTAGGAAGAAAGGAAACGGCTGTGGTGATACAACTATAGTACTGTGTGTGAACCCTACAGGTTGGGTTGCAAGTGGAGTTGAACCTGATGTAAAATGAATGATATGATTCCCACTCTGAGGCTCAGACCCTTCAAGTTATACAAGATGGGATCCGTATAAAATTTTGTGCCAATTATGTATTTAAATCATGTTTTAAAGTTATGTAATACATTAAGCAAACACCAGTTAAATTCATGATATGATTCCTGATTCACATATTTTTAATTCGCGATACAATTCGCGATTTGGCAACTACGCTTTATATATGGAATAGTATACTATCTTGATTTTTCCCTGTTGTGCAGGTATGATTCGTGGTTGTGTACCTAAAAAAGATCTTGGTCTATGGAGAAACCCTTGGGTCTGAACTTGAGGTGAGAACTACTTTATATAGTTTTGTTAATAGTTTAATGGACATTTCATTTGAAATTTTCTCCTCCTTGTGCTGGAGAGTTGTTTCAAGGAAAGAGCAAACTGTTGTATGGGCTAAGCCAGTGAGTGATAGCTGTTACTTGAAGAGAGATCCTGGAACTCACCCTCCCTTATGCAATAGTGATGATGATCCCGATGCAAGTTGGAATGTGCTCATGTAAGCGTGCAACATTCCATACTCGACGAAGATGCACAGGAAAAGAGGGAGTGGACTAGAACCTTGGCCACTAAGGCTCACAACAGAGCCCCCTCGGCTTAAAGAAGTTGGTGTCCGTCGAGATGAATATCAAAAAGACACTAGCATATGGTACTATAGAGTGATTGAGTACTGGAAATAGATGAACTCTGTTATGCAGAAGAGCTCCATTAAAAATTTAATGGATATGAACTCGAACCTATGTGGATTTGTTATGCAGAAGAGCTCCATTAGAAATTTAATGTACTTTGAAGAATTTTCACCGTTTTGCGATATACGTACTTCGTAAAATTTTCACTATGCGAATTTCTTGCATATGCGATATTTAGACATTTTTACTTGAGGTGAATTTGCATAACGATAATAATCATTATTATAATAACTACTATAATAATTTTTATCGTTATTATCTGTTTGTAGTTCGTGCTTGAGTTGATCGATTGACCAAAAGTGTTGTCGTGTTGTAGCTCCTGTTGTATGGACATTGATACAATTATATAAAAGACGATGAAAATGAGATATTTAGTGGGATGGAAGATAGGAAACTGATAGATCGAGTATCTACCATTTATCTTTTTTCTTCAAAAGTGTTTTCATAAATCAAGATGATGTATGTTGGTAATGTTGAGAATTTATTTATATCTTTTGTAAAATATTTATTTTAGCTGGATGCATTCTATACAATGTTGTTTGGCCATTGCAAAGTGTGAAAGCAACTAGAAATGTGTACTCCACATGTTATATATGTCTAAATAGATAATGATATTATATTTGAATTACAAACTATTAGTTTTGTTCTTAGCGTATTTTTTATTTTTTTTATACGGGCGGATAGTCCTATAAACAAAGGAAATTATTTATATCCAAAAAATTAAAATTGTTTACGATTATTTATTTTATGTAAAAGAAATAGACTTAAATTTTACATGACTTATTCATTGTGAAGAAGCTGCTCACGTGTTTCTAACTCGAGACCAATTGTAGTTTTGATGAGAGCACATGCCATTGCACCAAAACACGAGTTTATGTTTTTCAAAATTATCAGCCTGCCTTCAGGCACGGGCATACCCTAGTATATATATATATATATATATATAATATAACTTCTTGGCACATGGCAAAAAGTTGACAGCACAAGGTCTGAAACGGATATAAAAATATTGACATATAAAAGTATGTATATATATAAATAAATGTATCAGAGATAAAAACCGGATAAACAAGAGGATTACGAAACCCAGTATCTGTCTTCGATCAGCAGGTTTTAAAAAAATTTTGTTAGATCAGATAAAAAATAGAAAACAAAAAAAATCTCCGAATAAAAGCAGATAACAAAAAAAATAATAAAGAACCGACAGTATTTCAAAACATAGTTTTTGGCCAGATTTCGTACAAAGCATCATGGGTTCTTAAGGCTCATAAATGAGCTGAGCATGCCTTGAAGATTGTGGGGCGCAGAGCTAGTCCCTATGAATGAGTGGGTAAGGAAGTCTGACTAAGAGTTGTTGTGAGTTCCCATACAAAAAAAAGAGCATATAAATATAAATATATACTATGTAATATGTGTGATTATGACTAAACGAAAATTCATTTGTAGAATTTAATTTTCATCAGATCAAGTGCAGTTTTCGATTTGGCACTAAAAATCTTAATAAACCAATACTTAAATTATTACACAAGGATTACATAAATATCTGAATGGCAATTTTCACTTGGCACTAAATATTACACAAAGATTAAGTCATGAAAAAAATAACTAAGGCATATGATGTAAATACTTAAACTGAGCATATAATAAAACGTAATGCAATAAATACCTTTTAAATAGTTGTTTGGAATCATTAAAAATTAATCTATTAGATAAACTTAAAATGAATATTAAATACAATTAAACTAATTTAAAATTAATTCATGGGTTAATTACATTTTCATTTAACAATTTCCCCCTTTTTGATGATGACGAACAACTGATAATTGTAAAGAAAATACGTGAAGAAAATTTGCACTCTTCTCCCCCTGTTTGTCATAAACAAAAAGGAATAGGAATGGGTGATACAAAAGGGTGAGATGCAAAAGTGAGATGCAAAGAAAAGATAAATGCAGATTTTATTGATAGTAAAAGGAAATTACATTTTCAGATTATTTATCATATGACATACATCATTGGGATGTCCTTCAAGAACGATTTCTTTCCCATTATCTTTGACCATAAGTTTGATAGTATTTTCGGTGTAGGAGTTGGTTGAGGAAGATTCAGATTTGGTAGAAGTGTTTGCTTGTGAAGGAGTAGCCATATGAGGTGGTAAGACAAAAGGCCAAGGAGGTGGACTTACCCAAGGAGCAAATGGAGGAGAGAGCTATGGCGTTAAGAGCTTCGGAATAAGAAGAATATTTTTTGAATTTTGCATTACTTACACTTTTGGTTTGAAGCTCACACTCTCCCCAAGAGGTGTAGATCCCGGGTTGTTTGCCTACCCAAACAACATAGAAGGACTGGATGGTGTGTGTGAAGATAGAGTGAAAGTCAGTAACACACATATATATAGGAGATGATGGTTTGTCTACTAGTTGGTACAGTATTTGGGAAAGATGTGAATATACTATTCATGTCAATAATGCAATATTTCGAAAAAAAATTCAATTATAATTCTAGATTATTTATACGAGCCATACCGAGTTCGCGACAAATAAAAGTAAAACGATCTTCGGGTAGTGGTTTTGTGAAAATATCGGCTAATTGAAGATCCGTAGAAATAAATTCTAGTCTAACATCACCTCTTTGTACGTGATCGCGTAGAAAGTAATGTCTAATTTCAATATGTTTTGTTCTAGAATGAAGAATTGGATTTTTAGTTAGACATATTGCACTCGTGTTGTCACAAAAAATTGGAGTATTTTGAAAGGATATTTTAAAGTCTTCTAATTGTTGTTTCATATATAAAGTTTGAGCACAACTACTACCGGTGGCAATATATTCTGCCTCGACCGTGGAAAGAGCTACCGAATTTTGTTTTTTACTAAACCACTAAACTAGTGAGTGTCCTAGGAAGTGACAAGTACCACTATGCTCTTTCTATCAACTTTACAACCCGCAAAATCCGCATCGGAATAACTTACGAGTTCAAATGATGTAGTTTTAGGATACCATAATCCTAAGTCTTTAGTACCATTTAAATATCTAAAAATGCGTTTTACGGCACACAAATGAGATTCTTTAGAATTGGCCTGAAAACGAGCACATAAACATACACTAAATATAATGTCGGGTCTACTAGCGGTTAAATATAGTAGACTACCAATCATGCCACGATATAAAGTTGAATTAACAGATTTTTCTTTCTCATCTATATCTAACTTTATAAATGTGCTCATAGGTGTACCAAGTGTTTTAGAATTCTCTAAACCATATTTTACTAAAAGATCCTTAATATATTTAGATTGATAAATAAAAACACCATTTTTAGCTTGCTTAATTTGTAAGCCTAAAAAGAAATTTAACTCCCCCATCATACTCATTTCAAATTCTTTTTGCATAAATTCTGAAAAATCTTTACATAAATTTTCATTTGTGGATCCAAATATAATATCATCAACATAAATTTGTACAAGAAGCATATCATTGTTAAGAGTTTTTATAAATAAAGTAGAATCCATTTTTCCTCTTACAAAATCATTTTCAAGCAAAAATCCACTCAATCTATCATACCAAGCCCTAGGGGCTTGTTTTAATCCATATAAGGCTTTATTTAGTTTATAAACATGATTTGGAAATATGTGATTTTCAAAACCGAGAGGTTGCTTAACATAAATATCTTCACTTATAAAATCGTTTAAGAAAGCACTTTTGACATCCATTTGAAATAATTTAAAGTCTTTATAACATACATAAGCTAATAACATGCGAATGGCTTCTAATCTAGCTACGGGGGCATAAGTTTCATCATAATCAATACCTTCTTGTTGATTATAACCTTGTGCAACTAGTCTATCTTTATTTCTTATAATTAATCCGGCATCATCCTTTTTATTTCTAAAAACCCATTTAGTTCCAATAATAGATTTATCTTTAGGTGTGGGTACAAGTGACCAAACATTATTACGTTCAAATTGTAACAATTCTTCTTGCATAGCTAATAACCAAAATTCATCTTTTTCAGCTTCATTAATATCTTTTGGTTCAATTTGTGACACAAAAGCTAAATTATTACAAACATTCTTTAAGGAAGATCTAGTAAGAATACCACTAGAAGGTTCACCCAAAATATTTTCAAAAGGATGATTATTAACAAATTTCCAACTTTTAAGTAAATTAGAATCATTATTCTCTTTATCTTTATATGGAGTCTTTTCGACATTAATGGAATCATCAACACTAGAATTAACATTTTTATTTAATTTTAATTCATTAACAGATTTATTTAGGACTAAAACATCATCATCATCATTGTTTTTATTGGCAAAAGAATTAGATTCATCAAAAGATACATGAATTGATTCTTGAACTATTAAAGTCCTTTTATTAAAAACTCTATATGCTTTACTATGAAGTGCATACCCAAGAAAAATACCTTCATCCGATTTTGCATCAAATTTACCCAATTTATCTTTATCATTTAAAATAAAACATTTACATCCAAAAACTTTGAAATAACTAACATTTGGTCTTTTATTTTTCAGAATCTCATAAGGAGTTTTATCTAAACCTTTTCTAACAATAGTTCTATTTATTACATAGCAAGATGTGTTAATGGCTTCCGCCCAAAAATATTCGGGTAAATTATGTTCATTTAACATAGTTCTAGCCATTTCTTGTAATGATCTATTCTTTCTTTCTACTACTCCATTTTGTTGCGGGTGTCCTAGAAGCAGAAAAGTTATGTTCAAAACCATTTTCATCACAAAATAATTCGACATCTTTGTTATCAAATTCTCTTCCTCTATCACTTCTTATAAAGACAATATTGCAACCTTTTTCATTTTGAATTCTTCTACAAAACTTAGCAAAAATAGGGTGTGTATCATTTTTATGAGTAAGAAAGAAAACCCATGTAAAACGAGAAAAATCATCAACAATAACAAGAGCATAATATTTTCCACCTAAACTAGCAACTCTATTAGGTCCAAATAAATCTAAGTGTAATAATTCTAAAGGTTTACTAGTTGAAATATCTCTTTTCTTTTTAAAAGAAGTTTTGGTTTGTTTTCCAAATTGACATGCATTACAAATTTTATCTTTAATAAACTTAGTTTTGGGCAGCCCTCTAACAAACTCATTTTTGGACAAAATATTAAGTTGTTCCATGTTGGAATGTCCTAACCTTCTATGCCATAACCAACAAGTATTATTTAGAGCAGTTAAACACTTAATATTTTGTTGTGACAATTTATCAAAATCAAGAGTATAAACATTTTCATGTCTAGAAGCAACAAATAAAACACTATTATCCTTAGCATTTGTTATTAAACAAAAATCTTCTTTAAATGTAACATCATAACCTTTATCACACAATTGGCTAATACTAATTAAATTATGCTTAAGACCATCAACTAAAAGAACATTTTCAATGCAAGGGGAAAGATCCATACCGACTTTACCTATGCCGATGATTTTGCCTTTGGAGTTGTCTCCGAATGTCACTAGTCCTCCATCTTTGGCAACCAAGCTCGAAAACTTGCTTTTGTCACCCGTCATGTGTCTTGAACACCCACTATCTAAGAACCACTTTGATTTGTGTGAACCCACTCTAAAACAAACCTCATCATCATTTTCCATAAGGCAAAGATTTGCAATTTCTTCATCACTTGAATCTTCATCATTGCTACTTTCATCCGAATCACTCCAAGTAGTAGCTTTCATGGCCTTTTTGTATTTCTCATTTCTTTTCTCTTTTCTATCATTCTTCCCTTCTTTGGCTTTAGGACAGTTAGGTCTGATATGGCCTAACTCTTTGCAGTTGTAACATCTTGGCTCAAACTTGGAGGAAGACTTTCCATCATGTGACTTCTTTGAAAAGAATTTCTTGAATTTTCCAGAATGACCCTTCTTTTTGGCAAGAATTTTTTTGAATTTTCTAGTGAGAAGTTCTATATCACCATCTTCATCATCATCAGCTTCTTCACTATCTTCTTCTTCCTCAATGGATTTGAAAGCAATAGTTTTGCTTACTTTGGGCTTCTCATCTTCAGCAAGTTCTTTGAGTTCCATTTCATGAGTAATTAAGGAGCCCAGCAATTCATCAAGAGAAATAGGTCTTTCTCGTATGGCTTCTTTGATTGCTAGCTTCTTGGTCATATAGGCAGATGGTAGTGACCTGAGAATCTTACTCACTGATTCAGAATCTGTATAGGTTTTACCAAGAGATTTCAAACCATTAATAATATTTGTAAATCTAGTAAACATATCAGAAATAGTTTCATCTGTTTTCATTTTAAAAAGCTCATAGTTATGAACAAGCATGCTTATCTTATCCTCTTTTACTTGACTAGTTCCTTCATAAGTAATTTCTAATCTATCCCAAATTTCTTTTGCATTTTCACAACAACATATTCTGTTATATTCATTAACATCAAGAGAACAGTGTAAAATATTCATTGCTTTGGCATTAACTTGTATTTTTTGAATATCAACATCATTCCATTCATTTTCATTTTTAGGAACATTTTCATTATTAACAACTTTCATGGGAATATTTGGACCATTAATAATAACTCTCCAAACAGCATAATCGTTTGATTGAACAAAATTTTTCATTCTATTTTTCCAATAGCTATAATTGTTTCCTGAAAATAGAGGAGGTCTGTTAATTGATTGTCCCTCACCAAGAGATGAAAAACTAAAGTTTCCCATAAATCGTAAACTCTAAAGATGTTTAAAACAAAGATAATAAATTAGAGTGTGGCTTTGATACCAATTGTTGCCCAGATATTAACTCAAGAGGGGGGGTGAATTGAGTTTAGCAAACTTTTTGGGGTTAAATTAATATTTCAGAATATATATATTTTTTTAATTTAAATCATTTAACATAAAATTCAGAAGTAGTAAATCTTCAAAGATTAATACCAATATTATCTAACAATTTTAACTAAATAAACTAGACAAGATAAATCACAGAAATCAATACCCAAATAAATCTTTAATCAAATTTTGTATTTAATAAAAATTAATATTCTGGACTTTATTAATTATTACGAAAATAATAATTTAAGTCTTAAAAGAATTTTCAATTCCTGTTTTAATTAATTAGCAAGTCTAAGGCTTGATAATGAAATTAAATAATGACACAAGAAAATAAATAGACTTAAATGCAGACAATAAATGACACCGTGTTTTTAACGTGGTTCGGCCAAAACCCGGCCTACGTCCACGCGCAAAAGCCGCTTCTGTCTCCTTGCGCTTCAATACCGTGATCCACTAAGGCAGGATCAAACCTCCAACGTACAATCGAGCAGCTAAACCGTGCTACTTGTACAACCGAAGCTAAAGTTCCAGCTTCAAACAGTTCCGAAAGTTGAGTACAAAATTTGGAAGATGAAACTCTCAAAAGTTACAATGTAAAACTGAGTTTCTTCTGGTTTAAGACTTCACAATAGATCTGAATATTTGGTACTAGACTTTTCTTTGAAATCTTTGTAGTAGAGTAGTATTTCTTGTGCTTGTTCTCTTTTTCAAGGACTGCTAAAACATCAAGCCAAAAAAAAAACTGATATGTGGTTGTTTCAAACTTTGAGTAGAGCTGAAATGATCTTCTCTTGTTGCTTTCTTTGAGTGTTTGTATGAACAGAATGTAATATTTGATTGCTCCCTTTTTTTCTTTTGATCTTTTTGTGTTTTTCTCTATGTATTTTTCAACAACAGCTGATCTTCAATTTGTAGATGTCAATAATAAGATGACCGTTGGGGAGAAGAGTGAGATACGCTCTTCTTCATAAAAATCTGTAGGCTGAAGGAGCATTAAATGCTCAAGAATAAATGGCAAGATGTTTTCCATATCTGTCTTTAATTTACTGTTTAAAAAAAATGGTAGACTGATAGAGAGAGAAACCATTAGTGATAAATGAGATATAAAAGATAGACATTTACTAAAAAAAGGCTTCTCTTTTTCAAAACGTCACAAGTCAGTCCATAAAACTCGGGAGGCTCAGTAATGAGAAAAAAAAAATTAAAAATGAAATGTCCCAAGTCTTTGCTGATGACACTGTATGATGTGTACATAAATTGTAGGGACAAAGAAGTTATATATATATATATATATATATATATATATATATATATATATGTATAAGCAGATACCTCAAACAAATAAGAATAATGTAAAGATTTCGGTTATGAGAGTCAGGCGTCAGCAAAGTCCAACATCTGATTGAACTGAATTGCTACAGTTCATTGCGTCATAAGCCAACAGGAAAAAAATAACTCTGATCGAACAAAAATCTGTGAAAGATTACAATTCTGATATATGCGTTTTCCAAGACAATTACTGCCGAAGCAGGTGTATGTGGCATAAGAAGAGAACAAAAGAGGCGTCCCATTTATCATAGCAAGGCGTGGTCTTCCAACCTTTTATAGATGTAACACCCCAAGACTTTTGAGACTGAGAAATTTAATTTTGGGAAAATTAAATTTAATTAAATTGGAGAATTTTAAAATTTGGGAATTTAAGTCCAAAAATAGAGGACGTTTCAAAGTATTTCGGATGATATTTTTGAGGGTACCATCGATCCCGGAAGGGTTGAGATAGTCAAAATGACTGTCATTGGATCTTATTTCGGCTCCGGAATGTTTTTAAGTTGTTTTGACTTGAATTGGAGTCAACGAGTCATTTAAAGTGTGTATAAACATTTAAAACTGGGATTTTGTTTTAAAAGGTTGGAGGCTTACGGATGAAGCCATTTTCTCATTTGAGAGAAAGAGAGAAAAGCCCTAGAGAGAGAAGAAGAAGAGGAGGAAGAAGAAAGGAAGAGAGAGAGGAAGAAAAGCTTGGAGATTACCGGCCCTACCGCGACATCGAGGACGATTCAACCTCTACAAACCTGAGGCAAGTGTTTAATCTTGCTAAATAGCTATTTGTGTATTTCATTTCATAAATTGTGGGGTAAAGAAATGGTTTTTGGGTATTAATGTCAAAACCTAGATTTTTAGGTTTAATCTTGAAATCAATGTTTAAATTGAGAATTAATGCCATAGAAATGGTTGGGATCGACTTTGGGTTGATTTATGGGCTTAAAATCATAAATTGTTGAAGGTTTAAGGGTTAGAAATGGAAATTAAGGGTTTAAAACTCGTGGGTTTTGAAGAAACAGATGAACTCTTCAAAAATTGCAGATCCGAATCGATTCGCCCCCTTAAGCGAATCGATTCGGTTTAGTGATATTGGCAGGTCTGCATTGACCGAATCGATTCGGACCCCAAGCCGAATCGATTCGGCCTATTGCAGAAGCCCAGGTCTTTGGACCCGAATCGATTCGCCTTGGAGGCCGAATCGATTCGCTAGTCCGAATCGATTCGGAACAGGGCCGAATCGATTCGGAAACAGGGCATTTTGAGGTATTTTATCCATAGTGAATTCAAACCCTTTTTGGTTGGGTTTATTGATTTGGAAGCCTTCTATTATGATGAAAGAGATATGTTCTTGGAGACACAAGGGGTTTCTCACACATTAGAATTTTGGGGACTCCTTAGGGTAATTTGGGAGAAATGTATCCATGTATGTATTTGGAGTTATGTATAGAGATTTTGGGGAAACCCTTTGGAATTGGGAATCCTAATTGTAGATTAAAAGTAAGTATAGAGGTGATGTGAGGATAAGAACTCTTAGAGAGATCTTAGATTAGGGTATTCACAAAGTGACCGAACCATAATCGAAATCGAGGGAAATGAGATTATTTGATGATTGAAAGAATGAGCTTGAGGCTTATAGACTATTAGTTATATGTATACCGATAGTCAAAATGATTATTAGATTCTTTAATGTATTCGGAGATATGGATGAAATGTGGAATGAAGGATTCCTACGCAAACTCTTGGGTGATAGCCCTAATGTTGAATATATATAGGTATAGATATATACATATGGTTTGGGAGACTATTCATCATAGGAAAATGATCGAATATGTTTCAAGTATGGGATTATATTCACATATAGAGGTAAATTAAAAGAATTGTGGTGACGGCTTGTATATTGAGGACTATGTACACTTATAGCCAGGTATATATATATAAATATATCTTACGCATATGAACGAGAATTAGTTTATCATATATAGATATAAGGATATGTGTATATGTGTTGATATATATCCGTAGGTATATAAATGTATGGATATATTTATGTTATGAACATACATGGTATGGATATTTAAACCGTATATGATGGTTTATTATTTGATCACAAGACCGGATCATATGGATTATATATATTATGCATGTGATGATATATATACTTATTTGGTTAAGCATACCCCGCTCATGCTATCATTGGGAAGTTGCGCGCGTAGAGGGTGAGCATCCTGGCTTATAATGCAAGGTGTGGATATTCCCCAGGTCATAGTCGTCCCTTGTGATTATTATACATATAGATATATATTTTTGGGATGAGACGTGGTGGGTATGTTTCGTCTCATTGCCGGTTGGAACTATGACCGCTTCCCGGGACGTCGTGTGCGTGTGTTTACCACGAGATGGGTGTCGTTTAGTCCCACAACGGTGGCCCCAGTATTGCTACGTGAGCCGGGCACTGGGAAGATGATAGCACTGATGCAGTTTATCGGCGATATATATATATATAGCCGGGTATATTATGTGCATGGCCTTGTACATCATATGTAGTATGTACACTTGGCTATTGGATTGATGATGATATATATATACGGTTAGAAATAAATACCTATATATATATATTTATATATATATATATATATATATATATATATATATATATATATATATCCTATAGATGAAAGGATATGGACTTTTATGAATTACATCTTAGATGATTATGGTGTACGTACTAGATTGATGGGGGTTGATGTATCGCAGATAAGGTATTATTTCGGTTACATCATCCCAAGAATAGTATTGGAGGTTCTTTTCTTTTATCTTACTTGTTTTCTTTCCTTTCTTTCTTTAGGAGTTATATTTAGTAGTAATAGTATAGGGTATGCGCGGCATTATGGATCTCTATGATCGACATAGTCAAAGAGTAGTGTAACGGGGCGGTTCCTTGTTTGGATTTCGCTTTGCGAGACTCCCCACGCACGAAATGTAGTACATTGTTGAGAGTAGAGAGAAGTTCTGTCGATATTTATGTGTGGCATAATGGATCTCCAGGATCGACGTTGTCATGGAGTAGTGTAATGGGGCGGTTCCTTGTTTGGATTTCGCTTTGCGAGACACCCCACGCACGAAACGCAGCGCAGCGTTGTAATTGGAGGGAAGTTTTGTCAATAACAATCTTGTATGCATATTTATTCTAAATTAAATAATAGGGCTCTACCTCTATATATATAGGGGTACTTTATAAGGATTATAATTGGTTAAATTATATCGGAACCCGTAAAGCCTATTATGGCATAATTGTTGCAATCATAATCTATTAGGACTAGAAATGGGTGGATCCTTAGATTATGACGGGAAGGTAGCTCTCGTGGATATAGGCTAGGCCTGATAAGTTAGGTTGTCCTAAAATCAATGGGGGTAATTTAACTAAAATTTGAGGACGCGAATAGGTGCGCGCCTTTAGATGAGAGGTGAGTTGGGGTTCCACGAGAGTGCGGTCTCACTTATTTATGAAATTAAGTACACCGGTATTTATTATGCACGATTAACACACTTGCTAAATATTTTACACATTCGGGGCTCTGACCCGTTTACTCTTCTCCCTCCTTCTGGTATATACATATATATATTTTCACAGGTATCCTACCGCAGGGATGCCGGATGACCTTCTATCCAGAGTCTCGGGAGCCGTGACAGGTGCGGACTGTTGCGGGATGTTTCATGTAGCCGCTTCCTACTTCTGTAAAATTCTAGGTAGGATTCATGTTGTATATCGGGTTTGTACCCAAGGGATATTTATATAGATATTTATATTCATTCCATTTCAGTTATTGTATTTGCTGTGATCCGACAGCTTATTCGGATCTACTTTTTGTAGTACAATCGGTTGTATTTAATTGGTTCATTTTATTTATTATAGTTCTTTCTTGCATCTCTCTTATTTATTAGAAGTTTTGTAGTGTGGGTTGTGTTGAGTTGCAAGTTTTAATTTTTATAACATCTCGCTTATATGATTTCGGGTAGTTAGTCCTATATTATATAGTACCGTTAGTTGATGTTGAGACTGGACCATCTGGAATTCCTGATTTAATATAGTATAGGGCTGGCCACCCGTTATTATTTTAAGCGGGGTGTTACAGATGGTATCAGAGCATCAGGTTCTAGAGTCTTTAGGATCTGTGCGAGTTATGGATTCTTTCGTTAACGTTCTTGACATAAAGCCCTATAATTAGGACTGTTGTGTTCACCGCGTTGTTTTCTTCTGTGAAGTATATTCACTTGATTGGCGTTCTGATAACAGTTGCTCTTGTTTCGTTTCAGACGTCGCCTAGATTTTATCGTCTAGGAAAGAATAGGTTTAGAAGTACGGAACCCATAGCATATTTTGGGTACACTTTAATCGGGGGTATTTGTTTTCCCCGATTTCAGAGGAAATATTGAGGAGATTTCTAGCAGTGGTTTGAGGTGATTTATCGGCAGTTGAGTAAGAAAGGAAATTTACTCGAGTGGCGAATCTTGGTCTTAGTGAGGTAAGTCCGAGGAGAGGCATGTAGTGTAGTCCTTGGGAGGTTTAGATTGAGAATCTGTTAACCTTAGTTAGGAAACCTAATGTTGGTGACTCTTACCGAGGTGAGGTTGGTGTAGTTGTCCCAATATTAGGAGTATCGCCTTCTAAGATGAGGGAGAATGCCTTTGGAGACTCAATTTCGTGTGTAGGACGGAGGGAGTTTTCGGTGGTTGCAATCGCGCCTTGCCCTTCAATATGGTTAGGAAGGATTTTGAGGAAGATGTTTCTCTTATGGAGAAATAGGTTTAGGAACAATGATTGTCCTGGAAGACGTAGAGGGTCTTGAATTGAGATCCTTGGATGAGGTGAAACCATTGGGTTATGGAACTATAAGGTAGAATACCTTTCTTTGGGTTTAAGTTACATTTTGTGCGATAGTGGGAACGTCGCGTGTGAGGTGTGATGAGTAGCTAGCCGCTATACCGCTAGGGGGTATAGAATTTTCCTAGAGAAGGAAGTGAACAAGTGTGGCCTTGGTATGGCATCTTGGGAGATGATACATCTTTTCGTAACGAGATAATAGGGAAGTTTTAGAATCCCAATGAGGGAAGGATTTATTTTATATAAAGGTGTTAATATGATGTATAGGAATTTCATAACTGAGAGGTTCAGAGTTTGGTAGATTTGTGAGGAGCGGATAATTTAGCTCATAGTTGTGCTAGTATTAAGAACTAGATATTGGCTAGAGTATTGTATTTGATGATGCCTTGTGTCTTAAACCTAAGGTGTTTGTTTGGCGTGTCGAAAGACGCGGAATATATTTATATTGTATTATTGTATAGGCCCTCGGGCAATATCTAAAATATGGAATTTTTTTTTATAAAACCTTAACCCTGGTTCAACTAATCTCAATCCCCGACCTAGCTACACAGTAGTGTATTGGGAGGGTTCCTTGTTTGGATTTCGCTTGCGAGACCTCCCCCGCACGAAGGTGGCTAGCGTCAGGAATTGAGGAGAGTTCAACCAGTGGAAATTTTCAAACTTTTATATATTTAGTGTGTTGTTATAGATTATATTACCGAGGGTTATCTTATAATTTTGAGGCTAATGGAGCCTGATTAAAATTCTACGAGTGGAGATCAGGTACGGGGTGTATGGGCGCCCTAAGTAGTTAGTTGTTTTAAAGGATTTATATAGTTCGACGTGAGAACTAGAAAGGATCGGCATAGTGATCTTGAGGATTGATGTAAGGACTAGATGATATTGAGGTCCTAGGCATGTCTCAAATTTCGCGGACGAAATTCTTATAAGGGGGGAAGATTGTAACACCCCAAGACTTTTGAGACTGAGAAATTTAATTTTGGGAAAATTAAATTTAATTAAATTGGAGAATTTTAAAATTTGGGAATTTAAGTCCAAAAATAGAGGACGTTTCAAAGTATTCCGGATGATATTTTTGAGGGTACCATCGATCCCGGAAGGGTTGAGATAGTCAAAATGATTGTCATTGGATCTTATTTCGGCTCCGGAATGTTTTTAAGTTGTTTTGACTTGAATTGGAGTCAACGAGTCATTTAAAGTGTCTATTAACATTTAAAACTGGGATTTTGTTTTAAAAGGTTGGAGGCTTACGGATGAAGCCATTTTCTCATTTGAGAGAAAGAGAGAAAAGCCCTAGAGAGAGAAGAAGAAGAGGAGGAAGAAGAAAGGAAGAGAGAGAGGAAGAAAAGCTTGGAGATTACGGCCCTACCGCGACATCGAGGACGATTCAACCTCTACAAACCTGAGGCAAGTGTTTAATCTTGCTAAATAGCTATTTGTGTATTTCATTTCATAAATTGTGGGGTAAAGAAATGGTTTTTGGGTATTAATGTCAAAACCTAGATTTTTAGGTTTAATCTTGAAATCAATGTTTAAATTGAGAATTAATGACATAGAAATGGGTGGGATCGACTTTGGGTTGATTTATGGGCTTAAAATCATAAATTGTTGAAGGCTTAAGGGTTAGAAATGGAAATTAAGGGTTTAAAACTCGTGGGTTTTGAAGAAACAGATGAACTCTTCAAAAATTGCAGGTCCGAATCGATTCGCCCCCTTAAGCGAATCGATTCGGTTTAGTGATATTGGCAGGTCTGCATTGACCGAATCGATTCGGACCCCAAGCCGAATCGATTCGGCCTATTGCAGAAGCCCAGGTCTTTGGACCCGAATCGATTCGCCTTGGAGGCCGAATCGATTCGCTAGTCCGAATCGATTCAGAACAGGGCCGAATCGATTCGGAAACAGGGCATTTTGAGGTATTTTATCCATAGTGAATTCAAACCCTTTTTGGTTGGGTTTATTGATTTGGAAGCCTTCTATTATGATGAAAGATATATGTTCTTGGAGACACAAGGGGTTTCTCACACATTAGAATTTTGGGGACTCCTTAGGGTAATTTGGGAGAAATGTATCCATGTATGTATTTGGAGTTATGTATAGAGATTTTGGGGAAACCCTTTGGAATTGGGAATCCTAATTGTAGATTAAAAGTAAGTATAGAGGTGATGTGAGGCTAAGAACTCTTAGAGAGATCTTAGATTAGGGTATTCACAAAGTGACCGAACCATAATCGAAATCGAGGGAAATGAGATTATTTGATGATTGAAAGAATGAGCTTGAGGCTTATAGACTATTAGTTATATGTATACCGATAGTCAAAATGATTATTAGATTCTTTAATGTATTCGGAGATATGGATGAAATGTGGAATGAAGGATTCCTACGCAAACTCTTGGGTGATAGCCCTAATGTTGAATATATATAGGTATAGATATATACATATGGTTTGGGAGACTATTCATCGTAGGAAAATGATCGAATATGTTTCAAGTATGGGATTATATTCACGTATAGAGGTAAATTAAAAGAATTGTGGTGACGGCTTGTATGTTGAGGACTATGTACACTTATAGCCAGGTATATATATATAAATATATCTTACGCATATGAACGAGAATTAGTTTATCATATATAGATATAAGGATATGTGTATATGTGTTGATATATATCCGTAGGTATATAAATGTATGGATATATTTATGTTATGAACATACATGGTATGGATATTTAAACCGTATATGATGGTTTATTATTTGATCACAAGATCGGATCATATGGATTATATATATTATGCATGTGATGATATATATACTTATTTGGTTAAGCATACCCCGCTCATGCTATCATTGGGAAGTTGCGCGCGTAGAGGGTGAGCATCCTGGCTTATAATGCAGGGTGTGGATATTCCCCAGGTCATAGTCGTCCCTTGTGATTATTATACATATAGATATATATTTTTGGGATGAGACGTGGTGGGTATGTTTCGTCTCATTGCCGGTTGGAACTATGACCGCTTCCCGGGACGTCGTGTGCGTGTGTTTACCACGAGATGGGAGTCGTTTAGTCCCACAACGGTGGCCCCAGTATTGCTACGTGAGCCGGGCACTGGGAAGATGATAGCACTGATACAGTTTATCGGTGATATATATATATATAGCCGGGTATATTATGTGCATGGCCTTGTACATCATATGTAGTATGTACACTTGGCTATTGGATTGATGATGATATATATATACGGTTAGAAATAAATACCTATATATATATATTTATATATATATATATATCCTATAGATGAAAGGATATGGACTTTTATGAATTACATCTTAGATGATTATGGTGTACGTACTAGATTGATGGGGGTTGATGTATCGCACATAGGGTATTATTTCGGTTACATCATCCCAAGAATAGTATTGGAGGTTCTTTTCTTTTATCTTACTTGTTTTCTTTCCTTTCTTTCTTTAGGAGTTATAGTTAGTAGTAATAGTATAGGGTATGCGCGGCATTATGGATCTCTATGATCGACATAGTCAAAGAGTAGTGTAACGGGGCGGTTCCTTGTTTGGATTTCGCTTTGCGAGACTCCCCACGCACGAAATGTAGTACATTGTTGAGAGTAGAGAGAAGTTCTGTCGATATTTATGTGTGGCATAATGGATCTCCAGGATCGACGTTGTCATGGAGTAGTGTAATGGGGCGGTTCCTTGTTTGGATTTCGCTTTGCGAGACACCCCACACACGAAACGCAGCGCAGCGTTGTAATTGGAGGGAAGTTTTGTCAATAACAATCTTGTATGCATATTTATTCTAAATTAAATAATAGGGCTCTACCTCTATATATATAGGGGTACTTTATAAGGATTATAATTGGTTAAATTATATCGGAACCCGTAAAGCCTATTATGGCATAATTGTTGCAATCATAATCTATTAGGACTAGAAATGGGTGGATCCTTAGATTATGACAGGAAGGTAGCTCTCGTGGATATAGGCTAGGCCTGATAAGTTAGGTTGTCCTAAAATCAATGGGGGTAATTTAACTAAAATTTGAGGACGCGAATAGGTGCGCGCCTTTAGATGAGAGGTGAGTTGGGGTTCCACGAGAGTGCGGTCTCACTTATTTATGAAATTAAGTACACCGGTATTTATTATGCACGGTTAACACACTTGCTAAATATTTTACACATTTGGGGCTCTGACCCGTTTACTCTTCTCCCTCCTTCTGGTATATACATATATATATTTTCACAGGTTTCCTACCGCAGGGATGCCGGATGACCTTCTATCCAGAGTCTCGGGAGCCGTGACAGGTGCGGACTGTTGCGGGATGTTTCATGTAGCCGCTTCCTACTTCTGTAAAATTCTAGGTAGGATTCATGTTGTATATCGGGTTTGTACCCAAGGGATATTTATATAGATATTTATATTCATTCCATTTCAGTTATTGTATTTGCTGTGATCCGACAGCTTATTCGGATCTACTTTTTGTAGTACAATCGGTTGTATTTAATTGGATCATTTTATTTATTATAGTTCTTTCTTGCATCTCTCTTATTTATTAGAAGTTTTGTAGTGTGGGTTGTGTTGAGTTGCAAGTTTTAATTTTTATAACATCTCGCTTATATGATTTCGGGTAGTTAGTCCTATATTATATAGTACCGTTAGTTGATGTTGAGACTGGACCATCTGGAATTCCTGATTTAATATAGTATAGGGCTGGCCACCCGTTATTATTTTAAGCGGGGTGTTACAATAGATAGGTACATGGATGGGACTTAACTCAAGGGATGCTTCCAAAGCTGTCAAAAAAGATATATATATATATATATATATATATATATATATATATATAATATAACTTCTTGGCACATGGCACAAGGTTGACAGCACAAGGTCTGAAACGGATATAAAAATATTGACATATAAAAGTATGTATATATATAAATAAATGTATCAGAGATAAAAACCGGATAAACAAGAGGATTACGAAACCCAATATCTGTCTTCGATCAGCAGGTTTTAAAATTTTTTAGTTACATCAGATAAAAAATAGAAAACAAAAAAATCTTCGAATAAAAGAAGATAACAAAAAAAATAATAAAGAACCGACAGTATTTCAAAACATAGTTTTTGGCCAGATTTCGTACAAAGCATCATGGGTTCTTAAGGCTCATAAATGAGCTGAGCATGCCTTGAAGATTGTGGGGCACAGAGCTAGTCCCTATGAATGAGTGGGTAAGGAAGTCTGACTAAGAGTTGTTGTGAGTTCCCATACAAAAAAAGAGCATATAAATATAAATATATAATATGTAATATGTGTGATTATGACTAAACGAAAATTCATTTGTAGAATTTAATTTTCGTCAGATCAAGTGCAGTTTTCGATTTGGCACTAAAAATCTTAATAAACCAATACTTAAATTATTACACAAGTATTACATAAATATCTGAATGGCAATTTTCACTTGGCACTAAATATTACACAAAGATTAAGTCATGAAAAAAATAACTAAGGCATATGATGTAAATACTTAAACTGAGCATATAATAAAACGTAATGCAATAAATACCTTTTAAATAGTTGTTTGGAATCATTAAAAATTAATCTATTAGACAAACTTAAAATGAATATTAAATACAATTAAACTAATTTAAAATTAATTCATGGGTTAATTACATTTTCATTTAACAGGTTGATTTTAAATTAACTAAGTCGGGGTGCGACAACTTGGTATGAGAGCATATTTATTAGGTCTGGATAGGGTATGAGGCTCTAGATTAGAAGTGGACGTAGAAACTATTTTGAGTTATAAGTATTCAATTTCAAGGGATTCATGTAAGTATGTTGGATTACAGAGGCGTGAATGCGAAGGGTTTGTTATTAGGTTTCCAATTGGCATTATTGACTAACATTTTTCAGTTATGCACATATATTGTTGTACGTGATATTAAATGCAAGGATCTTGCTGGGAAGGAAATAAGATGTTAAGGTTTATTCGGGGATGACAACGAATACAGGTATTTTAATATGAAGCATTACATTGTTTTATATGTTGTATGGACAAATATGTTATTAAAGGAAAATCTTTAAAGACACAATGGGGTATGCAAAAATGTGAAGTATTGGAAGTGCTCTCTTCTTATACTGGTATATGTGAACTTTACAAAAATTCTGAAGTATTAGAGGTGATCTCTTCCTATGCTGGTATATGTGGACTTAAGTCGTGTTATGTATATCATTATGAATGGGTGCGCTCCTCATCTCTATAGGAGAGTGATGTATGAGAACACATATTCCATTAAAGGATGGGAAGTGAAAAGAATTATGGTTACATGATTATGATGAGACTTAAAATTGTTGGAGTGTGAATAAAAAATAAATATTCACATATTAAAGGTTAAATGAGCAGGTTAGTAGTTGTATATGTTTATATATGTGAAAAGCTATGAAATTCAATAACTAGTCTATATATCATAAATGATTAGAATATGGGTTCATAGTGAATTATGATAAGTAGAATAAAAAAGTAATGAGAGTTGAAATGTACGTCTTTAATAGTATGATTAAATGTAGTGGATATTACTCTTGTGATGTTTTGAAAAGATTATATGAATAATAAAGTTGAGATAAGGTGTCAAAGAGTTGGAAGTTTAAAAATATTGAGGAGTCCTTTTAAGAATATGTGTTGTGGATGAGTATGGGAAAGATGTTAGTCAGGTTCAAATATTTGAAATTGAGTTGGGTGAATGTTGAATTGTATTTGTCATTGTGCGTATGTGTTACTACTAAGAGTACGTTATGCAATTAATATGATTGACATTACACGGAGTCACTAAGAACTATGTACAAGGAGAATGTGTTATGTGAGATACCATAATATGGTACATTAAGGTATTTGTACATGTTATTTGGAAGAGATAACATATATAATAGTTAGATAAGTATTATAGGGTTGGTAAGTATGGTTAAAGTTTCAAGTGGTGATGTTATGTCTAACATCCATGTTATCAAACGGGAAAAATGAGTGTATTAATGATGTTGTATAAGACTATCATGTTAATAAGGATTGGAGTAAGATTGTGATTGTAAAGTTATTGTGTTGGATAAATGACTTGTTAAGGTCAAATTGTATGTTTAGTTAAAGAACAATCAAACGTTACTAAAAAAAGGGAATATAGTGAGAAGTTATATTAAGTTTATAGTGCGTGACTACATAATATACATGAAAGTGAATATGGAATACTGGTTAAAAGTAAACATTTGGTGAATGATTATTCATTATCGATATATGGAAAGTAGGGAGGCTATGTTTAGATTAAGGATCATAAGAACGATATTTAACATACTCTAAAATTTCAGAGATGATACGGATAGTAGTCCAAGACGAACAGATTAATTTGGTGTTGAGTAGAAGATGAGAAGATGTCGTGTAATAAGTCAGTATTGTAATAAAAATGTTTATCAATTGAAGTATTGAATGGAAGTTCGAGAGATGAACTAAAAGAAGTTAGTCTTCTATTAGAATATTTATTATTTGAAATGTTATACGGTGATAAGGATGGACTATAAGAATGAAGTGATTTGGTATATTAAGAATTTTCGCTCATGGTGAATATAAGAGGACACAACCGATAATCTATTATGTGTGAATGTTCAACATACGTATATAAAGGTATGACGTAATATATGAATTCAGAATTGACTTTCATTAATAAGAAATCACTAGACGATTATCCTTACTTATGAATGATAAAGACGCTTATGTACTGATAGATCCTAGTTCTACACATTATTTTGAGTCTTTGGTTATTCTGTTACATCTTAATAAACCACTATCACCCTTAGATTCTGGTTTAGCTATTATTACTCCAGTAGGGAAGATTGGTTTTTATTGATAGGGTGTGTAGGGAGTGTATAATTCGAATAAGTGAAAAGGAGTTGTTGGTTGACTTACTACCTTTTGATATGTGTGACTTTAATGTGATATTGGATATGGATTGGTTGTTTTCATATCATGTATGTTTATATTTCTTTAGAAGGTAGGTAGGGTTTCGATTACCAGGTGAACCTGAATTTAAATTTATTCAGGAACCAAACGTCATTTTCGTATTATTTTACAGACCTCGTGAGACAAGCAATTATATGCTGGATTTTCTAAATGTGAATTTTGGCTAGACCAAAGTAGTATTTTGGGGCATGTTATTTCTGTTAATAACATTTGTGTTGATCCTGAGAAGGTTGATGGAACTTATAAAGGATTATGACGGCACAATACCTCACCATCTTGGTAAGGCTAGTGTTGTTGCTGATGCTTTGAGTAGAAAATCTTTAGGTTGTGTATCGTGTATTTGTTGTGTTCAAATCGACCTGTTGAGAGAGTTAACTTTAATGGGGTGGAATTAACTTTGAATGAGTCTTGTGGAATACTAGCGCATTTAAATGTTAGACCTATCCTGGTAGATTGGATACGATAATCACAAGGAGGAGATACATAATTGGACAAAATCAAAGACAATGTGAAAAAGAGTAAAGAAAATAGATTTTCTTTTCATAATGATGACATTGTTGTGTATGATAACCGTTTGTGTGTACCTAATGTGCCTGATTTGAGGAGAAAAATTTATGAGGAAGCCCACTGTTAGTTATATGTTATGCATCTAGGAAACACATAACTTTATAGAAATTTGAAACATTGTTATTAGTGGTCGGGAATGAAACACGACATTGTAGATTTTATTTCTAGATGTCTAGTTTGCCAACAAGTGAAGGTGGAGAATCATAAGCCTTATAGTTTATTACAATCGTTACCTATTCCTGAGTGGAAATAGGAGCATACTACTACATGTTTTGTTATAGATTTTCCAATTTTTTCTTGAGGGTTTGATTCTATTTGGCTTATCGTTGCTACATCGACTAAGTGTCGACATTTTCTTCCTGTGAAAAACTACTTATTCCATGGATAGATATACCAAAATATATGAGGATGAGATGATTAGAGTGCATGGTGCACCTATTTCTATTATCTCTTATCGAAATTCGAGATTTAATTCCCACTTTTAGCCTAGTTTATAACAAGTTTTGGAAACTAAATTGAAATTTAGTACATCTTTTGATCCTCAGACTCATGGGCCGTCAGAGCGAATGATCCAGCCACTCGAAGACATGTTACGAATTTATGTTTTCAAGTTCAAGGGAAGTTGAGATGAACACCTGTCACTAATAGAGTTGCTTATGAAAATAGTTATCATTTTGAGTATGGAAATGGATCCTTATGAAGACTTATGGGAGGAAGTGCAGGACCCCAGTGTGTTGGAGCAATGTAGGAGAACGAAAAACTATTTGGGCAAAAAATTCTACAACTGACTTCTCCGAAGATAAATCTTATTCCTAATCACTTGAACGTGGTGAAAAGTACATAAAAGGTTATACAAACAACAAAAGAAAGGAATTGAAATTTGAGGAAGGCGATTGTAAAACCCGTTAATTTTGAGGATTAAATATTTAATTATTTTGAGAGTTATAAAAATATTTATATTGGAGAAACTTAAATTCATGAGTTGGAGAATTTATTTGAGTGAGACGAATTATTTATAATTGTCGACTTTTAAGTTTAATGGCTTGAAATCTCGGGTGTCGCATTTTGATGTCGAAATTTAAAAATGTCAAAAATTAATTCGGATGGCAATTCTGAGTGCGCGGTTGAGTTAGGATGGGTCGAGACAGTCAGGAAAGAGTACCGGGGGTAGTAATTGAGTCTCGGGGTATTTTTGGGCATAGCCGGGCCCACACGGGGTGATTTGGGCTATTTTATTAGGCCCATGTGGCCAAAAACGGGATTAAGGGTTTTAACCTAATTTGGGGAAATGTTAAACGACAGTAAACAAATCTAATAAAAAATTATGTTTTTTATTATTTTCAACTTATTTATTCTCTCAAACACCCATTTATCCAATATTTTCTTATTTTTAAAGGTCTGCGCCAGCGGCACTCGTTATTTTTGAACTTTTTTTTTTAATTTTACAACATTTAAAATAATTTTTGTATTTCTTAAAACTGTTTCAAAATGTAAAAATGAATCTTTTTGGAAAATCAGACATGGCTCATATAACTTTTGCAGACCACGGGTTCATTGGACTCGTACATATAAAAGATATTGAAGACTCTGTCGCTCTTGGAAAAATAGTCCATGAGTATGTTAACAAGGTAGAAGACTTCCTTCCACTATTTGCTAGAATCTATCAAATTGCTCCAAGTTCCTGTAGAGGGATGAGAGTTGAAGGATTTAAACTTATTAGATTTTCCAATTATATATTCGAAAATGTTGAAATTCTATCAAAAGACGAGACTAAAGATTTAATTGTTGATAAGTCCAAGCTCCAGATTGCTCAAGCCATGGAGACAATTGAAATCATGGAGTTATTGACAGGAGAAGACAGGTGGTACACTGCCTATCACAAAGAAGACCTGATAATCCAAGCTGATGAGCCATTCAATGGAAGGCTCAATAAAGAATCCAAAGAAATGGTAGAGATAGCTTTGCCAGCCAACCACAGAACCGTGGGCCTCATTGATGAATTTTTCAACAATGCCCTACCAAACCAAGACAAGGAAGAAGAAGACACGGATGAAACAAGGACGGGCCCCTCTTTAGCAAAAGAATTATTAAAGACAGAAGATTCCCTGCACTAGAAATATGCATGATTGCAAGAAGACAATAAGACTCCATTATCTAGACTAATGATTCCCTTGCAGAAAAAAATAGCTCAGACCTGCCCCATATGGGCCCAGTCATCCTCCTTTCATAAAGATAAAGGAAGACAGTGGAAGACATTAGGTGCAAAATAATTGCAAAACGCCAAGATTGCTTTTAGAAAAGCATAAAGATGAAGATTTTAAATATTCCAAGACTGTAGACTTTTAATGTATTTAATAAATTGTATGCTTTGAACCGGATTGCTTTTGGTAGCCGTTTACAAGTCATTTGTAGTGCCCTTGTGCTATAAAAGGGAGCGTCCAGTTGAGTCTTAGGAAAGGGGGTAGAAGGAGTTAGAGAGTGAGAGATTGCAAGACTTCCAGTGTTAGAGAGAGAGTATGCTTGTAGTAAGTAATATGTATATGAGTGAGTAAACCTCTCATAGTTAGAGGAGAGGGGAGAGTTGCTTTTACTTATGCTATGCAATAAAAATATTTTCTTTTCCAGAAATCTCTTATGTTGAGTTGTTATTATTTTTCAAATTGTCTCTAATTTTCTATTCATAGAGGATTATTGTGTGGAACCTCTGGTGTAGCACACAGGGTGTTATACTGGTGAACCACCATCAGGTGCCGATTAGTTGTGAGCCGTTAGATAGGTGGGCGTTAGGCGTGAAGGTGTACAGGCAGGAACCGGGTTAACCGCCAAAGTAGTGGATTGAGGTGCGACACATAAAGAGAGCGTTGCAGGAGGCCGAGACCGGAGAAGAATAGTAACAAGGCTGAAGAGACAAAGGGAAGAAGGTAAAGATATTTCAGACTAGAAGGAAGGTATAACTCGAACCAAACCTTTAACTATTTTACATATTATTTTTTTAAAAAGAATCTTATATGAGCTTACAAGCCTCTAAAGACTTTTTAGAATTTGTTAATCAAACAAGTTTAGACTTAACTAGAGAAATTCAAGACTGGACTCTCACAGACACTAAAGATAAAGAGCTTATAGAATCTGCTTTAATATACGCAGGTGGTACTTTTAAATATATAGACCAGATCATTGAGTGGTTAGGAAGAGAAGTACCTAGAACAGAAATAATTAGAACAGGGATCCGTGATCTCTTTAGACAAAAATTAAGAACTGAAAATTTTGCAGAAGAACTATCAAGACCTAAAAAATATCAAGAATACACTAGAATACTTGAAGGCAATATAGACATATTAAAATTTATTAGACGTAAAAGGTTAGCTGAAACAAAAGCTACTTTAATTAGAGCCGGAGGAATCCACCCTCTCCTTAAAAACGTAGAAACAGATGCCCCTAGAACATACCGAAGATTTTTGTCATCTTATGGTGATAATAATTTAGACGAATTTATAGAAAACGATATAATTGATATTATTAATAAAATATATAAAGAAACTAGACAGATAAACTCATGATACCGTATAAGGTATTTAAGACTAGAATATTTTCCATCAGAACCTCTTTCAATTTCTAGACTTCATGAAGAAACTATTTATATAAGTAATCCTCGCTATTCAGAACTTCAGTACGATAGTGACGGAAGAAGCCTGAGAAGTAGTAGTAGCCCTGAAACTTATACACTTAGACTCCCAGATTAATTAAACGTTAAAATAAGCCTAAAAGACCTTAGAAATCATTGAGGTAGAAATTCATATTCCCTAAAAACCCTAGAAAAAGACAAAAGCACATAAAAACAAAGTGGTCACTAGGTAAGTTTTGGACTGTAGCTAGTCCGCATACTTAGTCTGCAAACAAGGTCCGCACTAGATTCACTCCCTATATATATATATATATATATATATATATATATATATATATATATATATATATATATATATATATATATATATATATATATATATATATATATAATGCTCTCGTGAGGACCAGTCCATATTTTAAGAGTGCAGACCAGACATGTGTCACCTCGCGGTATGCCTAGAAATTATCAGCTAAATTATCGGCACACTTTCTTTCTTTTCTGGTCTCACTGCCAGGTGACGCATGCCTGGTGCGTACTCTTAAAATACGGACTGGTCCACACAAGAGCAGTACTCTCTCTCTCTCTCTCTCCCCCCTATATATATATATATATATACACACACACACACACACACACACACACGTTAGAAGCGTAAGACAATGAAAATGAACAAATTTATTATTAGCAAAGCAATTCAGAATCATGAATTGGAATAACATAACTATTCGAATAATAAGACTAAAAAATGCAAAAATGTGAAGATGAAATCGAAGAGGTAAATGCCTTACCTCCCTGAGGACTATTTTATGTGCGATGAGATGAATTCAAGTGGGTACACATGTTTTCTATTTGTTATTGTTTTGATTACCTGTTTGTAACCAAAAAATAAAAATAATAAAATAAATTAGGCATGAGGTTAATTGCTAGTTGGCACAATAAATAGGATGTACCTGGTTTGAGCATCATGAGATGTGTTTCATCATTTTTTCTAGTTGTACTTTTTTTTCCTACTTTAAATAAATGATGTGCAAACTGATTATACACAGGAGATTCTCTCTCTCTCTCTCTCTCTCTCTCTCTATATATATATATATATATATATATATATATATATATATATATATATATATATATATATATATATATATATATATATATATATATATATATGTCAAGGTTCGTATATTTGTTGTGGCGGGGCCTATTTGGTCCTGTTAGTGTTAGTAAAAGGACTCATTTTCGTAATATATCTACTTATGTGTGATAGTAGAATTGATAGAATGTGTAAATCTATAAGTAATTTAAGTAGGGCATCTTAAATAATTAACTATGTAATAAAATGTGGGTAATATATTATTGATATTGTGGTAGCATGTCGTATTGTGGTAGCATGTCATATGGGTAATATATTTTAGATACGTCGTCTAGTTGGGAAGGGTAGCATAGCTAGATAGGGTACGTTAGGCGTGCACATTAGTTAAAATGGGAGGATCTCAAGAGAGTGTACTTGGAACTAACATGTTTATCTATAAACTGATTTAAACTGTGATTTAAACACTTGCAGAATATTTTCAAATTATTTTATTGGACTCTAACCCGTTTCAAAATATTTTCAAAATATTTTAGGTGTCCAGTCACAAGGACGCCCAACTTGACGATTCTATCCACGGATGCGTAGTTGTAGCACTTGTGGAGGGTTACAAGAGTTGCTTTAGATGCTTCCGTTTATTCATTTCTAGAGAGGAGTTCCTTCATTATTTTATTTGGGAGTATTGCCCCTTCAGACTATTTAGTTCTTCAGTTTATTTATCAGAATTTATTCGAATTTCAGTTTTATTTACTTCAAATTGTGGTTGGATTATTTGTTTTGGGAATCGATGATTTATTTGGTCTTATATATATATATACTAGGGTATGCCCGTGTCTGAAGGCACGATGCTAATTTTCGAAATTGTACGTCGTTGATAGGACCATACGTCGAAATTAGTTCGCAATAGATAAACATTTTTTGAAATAACCTATTGTACGAACCAATTAATTTAAAAAAATTGGAAATATTTTGAAAGTTTTTTACATACACACATACATACACGTGTTTTTTACATACACACATACATACACGTGTTTATATACACACGTGTTTATATACACAAACACATAAATACACGTGTTTATATACACACACACATACACATACATACACGTGTTTCACGGAGAAGTCCTCGATAATTGAAAGTGAAAATGCAGTCCTTTCATGAATATAAGATTGTAATGAATAGACGCTTTACAATCTTTTGTAGATATTTTATTGAAATTACATATGTCCTATATATAAATTGAAGGTATATGTGATGTATACCATCAATGATGATATCTTCTAGTTATTTTGATGATTCATCATAATAACTAAAAGTATCTAGACTTCATTCATCATTTTTAGTTTCCAGGGACAAAACATTATGAGAAGGGAAAATATGTTTAAAAAGCTAAAATTATTGTAAGAAGTCGATAACTCATTTTCTCTTGGGGCATTTAAAACCCGTTCAAAAGTGCATTTAGAACATTTTCAAGATAATGAGAATGATAAGAATCTTGATACTATAGAAAGTTTCTAGGGACAAAACATTATGAGAAGGGAAAATATGTTTAAAAAGGTAAAATTATTGTAAGAAGTTGATAACTCATTTTCTCTTGGGGCATTTAAAACCCGTTCAAAAGTGCATTTAGAACATTTTCAAGATAATGAGAATGATAAGAATCTTGATACTATAGAAAAATGCATACACACGCCATAATATGTCATTTCAAACTATAATCCAAGTCATATGAACAATAACTACCCTTGAATATATGGAAAGCATTTTTTACAAAATCACTAAGTCACATGGTATACAGTTCTGGGGTTATTGAAAATTGAATGATTTATATTCCTCAAATTCTTTTGACACTAAGTAAGAATACAAAACCACTTCAACGCATAATTCTTCCACTTGGTTACCGCTAGCATGATAGCATACTGTGAAAGTTCCTTCTGATAAACTGACAACCCTAAGCTTCGAGTGCCCCAGGCCTTGCTAATAGCATACTGTGAAAGTTCACCATTTCATGCCAGCTTCTCTTTCGTCACTAAATTTTGAAATTCTGCAAGCCTGAGTGCCCCCAAATGGTTCTCCCTCGTGAGTAATACTCGTACGTCGCTCGGTGCACCTAAGCCTTCAGTAGTCTTGTCAAGCATATCACTTTTATGTCAACCTATATTCTGAACCACAATTAAAAAAGGATCAATATATATAGTTATTGAAATTACAAAACATAAATAAATAAATTTTATTTTATCAAAACTGCATACATAGTATTAAATCACAATACATTTTTCTTACCTAACATGAACGGTGTTACTTCCGAGTTCCCTAGATCTTAAAATTATAACATAAAACAGGGAAATTTCAAAGGAATAGAAATAACCAGGAAATCATCTGAATAAAATGGTATGTCCAAAACAGGTATGCCCAATAGTTACCAAAATAACGCCCAACAGTTTATAGTTACCAAAATAATGCCCAACAGTTACTAAAATGCCCAATAGTAGTATTCCTAAACAATTACTAAAGTTAGTCAAGCAACAAAGTTACTACATATATACAATTATGCATATACAAACTCTCTCCTCAGTGAGAGTTGTTATGAAACAAATATGCCAAAATCTAAAAATCCCATCTCCATCACACCACATCTCCCAGACAGAAGATGAACCATTTGAATGCTAAGCCGACGGTCAGTTTCACCATATCGACCCACCCCAAGACACGTCTGAACTTCCATAATCATAGCTTTAAGTCATCTGCTACATCAGTAACCTAACAAAAATATAGCAAATATATAGCTTTAAGTTAATAGGAAACATTTTAAACTGAGAGGCGTGTATATATATATATGTGTGTGTGTGTGTGTGTGTGTGTGTGTGTGTGTGTGTATCTTTAAGATACAGAACTTTCAAACCATTTATGTGGGTATAAATTCAAACGTGGAGCCCAAAGAAGATACATACATTTTTTCTCTGTTTCAACTCTGTTTCAAACGTGAAGAGCAAATATATAGCTTTAAGAAGATACAAATACTTGTTTAGCTGTTAAAAAAACTTCAGAAGAAATCAGCAACAATCAGCAACAGAAAAGAAGGATCTCTATATCACTTATTTAACTGTTAATTTGCAAAAAAAAAAATACAAATTGAAAGTTCATACTCGTATAACCAAAGAAGATACATACCTTTTCTCTCCAAGATGGTAGCACACGACAAATCTAAACCAAAATACAACCAAGTTTGATTTCGGCCATTAATCAAGCATCTTGCATGCAAATTCAACTAAAAATGTAAAAGATGTAAATGTTCGAAATTAATACAATGAGAAGAAATCAAGACTCATATATGGTCGGAGATGCAAAAATCACTACTCATAAAAATTCTAAATCCCCTAAAACCTTATTTGAATCCCTCAAAACCCTTACAAATAGAACCTTAATCGAAACCTAATGGTTCTAAATGGGCCAGAACAAAATTGAATATCTGAATGTTTGACGAACGGTTCAAACAGAGTTTATCTGCATTAATGATGGTGGGGCGTTTACGGTGGTAGAGAGGTTTTAGAGAAAGAGAAAATGGGGTTTCAAAACCATAAAACCCAAAGAATCTTGTTTCTAAACTACCACATCATCAGTCTCAAGTTTTGTTTAACACTGTGGAAGATGAGAGAATATGAGAGGGAGAGAGTTGGCGTGGAGATGTAGAGAATCTGACATGATATGTGTGCATAGAATGGGTGAAAAAGGGACCAATGGAAGGCTCAAGGCTAGCATATTTTTTATTGAGATCCACATCACCCACAAAAGCAGTCCTCCACGTGCCACTTTTTAAGCTCATTAGATACAAACCTTTGAGATTTAATCCCAGCCTCATGGTAAATTGTAGGTCCTTTGGGTGTAATTTACTTTAGAGAGTTCAATTTACTTTTTTACCCATAATTTTGAATTTTAAAAAAAGAAGGTAAATTATAGTGTGTTAAATAAGGGGAAACTTAAATATTTGGAGGGCAAAAGAGGTAGTTCATGAAAAGTCCATATAGATGACATCATGAACCAAGCTTATGACATATATAAGTTTTATACTTTATTTTATATATATATATATATATATATATATATATATATATATATATATATATATATATATATATATATATATATATATATACATGTTGTGTGATTGTTCAGACTATTATTTTGTGGATGTTTTGGTTAGGTTATTGTAGTTTCGCATGTTGTTAATGAAAGATAAAATTTAGCACCGGCTTAATTTGACACAGGGGATTAGTAATTAAAATATTTTTGACAGTGATGCTAAGAATGAACAAAATTAGATTCCCGATTATTTTGATATAGGACTGATCACCCGTGATTAAAATAGGTGGGGTGTCACACTTTACGTTTTGGACTTCAGTTATATTAAAACATTATTTATATTCAGTTTGATATTGACTTCTTGAAATCTTTTCCATGTATATAATGAATTGGCTATATGTCTTATAATCGATACATTGGATCTAAAAAATAAGGGTCCATTTGGACATAAAGAGACAACATACCATAGATATAGCTTTCTTACGTAATTATTGATGTGGGTATTTGAGATGACATTTAAAATGATTTCTCTATTTAAATTGACTTCACAAAATTGGTCACACGTGCAACACATGTGGGCGCACCTATTTATATTAAAAATATGGGGAAAAGGTGGAAGATGAGTAAGCCCACTTCCAAGCCGTACAATCTTAAAAAAATATAACAATGAGGAAGTAGAAAGGATGGGATTTATTGTATATGCAATACATGTAATTTTATTAATGGAAATAGATTTTCTTAGTATGTGTAAAATAATTATTAACTTAGTCTATAGTTGGATAAGAAGCTTGTTTGGTAATGCCACACATGCCTTCTTGGGAATCAATATTTCTTGTCATTTTAATGTAGTCGTTCTCAACCCAACTTGTACCCCATGAATTTTTGAAAATCCAAAAGGGTTTCCCATCATCACTTGTACCGTACCCAACTGCTGTAATTGCATGGTTTAATTTTGTCCCGCATTCTCCATTGAAAATCCCGCCCGTGTAGTACTTGAAGTTGTCGGAAGAGGCATCTAAAGCAACTGAAACCGGTTGGTTTGCCACAGCCATTCTCAGAGCCCCCTAATTATATTGCGGAACATTTTCATAACCACTGATCCCTACTGCACCACCACCATTGGTTGCCTGACACATTCCTTGTTCTCTTTCGCTATACGGATACTCCATGTCCCTCATTAGACCTTGATTTTGAATGACAAATTCAAAGCCGTGGTTAATTTCATTACCACTAAACCATTCGCACCCTGATCACAGTCTAGCATTTCTTGCTCGGACAGGGAAACTAACTGACCAGTTTTGATATAATTAATCCCTTCTATAGCTGCCACGCTCGAAAATGCCCAGCAAATGCCTATTCATATATTTCATTGTAGTGTAGGTTAATATGTTTGT
The DNA here is from genome assembly GCA_949130495.1 of Sambucus nigra. Classification (NCBI taxonomy): domain Eukaryota; kingdom Viridiplantae; phylum Streptophyta; class Magnoliopsida; order Dipsacales; family Adoxaceae; genus Sambucus; species Sambucus nigra. The sequence goes on along the minus strand of OX422224.1, from coordinate 391,243,376 downwards.
ACCAAAATAATTGCGTTGCAATAAAGAAGAAATTTTCAAATACGGCAAATTAGATATGATGTGCAAACTTAATATGTACAAGAGACTATTTGTATATACATATATCGAGGTTTATATATTTGTTGTGTTGGGGCCTATTTGGTCATGTTGGTGTTTGGTAAAAGGGCTAATTTTCGTAAAATAAATTTGGGAGATCAATTTTTATGACCGAATGATGTGAGAAATGCACGTTGAATGGTGTTTTAAATGGACTCCCCTAAACTATAAGCACCATCAAATGTATACAAAAATATCGCCTAAACTAGTGTGAGTATAAAATGGTGTTTTTACCGCATGCAGCCTGGTTCTTGACAGGGGTGACAGCTCCTTTCTGTGTCCAATCCATACTGGATGGTACATCAGCCTCACCCACATTTTCATACCTAAACGACGTTGAAGAGGACGATGGAGAAGGTGACATTTTCAATCCAGTGTGAGAAGCCAAGAACTCTTCCTTAGTTAAGTCTGTAAATTTGTTGATTCCAAGCTGGTAGGTGCGATTACCAGCCCGGTTGAAACTCTCTATAAACTCAACGTTACGTTTGAATATTTGAAATCGCTTCTGCTTCTCTGCCACACTCTCATAACTGCGTCCATGATAAGCTATCCACTGCTCGTGCATGTTGGACATGGTAGCTTCATCATAGAACGTACCACAAGCTGGACCCACTTTCAAAACTATAACAATTACACTCACCAAATATTTCAATACAAAGGAACTCATTGTTTCTGAGGTAACAATAAAAGTTTGGGTAACTTAATTTGTGCGTACAAAACTTGGTATAAACATATCCATTTATAGACTATGCTGTATGCGAATGAATGCTACGACAAGGGAAGGGAAGTCTTTGTTATATTCAATCCATCGCTAATTGCGCCTCATTCCGCTGCTTCCTATTCCACACACTGATCTTGATTGCTGGATTCTAAGTTCTACAACACTTGCACACACAGCTAAGGTCTACTTAACCTTCACTAGAGTTGGCCAACATGACAATCTCTCCCAACTCACCCCTATCCTTTCGTATCGACCCTAGACACAGCTAAAATATATTCCATTGTAAACAAGTGTGTGTCGGGATAAGAAAAATTTAAATTAACGTTAGATGTTTTTTAATTGAATAATGTTTGGCTACGGGGTGTTAACCGCGGGCTAGCACAAGGATGCCTTTTTTTTACCTTTTCATGTAAAATGTGTTAAAAACAATTATAAAAAATAATTTTTTATTAGAATAGTTTATTTGTTTTTTTCAATTAATTTTTTTAAAACTCATTTTATCTCTCAGACACCCATTTACTCAAATATTCTTTTATTTTGAAACGCCTGCGCTAGCGGCACCCGTTATTTTTAAACTTTTTTTTTATTTTGCAACATTTGAAATAATTTTTGTATTTCTGCATTAAAAAACTAATCTAATTATTTTTTTTAACTCATTTAGTCCCTCAAACACTCATTTACCCAATATTCTCTTATTTTTAAAGGTTCGCGCCAGCGCACTCGTTATTTTTAAACTTTTTTTTTTAATTTTACAACATTTTAAATAATTGTTGTATTTTTTCATTAAAAAACTAATCTAATAAAAAATTATGTTTTTAATTATTTTCAACCTATTTAGTCCCTCAAACACCCATTTACCCAATATTCTCTTATTTTTAAAGGTCCGCGCCAGCGGCACTCGTTATTTTTAACATTTTTTTTTAATTTTATAACATTTAAAATAATTGTTGTATTTTTGCATTAAAAAACTAATTTAATAAAAAATTATGTTTTTAATTATTTTCAACCTATTTAGTCCCTCAAACACCCTTTTACCCAATATTCTCTTATTTTTAAAGGTTCGCGCCAGCGGCACTCGTTATTTTAAACCTTTTTTATTTTTATTTTACAACATTTAAAATAATTTTTGTATTTTTGCATTAAAAAACTAATCTAAAAAAAAATTGTGTGTTTTTATTATTTTCAACTTATTTAGTCCCCAAACACCTATTTACCCAATATTCACTTATTTTTAAATGTCCGCGCCAGTGGCACTCGTTATTTTTGAACTTTTTTTTTTAATTTTACAACATTTAAAATAATTTTTGTATTTTTGCATTAAAAAACTAATCTAATAAAAAATTATGTTTTTTATTATTTTCAACTTATTTAGTCTCTCAAACACCCATTTACCCAATATTCTCTTATTTTGAAAGGTCCGCGCCAACGGCACTCGTTATTTTTGAACTTTTTTTTAATTTTACAATATTTAAAATAATTTTTGTATTTCTTAAAACTGTTTCAAAATGTAAAGAAAAATATTTATATTAAACAACTTTTCTTTTTGGAAACAGTTTTTTTCAGAAAAAAAAATCTTTTTATATTAAAATAGTGTTTTTAAACAATACATTTTTTTTTAGTTTATAAACAATATTCTTTTTTAATAAAACAGTTTTTTTTAAATAAAAAAAAGTCAAATAATGCTAATAAATCACATAAAAAATCAAAAAAAAAATAAAAAATCTCTCCATGTACTAACCCGGGGTTAACACCCGGGTAGTATATCATTACTCTTTTTAATTTATTCCCTAACACACCATGTGTTTGCATTTTTGAAATTTATATTATTTTATTACAAATGTCGATTCTAATATAACATCTAAGTGGGACAGCATGAGGAATATGAGATAGATGTAGTACCAAATACATAACTTTTTAGAAGAAAAAAAAACAATTTTCAGAGGAACTGCTTGAGTATAATAAGGAATAATGACAGACTACCCGTGTATTAATCCCATTTACCCATTTAATTTTTAGAAGAAAAAAATACTCATTTACCCAATATTCTCTTATTTTTCACGGTTCGCACCAACAACAGCCCTTATTTATTAATTTATTTTAATTTTACAGCATATAAAACAATAGTATTGCTTAAAACTGTTTAAAGGTTCGTGTTAAAAAACTATTATAATAAGAATTTTTTTTTAATTATTTTTAACTTATTTAGTTCTTCAAACACCATTTACCTAATATTTTCTTATTTTTAAAGATCCGCGTCAGTGACACCTCTTATTTTTATATATATATATTTTTAATTTTACAACTTTTAAAACAATTTTTGTATTACTTAAAATTGTCTAAAGTTCCGCACTCGCAAAACACATTGAGTTTTTTATGTGGTAAGGAACTTTTTGGAACAAAATAAAAAGTATTGGACTAAATGTGTATTAAAAAATATTTGAGGGACTATTTGGTATATGCTCCTTATTTAAAATAATAATTATTTAACAAATATTCTCTTATATTTAAAGATCCGCGTTAGCGGCACACATTGAGTTTAATAAAAAAGGTTTTTTTTTATTTATATTAAACTAAATTTTTTTTTAAAAATATTTTTTTCACAAAAATATATGTTTTTATATTAAAACAATGTTTTCTAAAAGAAAATTTTAATTTATAAAAAATATTCTTTTTTAATAAAATATTTTTTTAAATAAAAGAAGTCAAATAACTCTTTTAAAAACTGTACCATTTTTCTCTAAAAACAAACACCCCACTTAATCACATGTTTACCCAACGAGAGAGAGGAGAAAGGGCTTCATGTACTACCCCGGTATTAACACCCGGGTTGTTGGAGTTTTGTTATGGAAAGAACGAAATATAATAATCAATTTTTGCAAGGCATGTTCTTGGAACGCTTTCTTTTAGGCAAAATTTCTCCCAATCCAGTTGAGACAGAACCAGAACCGCGAGTACACATTGGGTTTTATAGAATCTGCCTTGTTTTACCTCGTCAAAACTTTAGGCTCCCACGCTCCAAGCGACGATGCGCACGTGCGCGTCAAAGCGCGCAATGCGCCCTAAGTCGCCCAATCGCGCTTACGCGCTTACGCGTGTCGCGATTGGTGGTGCTTAAGCACCACCGCAATGCATAGGATCATAGCCTCTTATTTGACTTGTCAACTAAGAATCTTAATTGTCCTTTAGTTGATATACCACTACCTTTTGTAGTATTCTTCCAATGTGGGACAATATGGGATTTTCAGCACTCCCCATATCTTTCACACCCATTTGCTCATGTTTCTACTTTCTAAATTAAAACTCAAACTATGTTTAAAATAAAACACAAATAATATAATAAAATATTAACAACTAAAAAATAAAATATCAATAAATATTGGAATTAATCCAACATTCCCCCACCAATTTCAATATACACAAGAGAGCAAAGCAAAAAGACAATAAATAACTTTTGGCATTATCGCTAAAATCTAGTACATAAATGAGAAGTGTCTTTCGGACTTGAACTTCCATATAGTGAAAATAATTCAAAGCTTCATCAAGGTGCTGTGGTGAACGTATCTTAAACCAAGGACCTTTTGAGACTAGCCGGAACTATCACACATACCGATTTCTGAGTTTATAAGTGTTCTTTTAACATGAACTTTTATGGCCTTGTGCTAATCCTGATTTCACGATCGCTTTAGGATCGGTCTTGATTTCATAGAAAGCGGCCAGACTTTCGACACTCGAATACGTAAATCAACTTTAGTGATTCTGTGAGTCACACTTATATGATTTATTAAGAAGTAACCTTCATCCTCTAACATGCAGAAAACCAACACTAGGCATATAGGAATGGAACTTTTTTGTATAAATTCCTAGTGTTCCATAACTATAATTTAACTTGTTTGTACCACATTGAACTCTATCTATATTTTCAAGATATGAGTTGGGTTACCATTAAATATAGTTGTGTTATTTAATAGACCTTAGTCCCATTCCTTTTGAGGTGATATATATCATCTCTCTTACAAGACCTTTAGTCAGAGGATCTGCTAAATTCTTGTTCGTTTTAATATAGTCGACTGTAATTACTCCTTCCTTGAGTAATTTTCTTATAATTTGATGTCTTAGACTAATGTGTCTAGATTTTCCGTTGTAAGTTTTGTTCGAAACTTTATAAATTGTGGCTTGGTTATCACAACTTATCATAATAGAAGGTGATGGCTTTTTCCATAAAGGAATATCATACAACACATTTATAAGCCATTCTGCTTCTTTACATGCATCTGCTAGGGCTATAAATTCAGATTGCATTGTTGAATCTGATACACATGTTTGTTTCTTGGATCCCCAAGAGATAGCTGCTCCTCCTAGCGTAAAAATCCAACCAGTAGTTGACTTGGATTTTGATTCAAGATTATTCCAACTTGAATCACTATATCCTTCTAAAACAAATGGATATCCTACATAATGTAAGCCATAATCCAAAGTTCTCTTCAGGTATCTAAGCACCCTACAGTGCTCTTGTCCTGGATTACTTGTAAATCTACACAATACACTCACTGCATAAGCAATGTCTGGTCTAGTGCAATGCATGGCATACATTAGACTCCCAATAATACTAGCATATTTAAGTTAGTCCATAGCACGCCCAGTATTTTTCATTAATTTGATGCTAGAATCCACTGGTGTAGCAGCTGGCTTAAGTTCAAAATGATTATATCTTTTAAGAACTTTTTCTATATAATGAGATTGAGATAACGCTAAAGAATTATCCTTTCTCACAATTTTGAGTCCTAAAATCACATCAGTTTCTCCAAGATCTTTCATATCAAATTTTGATGAAAGAAACCTTTTGGTTTCTTCAACATATTTGAGATTAGACCCAAATATTAACATGTCATCCGCATATAAGCATATAATAACACCAACACCATTTTCAAATTTACTATATATACATTTGTCGGCATCATTAACTTTATATCCATGGGATATAACAATATTATTAAACTTCTCATGCCATTGCATAGGAGCTTGTTTAAGGCCATAAAGAGATTTAACCAATTTACACACTTTCTTTTCTTGTCCAGGCAATACAAACCCTTCGGGTTGTTCCATATAAATCTCTTCTTCTAAATCACCATTTAAAAATGCAGTTTTAACATCCATTTGATGAATAACTAAATTGTGAATAGAAGCAAGAGATATTAATATCCTAATGGAAGTGATTCGAGCAACAGGAGCATATGTATCAAAGTAATCAATTCCATGTTTTTGCTTATAGCCTTTAGCAACTAGTCTTGCCTTAAATTTATTTATGGAACCATCCGGATTTAATTTTCTTTTAAATATCCATTTGCACACAATAGGTTTAGACCCGGGGGGAAGATCGAAAATAACCCAAGTTTGATTTGACAAAATTGAGTTCATTTCATCATTTATTGCTTCTTTCCAAAAGACAGCATCCCTAGATGTTACTGCTTCATGAAATGTGGTCGGTTCATCTTCTACATTAAGAACAAATTTAGTTTTGTTCTTAGTCTCATTTAAATCCCCTTCAACTAAATAAATAACAAAGTCAGGCCCAAATGTTTTTTCAGTTCTTTGTCTTTTACTCCTTCATGGTTCAACGTCATTCGTTGTTTCTGAAGAAGATATAGGCTGTGAATTTTCTTCTAAATTTGAGGAGTCAACAGTCGGATTATTATTTTCTAAACCTTGATTCAAAGTACTAAACTTTGTTAGATGTTCAAAAAATTGCACATCTACCGACTCAATGATTTCTTGAGTTTCAAGGTTTAAAAATCTATAAGTCGTACTGTTACTAGAGTATCCAATAAAAACACATTTGTAAGTCCTATTTCCTAGTTTAGGTCTTTTAGGTTCGGGTTTTCTTACATAATCAAGACATCCCCAAACTTTAAGACGTCTAAGATTAGGCTTACGATTAAACCATAATTCATATGGTGTAATATCCTTATTTTTCAATGGAACTCTATTTAAAATATAACATGCGGATAAAATCGCTTCTCCCCACATCGACAGAGGTAAACCAGAACTGATTAACATTGAATTTATCATTTCAACTAAAGTCCTATTTTTCCTTCCCGCCGTTCCATTTTGTTGTGGCGTATATGGCGCCGTAACTTGATGGATTATCCCATGAGTATTACAAAATTGTATAAACTCACTCGGGTAATATTCACCACCCCTATCAGATCGTAGGACTTTAATTTTTCAATTTTGTTGAGTTTCAACTTCTGCTTTAAAAATTAGGAATTTCTCGAAAACTTCATCTTTACTTTTAAGTAAATATGTATATGCATACTTAGAGTAATCATCAATGAAAGTTAAGAAATATTTATTTCCACCACGAGTCATATTACTCTTCATATCACATACATCACTATGAATAAGATCAAGCATTTCGGATTTCCTCTCAACATATTTGAACGACTTTCTAGTTATCTTCGATTGAGCACAAATTTCACATTTAGAAAGGTTATCAAATTTAAAATCTGAGATTAAGCCGAGATTAGTCATATTTTTTATACTTCTATAATTCACATGACCTAATCTACTATGCCATAAAGAAATAGACTCAACCATATAAGCAGAACTAATATCATTGATTACATTAATTTTAATCATGTCGTTACAAGAGTACCCTTTGCCAATAAATTGACCATTCTTAGACAATACAAACTTATCAGACTCATACACTATTTTGAAACCTCTCTTATTGAGAAGGTCCCCAGACACAAGATTTTTACACATATCAGGTACATGAAGTACATCAATTAGAGTAAGTGTCTTTCCAGAAGTTAGATTCAATTCTATTGTGCCTTTTCCAACTATATTAGCATGAAGATTATTTGCCATCTTCACTTCTTTTCCATCAATTTCTTGATATGTTTTGAATGAAGAGAGGTCTTTGCATATGTGGACCATTGCGCCGGTATCCATCCACCATCCACTTTCATTATCAATTGAATTTGCTTCGCAAACAGTACCAATAAGATCTTCAACATTGTTGGTTTCCTTAGACCCTTGTTTTTCCTTAAATGCCTTCTTTTTAAGACGACATTCTCGAGAATAATGGCCCGGTTTGTCACAGAAGAAACATTTTCCCTTCTTTTTCTTATTTGCACCTTGGTTCTTAAATTTGGAATCATTCTTTGCTTTAAATTTTGAGTCTTTGGTAATCTTGGATTTTTGATCCTCAACCATATTAGCTTTTGAATGACCCTCACTTTGTTCATCCTTCTTTTCTCGAATACGAGTATCATCTTCAATACGAAGGTGACGAAGAAGGGATTCCACAGTATAAGTCTTTTCATCATGATTAATTTTCTTCTTAAAGCCATTCCAAGAGGATGGAAGTTTTGAAACAATCACCCCTACTTGAAATTCATCTTGAAGATTAATACCAGCGGCTTTAAGGTCACCAACAATTTGTTGGAGTTCATGGGCTTGTGCAACGACAGATTTATCATTATTCATTCTAAAATTCATATAGTTTGAAATTAGAAACTTACGATTGCTCGCTTCCTCGTTTTGATACTTTATCTCCAAAGCCTTCCATAATTCCTTTGCCGTCGGAATCATTCTATGAGCGCTATAAACATTTTGAGACAAAGCATTGAGGATGTGTCCTCGACACATAAATTCGTCTTATTTCCTCTTCACACGTTTTTGCTTTATTTCTTCGGTGTCTTCAGGTGTGGGCTCGGGAATTTGTTCAAGGTTATCATCTATAATGTATGCAAGTTTTAGTGATGTGAGGAAGAACATAACTTTCTCTTGCCAACGGGTGAAATTTTCGCCATCAAAACGGTCGAGTCGGATTAAGTCTTGAGTCATGACTTAGATAGATTGTGCCACAGTTCCTTCCATTTGAGTGGAGTAATAAGAATATAAAAAAAATTTGCCTAAAACTGTTGGAGTTTTGTTATGGAAAGAACAAAATATAATAATTAATTTCTACAAGGCACGTTCTTGGAACGCTTTCTTTTAGGCAAAATTTCTCCCAATCCGGTTGAGACAGAACCAGAACCGCGAGTACACAATGGGTTTTATAGAATCTGCCTTCAGGATACAATGCAGTTATGAACAGTTGTTTGATTCAAACTATGTACTGTTTGATCAAACCCAAGAACACTCTGAATTTGTAACTTGATAATGCCAAAATATAGAGGACGGAGAGAGGAGAAACTAGCAATTTTCGGTGTCCAAAACAGAGGTCTGGAACTCTTTTTATAGCCATTTCTGTGACTGTTCTTCAATAGTCACAGCTCTTCATGGAGTGACTCAGCAACCGTTGGATTGTGCCTGTTTGGAACAGCTGCGATCTAACGGTTCAGATTAGGCGTCCCATCGTAAGCGAATGGACATCCCCTACACGAAACGCTACGAGTTCATCTAACGGCGTTTCGGATTTTAAACCCTTTGATCGGATCATTTAATCACAACCGTTGATCTGTTTTACCTCGTCAAAAATTTAGGCTCCCACGCTCCAAGCGACGATGCGCACGTGCGAAGTGCCAAGTGCGCGTCAAAGCGCGCAATGCGCCCTAAGTCGCCCAATCTCCCTTTCGCGCTCTGCGTGTCGCGCTTACGCTCTTACGCGTGTCGCGATTGGTGGTGCTTAAGCACCACCGCGATGCGTAGGATCATAGCCTCTTATTTGACTTGTCAACTAAGAATCTTAGTTGTCCTTTAGTTGATATACCACTACCTTTTGTAGTATTCTCCCAATGTGGGACAATATGGGATTTTGAGCACTCCCCATATCTTTCACACCCATTTGCTCATGTTTCTACTTTCTAAATTAAAACCCAAACTATGTTTAAAATAAAACACAAATAATATAATAAAATATTAACAACTAAAAAATAAAATACCAATAAATATTGGAATTAATCCAACACGGGTACGGTTACCAATCATTCCTTGTAGCGCACACCATTCTCAGTGGAACTTAAAGAACCATATCTTTCTTTATGAAAAACCATTTTTACCCAATTAGCTTCTTAACCTTAGGAATTTTTATAAGCTCCCAATTGTGATTCTTAGGGAGATCTTGCATCTCTCTATCCATAGTTATCTTTAAATCTTCACAATGATAATCACTCATCACTTATCGATATGTATATGACTTATTGCTAAATATTAACAATGCATATAATGCACTATCCTATCAATATCATTGTGGTGCTTTTTAAATCATCAGCTCTTTACCATTTACTAATAATGGTTGTTGGTGGTGGTCTTGTGACTTACTGGGATCCTCTTTCGGAACTTTCTTATCTACATCTTCCATCAAATTATTTAAAACCTCCGTGGAGTCATTTGAATGTAAAAAAACTCCAACAACAAGAAATCACCACCACCACTAACCTCCTCAAAAGTATCCAAAGTCTGGTTCCTAGGATCTAACATATCATCTTTATTAAACATTACACCTCTATTGATAACATATTTCTTTAATTCTGGACACCATAATCTATACCCCTTAACACATGTTCAGTAACCCAAAAAATTGCTTTATTGGCTCGAGGATCCATTTTATCTTCACTAACATGAGAATAAGGCGGACAACCAAACACTTTAAGAGAACTGTAGTCTATAAGTTTACCAGACCATACCTCAATATGTGTCTTGAATCCAATTGTTGTCGATGGTGATCTATTCACAAGATCACACGTCGTTTTCGCACACTGAACCCAAAAATCTTTACCCAATCCAGAATTGGATAACATGCACCGCTCTTTCTCTAATGGGGTATGGTTCACCTGTTCCACAACCCCATTTTGTTGAGGTGTTCCCTTCACTGTGAAGTGTCTGACATTACCCTCAAGATAATAACATAGCTTCAATCGATCGTGAGTGTGCTCCCCACCATTATCAGAGAGAATCCTTTTCACTTGTCTACGAGTCTTCTTTTCAACCATTGTCTTCCACTCCTTGGAACACAATCATGACTTCATGTTTAAGCTTTATGGTGTACAACCGAACTCATCCCAAGAAGTCATCAGTAAAGGTGAAAAAATACCTCATACCCTTTTTAAAAATAACTCTAGTGGAACCCCACACATTTGAAAGAATATAATCCGAAGTGCCCTTAATACGGTGAATAACTGTATCAAATTTCACCTTGTATTACTTCATAAATATGGAATGCCCACAAAAATCCAATTTGTTAATTTTCTCCCTTCCAAGAAAGTCACACATACTTAAAATGGTCCATACCTTATCACTCACGTCGACCAATCGTATGTGCCATAATTGTGGAGCAATCGATTCCTTCTCCTCTACTTAGGAAATTATAATTCCACCCAAAATGGAATTCCATTTATGGAAATAAAAGTTACCATAGCGTTGTTAGTCATAATCACCCGGTCACTTCTATACACGCTTAAAATTTTGTCCCCGGCTAAAATTTGTAGATATTCTCCTCCAGAATTCCCAATGAAATTAAGCCCTTTCAAAGATCGAGGACATGTCTAACTTGACAATGTCCTTATATCGTCGTCAAACAAAGTGATCTGAATAGTACCACTGTCGACTGTCTAGCAAGCGATATTATTGCCCATTAAGACATTTCCACTGTTCACCTTCTTGTAGGTGGTGAATTAGTCCTTATTCAGACACATGTGGTACGAAGGACCCTAATCAAGTATCCATCCTTCGAACAAATAATTATTTGAAGTCACCGACAACACCTTATATTGGTCTTCTTTATCTGAGGTAGTTACTTGCGTGACTGAAGTTGCCTCTGATTTATCCATCCTTTTTTTCCTTCTGATCTTTAAACTTAGGCAGTCTCACTTAATGTGACGTTTCCCATGACACCAATAACATTCGACGTTCTCCTTCCTAGAATTACAATTAGAACGTCCTCTTTTACATGTTTCCTTTCTTTAATTCTTCCCTCATAACCAAGCCAACATATTGCACCTCCTCACTAATTTTTTTCGTTTGAATGTCACTGGTGATAAACGTAGTTATGACATCTTCTAAAGATATATAACCATTATCGTTCAATAACGTATCAACTAGGTGTTCATACGAGTCGGGTAAATAACTCAATAGTAGCAATGATCTATATTATTCCTTAATCTTCTCATCCATATTTAATAAATCAATAATTAACTTATTGAAATCATTAATATGATCGTTCATGGATTTTTCTTCCTCCATCGAGAAATAAAGTTTGCTAGTGAGTGTTTTTGTCAAATAGAGCTTCTCCAACTTTCCCCACAAAGTCTTCACCAATGTTTCCTTTTGCACATTGTAAATGATTTATGGCAACAAGAAAGATTGAATAGTTTTACACACTTTCAGATCATAATCCTCCCGATCACATTCCTCCACATCTTCGAGTTATTGTAAGGCCCTAAAACGTGATTAGGAATGTTAATTATATGAATAAGTATAAGTTATAATTTATAAGTTAGTTATGGGTGTTAAACATGTTAATTATCATATTTGGGGGATGCATACTCATGTGATGTGTGTGTTGGTTGAATTAGATGTTGATCGAGCTTATGATCAGGAATAACTTGTTTAGATCTTATGATTAGTTATGTAGTTTAATGAATCATGAAAATATGTTTTTCATACATCATTATGATTATAAAATTAAACCAAGGTGTTGGTCCGAAATTGGCTATGTTAGGTCGCCAAATGTGAAACTTTTGAGATTTTCGGGTAAATTGCTACTTTCATGTTCGAGCCTTAATTAGATGTACTAATTTTATGATTTTGGTAAAACACAAAATATGAAAGTTGCAGATATATCAATTAAGTTTATAAAAAAAACTAACGGTGTGTAAACTAGAGGTCCAAGTAAGGAGTTATACTGAAATTAAGAAACAAGGGAAAATATGTCTATTCGTTAAATGATATTTCGTCTTATTACTAGAACAACTGGCTTTTTTGATTGAACCAAGGGGAGGCTCCTTATGCCGACTTAAAGACCTCAAAAATCTCTCATATTCTTCATTTTCATCAGAGTTTCAAGTGGGGTTGAGAGTTACATGGAAGAAAGAGAGGTTAGGATGAATTAGTGAAGGGTTAGGAAAATTATCGAGAGATAAACAAGCTTATGAATCCAAAGGTGCTTAGGTAAGATTTAACTTGTAAATTTCATTCTTTACATGACATAGGTTATTTTATATGATATTAAAGATCATATTTAGGGATGAGAGAATACGTGTTGTTACATGTAGTTGGGTATGTGTACGTTGTATATAGGAAGCATGTTGATTTCATACAATTAAGGGTGTAATCATCATATTAATCAAACTAGCGTATCTTTTTTAATATTCAATATAATCGAGTGATCCCAATTGGGGATTAACATAGACTCATATATGTATACCATATCCTAAAATTATGTAAAAATACCAAGAAATGAATCATGGGTGATAGTTTGAAGTTTAGGTATAAAATCTGCCCCAAAAGTTTAAGTGCGCACACGAGGTGTTCGATGTTTTGCTTGACTTGGCAAAAGAACTCTAAAAATTATGGAACTTTAATTTTATATCATTCAATATGTTTAATATTTGTTCCCATGATTTATAACTGAGTTGGATGTTATATATGCTTGAAAAATATTAAGTTGTGCTTTGATGGTCAAATCAGACCTAAATGTGTTAAAAGTGGCATACATTATTGAATACTTGTTGAAATCAAGAAATTCCAATTGGAAATGCTAGAGAACATATGTGAGTATGATATCCTTAAAGGGGAGAATAAAAAATCTTCTGGTTTGGCTTGGGGGTTATGTTAAAGTTGAAGTTTTGTTGTTGTTTTTCTTCAGAAATGATTTGGAAAAGGTTATAATAAAACGTGCATAACTTTGTCTAGATAATTCATATTTTAATTCCATAAATTTGTGTTAGAACCGTAATTAATAAGGTGCTATAGAAATGTGAAGTATCATATCTAATTAATTTCCAATTATGTCATATTTACCAACTGATGTGATGTGTTACTGAGTTTAAAGTGATTTGGTGTATTCAAATACTAATTACGGTTAATTGTTAGGTGGGGAAGCGGCTAACACTCCCATACCAAGGTAATAATTTTGGTATTAATCCTAGAACCAAATTAAAGGTGAGTGACCTATCCTATGAAATATATATGCTTATAGTTTCATATGGAATTGTGTAGTTAAATACATGTGTGGTGATGCTTATGGAGTGATGTGGTGTTATAAAACATATGCGTATGATTAAAAATGTTAAATGATAGTATCCAATGTTATGGACTGAGGTGGGACCTCTATCTAATGTTAATGATTGTGGATTAAAAATGTTAAATGTTGTTATCTAATGTTATGGACTGAGGTGGGATCTCAATCTAATGTTAAGGATTGTGGTGGGTCCTACGGGATACGACGACCCCGTTAATCCAACTTAAAGGTTTGTTGTACTCAGGCCTAATTATGGGATTTGGTATCCCCATTAACGGGGAGTTAATTGGACTGGCGGGTCCAGGCTTGCGAGAGTTACACAATTCCTGTTGGGTTATAACATTGAAAAATAAAAATGGTTATTCAAATTGGTTATCTGTGTGGTGTATGGGTAGTATATGCTCATTCATTAAGCTTGTACTGCTTACACTCCTATAATGTTATGTTTCATGTATGCCTATCATTCGGAGTTCACTGCCAAGTTATGACCATAAAATGGGGGAGTGACGGATATCTAATATAGGTTGAATATCAACAAGCTTTTGGGGTAAATGTTAAACTAAAGAACCTTTGTAAGTAAAGTTGTTTAGAACTTGCAAATAACATGTTAAGGTAGTTATGTTTTCATCAAAACATGCTTTTGAAAAAGAAAAAAAAATATGGTGCCATTTTCAGAGAGAATTAAAGTAAAGTACTATTTAAGGGAATTTATCTCTACATAAGAGGTTGATTTTAAGTTAACTAAGTCGGGGTGCGACAACTTGGTATCAGAGCATGTTTATTAGGTTCTGAACAGGGTATGAGGCTCTAGATTAGAAGTGGACGTAGAAACTATTTTGAGTCATAAGTATTCAATTTCAAGGGATACATTTAGGTATGTTGGATTCCAGAGGCATGAATGCGAAGGGTTTGTTATTAGGTTTCTAATTGGCATTATTGACTAACATTTGTCAGTTATGCACATATATTGTTGTACGTGATATTAAATGCAAGCATCTTGCTGGGAAGGAAATAAGATGTTAAGGTTTATTCGGGGATGACAACGAATACAGGTATTTTAATATGAAGCATTACATTGTTTTATTTGTTGTATGGACAAATATGTTATTAAAGGAAAATCTTTAAAGACACAATGGGGTATGCAAAAATGTGAAGTATTGGAAGTGCTCTCTTCTTATACTGGTATATGTGAACTTTATAAAAATTCTTAAGTATTGGAGGTGATCTCTTCCTATGTTGGTATATGTGGACTTAAGTCGTGTTATGTATATCATTATGAATGGGTGCGCTCCTCATCTCTATAGGAGAGTGATGTATTAGAACACATATTCCATTAAAGGATGGGAAGTGAAAAGAATTATGGTTACATGATTATGATGAGACTTAAATTGTTGGAGTGTGAATAAAAAATAAAGATTCACATATTAAAGGTTAAATGATAAGGTTAGTAGTTGTATATGTTTATATATGTGAAAAGCTATGAAATTCAATAACTAGTCTATATATCATAAATGATCAGAATATGGGTTCATAGTGAATTATGATAAGTAGAATAAAAGAGTAATGAGAGTTGAAATGTACGTCTTTAATAGTATGAGTAAATGTAGTGGATATTACTCTTGTGATATTTTGAAAAGCTTATATGAATAATAAAGTTGAGATAAGGTGTCAAAGAGTTGGAAGTTTAAAAATATTGAGGAGTCCTTTTAAGAATATGTGTTGTGGATGAGTATGGGAAAGATGTTAGTTAGGTTCAAATATTTGCAATTGAGTTGGGTGAATGTTGAATTGTATTTGCCATTGTGCATATGTGTTACTACTAAGAGTACGTTATATTATTAATATGATTGACATTACATGCAGTCACCCAGAACTATGTACAAGGAGAATGTGTTATGTGAGATACCATAATATGGTACATTAAGGTATTTGTACAAGTTATTTGGAAGAGATAAGCCATATTATGGGGTTGGTAAGTATGGTTAAAGTTTCAAGTAGTGATGTTATGTCTAACATCCATGTTATCAAACGGGAAAAATGAGTGTATTAATGATGTTGTGTAAGACTATCATATTAATAAGGATTGGAGGAATATTGTGATTGTAAAGTTATTGTGTTGGATAAATGACTTGTTAAGGTCAAATTGTATGTTTAGTTAAAGAACAATCAAACGTTACTAAAAAAAGGGAATATAGTGAGAAGTTATATTAAGTTTATAGTGCATGACTACATAATATACATGAAAGTGAATATGGAATACTGGTTAAAAGTAAACATTTGGTGAATGATTATTCATTATTGATATATGGAAAGTAGGGAGGCTATGTTTAGATTAAGGATCATAAGAACGATATTTAACGTACTCTAAAATTTCAGAGATGATACGGATAGTAGTCCAAGTCGAACACATTAATTTGGTGTTGAGTAGAAGATGAGAAGATGTCGTGTAATAAGTTAGTATTGTAATAAAATGTTTATCAATTGAAGTATTGAATGGAAGTTGGAGAGATGAACTACAAGAAGTTAGTCTTCTATTAGAATATTTATTATTTGAAATGTTATACGGTGATAAGGATAGACTATAAGAATGAAGTGAGAAATGTAAAGAATGATGTTTGGTTTATTAAGAATGTTCGCTCATGGTGAATATAAGAGGGCACAACCGATAATCTATTATGTGTGAATGTTCAACATACGTATATAAAGGTATGACATAATATATGAGTTCAGAATTGACTTTCATTGATAAGAAAACACTAGACGATTATCCTTACTTATGAATGATAAAGACGCTTATGTGTTGATAGATCCTAGTTCTACACATTATTTTGAGTCTTTGGTTATTCTGTTGCATTTTAATAAACCACTATCACCATTAGATCCTGGTTTAGCTATTATTACTCCAGTAAGGAAGATTGGTTTTTATTGACAGGGTGTGTAGGGAGTGTATAATTCGAATAAGTGAAAAGGAGTTGTTGGTTGACTTACTACCTTTTGATATGTGTGACTTTAATGTGATATTGGATATGGATTGGTTGTTTTCATATCATGTATGTTTATATTTCTTTAGAAGGGAGGTAGGGTTTCGATTACCAGGTGAACCTAAATTTAAATTTATTGAGGAACAGAACGTCATTTGTGTATTATTTTACAGACCTCGTGAGACAAGCAATTATATGCTGGATTTTCTAAATGTGAATTTTGGCTAGACCAAAGTAGTATTTTGGGGCATGTTATTTCTGGTAATAACATTTGTGTTGATCCTGAGAAGGTTGATGGAACTTATAAACGATTATAACGGCACAATACCTCACCATCCTGGTAAGGCTAGTGTTGTTGCTGATGCTTTGAGTAGAAAATCTTTAGGCTGTGTATCTTGTATTTATTGTGTTTAAATCGACCTGTTGAGAGAGTTAACTTTAATGGGGTGGAATTAACTTTGAATGAGTCTTGTGGAATACTAGCGCATTTAAATGTTATAACCATCCTGGTAGATTGGATACGATAATCACAAGGAGGAGATACATAATTGGACAAAATTAAAGACAATGTGAAAAAGAGTAAAGAAACTAGATTTTCTTTTCATAATGGTGACATTGTTGTGTATGATAACCGTTTGTGTATACCTAATGTGCCTGATTTGAGGAGAACAATTTAAGAGGAAGCCCACTGTTAGTTATATGTTATGCATCCAGGAAACACATAACTTTATAGAAATTTGAAACATTGTTATTGGTGGTCGGGAATGAAACACGACATTGTAGATTTTGTTTCTAGATGTCTAGTTTGTCAACAAGTGAAGGTGGAGAATCAGAAGCCTGATAGTTTATTATAATCGTTACCTATTCCTGAGTGGAAATGGGAGCATAGTACTACATGTTTTGTTATAGGTTTTCCAAATTTTTCTTGAGGGTTTGATTCTATTTGGCTTATCGTTGCTACATCGACTAAGTTTCGACATTTTCTTCCTATGAAAAACTACTTATTCCATGGATAGATATACCAAAATATATGAGGATGAGATGATTAGAGTGCATGGTGCACCTATTTCTATTATCTCTTATCGAAATCCTAGATTTAATTCCCACTTTTAGCCTAGTTTATAACAAGTTTTGGAAACTAAATTGAAATTTAGTACATCTTTTGACCCTCAGACTGATGGGCCGTCAGAGCGAATGATCCAGACACTCAAAGACATGTTACGAATTTATGTTTTTAAGTTCAAGGGAAGTTGAGATGAAGACCTGTCACTAATAGAGTTGCTTATGAAAATAGTTATCATTTTGAGTATGGAAATGGATCCTTATGAAGACTTGTATGGGAGGAAGTGCAGGACCTTAGTGTGTTGGACCAATGTAGGAGAACGAAAAACTATTTGGGCCAGAAATTCTACAACTGACTTCTCCGAAGATAAATCTTATTCCTAATCACTTGAACGTGGTGCAAAGTAGATAAAAGGTTATACAGACAACAAAATAAAGGAATTGAAATTTGAGGAAGGCGATTGTAACACCCCGTAATTTTGAGGATTAAATATTTAATTATTTTGGGAGTTATAAAAATATTTATATTGGAGAAACTTAAATTCATGTGTTGGAGAATTTATTTGAGTGAGACGAATTATTTATAATTGGCGACTTTTAAGTTTAATGGCTCGAAATCTCGTGTGTCGCATTTTGAGGTCGAAATTTGGAAATGTCAAAAATTAATTCGGATGGAAATTCTGAGTGCGCGGTTGAGTCCGTATGGGTCGAGACAGTCAGAAAAAAGTACTCGGGAGTAGTAATTGGGTCTCGGGATATTTTTGGGCATAGCCGGGCCCACACGGGGTGATTTGGGCTATTTTATTAGGCCCATGTGGCCAAAAACGGGATTAAGGGTTTTAACCTAATTTGGAAAAATGTTAAACGACAGTAAACACAAATTCTAAGCCTAGGGCTTGAGAGGGAAATTGGGGAAAAGCAAATCAAGAGCCAATTGGGGATTATTGGAGCCAAATTAAGGGACTACACCAACGGATCAGACCCTTCAAACAATTCCAGGCAAGTGGTTAACTGTTGTGATTCCTAAATTGATGATAATCAATTCATATCATAGTTTGTGTATATGAAAATTCATTTTGGGTGTGTAACCAAAATTAAAATTGGGTTTTTGGAAATTGATATACCTTAGTGGGATTTAGGGTGAGATTTATTATGTTTATGATTCTAGAATGTAATGGAATGAATCGTATGTTAAAACCAGCAAGAATCAATGGTTAATTGTTGTTAATAGTAATGAAATTCATATTGGAGATTTGAAACCTCGATAAAACCCAAATCGGGAAAACGTCGGAATTACTAGAAATTGATGATGAATTAAGGTCTTTAGGATGTTTAGACCCTTTTCTTATATGGAGGATATGTTAATTGTATTTGGGTAAGGGTTTAGATTGAGAATTAAAGCTTTAGGGTTCGTCCATGGCCGACAGTGCGCTAGAGTAGATGACTTCTGGAACGATCGATCGACCTAGGGGGTTCGATCGATCGATGCTACAAAAATTTTGGCAGTGACGCCAGTTTTAATTACTTGGAAAATAATTATTGAGAAAGGATTTTTGGGCTGATTTTACATGTTGAAAATGGACCAAGTGGATGAGTTCGGGTATGTCGGTAATTATAGGTAAATATAATTGGGAAATTTGGTGGAGATGAATGTGTGACACATTTTGGGTGAATATGTGGGAATGAAATTTTGAGATGTAAAAATGGACCAAATGATCGAGTCCGGGTATGTTGGTTAAGGAACACCAAAGTATTAAATTAATTATTGAGAGAGTAAATTAATTTAGATTCGGAACAAAGACTCAGAAAATAGTAAGTTACGGGCCAAGTGAGCGAGTCCGGGTATAATGGTTGGTCGACACCAAGTGTTAAATTAATTAATGTGTAATTAATTAAATTAGAGTCGAACTGTAAACTCGGGGAAAGTATTTAATTAATTAATATGTAATTAATTAAATTAGAGTCGGGTTGTAAGACTCGGGAACGTATTAAATTAATTAATGTGTAATTAATTAAATTAGAGTCGGACTGTAGACTCGGGGAAAGTATTTAACTAAATGTGTAATTAATTAGATTAGAGTCGGACTGTAGACTCGGGAAGGTAATAAATTAATTAATGTGTAAATTAATTAAATGAGAGTCGGACCACAGACTCGGATTAGTATTAATTAAATGAGAGTCGGACCACATACTCAGATTAGTATTAATTAATTAATGGGTAAATTAATTAAATGGGAGTCGGACCACAGACTCGGATTAGTATTAATTAATGTGTAAATTAATTAAATGAGTGTCGGACCACAGACTCAGATTAGTATTAATTAATTAATGTGTAAATTAATTAAATGAGAGTCGGACCACATACTCGGATTGGTATTAATTAATTGATGTGTAAATTCATTAAATGAGAGTCGGACCACAGACTCGGCTTGGTATTAATTAATTAATGTGTAAATTAATTAAATGAGAGTCGAATCATAGACTTGGGAAAATTTCATATAAACTAATGTGTAGAGTATTTACATTGGAGTAGGACCATAGACTCGGGGGAAATATTATATTAATTGAGGTGTGAATTAAATATATTAGAGTCGGACCATAGACTCGGGAAGATGATAAATTATTAAGTGAGAAAATTAATTAAGTGAGTCGAGACAGAGACTCATAAAATTTCAGGCTAGTGTTACGGATCTTTAAGTACACGGTAAAGCCGGAGTTTATATTATATATATACGGTGTAGTGATAGTGTATATATGTGTATTTATTGTGTGTGCTATTAAATATCAGTGATTAGATATTTTTTTAATTTATATACTCTAGTGCTATCACGGGAGGTTGCGCGATGTGGGTGAATCCCCTAGCTTGATGAGTAGGGTGAGTATATCCCCAGGTCAAAGCGTTCGGTATATGGGTGAGGGGCTTATCTCACTTTCAGGAATGGAATATGACGGCCTCCACTTCGTTTATGTTTTAGGCCTAGTTGGTGAGCGATTCCAACTTGGGTAACTAGGTTATATTAGCACACCTAGTGAGATAGCACTGTAGAGGGAATCATCCGGCGAGGGTATACTCGGAGGGATGGATATACATATGATATATGTGTGAATGATTTAGTAAAGGTACGTATATAATGGTATTAAATATTATATACGGGTAATAATACAGTGTGTGATGTATTTACTTTATATAACTTGTGATATAGTTATATGCTAATATTTAAGAAGGAATTAATTAAGTTAATTGGTGAGACAACTTATAATTCATGAATAATTATACTCGGGTTAGAGAAGTATGGCAAGGAAAGGTTATACCATGACTAGTTGGACGGGGTAGTACAACTAGGTGGGGTTAAGGTAACCGTTAGGTGTGCACAATAATAGAGGGGTGAGAATGTCCTCGAGAGAGTGCGACGCTAACTTAAATATGAAGCGCATTCATGCATTTTAAATTACTGCAGTTAATTTTCTTGCTAAATATTTTCAAAATGTTTTGAGTTCTAACCCTTGCTATAAAACTATTTTCAAAACCTTTTAGGTGTCCATCCACAGGGACGCCAGGGACACGGAGATGCGGCATATGTGGATACTAGCAGGAGTTTAGATTAGACGCGTTGTTCATTCATTCCAAGAGTAGGAATCATTTATCAGTTTCAGTTTTATTTAGGGCTTGTCGCCCAGACCTCTCGGTACAATTTTCAGATGTAATTATTCAAGTGTTGAATGTTTGTATTGGATTATTCGCTTTAGTGGCCGATGGTTTATTTAGAAAATTGTTTAATTAATGATTTAGTTTATTTTCATTCAGTTGTGTGAATGGTTTATATTTATTTCCGCATGTACTGTTTTGTTAATTAAAAAGTTAAAATTTAGCACCAGTTTTCTGAATACTAAGTGGTTAGTAAGTTTTAAAAAGTTTTCGACAGTGATGCTAAGGATGAACCAACTGGAATTCCTATTTTAATTTGGTATAGGACTGATCACTCGGTATTTTATTAGGCGGGGTGTCACAGATGGTATCAGAGCATCAGGTTCTAGTGTCCTTAGGATCTGTGCGGCTTTTCATGTTTCGGCTTAACAATCTTTGATATACATCCCTATTATAGGATTATTGTTTTCTCATACGTATGCGATTTACGTTCTTCTGCCAATTTTATATTTGAGAGTGAACTCATACGATTAGATTCTCATTCCTAATTCCGCCCAGGAGAGGGAGCAGTTAGGGCAGCAGGGGGAGTTGAGACTAGGGAGGCACATCAGGAGCAAAAGTTACCGCAGCAACTGCCAGAGATGATTTCGGCAGCGCAGGTAACTAAATTGGTGGCGCAGGCAGTTGAAGCGATGATGATCGCAATGGCGGTACTTACAACAAGATCATCCACAAGTGTTAGTGGCACCAGATGTTCAGGCCCACCCGGGGCCGTCGGGGTGGCAGCAAGTACGAGAGGTTTTTCAAAGAGGGCATCCACCAGAGTTTCGAGGGGGTTCAGATATAGTGCTAGCGTGTCAGTGGAAGAGAGATATCCAGTGTCACCTACGCATGGTAGATTGCTATTAGGTGCGGAAGAAAATGCTAGCCACTTTTAATTTAGTGGGAGCAGCGCTACAGTAGTGGGAGTCAATTACCACAGTTGAAGAAAGAGATACATTAGCTATTGCAGAGTTTTGGGGTGCGGTTTGATCGCAAGTATTTTCCTCTAGCGGTTGAGGCCGAAATGAGGAGAAAATTTAGAGAGGTGACTCAGGGGGACCGTTCAGTGGCCGATTACGAGGAAGAATTTACTCGGTTAGCAAATTTTGTACCGGATGAGGTTAACGATGAAGAGATAAAGAAAGTAAGGTTTGTGGATAATTAGTCCGGAGAATCAGACAACATTTAATTGGTAATCCCGCATTAGTAGCTTATACTGATGTCGTTAACGCAGCACTCCTGCACTATCAGGAATATCGCTTCCACGTGAAAGAAAGCAAGAAGGGAGTGGAAACTAGCCAGTCGGATAAAGCAGGAGGGAATAGTACTAGTGGGGTATCCCTGCAGCAGACAGGGGGAGATCAGGGGTAGGATTTCCGTCAGGTAAATCATGCTAAACGATTTAGAGCTGGAGGCTATCGACAGGATTGTGACACCCCGCCTAATTAATCCCGGGTGATCAGTCCTAAATCAAGTTAGAAAAGGTTTCTTAGTTGGTTCATTCTTAGCATCACTGTCGTCTTTTTAAATTACTAACCACCTGAGTGAAAAAAGTAGACTGGTGCCAATTTTTATCTTTCAATTTTATTAAAATAAAACTCATGCGGAACATACAACAATACACAATCACAGTTAATTAAAGTAATCATCCACAAATAAAACACCTAACCGAATAAACCATCGGTCCAAATATCCAATACAAGTAAATATCAGAAAAACATCTCAACAAGTCTACTACTGATAAATGAACTGTGAGCGACAAGCTCAGATAACTACTAGAGAGTATCTACAAGAATGGAAGAAGGAGGCGTCTATCAAAACCCCGCAACATCCACATGTGCTGCTGCAAAGGATACCTGGAATAGAGTCAAGCTTGGCGCCATTTTGGTTGGACACCTAAAAGGTTTTTAAATTTTTTATAGCAAGGGTTAGTACCCAAAAATATTTGAAAACATTTAACAAATTATTAACTTGCAGTAATAAATAAATATGCATGCTCTTCATATTTTAGTTAGTGCCGCACTCTCTTGAGGACTTCCTCACCCCTCCTCTAATGTGCACTACTAACGCTTCCATTTAATTTACTAGGTCCTACGCTCCTGACCCAATGCTTATTTTTAAACCTTGAATGTTACCTACTCTAACCGAGTATGCCTTAATTCATGATTTTTAAGTTATTATAAACGTCAACTTAATTGAATCATTACTCCTTTTAATTTCATATAACATTCACACCGGTTATACACCTAATACATTTTTCACTATGTATTAATTATCCTCTATATAATTATTTACCTAATTATATATTTAATCATATTACAGTATTCACAAACATACTGAAATAACATTTAATACAAACTTTCGGTCGAGTAAGAATACTCACAAAATATAAGTTTTCCCAAGTGCTATCTCACTAGGTGTATTCACGTAACCTAGTTATCCAAGTAAGATTCGCTCACTAACTTAGTTTAACATACGAATTGGAGGCGGTCATATTCCTTTCCTGAAAGTGAGATGCCCCTCACCCATATAACGGACGCTATGACCTGGGATTATACTCGCCCTACTCCTCAAGCAAGGGGATTCATCCACTGCGCGCAACCTCCCCCTATAGCACTAGAGTATATAATAGTAATGTTCAATCTTTGATATTAATGCAGACACACTATATATATATATACTATCACACACCGTATATATATATAAATATAAAACGTCCCGGCTACACCATGTACTAAATCCGTAACACAAGCCTATTTAATTTATTAAGAGTTTATGGTCCAACCCTAATTATTAATTAATTTGCACATTAATTAATTTAGTCACCTTTGGTGTCGCCCCCACCATAAATTTGGACTTACTCTCGTAGCCCGAAATAACCTCACTCGAGTTTAAATTCCCGACTCTCGAATTTATAATCATGACGTGTCACCCAAAACTCCCTCAAATCCTAATTAACTTTGCTCATGATTAATTAGGTTTAAACCCAAGTATTAATTTCCCCATAATTAATTACATAAGGATTTATTATATAAAATTTTCTTTTATATACGTAATTGGGCAGGATTGCCGAAATCTGCCGACCTTCGATCGATCGACCCCAGACCTTCGATCGATCGATCGAACAGGTCTTCGTCTTCTTCGCGAAGACAGAATCAGCCATGGACGAAAATTTTCAAACCCTAATTCCTTCTACCAGTAACCTCAAGTCCTCTTAGCATTAATACATGTTAGAAACCTTATTAGGGACCTCCAGAATATCCACCAACATCATCAATTCGTCCATTAACTACAATTTCTGAATTTGGGGAAAAATTCATCTTTAACCCTTAACCCATTTACATCCCAAATCCCTTCACCAAATTCATTTCTAATTATCCAGATATCATCCTACCAGATATGTATCAGTTAATAATATCAAATTTCTACCAGAATTCTCATTAAAATTCATAAATCAGATTATCACTTTCAAAACCTCATGTTTATGCCATGAACACCCAAAATGAATTTTTGATCAAACACATCACATGAATATGAATTTCAAAACAGATTTAATACTATTGCAAGTTATCCACTTGCCTTAGGTTTCGTAGTGTCTGATTCGGAGATGAATTTCCAAGGTTGAAGACGATCATTGTTGGCTCTCTAGTGATCCCAAAGCTGCCATCAACTGCTATTAGGTTTCTTAATACACTTAGCCTTTTCTAAAACCTTATCATCCGTTTTATCATTCCTCCAAATTCCTTAATTTACCTAATCCCGTTTTTGGCCTAATGGGCCAAGCCCAAGTGACCCAAATGCCCCCGTGTGGGCCCGGCTATGTCTAAAAATGCCCTGTGACCCGTTTACTACCCCCGGGTACACTTTTCTGACTATCTCAGCCCATCCGGACTCAACCGTACACTCAAATTTGGCATTCGAATTAATTTATAAAAATGTTTATCCCCTCACCCCTTTAGTCTATACCGACTCCCGGTTGAGATAAGTGCATACCCTGTCATTAATGCTCGAAATGACTTAAATAAATCATTACTATTCACTTAGTAAATAACTTACCGTTAATATTAACCATTTATTCCTCGATTAATATTTAAATAATATTTCCCTAATTAACTCAATTAAATTACGACTCACAAGTAATTTTCAATTCCCGAATTAATTAAATATTTAATGCATGAAAATGCGGGGTGTTACAAGGATGGCCAGGAAATTTCGACAAGGCCAGCAAGGAAGGGATCAGTGGCAGGGTGAATTTAATCGGAGGTGTTTCGTTTGTGGGGAAGCGGGGTACATGAAGAAAGATTGTCTTAAGCGAGGCAGGGGTCAACTACAGGACGAGGTCCTGGATGTACAGCCATTACAGCAAGTCATGGGTGCATTCAGGCAGGGAGAAGATGCTTCGGAACTCGAGGATCAGCCGTTGCAGCTCGAGTATGGAGGAAATTATTTTTACCCTATGGGCATGGGGTATACTTGTGAGTGACAAGGAGGATGTCACAATATAAGACTTATTTTCACTAGAGTTCGCGGGTGAGTCGAATTTAGTGGGTGCGCTGACTGTAGCAGCCATAGTATGTGGATAAACTTTCCGTGGGGTAACGGAGTTCTTTGGTGTTCTTCACGGGAGAGTGGAGGTGTACACTGAGTGAAGGTTTGAATTATACGAGGGGTTACTATTTCGAGAATAAAGGGAGTAGGGTTGATAATATTTTCCCAAATATCGGATGGATAGCAATGGAATTGAAATATTGTGGATAGTGGGGTTAAGTTTTGGTGGGTATCACCTGAGAGGGTGTCTAGCCTATATATGTGTGTGTATATATGTTGTATTGCGTGGTGCGATAGGCACATAGTGAGGTCTTGTGTTCTCACATTTTATCCCGGTAAGTAGGGATGTTTACTGAAGTGAATCAGGGTGATTGAAATTATTTACGAGCAGGGAGAGATAGCTCGGGGTGTATTTAGCTCAAGAACTAGTGATAGTAAGGACGCGATATTTTATGTTGTCTTTGGTAGCCTAACGGTAGGCGTATATACTTTTGTGTTAAGAGACAAGTATTTTGTGGGTTCCTTGTTTGGATTTTGCTTTGCGAGACATCCCGCGCATGAAACTTAGCGCAACGTTGGAAAGTGGGGAGATTTTTGGTCATTAGTACATGGGTTGGGTACCCCGGGCAGTATATATATATATATATATATATATATATATATATGTGTGTGTGTGTGTGTGTGTGTGTGTGTGTGTGTGTGATATGACTACGGGTTCGAAGTTATATTATGGGTTACGATTATCATAGTCGGGTAACTTCATGCGGTAAAGCACGGGGATAGGGTGTATGGGCACCCGAGTTAACTAAGTCAAATTTTGTGCGGATAAGCATGGGTATAGGGTGTATGGGCGCCCTGGTTAATTAAAATGCATAATTGTGTAACTTATAGTTAGAAACGGGAGAGATAGATACAGCGAGCTTAGAGACGCATGACTAGAAATTAATATTTGAAGCTTGGAACACTAGGCTTATCTCAATTTCGAGGACGAAATTCCTTTGTAAGGGGGAAGTATGTAACACCCCGTAATTTTGAGGATTAAATATTTAATTACTTTGGGAGTTATAAAAATATTTATATTAGAGAAACTTAAATTCATGAGTTGGAGAATTTATTTGAGTGAGCCGAATTATTTATAATTGGCGACTTTTAAGTTTAATGGTTTGAAGTCTCGTGTGTCGCATTTTGAGGTCGAAATTTGAAAATGTCAAAAAGTAATTCGGATGGCAATTCTGAGTGCGCGGTTGAGTCCAGATGGGTTGAGATAGTCAGAAAAGAGTACCCGGGGGTAGTAATTGGGTCTCGGGGTATTTTTGGGCATAGTCGGGTCCACACGGGGTGATTTGGGCTATTTTAATTAGGTCCATGTGGCCAAAAACAGGATTAAGGGTTTTAACCTAATTTGGGAAAATTTTAAACAGCAGTAAACACAAATTCTAAGCCTAGGGCTTGAGAGGGAAATTGGGGGAAAGAAAAACAAGAGCCAATTAGGGACTATTGGAGCCAAATTAAGGGACTACACCAACGGATCAGACCCTACGAACAATTCCAGGAAAGTGGTTAACTGTTGTGATTCCTAAATTGATGATAATCAATTCATATCATAGTTTGTGTATATAAAAATTTATTTTGGGTGTGTAACCAAAATTAAAATTGGGTTTTTGGAAATTGATATACCTTAATGGGATTTAGGGTGAGATTTATTATGTTTATGATTCTAGAATGTAGAGGAATGAATTGTATGTTAAAACTAGTAAGAATCAATGGTTAATTGTTGTTAATATGAATGAAATTCGTATTGGTGATTTGAAACCCGGATAAAACCCAAATCGGGAAAACGTTGGAATTACTGAAAATTGATGATGAATTAAGGTCTTTAGGATGTTTAGACCCTTTTCTTATATGGAGGATATGTTAATTGTATTTGGGTAAGAGTTTAGATTGAGAATTAAAGCTTTAGGGTTCGTCCATGGCCGATAGTGGGCTGGAGAAGACTTCTTCTGGAACGATCGATCGATCGACCCAGGGGGTTCGATCTATCGATGCTACAGAAATTTTGGCTGTGATGCCAGTTTTAATTACTTGGAAAATAATTATTGAGAAAAGGATTTTTGGGTAGATTTTACATGTTGAAAATGGACCAAGTGGGCGAGTTCGGGTATGTTGGTAACCATAGATAAATATAAGTGAAAAATTTGATGGAGATGAATGTGTGACACATTGTGGGAGAATATGTGGGAATGAAATTTTAAGATGTAAAAATGGACCAAGTGAGCGAGTCCGGGTATGTTGGTTAAGTGACACCAAAGTATTAAATTAACTATTGAGAGAGTAAATTAATTTAGAGTCGGAACATAGACTTGGGAAATAGTAAGTTACGGGCAAGTGAGCGAGTCCGGGTATAATGGTTGGGCGACATCAAGTGTTAAATTAATTAATGTTTAATTAATTAAATTAAAGTCGGACTGTAGACTCGGGGAAAGTATTTAATTAATTAATGTGTAATTAATTAAATTAGAGTCGGACTGTAGACTCGGGGAAAGTATTTAATTAATTAATATGTAATTAATTAAATTAGAGTCGGACTGTAAGACTCGAGAACGTATTAAATTAATTAATGTGTAATTAATTAAATTAGAGTGAGACTGTAGACTCGGGGAAAGTATTTAATTAATTAAACTGTAATTAATTAGATTAGGGTCGGACTGTAGACTCGGGGAAAGTATTTAATTAATTAATGTGTAATTGATTTGATTAGAGTCGGACTATAGACTCGGAAAGGTAATAAATTAATTAATGTGTAAATTAATTAAATGAGAGTTGGACCATAGGCTCGGATTAGTATTAATTAAATGAGAGTCGGACCACAGACTCAGATTAGTATTAATTAATTAATGTGTAAATTAAATAAATGAGAGTCGGACCACAGACTCAAATTAGTATTAATTAATTAATGTGTAAATTAATTAAATGAGAGTCGGACCACAGACTCGGATTAGTATTAATTAATTAATGTGTAAATTAATTAAATGAGAGTCAGGCCACATACTCAGATTAGTATTAATTAATTAATGTGTAAATTAATTAAATCAGAGTCGGACCACAGACTCAGATTAGTATTAATTAATTAATGTGCAAATTAATTAAATGAGAGTCGGACCACAGACTCGGATTGGTATTAATTAATTGATGTGTAAATTAATTAAATGAGAGTCTAACCACAGACTCGACTTGGTATTAATTAATTAATGCGTAAATTAATTAAATGAGAGTCAAATAATAGACTTGGGCAAATTTTATTTAAATTAATGAGTAGAGTATTTTTATTAGAGTCAGCCCATAAACTCGGGGAAATATTATATTAATTGAGGTGTGAATTAAATATATTAGAGTCAGACCATAGACTCGGGAAGATGATAAATTATGAAGTGAGAAAATTAATTAAGTGAGTTAGGATAGAGACTCAGAAAATTTCAGGCTAGTGTTACGGATCTTTAAGTACACGGTAATGCCGGGGTTTATATTATATATATACGGTGTAGTGACAGTATATATATGTGTGTATTTATTGTGTGTGCTATTAAATATCAGTGATTAGATATTTATTTAATTTATATACTCTAGTGCTATCATGGGAGGTTGCGCGATGTGGGTGAATCCCTTAGCTTGAGGAGTAGGGTGAGTATATCCCCAGGTCATAGCGTCCGGTATATGGGTAAGGGGCTTATCTCACTTTCAGGGAAGGAATATGACCGCCTCCACTTCGTTTATAGTTTAGGACAGG
Organism: Sambucus nigra; assembly: GCA_949130495.1. Taxonomy (NCBI): domain Eukaryota; kingdom Viridiplantae; phylum Streptophyta; class Magnoliopsida; order Dipsacales; family Adoxaceae; genus Sambucus; species Sambucus nigra. Next base: position 391,213,310 of record OX422224.1, on the reverse strand, counting down.
TTGGTGACTGATTCCAACTTGGGTAACTAGGTTATGTGAGCACACCTATTGAGATAGCACTTTAGAGGGAATCATCCGACGAGGGTATACTCGGAGGGATGGATATACGTATGATATATGTGTGGATGATTTAGTAAAGATACGTATATAATGGTATTAAATATTATATGCGGGTAATAATACAGTGTGTGATGTATTTACGTTATATAACTTGTGACACAGTTATATGCTATTATTTAAGAAGGAATTAATTAAGTTAATTGGTGAGACAACTTATAATTCATGAATAATTTTACTCGGGTTAAAGTAGTATGACAAGGAAAGGTTATACCAAGACTAGTTGGACGGGGTAGTACAACTAGGTGGGGTTAAGGTAACCGTTAGGTGTGCACAATAGTGGAGGGGTGAGAATGTCCTCAAGAGAGCGCAACACTTATTTAAATATGAAGCGCATTTATGAATTTTAAATTACTACAGTTAATTGGCTTGCTAAATATTTTCAAAATATTTTGGGTTCTAACCCTTGCTATAAAACTAATTTCAAAACCTTTTAGGGTTCTAGCCATAGGGACGCCAGGATTGATATTCTATTCCAGGAACACGGAGCTGCGACATATGTGATGTTAGCAGGAGTTTAGATTAGACGCATCGTTCATTCATTCCTAGAGTAGGAATCATTTATCAGTTTCAGTTTTATTTAGGGCTTGTCGCCCAGACTTCTCGGTACAGTTTTCAGATGTAATTATTCAAGTGTTGAATGTTTGTATTGGATTATTCGCTTTAGTGGTCGATGGTTTGTTCAGAAAATTATTTAATTAATGATTTAGTTTATTTTCATTCAATTGTGTGAATGGTTTATATTTAATTCCGCATGTACAGTTTTGTTAATTAAAAAGTTAAAATTTGGCACCAACTTTTGGAATACTAGGTGGTTAGTAAGTTTTAAAAAGTTTTCGACAGTGATGCTAAGGATGAACCAACTGAGATTCCTGCTTTAATTTGGTATAGGACTGATCACCCGATATTTTATTAGGCGTGGTGTCACAGCGATCAAGTATTCCTACGTGTTTATCCTCGGAGAAGGGTTATGAGATTTGAGAAAAATGGGAAATTAAGTCCTAGGTACATTAGCCTTATGAAATAGTGAAACAAGTTGGATTCGTTGCTTACAAATTGTCTTTGCTACAAGAATGGTCTCGGATACACGATGTTTTTTTTATGTACCAATGTTACGTAAGTATGTGGTCGATCCTTCACATGTGTTTATTTCATAACCGATAGAGCTTAAAGATGACTTGACCTACATGGAGGAATCGATTGCTATTTTAGATCGAAAAGAACAGGCGTTACGTAATAAAACCATTCCATTAGTTAAGGTAGCGTGGAGAAATCCCAATGTGGAGTATGCCACCGGGGAAAGAGAGAATAACATGAAGGTGTAATATCCTCATCTGTTTGGTAAGTTCTTATGCATTAAATTTCGAGGTCGAAATTTTTATAAGAGGGGTAGAATTGTAAGGCCCTAAAACATGATTAGGAATGTTGATTATATGATTAAGTATAAGTTATAAGTTAGTGAGTGGTGTTAAACATGTTAATTATCATATTTGGGGGATGCATACTCATGTGATGTATGTGTTGGTTGCATCAGATATTAATCGAGTTTATGATCGGGGATAACTTATTTAGATCATATGATTAGTTATGTGGTTAAACGCATCATAAAAATATATTTTTCATACATCATTATGATTATAAAATTAAACCAAGGTATTGGTCCGAAATTGGCGATGTTAGGTCGCCAAATGTGAAATTTTGAGATTTTCGATAAATTACTACTTTCCTGTTCGAGCCCAAATTAGGTGTACTAATTTAATGATTTTGGAAAAATACAAAATATGAAAGTTTCAGATATATGAATTAAGTTTATAACAAAGTAAACGGTGTGTAAAAAAGAGGTCCAGGTAAGTAGCTATACTGAAATTATAAAACAAGGGCAAATATGTCTATTCGTTAAATGGTATTTTGTCTTATTAGTAGAACAAATGACTTGTTTTGGTTAGACCAAGGGGAGGTGCCTTATGCCGACTTAAAGACCTTAAAAATATCCCTTATTTTTCATATTCGCCAGAATTTCAAGTGGGGTTGAGAGTTACATGGAAGAAAGAGAGGTTATGATGAATTAGTAAAGGATTAAGGAAGATTATCGAGAGATAAACATGCTTATGTATCCAAAGGTGCTTAGGTAAGATTTAACTTGTAAATTTAGTTCTTTACATGACATAGGTTGTTTTATATGATATTAAAGATCATATTTTGGTATGAGAGAATACGTGTTGTTACATGTGGGTGGGTATGTGCAGGTTATATATAGGAAGCATGTTAATTTCATACAATTAAGGGTGTAATCATCATGTTAATAAAACTGGCGTATCTTTGTGAATACTCCACAGAATAGAGTGATTCCAATTGGGTATTAACATAGACTCATATGTGTATACCATATCCTAAAATTATGTAAACATACCAAGAATTGAATCATGGGTGATAGTTTGAAGTTCAGGTATAAAATCTTCCCCAAAAGTGTTAGTGCACACACGAGGTGTTCGACGTTTTGCTTGACTTGGCAAATGAACTCTAAAAACTATGGAACTTTAATTTTATATTATTTAATATGTTTATATAAGTTCCCATGATTTATAAACGAGTTGTACGTTATATATGCTTGAAAAATGTTAAGTGGTGCTATGATGGTCTAATCAGACCTAGATGTGTTAAAAGTGGCATTTATCATTAAATACTTGTTGAAATCAATAAATTACAATTGGATATGATAGAGAACATATGTGAGTATGATATCATTAAAGGTGAGAATAAAATATCTTCTGGTTTGGCTTGGGGGTTGTGTTGAAGTGAAAGTTTTATTGTTGTTTTTCTTCAGAAATGATTTGGAAAAGGTTGTAATAAAACATGAATAACTTTGTCTAGCGAATTCGCAATTTAATTTCGTAAATTTTTGTTAGAAACCTAATGAATAAGGTATTATAGAAATCTGAAGTATAATATCCAATAAATCTCCAGTTATGTCAAATTGACCAACGGATGTGATGTGTTACTGAGTTTAAAGTGATTTGGTGTATTCAAATACTAATGACGTTGAATTGTTAGGTGGCGAAGTGGATAACACTCCCAAACCAAGGAAATAGTTTTGGTATTAATCCTTGTACCAAATTAAAGGTGAGTGACCTGTCCTATGAAATATATATGCTTATAATTTCATATGGAATTGTGTAGTTAAATACATGTGTGGTGATGCTTATGGAGTGATGTGGTGTTATGAAACATATGCGTATGATTAAAAATGTTAAATGATATTATCTCATGTTATGGACTGAGGTGGGACCTCTCTCTAATGTTAGGGACTGTGGATTAAAAATGTTAAATGATATTATCTAATGTTATGGACTGAGGTGGGACCTCAATCTAATGTTAATGACTGTGGTGGGTCCTACGGGATGCGGTGGCCCTGTTAATCCAACTTAAAGGTTTGTTGTACTCGGGCCTAATTATGGGATGTAGTATCCCCATTAACGGGGAGTTAATTAGACTGGCTAGTCCAGGCTTGCGCGAGTTACACAATTCCTGTTGGGTTATAACATTAGAAAATAAAAATGGTTATTCAAATTGGTTATATATGTGGTGTATGTATGGTATATGGTCATTCATTAAGCTTGTATTGCTTACACTCCTATAATTTTATCTTTCAGGTATGTCTATCGTTTGGAATTCACTGCCAAGTTAGGATCATGAAACGGGGAAGTGACGGGTATCTAATATAGGTTGAATATCAACAAGATTTTGGGGTAAATTTTAAACTACAGAACTTTTGTATGTAAAGTGGTTTAGTACTTGTAAATTACATGTTAAGGTAGTTATGTTTTCATCCAAATATGCTTTTGAAAAAGAAAAAAAATATGTTGCTATTTTCAAAGATAATTAAAGTAAAGTATTGTTTAAGGGAATTTATCTGTAAATAAAAGCTTGATTTTAAGTTAATTAAGTCGGGGCGTGAAAACTTGGTATCAGAGCATTGTTATTTGGTTTTGAACAGGGTGTGAGGGTCTAGATTGGAAGTGGAAATAGAAATTGTTTTGAGTCATAAGTATTCAATTTCAAGAGTTACATGTAAGTATGTTGGATTCCTAAGGCGTGGACACGAAGGGTTTGTTATTAAGTTTTTAATTGGATTTATTGACTAACATCTGTCAGTTATGCACATATATTATTGTACGTGATATGAAATGAAAGCATCTTGGAAGCATTAGATTGTTTATTCGGGGATGAGAAGGAATACATGTATTTTAATATGAAGCACTAGATTGTGTTCTATGTTGTATGGACAAATATGTTATTAAAGGAAATTTTCTAAAGACACATTGTGGTATACAAAAATGTGAAGTATTGGAAGTGCTCTATTCTTTTATTGGTATATGTGAACTTGAAAAAAATTATGAAGTATTAGAGGTGATCTCTTCTTGTGCTGGTATATGTGGACTTAAGTCGTGTTATGTATCTCATTATGAATGGGTGCGTTCCTCATCTGTATAGGAGAGTGATGTATGAGAACACATATTCCATTAAAGGATGGGAAGTGAAAAGAATTATGGTTACATGATTATGATGAGACTTAAATTGTTGGAGTGTGAATAAAAAATAATGATTCACATAGTAAAGGATAAATGAGAAGGTTAGTAGTTTTATATGTTTATATATGTGAAAAGGTATGAAATTCAATAACTAGTAGTGAATTATGATAAGTAGAATAAAAGAGTAATGAGAGTTGATATGTACGTCTTTAATAGTATGAGTAAATGTAGTGGATATTACTCTTGTGATGTTTTGAAAAGATTATATGAATAATAAAGTTGAGATAAGGTGTTAAAGAGTTGGAAGTTTAAAAATATTGAGGACTCCTTTTAAGAATATGTGTTGTGCATGAGTATGGAAAAGATGTTAGTCAGGTTCCAATATTTGCAATTGGGTTGGGTGAATATTGAGTTCTATTTGTCATTGTGCGTATGTGTTACTACTAAGAGTATGTTATATAATTAATATGATTGACGTTACACGGAGTCACTAATAACTATATACAAGGAGAATGTGTTATGTGAGATACCATAATAGAGTACATTAAGGTATTTGTACATGTTATTTGAAAGAGATACAACATATAAACGATAGATAAGTATTATGGAGCTGGTAAGTATGGTTAAAGTTTCAAGTGGTGATGTTATGTCTAACATCCATGTTATTAAAGGGGAAAAATGAGTGTATCAATGATGTTGTGTAAGACTATCATACTAATAAGTATTGGAGTAAGAGTATGATTGTAAAGTTATTGTGTTGGATAAATGACTTGTTAAGGTCATTGTATGTTTAGTTAAAGAACAATCAAACGTTACTAAAAAAGGGAATATAGTGAGAAGTTATATTGAGTTCATAGTGCGTGACTGCACAATATACATGAAGGTGAATATGGAATATTGGTTAAAAGTAAACATTTGGTGAATGATTATTCATTGTCGATATATGGAAATTAGCGAGGCTATATTTAGTTTGAGGATCGTAAGAACGATATTTAACATACTCCAAAATTTCAGAGATGATACGGATAGTAGTCCAAGTTGAACACATGAATTTGGTATTGAGTGAAAGATGAGAAGATGTCATGTAATAAGTTAGTATTGTAATATAATGTTTATCAATTGAAGTATTGAATGGAAGTTGGAGAGATGAACTAAAAGAAGTTAGTCTTGAGTTAGAATATTTATTATTTAAAATATTATACAATGATAAGGATGGACTATAGGTGTTGATGTAAAAAAATTAGATCACTCTAATAATTCAATCACAGATAAACAAATGAGGCAAAAGATTTTAAAGTGGTTCATCCTTATAAGAATGGCCTACGTCCACTGTGGTTTTATTGTTGAGTGTTTGGGAATTCTCAATTACAAGAAATTACGTTCTGGATCCGGTCCCCTTACAATGAGGATTGTACAATGTATTTATAGCCCTGAGGCTATAATGTGAAAGGTTAATACATTGAATGATACACATATGAAAGGGTGATACATTTAATGCCCTTTTTGCGTGTGCGTCTGAATGATAAGCATTTAATGAATCAGTTGAACTGTTGGTTATCCAGCTATTAATGCTTTGTTCGAAATGCAGCTCGGATCGCCTGAGTTGCTCGGACCGCCTAAGCTTCTTAGTATTCAAGAGTTCCTCGGAGAGGTTTGTTCCTCGGAGCGTATGAGTTCCTCGGAGAGGTCTATTCCTCGGAGCGTATGAGTTCCTCGGAGTAACATGGTTCCTCGAAGCGTATGAGTTTCTCGGAGTAACATGGTTCCTCGGAGCGTGTGATCATCTCGGAAGTGCTTGTTGTTGCCATATAGATAGCCACGTGTCTTCATATGATTGGTCCAAGTCAGCAGATTAAATTTGGTATCAACAATAAGAATGAAGTGAGAAACGTAAAGAATGATGTTTGGTTTATTAAGAATGTTCACTCATGGTAAATATAAGAGGGTACAACCGATAATCTATTATGTGTGAATGTTAAACATACGTATAATCAGGTATGAGTGGTAACCCGTGCGATACACGGGAAGTTTAACACACTTTTTATTATTAGACATTTATTTATTAAACTGTAGTGGATTTTAAGTTACGTAACAATTGATTATGTGACTTAATAAAGTATTCAATGAGATTAACATGCGAAACATGAATATTTAGAAATTTCATAATCAATAAAACATTATACAATTTTTTTTTAAAATGATAAAATATATAATCAAAGTACAAAATAATTACAACCGTAAAACAAGTATTGTATGCGTGAATAACAACGGTAGTCATTGAACCATAAGAAATATAATTTTTTTAAATTTTTTTACTGATTAGTCTCGTTTACTAAGTATATAGTCAAATAGGTCTTACTATTTTTTTTACTCCAATTCTTCATATGAAAAAACATTTTTGATAATTATTATATCGAAAATAATTATTTATTATATGTCCTAATGAAGAAAATTTGTTTTGATTGGATCTGTGAGGAAATGTCTTATGTAAAGAGTACTTATTTATAAAGCTCCAATTTTTTAACACCTATTCTTTGAAAATCATGTTTTTAGTACATATCTTGGTAAAAAAATATTGCAAGAATGAGGTACTAACTCAATACAACAAAAGAAAATTATTGTCATTCGTAAGTACAATATAAAATATTGAAATTATTAAACCACTTGAATATTCTTGCTATATAAATTTTATCGTAATAACATTTATAATAGTGTTAAATTTTTAATGATATAATTTTATTTATATTTTTATACAATTTTTACTACATCAAACTACTCATAAATCAAGTTGAAACAACGAAAGAAAATGAAATGCAAAAACTCCACAGAATGTGTAATTTCAGCATAGCATAAATTTTGCATGTTAATAATAGTTATGGCCTAAATAAGAGTACCATGACCGCATCCTCACTTGTACCTCACAATCAATAAATACGAATTAGAAATTAATGCTCCCTCTTGTAGGGTAGCAACAAATCCATAGACTAATGTAACTTTCTAGTAAGCTTGATGGCATTGTATCAAATCTTATACTCTAAATTGACAACTATTATATATACTTTATCGGCATTTCAACATATATCTTAAAACTAAAGTAGATACGACTTACGGAAAAAAGGCTATGTGTTGTCTTTTGGATTATAAACTAATATTGCAAAACAAAAACCGAGAATTCTAAAAGGATAAAGTAAGAGATACATAATTGTAAAGAGTTATAAACACATATATAGAATTATAAGAAGTCATTATCTATATATGTGAATATCAGGTGATGAAGGAGAACTTTTATGTATTCACATTCATAGATAATAACACACACCAAAAATATTATGTTATAGCAGTACAATTTGTCAACTACTAAACAAAATACAAACTAATTCAAGAGTGATGTGCGGCTATTTCACGGCTGACATATTCAAGAGAGATCTTCATGGTTGAAGCAGTTACCATGTTCAAGAGAGATGTGAGGCTAGTCTTTCATCATTATAGGAGTAATCAGTTTGGGTTGTGTTGGCGGGCTATGCATCTGTTGATTTTTGCTTAAAATTACTTTTGTTGTTATATCCGTGAGTGATTGAATAAATTGATAGGATCACGTTCCTCCAAAATTAAGTTCTCTCATTTACAACTTCACATATGAATATCGGCCCTAATGAAAAATAATGACCACGCAATTGTAGAAAAAAACACATAAATTGTGTCCAACTATATTGTGGGACCTAAATACTCCAAAATCTCATCGGCTCCTACTTGTCATTTCTTCTCTATCTATAAAACGCTCAAGAAACTCTTTCTCTTGCAGAACTAAACACTCATTCTCTTTCCCAAACCAATCATAGCACCGCTTAGCAACATAATCATAGACAACGTCTCTTAAAGGAGTTGGGACAATCTCGATAGTTCCTAACACAGAGTAAGGTAATGGAAAGTACGACATCACTCTCATGTAAGGTTCAGCAGACTTAGATTGAAGGCACAAAACTTGTTTTTCTTATGCTGGTCAACATAAATTACCCACTTAACCCCCTTGTGACAAATATAGCAGACGTTGTCATAAAGGACGACCCTTGGCTGAAGGAGAGAGGAAATCATTATAGACTTGGAGGCAACACAGGAATTTGGCGACTCCTCCAATACAAGATCATGTACTGCTACGTCACCCACTGCTAAAACAGACTTTGATGAAGTTGAAGAATAGTAACCTACTCTACAACCCGCTAATGTTCGTATACCTCTCCTCTCCATCTAATAATAATAAAACACCATACGTAATAGAAAAATATAGTAACGATGTGAGAATCTAATCTAAGACTTACTACGGGAGGAAAATGTTTACTGCTTGTTTGCTTTGATTTTATTTGTATTGTTGGTCATTTACGCTAGAGAGATAATGTGAAAGAGAGGGTTATTATTTAGGCTAGAGAGATCAAGTGTTATAGGAGAGATTTAAGTTTAGAAAAAGGCATATTCTATAGGGACCCTGAGAAAAAGAGAGAGGGGAGAGAAAGGATGAATATGGTGGTTGCCATGGAAGTGGGACTTGTTTCAAACCCTTCCACATAAAAGATGATGTAGAGAAATGTAGGACTTTTTTTATAACACAGCTTCATATTGAAAGTAAAAGAATGAGGTGATATAGGTAGTTAATTATGAGGATCGTTCTAAACCGTCCCAAGATCATGGCTTGGGTTAGGGGTTTTATTAGTTTGGAAAAGGACATGCGGATATTTTTTTATTTAAAAAATTCTAAATTCTAAGAAGTTAGGGATGGAGCTTTGGAGAGTTCTCATAGACGGACTACATACGTATGTATTATAAGATGGCATAATGTATGAGTTGGGAATTGGCTTTCATTAATAAAAAATGACTAGATGATTATCCTTACGTATGAATGATAAAGACGCTTATGTGTTGATAGATCCTAGTTCTACACATTATTTTGTGTCTTTGCTTATTCTGTTACATCTTAATAAATCACTGTCATCATTAGATTCCTGTTTAGCTATTATTACTCCAGTAGGGAGGATTGGTTTTTATTGACAGGGTGTGTAGGGAGTGTATGGTTCGAATAACTGAAAAGGAGTTATTGGTTGACTTACTACCTTTTGATATGCATGACTTTGATGTGATATTGGATATGGATTGGTTGTCCTCATATCATGTATGTTTAGATTACTATAGAAGGGGGGTGGGGTTTCGGTTACCAGGTGAACCTGAATTTAAATTTTTTGGGGAACAGAACGTCATTTGCGTATTACTTTACAGACCTTGCGAGAGATGCAGTTATATGCTGAATTTTCTGAATGTGAATTTTGGCTTGACCAAAGCAGTATTTGGGGGCATGTTATTTCTGCTAATAACACTTGTGTTGATCCTGAGAAGGTTGATGGAACTTAAAAAGGATTATGACGGAACAATACCTCACCGTCCTGGTAAGGCTAATGTTGTTGTTGATGATTTGAGTAAAAAATCTTTAGATTGAGTATCTTGTATTTATTGTGTTCGAATTGACCTGCTGAGAGAGTTAACTTTAATGGGGGTGGAATTAACTTTGAATGAGTCTTGTGGAATATTAGCGCATTTAAATTTTAGACCTATGCTGGTAGATTGGATACGACAATCACAAGAAAGAGATACATAATTGGAGAAAATTAAAGACAATATGAACAAGAGTAAAGAAAATGAATTTTCTTTTCATAATGATGACATTCTTATGTATGATAACCGTTTGTGTGTACCTAATGTGCCTGATTTTAGGAGAACAATTTGAGAGGAATCCCATTGTTAGTTATATGTTATGCATCTAGGAAACACATAACTTTATAGAAATTTAAAACAATGTTAATAGTGGTCAGGAATGAAACACGACATTGTAGATTTTGTTACTAGATGTCCAACTTGGCAACAAGCGAAGACGGAGAATCAGAAGCCTAGTGGTTTATTACAATCGTTACCTATTTCTGAGTGGAAATGGGAGCATAGTACTACAGGTTTTGTTATAGGTTTACCAAAATTTTCATGAGGGTTTGATTCTATGTGGGTTATCGTTGCTAGATTGACTAAGTCTGCACATTTTCTTCCTGTGAAAAAAACACTTATTCCATGGATAGATTTTTACACCCCGCCTAATCAAATATCGGGCGATCACTCCTTTATTAAATTAAAATCAAGGTGAACAGTTGGTTCATTCTTAGCTTCACTGTCGAAAAATAACTTTTCCAATTTAAACACCCTAATTAATTAAGCTAAGTGTCAAAACCATTTTTAGACATTACTTTCCAAATTTTATTTTATAAACCTAGATTTAAATCTTTACAATAATTCAACATTAAAGAATCACACCACAATTATCCTGGAACATATAATCCAAATAATTTAAACATTCAACAACTAAATCCCAACATTAAAACTTAACGTAAAACATCCAGACAGTAATAAATTCCAAAGTGACAATACTAGAAATAAATGAATCACAATGTCCATTAAAACAACTAGATAATGGAAACGGGCAACACATGCCCAACTGAATAAATAAGCTAGGAGTGGAATCAAATAAATGAAGTCGTCAAAGTAAGAGGCCTGCAACTTCCACCTAAGTTGCAGCGCGTTCCTTCCAAAGGATCCTACGCAAGACGCCCTTGTGGCTGGGCACCTCTAATATATACATATATATACAAGAGAGAAAGGAAAATAGAAACGGGTCAGAGCCCGATAGTGTAAATGATTTAAAATTTGTTTAGCAAGTATTTAAAATATTTACAGGCCAATGCAACAACATATCAGTGCGACACTCTCTTGAGAAATTCTCACCTCTCTTCTAATGTGCACGCCTATCGTACTAATGTTCCCAACGGCTTAACTTATCTTATATCATACTAATCTTCCCAATGGTTTAACTTATCTTAGGTTACTCGTACGATTTAAAACTGAACAATATAATTGTTTAAAAGGAAAATTTCATTCAGTAACAAAGCTCTCATTTTAACTTTTTTTATTAATAAACTTTCCCAGTGTCATATTATACTTTTCAAAACAAGTATTTCCAATTTGAAGTCATTATTCATTTCTTACTTACCATAACACAGTAGGCAGTTCCAAATTTCAGAATTTTCATATATATATTAAATACTCGTATAATATATATATATATATATATATATATATATATATATATATATATATATATATATATTCTAACAGCACCCCACATAAAAATTATGGCGTGGGCATACTCTGCTATCCAATCCCCGTATCACTCGTACTAAGGGTAATACACGTTCGGAATCACTCTCGAACTGTATTAATACATACACAAACAATATTTAGGTGAAGCATAGTTTCCAAGTTCAAGAGGTCAACACATACCCTCGCGTCTCTTAGGACCGTGACTATCGATTCGATATCATGTACCTAGGATTACTATCTTCTTAGGTACAAGTCAATATCCCCCGTAAAGGTCCAATCGAGATAAGACTGTCCCAGCGCGGTAACCTCAGGGATAGCAAGTAGCGCGGGCATGATTTTCACATGTATATAATATATGCATACACACAGTCATATAAATATACTTCTTTTATCATATCAATTTAGGTTCATCTCATAACCCAAAATTACAACATTTATCCTTATATTCCCATTATTAGTTATCACGTATAACGGTTCGTCTCTAACTTTAATTTGAGGGATTATTCCAACTTACTACGTAACACTCATGGGTTCTATCCTCCCAAGTGTAAAATTCAGTAGGTATTCATCTATTTTCCATCGTAACTATTTTACGTATCTCTCCCTTTAATACAAAATTCCATCGTCTCTTATATATAAACACCCCAAAAATGCAAATCTCGCCTTACATTAAAGGTCTCATAATCACTAATAAGTCCTACTGGTCATCTTTATCTCCCAAAATATTTTAATAAGGATGTCTAAGGAGTATTATTCATTTAGAATTAATTCAAATACTTAAAAAGAGGGAAATATAAGTCTGGCAAAAGGGGTCGATCGATCGAGGGCAGGGGATCTACCGATCGAACCTTCGATCGATCGAAGCTCTTGGCTCGATCGATCGATCAAGGAGGTATGGCGAATTCTGCGGGTAACCAGTTACGGGTTCTATCACACAACCTCATCCAAATCCAGATTTTTCATTCCCAATTGCCCAAAAATTTGTACTACTAATAGTATAAACCCATATTATACATCTTCTACGTAAAGCATGCAAATTTTCATCAATAACCATGGATTAATAGGCCAAAAACTCATATTAATCTCAAGAACCCTAGAATTTCTTTAACCTTGTTCTAATCAATCTTTTTCCAAAATTTCTTCTTCTAAAACATCATAAATCCGTGGTTTAACCTCTACATATGAAGGAGAATTTCCAGATTTCCATTTATATCATTACTACATGCAAATTCCTATCTCCAACTTGGGTTTTCTTCCATGAAAGTCATCATAATCAACCCTAGACTAACATGAGTGATGCATTAACGAAAATAAGCAAGATAAACACTTGACTGGAATTTTAGAGTTCTGATTTGTGGACGAATTTTGTGTGGCTGCGTTCCTCGTCGCGCGATCTACGCGTTGGTGATGGTGACGGTGCAATCAGATGACTTTTTGGCCTTAGATTGCTTGGAAAGCTTTATCCTTACCTCTCCTATGGACGTTCTAAAGTTTTGAGTCTGATAACCCTAAAGGACTATTCTAAATGGATGATATAGCCTAATAATTTTCGTGGGTTTAATTACCCAAAAATGCAAAATGTCCAAAATGCCCTCCCGGGTTGCTAAATAAGCCTAAAAATGCCCCGAGATCCAAACTAAACCCCCGAGTACACTTTTCTGACTATCTCGACCCTTCTGGACACGTTGGCGTACTCAAAATGACCATACGGATAACTTAAAAATATTTCACTTTTATTAATCAACATTTATTCCCGACGCGACACAGGCGCGTCCCGACTTAAATTTCCAAAATTGTCATTCTATTCACTCGTGACATTTAATAGAACCAATATTATATATTACTTTGCTCATTAGTAATATTCAACAAATTTTCCATAATTACTAACTCTCATCACGTTAATAATTATAACATAATTAATTTCCGGATTTATATTAAATAATTAACTCACATTAAATTTAATAAATCTCCAAATTAAGAAAGCATAAAAAATACGGGGTATTACATACTTCCCCCTAATAACGGAATTTCGTCCCGAAATTTAAAAAATAAGGCCTAACTGGTAGAATAATTCTGGATATCTCTTTGTACGCAGACTATCTACATCGTAAGGCGCTTAATCACTATAGTCCCCGCCTCACAGCAAGCTTTATTAACATTCTTATTGGAGACACTTTACATGGTGCTCCTAACCGACAACATTCGCATAGGTAGCGCCTCATTACATGGCAGTTACTCGGATTTATCTATATACAAAACTCCCATTATGAGAAAACCATATAAACCTATGACCACTCTTGTTCACCTAAAACAGTCGTGGAATGTCACCATAGTCATCGGAGTATTCCCGACCGATCCAAAATTCTGAGTATCCACTCACCTCTAAATATACGAGAGGAGAATATTCGAGGTTCTTCCATTCCAAAACCTTAATAAGCACCTCATACGCGATTAACAGGTACGAGTGCCTTTTCAGAGCACTCCTGAAAACACCGTACTAAGATTCCAAAATTTCCTTCACGTGGTTCCACTAATTTCTAATCAGCGTGCGCCTATTTCCTGGCTAGGGGTGATACATCCTTCTCGAAACGAAACCTTATCTCCGCCGGTTCCTAAAATACCATATTAAAGGTGGGATTCACAAATCTCATCCCGATTCAGGAATTAATACTGCGCCAGACCATGCACTGGCACGATCCTTCCTTTCAAAGGAAGTCTGGGGCGCACTAGTTAACATTGCCTTGATCTTGTTTCGAGGGTGGTAACCCATCCAAGAACTTTATCGACTTTACCGACATCTTCCCATTTCAGGAATTGTCGATAAACACAAAATTCTCTGGTCGCTTTTCCTCTTCCAACCGAACCCTACCCATGGGCGGTGCATGTAGGGGCTACTTACTATGTCCCGCTAAACATCGATCTTTCCTTAAATTGTCTCACATTATGTGACACGTAACATTCCCTTTCATTCCTTGGTGTATGCCGAAAGTTCCGACCCGTGCTCTTTTCCTCCACGAAGCGCACTTCTGAATCCTTTACACCATACTAACATCATCACTCTTTGGATGCGCAAGTTCTCTCTCACACTTGACTAATAACTGCTCCGCTCCGAGGGTTCTTCATAATAATTAAATTTCTACTCTATTCAAGGGATACCCTTTCTTAAATGGCTTCCCACAGCCTTACCATCAAATTGGGTTGTGCTATTTTAATTGCACACTTACGTATGGATTATCTCCCCTCATGTGACGTTTAATCCACTCTATCACTTCCACTTCGTTCTGTTAGCCCCACAAACACATTTTCCACACATCCATTGCCACGCCCCTTCATCTCGGACGAGTTTTAACATCAGTTAACCAGGATGTCTACACACCCTATAAATCGTGCATACTAGCGTAAGAATCACATACGCTCCATACTAATAAACAAATTCTATGTTTTTCCCTGGTGCTTGCAGCGTGATTACAACACTTTAATCACCCTAAAAATCAAAATTTTAAATCTTCCTTATTATCATTCTACCCCCTTAACTTGTGGTGACAAAGCAAAACTTTCAATGCTTTCTTACCACACAACCGGCTCCACTGGTCTTTAAATCAAAATTTAACTTCCCACTTAAAGATATAATTACTTGATCCCCTTTCGTTTGGGGTTCCGAACTCATGGAATAGTGACCAAACGTCTCCCTATTTCCAACCTTACACTAAGTTTCATGCGTGGGATGTCTCGCAAAGAGAAATCCAAACAAGGAACCCTCCCGATACACTACTGCCTAGTATTGTCGGTTATTGAGATCCGTTAGTTCCTCCGTCTATAGCATTTATCCCTTTACTCCGTCTTTTGACAGAAAAGTTACATTTCCTCCCGTAATTACACTTAACAAAGAACATCTCACCAATTGTACTATCGTTCAGAATTGGTTGTTGGAAATTGCGTTCCATGAATCTCGAATACATACAATCAAAATTTTTTTGAAACTCCCTCCCCTAATAATAGGGGTATCACTCTTAATGCCCTCCTATCTAAAGGATATATATAATAATGTACCCTTTATATCACCAAGTCCTGAGCGCTACCCATAATACTGAGTTAAAACTTTTCGCTCAACCGTAAACCCGATACAAACTGAATCATAACAACCAAGTCCCCTCGCACCGGTATCGAACATCTCAAACTCAATATCCCCTCCGAAGTCTCTAGGATAGATAATATATAAGTGCGGGTTCAACCCTCTTGCAGGTGAGGCCTCGCCAAAACAGAACACGTTGCACTAAAGTAACCACTCCAATAGCCTTGCAATAACTGCCTACTATTGTACTGACCATTTCTATAAAGTTGTAATCAATACCATACTATACTCGTATATCACATCACTAAAACGAGTAACCATAATAAAGCATATAACACTATTAATATCCTAATTCATCCTCCGCGGATAGCACTAAGGAAAATCCCACTACATTAGGAAAAATATTCACATGATAATACCTCTCGTAGTTATACACATTAAACCCACCTCACATGCCAATTTAGTAATGAACATAATACAATGACTTTCTCGTGTCACAGAAAACATGCTTCACCCTCTGAGGATAAAACCTATAATTATGCCTTGCCAATTGTCTTGACCGTACAAATTGACTCTGGATGTAACATGCCTACCCAAACCAAAACAAAACTACTATAATCGTTGTCCCTTACTAGACACCACACTCTGTCTCCATACTTGCTTCGGAAAATATTTTAGCACGTGTGATCTCACTCTCCGCAAGATATTTTGATATTTAATCCACTTACCATTTGAAATACATTCGAAAACTCATGAACTACTGGAATCGAATCCAAGAGAATTACAATTTCCTTACATGTATCCTCCTTTATATAATAAAAATAGGTGTAAGATCCCCCTTCTGGGCGAGGTATCGCCACTCAAACATTTCTTACCCTGGAATGGAAAAGACATTACTCTAACCAAAGCAATCTATCATGGCTCTATAAGATGCGAGCCAATTCATACTGATAATAACGTCGTGCTCATGCATATTTAATACTAACATGTTTGCTGGTAATAATAAGCTACCAATATCTACTCTCACACCCCGGTATATAAAGAAAAATAAGTGAACCATTTCCCAGTGGTAAGTCTACACACGTCACAGTGCTCTCTGCTGTGACTAATAGCCCTAAGGCCTTCGCAAAATGAGTAGCTATAAAATAGTGCGTCACCCCAGTATCAAATAAAACTTGACCCATAGTACCATGGATAGGAAACATACCTCTTTTATCGGTTGGGGCCTGAGATGCTGCTATCTGGTGGACGTTACAGACACGTCCATACTATAACTGTCTCTGCTGAACTGAGGTTGTTGGAAAGGGTGGTGGAGCTGGCTTCTGTGGTTTATTACTATCACCTTCCTACCGTGGGGCCCTACTCTTCTCTGGTCAATCCTGACGCCTATGGCCATTTCTACCACATTGGAAGCACCTCCCCCGAAACTGCTTCACTTCACTACGTTGTTGACTAGTCTCGCTTTTTCCCTGGTCTTGTTGGACTTGGTGGGAAATTTGCAGAAAAACTATGTTAGGGTGAGGACAATCCCTCCACTTGTGACCTGGCTTTACACATATATAGCAGACTCCCGAAATTTCTCGCTGGTTGATTTCGAGTTCCTTTTTAGACTGATCCGAACAAGTTTAACGTTCATGACCGTCCATTCCACATCTGAAACACTCCTTCGTGACTTCACTCGGACCCTGGCTTTGTTGACCCTGACGCTTTTGGGCTTCCTCGCACAATTCGTTACCTTCGTGGCTTTTACGGGCCTGAGGAGCTTGTTGTTGCGATTTTTGTGTCTTCACACACTTGTTATTTCCAGTCATGACAGACTGACTGTTCTCTCTAAATCCTTTTCCCCCCATGAGCTGTGTGCTGCATTCTTGATACTGCAAGATCGCAGTGGTAACTACCTGTGCCACAATACCTGCTAACTCGGCGGTTGATATTCTCTCTGGAGATACCTGAGGTGTGAGTCGATCTTGCTCGTTGACTCCCTTAACCGTTTTAGCTAGTTCTTCTTGACGATCCATCTGAAAATTTAAATAAATTTGGATGAGTTCATCATTCACATAAATAAATCGCAGAAGCACGAATTCCCAATGTATAGAGATGAACACAACATTCCTAGTATTAGGGCTCTATATCAGAGATGCTAAGCTGGAAACGAAATAAGCCGTACAGATCCTAAAGGACACTAGAACCTGATGCTCTGATACCACCTGTGACACCCCGCCTAATCAAATACCGGGCGATCACTCCTTTATTAAATTAAAATCAAGGTGAACAGTTGGTTCATTCTTAGCATCACTGTCGAAAAATAACTTTTCCAATTTAAACACCCTAATTAATTAAGCTAAGTGTCAAAACCATTTTTAGACATTACTTTCCAAATTTTATTCTATAAATCAAGATTTAAATCTTTACAATAATTCAATATTAAAGAATCACACCACAATTATCCTGGAACATATAATCCAAATAATTTAAACATTCAACAACTAAATACCAACATTAAAACTTAACGTAAAACATCCAAACAGTAATAAATTCCAAAGTCACAATACTAGAAATAAATGAATCACAATGTCCATTAAAACAACTGGATAATGGAAACGGGCAACACATGCCCAACTGAATAAATAAGCTAGGAGTGGAATCAAATAAATGAAGTCGTCTAAGTAAGAGGCCTGCAACTTCCACCTAAGTTGCAGTGCGTTCCTTCCAAAGGATCCTACGCAAGACGCCCCTGTGGCTGGGCACCTATAATATATACATATATATACAAGAGAGAAAGGAAAATAGAATCGGGTCAGAGCCCGATAGTGTAAATGATTTAAAATTTATTTAGCAAGTATTTAAAATGTTTACAGGCCAATGTAACAACATATTAGTGCGGCACTCTCTTGAGAAATTCTCACCTCTCTTCTAATGTGCACGCCTATCATATTAATCTTCCCAACGGTTTATCTTATCTTATATCGCACTGATCTTCCCAATGGTTTAACTTATCTTAGGTTACTCGTACGATTTAAAACTGAACAATATAATTGTTTAAGAGGAAAATTTCATTCAGTAACAAAGCTCTCATTTTAACTTTATTTATTAATAATGTTTACCAGTGTCATATTATACTTTTCAAAACAAGTATTTCCAATTTGAAGTCATTATTCACTTCTTACTTACCATAACACAGTAGGCAGTTCCAAATTTCAGAATTTTCATATATATATGTATTAAATACTCGTATAATATATATATATATATATATTCTAACAGCATCCCCCATAAAAATTATGGTGTGGGCATACTCTGCTATCCAATCCCCGTATCACTCTTACTAAGGGAAATACACGTTCGGAATCACTCTCGAACTGTATTAATACATACACAAACAATATTGAGGTCAAGCATAGTTTCCAAGTCCAAGAGGTCATCACATACCCTCGCGTCTCTTAGGACCGTGACTATCGATTCGATATCCTGTACCTAGGATTCCTATCTTCTTGGGTACAAGTCAATATCCCCCGTAAAGGTCCCATCGAGATAAGACTGTCCCAGCGCGGTAACCTCAGGGATAGCAAGTAGCGCGGGCATGATTTTCACATGTATATAATATATGCATACACACAGTCATATAAATATACTACTTTTATCATATCAATTTAGGTTCATCTCATAACCCATAATTACAACATTTATCCTTATTTTCCCATTATTAGTTATCACGTATAACGGTTTGTCTCTAACTTTAATTTGAGGGATTATTCCAACTTACTACGTAACACTCATGGGCTCTATCCTCCCAAGTGTAAAATTTAGTAGGTATTCATCTATTTTCCATCGTAACTATTTTACGTATCTCTCCCTTTAATACAAAATTCCATCATCTCTTATATATAAACACCCCAAAAATGCAAATCTCGCCTTACATTAAAGGTCTCATAATCATTAATAAGTCCTACTGGTCATATTTATCTCCCAAAATATTTTAATAAGGATGTCTAAGGAGTATTATTCATTTAGAATTAATTCAAATATTTAAAAAGAGGGAAATATAAGTCTGCCAAAAGGGGTCGATCAATCGAGGGCAGGGGATCTATCGATCGAACCTTCGATCGATCGAAGCTCTTGGCTCGATCGATCGATCAAGCAGGTATGGCGAATTCTGCGGGTAACCAGTTACGGGTTCTATCACACAACCTCATCCAAATCCAGATTTTTCATTCCCAATTGCCAAAAAATTTGTACTACTAACAGTATAAACCCATATTATACATCTTCTACGTAAAGCATGCAAATTTTCATCAATAACCATGGATTAATAGGCCAAAAACTCATATTAATCTCAAGAACCCTAGAATTTCTTTAACCTTATTCTAATCAATCTTTTTCCAGAATTTCTTCTTCTAAAACATCATAAATCCATGGTTCAACCTCTACATATGAAGGGGGATTTCCAGATTTCCTTTACATATCATTACTACATGCAAATTCCTATCTCCTACTTGGGTTTTCTTCTATGAAACTCATCCTAATCAACCCTAGACTAACATGAGTGATGCATTAACGAAAATAATCAAGATAAACACTTTCCTGGAATTTTAAAGTTCTGATTTGTTGACGAATTTGGTGTGGTTGTGTTCCTCGTCGCGCGATCTACGCGTTGGTGATGGTGGCGGTGCAATCAGATGACTTTTTGGCCTCGGATTGCTTGGAAAGCTTTCTCCTTCCATCTCCTATGGCCGTTCTAAAGTTTTGAGTCTGATAACCCTAAAGGACTATTCTAAATGGCTGATATAGCCTAATAATTTTCGTGGGTTTAATTACCCAAAAATGCAAAATGTCCAAAATGCCCACCCGGAGTGCTAAATAAGGCTAAAAACGCCCCGAGACCCAAACTAAATCCCCGAGTACACTTTTCTGACTATATCGACCCTTCCGGACACGTTGGCACACTCAAAACGACCATACGAATAACTTAAAAATATTTCACTTTTATTAATCAACATTTATTCCCGACGCGACACAGGCGCGTCCCGACTTAAATTTCCAAAATTGTCATTCTATTCACTCGTGACATTTAATAGAACTAATATTATATATTACTTTGCTCATTAGTAATATTCAACAAATTTCCCATAATTACTAACTCTCATCACGTTAATAATTATAACATAATTAATTTCCGAATTTATATTAAATAATTAACTCACATTAAATTTAATAAATCCCCAAATTAAGAAAGCATAAAAAATACGGGGTATTACATAGATATACCAAAATATATGCGGATGAGATGATTAGAGTGCATGGTGAACCTATTTATATTATCTCTTATCGAAATCCTAGATTTAATTCCCATTTTTAGCCTAGTTTACAACAAGTTTTGGAAACTAAATTGAAATTTAGTACATCTTTTGATCCTCAGACTGATAGGCTATCAGAGGAAATGATCCAGACACTCGAAGACAAGTTACGAATTTATGTATTAAATTTAAAGGGAAGTTGGGATAAACACTTGTCACTAATAGAGTTGCTTATAAAAATAGTTATCATTTGAGTATGGAAATGGCTCCTTATGAGGCCTTGTATGGGAGGAAGTGTAGGAACCCAGTGTGTTGGACCAAAGTAGGAGAACGAAAAACTACTTGGGCCAGAAATTGTGCAACTGACTACTAAGAAGATAAATCTTATTCATAGTCACATGAAGTGGTGCAAAGTAGATAAAAGGGCTATAGAGACAACAAAAGAAAGGAATTGAAATTTGAGGAAGGCGATCAAGTATTCCTACGTGTTTATCCTTGGAAAGGGGTTATGAGATTTGAGAAAAAGGGGAAATTAAGTCCTAGGTACATTGGCCTTATGAAATAGTGAAACGAGTTGGAGTCGTAGCTTACAAATTAGTTTTGCTATAAAAATGGTCTCGGATACACGATGTTTTTTTTATGTATCAATGTTACGTAAGTACGTGGTCGATCCTTCACATGTGTTTATTTCATAACCGATAGAGCTTAAAGATGAATTGACCTACGTGGAGGAGCCGATTGATATTTTAGATCGAAAAGAATAGGCATTACGTAATAAAACCATTCCATTAGTTAAGGTAACATGGATAAATCAAAATGTGTAGCATACCACCTGGGAAAGAGATACTAAAATAAAGGTGTAATATCCTCATCAGTTTGGTAAGTTCTTATGCGTTAAATTTCGAGGATGAAATTTTTATAAGAGGGGTATAATTATAAGGCCCTAAAACATGATTAGGAATGTTGATTATATGATTAAGTATAAGTTATAAGTTATAAGTTAGTTAGGGGTGTTAAACATACTAATTATCATATTTGGGGGATGCATACTCATGTGATGTATCTATTGGTTGCATGAGATGTTAATCGTGCTTATGATCGAGGATAACTTATTTAGATCATATGGTTAGTTATGTGGTTAAATGCATCATGAAAATATGTTTTTTATACATCATTATGATTATAAAATTAAACCAAGGTGTTGGTCCGAAATTGGCGATGTTAGGTCGCTAAATGTGAATGTTTTGAGATTTTCAGTAAATTGCTACTTTCCTGTTCGAGCCCAAATTAGGTATACAAATTTTATGATTTTGGGAAAACATAAAATATGAAAGTTGTAAATATATGAATTAAGTTTATAAAAAAACAAACGGTGTGTAAAATAGAGGTCCAAGTAAGGAGTTATACTGAAATTACGAAACAAGGGAAAATATGTCTATTCGTTAAATGGTATTTTGTCTTATTAGTAGAACAAATGGCTTGTTTTGATTGGATTAAGGGGAGGTACCTTATGCCGACTTAAAGACCTCAAAAATCTCCCTTATTCTTCATATTCATCAAAATTTCAAGTGCGGTTTAGAGTTACATGGAAGAAAGAGAGGTTAGGATGAATTAGTGAAGGATTAAGGAAGATTATCGAGAGATAAACAAGCTTATGTATCCAAAGGTGCTTAGGTAAGATTTAACTTGTAAATTTCATTATTTACATGATATAGGTTGTTTTATATGATATTAAAGATCATATTTGGGGATGAGAGAATACTTGTTATTATATATAGGTGGGTATGTGTAGGTTGTATATAGAAAGTATGTTGATTTCATACAATTAAGGGTGTAATCATCATATTAATCAAACTGGTGTATATGTGTGCATACTCTATAGAATCGAGTGATTCAAATTGGTGCTTAACATAGAATCATATATGAATACAATATCCGAAAATTATGTAAAAATACCAAGAAATGAATCATGGGTGATAGTTTGAACCTCAGGTATAAAATCTTCCCCAAAAGTGTAAGTACGCACACCAGGTGTTCGACGTTTTGATTGACTTAGCAAATGAACTCTAAAAATTATGGAACTTTAATTTTCTATTATGCAATATGTTTTATATATGTTCCTATGATTTATAATCGAGTTGGAGGTTATATATTCTTGAAAAATGTTAAGTTTTGCTTTGATGGTCTAATCAGACCTAGATGTGTTAAAAGTGGCATATACCATTGAATACTTGTTGAAATCAAGAAATTCCAATTGGAAATGCTAGAGAACATATTTGAGTACGATATACTTGAAGGGGAGAATAGAATATCTTCTGGTTTGGCCTGGGAGTTGTGTTGAAGTTAAAGTTTTGTTGTTGTTTTTCTTCAGAAATGATTTGAAAAAGGTTCTAATAAAATGGGCATAACATTGTCTAGAGAATTCGTAATTTAATTCTGTAAATTTGTTTTAGAACCCTAACGAATAAGGTGTTATAGAAATGTGAAGTATCATATCCAATTAATTTTCAGTTATGTCAGATTGACCAACTGATGTGATGTGTTACTGAGTTTAATGTGATTTGGTGCATTCAAATACTAATGATGTTGAATTGTTAGGTGGGGAAGCGGCCAACACTCCTATACTAAGGAAATAGTTTTGGTATTAATCTTAGTACGAAATTAAAGGTCAGTGTTGATACCATATTTAATCTGCTGACATGGACCAATCATATGAAGACATGTGGCAATCTACATGGCAACAACAAACACTTCCGAGGAACCCACGCGCTCCGAGGAACAAGACTACAACGAGGAAGACTAGTTCCCCGAGGAACACTGCTTCCCCGAGGAACTCACACGCTCCGAGGAACAATGCCTCTCCGAGGAACTCTTGAGTACCGAGAAGCTTAGGTGGTCCGAGAAACTCAGGCGGTCCGAGCTGCATCTCGAACAAAGCATTAATAGCTGGATAACCAACAGTTCAACTGATTCATTAAATGATTATCATTCAGACGCACACGCAAAAAGGGAATTAAATGTATTAACCTTTCAAATGTATATCATTTAATGTATTACCCTTTCACATTACAGCCCCAGGGCTATAAATACATTGTACAATCCTCATTGTGGGAGGGCCGAATCCAGAACAAAATTTCTTGTAATCGAGAATTTCCAAACACTCGGCAATAACACAACAGTGGACGTATGCCATTCTTATAAGGCTGAACCACTTTAAAATCTCTTGTGTCATTTATTTATCTGTCATTGAATTATTAGAGTGATCTAATTTTTTACATCAACAGATTGGCGCCGTCTGTGGAAAACGACTGATATTTCATCAAAAACAATCCATTACCAATGGCTGATATTCCTGAATCCAGCAATTGAAACGCTGAAACCCCTCCAAATCCATCTGCTCCACCAATTATTCCAGATCTGATTGGAATAATGGCAAATCTGGCTCAGGGCCAGACCGTCATGCAAGAAATAATGCGACAACTCATCCAAACCCTCCATGGCGGTGCATCAGCCCATTCCGGACCACAAAGCATTCAAAGAAAAACCCGTGCGCCTTCTTCACGTACTAGGCGTACTAATTCATATCGCAATGAGGAATCTGAAGATTTTTCTTATCAACCTGGACGAACTTCGTCAGTGCGAGCCACAGATACTGAACAACGTGTCACCCTCTCCCCAGAAAGGACCAGCGCATTGGAAAGATTAAGTAAGGTTTCTCCTTTCGACCGATTGGGCCCTAGGAGGAACAAAAGTCCTCTTAATGCAGCGTCGAGGAGCTTTCGATGACCATCAGTTTTAAGGGAAGGATCTGCCCAATCGCGACCAACTGCTCGTTAAGATAGATCCTATGACCGACCAGCTGCTCGTCGAGATAAATCCCAGGAAGCCACTTCAACGCAATCAGTTGCTCGAACCAATAGGCCCAAGGAAGGAAATGATGCATGGAAAGGATTTATTCAGAGGATAGAGGATAGATTAGGGGAAATGGCTAAGGCCAAGAACCCTCTACAACGAACCTTTGTTCGAGGAACACCTTTTGTCCAGGACATTGTTGATTTTCCAACACCATCAAAGTTCAAAGCACCTGTTGTGACTCCGAAGTATGATGGGAAGACTGACCCTGTCTTTCATATAGAACAATACCAAGCTGCAGCCGACATATATGTTGTCCCAAACGAGATGAAATGCAGGGCATTCTCGGGAACTCTTATCGGATCTGCTCAGATATGGTATAATAATCTTCCTCGGGGTAAGATCTCAACTTTCTTTCAACTGGCCGAGTTATTCATTGGAAATTTCTGCTTTGGGGCAAAGCCAGTTAAACGAGTAGCACATTTGTTAAGTGTTAGACAAAAAGTTGGTGAAAGTACTAGAGATTATATAACTCATTTTAATAAAGAGAAACTCGAAGTCATTGATTATGAGGAGAAGACAGCGATTACTGCTTTGATGAGTGGACTACTGCCAAATAAGTTGTACTACACTTTGGCCAAAGATCCACCTTGAACCATGTCGGACCTGATGGGAAAAGTGTCCAAGATTATGAATGCCGAGGAGTCTATGTCTGTGAAGAAGAATATGGACGCCAAAGAAACCAAGGTGGAAGGTGATAAAGTTAAGAAGAAAGAACATAAGAACAATGGTGGTGACAAACAATCCAAAAATAGGTCGTCATGGGAGGTCTTTAGGAAATTTGATAATTACACACCTTTGAAGGCAAATATCAACCACGTCCTGGAAGAAATTAAGAACAGCGAGGAGTTAAACTAGCCAAAGAAAATGAAGGCAGACCCTGACACGAGGAATAGGGAAAAATATTGCGAATTCCACAAGGATCATGGTCATATGACCAAAAATTGCATAGCTCTTCAGAATGAGATTGAAACACTCATCCGACGAGAAAAGCTAGCAAAGTATGTTGATCGGGGAAGCGAAAGAAGAAACAACGACTGAGCTAGAGAGAGGTCTAGATCTCCTCGTCGAGCAGAGGAGAACAAGAAGAGAAACCATGAAGTTGATCCAGAGGATGACCCCGATCTTCCCAAGAAACCAAGGCAGCCAGAACGAGAGGTATTTTCAATACGCTTTGGGTCATTTGATTGTAATGTTATTACAGGAGGAGATGCAGGAGGAGACCTTACTGCAGAAAGAAAATATTACCTCGGTGAGGCTCAAGCTTGCTCGTATATTCAGCGAATAAATCTAGCTGAGGAAGATCGCCCGAGAAAAGTGAACAAGGGAAAATTAGTCATCGGTTTTTCAAAAAATGACCTTGCAGGTGTTTTATATCCTCACGATGATCCACTGGTGATCAAGATGAGAATGAAGGAGGTAATGATTTCAAGAGTGTTGGTCGAAAATGGTAGCTCGGCAGACATCATGTTCTACTCATGTTCCGATAGTTTAAATCTAAAATTATCTCAACTGGATCCTTACCACAGACCCCTCATCGGTTTTGCTGGCGAGAAAGTATTTCCACTTGGGACGATCAAGTTGGATATATTCATTGTTACGTGGCCGGCTTATCGGACAGAAAGAATATGTTTCTTCGTGATGGATAAGAATGTCCAATCATCGTACAATATCATCATGGGAAGAGTAGGATTGAAGAAGTTCGAGGTTGTACCATCTACAGTGCATCAGTGCCTAAAATTTCCAACAAACTTTAGAGTAGGAGTTATGAAAGGTGATCAGAAAGTAGCTCGGGAATGCTATTATTCATCCGTCGAGTTGGAAGAACTAGAAGATGTGATACCCCGCCTAATTAAATACCGGGCGATCACTCCTTTATTAAATTAAATCAAGGTTAACAGTTGGTTCATTCTCAGCATCACTGTCGATAAAAATAAATTTTTCAATTTAACACCCTAAATAATTAAGCTAAGTGTCAAAAACATTTTTCATACAAACATTCCAAATTTTAATTAAAGGAAAAGATTTATTTATATAAAACAACATTCCTACAATTAAGAATCGCACCACGATAAACCAAATAATATAATACATTCGTCAAACGAATGTCAACATGTGAAAACTAAAAATCATACATTCAAACTGAATAAATCCCATGGTGACAATACTGGAAATAACTGAAATACAAATGTTCCAATAACAACGGGATAATGGAAAGAGCTACACATGCTCAACTGGTGAAAGTACTAAGAGTGGATCCGAATGAACGAAGTCGTCTAATCAAGAGACCTACAACTCCCACCTAAGCTGCAGCGCGTTCCTTCCAAGAGATCCTAAGCAAGACGCCCCTGTGGCTGGGCACCTGTAATACATACATATATATACAAGAGAGAGAGAGAAAAAGAAACGGGTCAGAGCCCGAAAGTGTGTTTGATTTAAAATACGTTTAGCAAGTATTTAAATTGATACAGGCCAATGCAACAACATATTAGCGTGTCACTCTCTTGAGAAATACTCACCTCTCTTCTAATGTGCACACCTATCGCACTAACCTTCCCAACGGTTTGTCTTATCATGGCTCGCACTAGTCTCCCTAAACGATTTAACTTATCTTAGATTACTCGTAAGATTTACACTCCAACGATTTAATGATTTTAAAAGAATATTTCAATTAGTAACCAAAGTTCTCATTTTACTTTATAAATCAATAAAGTCTTCCAGTGTCATATTATACTTTCTCAAAACAAGTATTTACAATTTAAGTCATCAACCATGTCCTACATATCAAGTCACAGTAAGCGGTTCCAGATTTCAGAATTTCATATATATATATATTAACTACTCGAATAATATATATTATAACAGCACCCCAACTAAATTATGGTGCGGGCATACTCTACTATCCAAACCCCCATATCACTCACATTAAGGGGAATACAAATTCGGAATCACTCTCGAATTGTATTAACACATACTCAAACAATATTGAGACGAAGTATAGATTCCAAGTCTCGTAGGACCGTCTGAACTATCACTGCGATAGCCTGTACCAAGGATATCTATACACAAACAAGATGAGGCGAAGAATAGATTCCAAGTCTCTAAGAGGATGGCACATGCCTGCGTCTCTTAGGACCGTCTGAATTATCAAATCACTAGCCTGTACCAAGGATATCTATCTTCTAGGGTACAGTCAATATCCCCCATAAAGGTCCCATCGAGATAAGACTGTCCCAGCGCGGAAACCTCAGGGATAGCAAGTAGCGTGGGCATGATTTTCACAAGTATATAATATATGTACACACAATCATATAATTATACCCCTTCATCATATTAATATAGGTTCTTCTCGTCACCCATAATTATACCATTTATCCTTAATTTCACATTTATAGAATTTCGTATAAGGTTTCATTCCTAACCTTAACCCGAAGGTTTTTCTCACTTATTACCTAACACTCATGGCTATATCCTCACAAATCTAAATTTTAGTAAGTGCCATTATTAGGTTCCAACGTAACTCTCCTACGCACCTCACCCTTTAAATTCATAAATCTACCAACCTAAAGTAAATATCCCATAAATACCATTCTCGTTGAAGATTAAAGGTCCCAACAATTATTCATTTACCCTACTGGTCCTCAATGTCTCCCAAATATTTTTATTAAGAATGCCCAAGAATCATATTACGACCATTTCAATTTAACGCATTTAAAGAGGGAATTAGGAGTCTGTCAGGAGGGGTCGATCGATCGAAGCTTGGGGCTCGATCGATCGAACTTTCGATCGATCGAAGCTCTGGGCTCGATCGATCGATCAAGCAGGTCTGCGAAATCCTGCAGAATTGCAGTTACGGGTTCTACCATTATTCTTCATTCCAATCCAGATTTTCCAACACTAATCGTCCCAAAAATCCTACTACTAACATCATAACATAATACTAGATGTTTTTAACATATAGCATGTGTGTATTCATCATTAAACATGGTTAAACAACCCAAAATCTCATCTAATCATCAATAACCCTAAAGTTTTCATAATTATGGTTCTAATCAGTTCATACTAAAATTTCTTCCTAATATATCATCAAAATTTCGTGGGTAATACATCTACATCATCAAATATTTTCAGAATAAGGTTTTAATCCTTTCTACATGCAAATTCCTATCAAAATTTGGGGTTTTCTTTCATGGATCACACTCCTAATCTTTCCTAAACTAATATGAATATTGCACCAACTAAATACGCAAGTTAAACACTTTCCTGGGATTTTTAGAATTCTGATTTCCTGTTGATTTTGGTGTGGTTACGTTCTCCTCCTCGCGATCTACGCGTTGGTGGTGACGGCGGTGCAAACGGTGGTGTTTTGGCCTTGAATCTCCTTGAAAGCTCTCTCCTCTCTTCTCCAATGGCCGTTCTAGGGTTCTGAATGTTCTAACCCTAAATGGCTAACTTAACCAGCAGATAAAGGTTGCTAAAAATTCGTGGGTCTAATTATCCAATTTTGTAAAATGACCAAAATGTCCTCATGGGTCACTAATTAGGCCTAAAAACACCCCGAGACCCAAACTAAACCCCCGGGTACACTTTTCTGACTATCTCGACCCTTCTGGACGCGTTGGCGCACTCAAAATGACCATACAAAAAACTTATAAATATTCACTTTTTATTTTAACAAAATTAGTCCCGACGTGACACGGGCACGTCCCGACTTAAATTTCCGAAATAGTCATTTAATTCACTCATGACATTCACTATAGCCAATATAATATACTACTATGCTCTTTAGTATTATTCAACAAGTTTCCCATAATTACTAACTCTCATTAAGTTAATAATTATAACATAATTAATTTCCGGATTTTTATTAAGTCAACATTCTCATTAAATTTAATAAATCCCCAAATTAATATAGCATAAAAATACGGGGTATTACATACTTCCCCCCTAATAACGGAATTTCGTCCCAAAATTCGGAAAATAAGGCATACCTGGTAAAAACAACTCTGGATATCTCTCGACAGTACGCACACTAAATACATAGTACGGCGCTCAATCGCTATAGCCTTTTCCTCACAGCAACATTATTTTACATTCTCATTAGCGATACTTCACATAGTGATCCCACCCGAAAATATTCGCATAGGTCACGCCTATACGTTATAAATTCCATTATCTCACTATCATTAGGAGGTCGCACCTCACTATATGACAACTACTCGGATTTATTCACACTAAATTCCCATTTTGAGAAGATCATACGAACATTTGACCACTATTGACTGCTTAAAACAGTCGTGAAATTCTACCATAGTTATCGGATATTTTCTCGACCGATCCAAAAATTCTGATTATCTACTCTCCTCTAAACATACGGAAAGAGAATAGTCGAGGTTCTTCCATAACAAAACCTTAATAAGTACCTCGTACGCGACAAACAGGTATGAGTGCTTCTACTGAGCATTCTTGAAATCATCGTACCGAGATTCCAAAATCTCCTTCATGTGGCTCTATTAATCTTTAATCACCATGCGCTTATTCCTTGGCTAAAGGTGATACATCCTACTCGAATTGAAATCTTATCTACGCTGGTTCCTGAAATCTTATATCAGAGATGGGATTTACAAATCTCATCCTGATTTAGAAATTCATATTGCGCCGGACCATGCACTGGCGCGATTCTCCCTTCCAAAGGAAGTCTGGGGCACACTAGTTAATATTGTAAGCCAACCCAAAGGAATATCAATCACTTCCTTTCTGGGGACTTAATTCACATGTTCGGGATAAATCCTTGATCTTGCTTCGAGGATGGCTACTCATTCAAGAACTTAACCGGCTTTACCGACCTCTTCAAATTTCAGGAATTTTTGATAAACACAAAATTCTTTTGTTGATTCTCCTCTTTCAACCAAACCTTACCTATGGGCAGTGCATGTAGAGACTACTCACTACGTATCACTAAACATTGATTCTTCCCTTGAAATGTCTCACATTAAGTGACACGTAATACTCCCCTTCCTTCCTTGGAGTAAGCCGAGAGTTCCGACCCGTGCTTTCCTCTCCACGAAGCGCACTTCTGGATCTCTTATGCCATCCTAACATCATTACTCTTTGTATGCGCAAGTCGCTCTCACACTTGACTAATGACCACTCCTCTCCGGGTGTGCTTCATAACAATTAAGTTTTACCCTATTCTAGGAATACCAATTCTTGAATGGCTTCCCACAGTCTTCCAATCAAGTTAGGGCATGCTATTCTAATTGCACACTTATGTATGGATTATAGCCCCTCATGTGACGTTTAATCCACTCTATCACTTCCACTTCGTTATACTAGTCCCACAAACATATATTTCACACGTCTATTACCACGTCCCTTCGGCTCGGACTATTTAAACTGTAGTTAACCAAGATACCCACATTTTTACAACATTCCGACCGCCGTGGGAGAGCGAACGGCGTGCTACTCATCTGTAGGACTAACTAAATTCAACGGAATAGAAGTAATAAGGCATTCAAATTCCATGACAACAAAAGAGGAATAATAATTCTCAGCCTTCCTCAGATAAATACAACAATTTTCCCAAATAGGTACAACAACCAAAATAAATCACTAACGTTCTTATTCATCAAAATAATTACAGGTCATCTCTTTTGTATAATATAAAGTTCTTTCCAGTTAATCCATGCTACAAAATATCATTTCAACTCTTTATTCACTTTGTGTTCTGTACGCGGTTATGACATTTGGGTGCTCTCAATCACCCTAGAAATCAAAATTCTTAAATTCTCCTTATCATTGTTCCACCCCTCAACTCGTGGGGATAACTTTCAATGCTTTCCTACCACAAAAATCCTGCTCTAATGACCTTAAAACAAAATTCAACTTCCAACTTACATACATAATTACTTGATCCCATTTCGACCAGGGTACCGAAATCATGGAATAGTGACCAAACGTCTCTCTATTTCCAACCTTACGCTAAGTTTCATGCGTGGGATGTCTCGCAAAGCGAAATCCAAACAAGGAACCCCCCGATACACTACTACCTAGCATTGTCGGTTATCGAAATCCGTTAGGTTCTCCGTCCATAGTATATACCCCTTTATTCCGTCCTTTGATAGAAAAATTTCAATTTCTCCCGTAATTATGCTTAACAAAGAATGTTTCACTAATTGCACTATTGTTCCGTATAGGTTGGTGGTAATAGTATTCCATGAACCTCGAATACATACAATCAAAATTCTCGAAATTCCTTTCCCTAGTAATAGGGGTATAAATATTAACTGCCATATCTCTAAAGGATAAATATAACAATGCACTTTTCCTAACACTAAGTCCGGAGTGCTAAACATAATACTGAGTCAAATCTTTTCGCTCAAGGGTAAATCCTGATACATACGGAATTATACTGACAAGGTCTACACATACTTTGGCATTGAATATCTCGAGCCCGTTATCTCCTCCGAAGTATCTAGGATAGATAAAATAAGTGCAAGTCCAACCTTCTTACAGGTAAGGTCTCGCCCAAAACAAACATAAAACCTGTTGCACTAATGTAAGTACTCCGATAGCCTTGCAATAAATACCCACTATCATACTACCCATTTCTATAATATTTTAACAAAGATAATATCATACTCGTGTATCGCATCACTACAACGAGTAACCTCAATAAAGTATAAAACACTGTTAATATACTCACTCATCCCCCGCGGATAGCACCAAAGAAAAATCCCGTTATACTAAGGAGAAAGAAAATATTCACATAATGGTAACATTTATAATGATATGCATTAAACTTGTCTCACATGCTAATCTAGCAATGAACAAAATTTGGTGACTCGCTCGTGTCACATAAACACGCCGCATCCTCTAAGGATACAACTTATACTTCCATCCTGGCAATCATCTTGACCGCACAAATGGTTTTCGGACATAACACTCCTGCCCAAACCAAAACAAAATTATTTTAATCATTGCCTTTTACTAGGCATCGTATTCTTGTCCTTTTTCTCATTTTGGGTCATATTATCATGAGCGATCTCACTCCGCACAAAATACCTCAACATATAATCCACTTATCACATGTCCTACTAACCAGGTTAGGATTGTCCTTCTCTCGAACTTTAGTAGACTCGATTCCTGTTAGCCATCCTAGTTGTTCCCTTAGCTTTTTAGACCATAAAGATCATGTTACTATCTATAATAATAGTACTTACTAAATTTACCATCACTTGGTAAGAATTTAACTATCTGAAGCATTTAAATGGTTTTCCTGATGTGTATCCACATCCTTTTGTGGTGCTATACCACCACCGTTGTATTCAGTCTTATTCTTGACTAAATTCTTCGATTCCTTTAACTTCCCCCACAAAGAAGCGTTATCATCTATTTGACAAAATAAGACATTGTCAACCTCGGAATCGGTCGTCCATCAGAATTTCCTCCTCGAGTATTAACAACTATTATTACAAGTTGGCCTCCCACTTGGAGTCGTTTCCCCCACTTGTATCTACATCTCCCGATTTCCAAATTCGCTAACGGTTAAGATTCATATTCACGGATGGACCCTTGTCATGCCCTTTCTCGATGAGTTCAGAACCACATTTTCTTCTCATCCTGAACAGTTGAGGAAGGAACATACGGTCAACATTGTACCTAAGGTTCTCCCATAGGCATAGCATTCCACTTCTACAATTGGTGGTTGAATCCATCCATTATAACTTCGTCCCGAAAGCCAAGAAAATTTTCTCTAAATTTTCACTTTCGGTTTGCCACACTCCGTCCTATATTTAAGCCTTTGGATACTTTACCTCCTTTGGTAAACACATACAATTTTCGCGTTTCTAAAATTCCCCCCTGACAGTCTCTACACATTTTTGTAATACGTTGGGTAAGTTTACCCTCGCACCTCATTTGACTATAACAGCATTTGAAAATCATTGTTGCACCTTAGTCGCCTTTCTAGTCGTGGCTTATCGTTCCATAATGGAGGTGACCTCGACTACGGTCATCATCCTCGGATATATTTCATAATCTCAACTGAGCCCTGCCTCCTGATGTATGCTTAACGGTCCTCTTCTGACATCCGTCATCGCTCGGCACACGCACACAGCCGAACGAAATTTGAATTCACTAATGTATACACATTATAGCAGGAGAACGAAATCTCATCAAAGGAAGCGACAATCCTAAACATAGGGCTCTATAACAACCAAAGCAACGCTGAAAGCATAATAAGCCATACAGATCCTAAGGACACTAGAACCTGATGCTCTGATACCACCTGTGACACCCCGCCTAATTAAATACCGGGCGATCACTCCTTTATTAAATTAAATCAAGGTTAACAGTTGGTTCATTCTCAGCATCACTGTCGATAAAAATAAATTTTCCAATTTAACACCCTAAATAATTAAGCTAAGTGTCAAAAACATTTTTCATACAAACATTCCAAATTTTAATTAAAGGAAAAGATTTATTTATATAAAACAACATTCCTACAATTAAGAATCACACCACGATAAACCAAATAATATAATACATTCGTCAAACGAATGTCAACATGTGAAAACTAAAAATCATACATTCAAACTGAATAAATCCCATGGTGACAATACTGGAAATAACTGAAATACAAATGTTCCAATAACAACGGGATAATGGAAAGAGCTACACATGCTCAACTGGTGAAAGTACTAAGAGTGGATCCAAATGAATGAAGTCGTCTAATCAAGAGACCTGCAACTCCCACCTAAGCTGCAGCGCGTTCCTTCCAAGGGATCCTAAGCAAGACGCCCCTGTGGCTGGGCACCTGTAATACATACATATATATACAAGAGAGAGAGAGAGAGAAAAAGAAACGGGTCAGAGCCCGAAAGTGTGTTTGATTTAAAATACGTTTAGCAAGTATTTAAATTGATACAGGCCAATGCAACAACATATTAGCGCGTCACTCTCTTGAGAAATACTCACCTCTCTTCTAATGTGCACACCTATCGCACTAACCTTCCCAACGGTTTGTCTTATCATGGCTCGCACTAGTCTCCCTAAACGATTTAACTTATCTTAGATTACTCGTAAGATTTACACTCCAACGATTTAATGATTTTAAAAGAATATTTCAATTAGTAACCAAAGTTCTCATTTTACTTTATAAATCGATAAAGTCTTCCAGTGTCATATTATACTTTCTCAAAACAAGTATTTACCATTTAAGTCATCAACCATGTCCTACATATCAAGTCACAGTAAGCAGTTCCAGATTTCAGAATTTCATATATATATATATATATATATTAACTACTCGAATAAATTATATTATAACAGCACCCCAACTAAATTATGGTGCGGGCATACTCTACTATCCAAACCCCCATATCACTCACATTAAGGGGAATACAAATTCGGAATCACTCTCGAATTATATTAACACATACTCAAACAATATTGAGACGAAGTATAGATTCCAAGTCTCGTAGGATCGTCTGAACTATCACTGCGATAGCCTGTACCAAGGATATCTATACACAAACAAGATGAGGCGAAGAATATATTCCAAGTCTTTAAGAGGATGGCACATGCCTGCGTCTCTTAGGACCGTCTGAACTATCAAATAACTAGCATGTACCAAGGATATCTATCTTCTAGGGTACAGTCAATATCCCCCATAAAGGTCCCATCGAGATAAGACTGTCCCAGCGCGGAAACCTCAGGGATAACAAGTAGCGTGGGCATGATTTTCACAAGTATATAATATATGTACACACAATCATATAATTATACCCCTTCATCATATTAATATAGGTTCTTCTCGTCACCCATAATTATACCATTTATCCTTAATTTCACATTTATAGAATTTCTTGTAAGGTTTCATTCCTAACCTTAACCCGAAGGGTTTTCTCACTTATTACCTAACACTCATGGCTATATCCTCACAAATCTAAATTTCAGTAAGTGCCATTATTAGGTTCCAACGTAACTCTCCTACGCACCTCACCCTTTAAATTCATAAATCTACCAACCTAAAGTAAATATCCCATAAATACCATTCTCGTTGAAGATTAAAGGTCCCAACAATTATTCATATACCCTACTGGTCCTCAATGTCTCCCAAATCTTTTTATTAAGAATGCCCAAGAATTATATTACGACCATTTGAATTTAACGCATTTAAAGAGGGAATTAGGAGTCTGTCAGGAGGGGTCGATCGATCGAAGCTTGGGGCTCGATCGATCGAACCTTCGATCGATCGAAGCTTTGGGATCGATCGATCGATCAAGCATGTCTGCGAAATCCTGCAGAATTGCAGTTACGGGTTCTACCACTATTCTTCATTCCAATCCAGATTTTCCAACACTAATCGTCCCAAAAATCCTACTACTAACATCATAACATAATACTAGATGTTTTTAACATATAGCATGTGTGTATTCATCATTAAACATGGTTAAACAACCCAAAATCTCATCTAATCATCAAGACCCCTAAAGTTTTCATAATTATGGTTCTAATCAGTTCATACCAAAATTTCTTCCTAATATATCATCAAAATTTCATGGGTAATACATCTACAGCATCAAATATTTTCAGAATAAGGTTTTAATCCTTTCTACATGCAAATTCCTATCAAAATTTGGGGTTTTCTTTCATGGATCACACTCTTAATCTTTCCTAAACTAATATGAATATTGCACCAACGAAATACGCAAGTTAAACACTTGCCTGGGATTTTCAGAAGTCTGATTTCCTGTTGATTTTGGTGTGGTTACGTTCTCCTCCTCGCGATCTACGCGTTGGTGGTGACGGCGGTGCAAACGGTGGTGTTTTGGCCTTGAATCTCCTTGAAAGCTCTCTCCTCTCTTCTCCAATGGCCGTTCTAGGGTTCTGAATGTTCTAACCCTAAATGGCTAACTTAACCAGCTGATAAAGGTTGCTAAAAATTCGTGGGTCTAATTACCCAATTTAGTAAAATGACCAAAATGTCCTCCCAGGTCACTAATTAGGCCTAAAAACACCCCGAGACCCAAACTAAACCCCCGGGTACACTTTTCTGACTATCTCAACCCTTCCGGACGGGTTGGCGCACTCAAAACGACCGTACGAACAACTTATAAAATATTCACTTTTTATTTTAACAAAATTAGTCCCGACGTGACACGGGCACGTCCCGACTTAAATTTCCGAAATAGTCATTTAATTCACTCATGACATTCACTATAGCCAATATAATATACTACTATGCTCTTTAGTATTATTCAACAAGTTTCCCATAATTACTAACTCTCATTACGTTAATAATTATAACATAATTAATTTTCGAATTTTTATTAAGTCAACATTCTCATTAAATTTAATAAATCCCCAAATTAATATAGCATAAAAATACGGGGTATTACAGAAGAATCAAAGAAAAAGACTACTACCTATCAAGTGGATGAAGGTGCAGAAATTAAAACATTGGATCCTCGAGATGAGTCGCAACTCGTGAAGGGTCAAGTGGTGGAAGCTACTGAAAACATCATTCTGGACGACGAGCACCCTAGGCGAACTACTCAAATAGGTTCATCGTTGGAAGCCTCATTAAAACAAGAATTGATAACTTTCCTTAGAAACAGAAAACAAACTTTTGCATGGAGTCATGAAGATATGCCTGGGATAGATCCGAATTTCTTATATCACGAGCTTAATTTGAATAAAGAGATCAAGCCTGTGAAGCAAAGAATAAGAGTGTTCAGCCCCGAGAAGAATCAAGCTATACAGGAGGAAGTCGAGAAGCTCCAGAAAGCTTGTTTCATTGAAGATGTTAAATATCCAGATTGGTTAGCTAATGTGGTGATGGTAAAGAAGAAGAACAACAAGTGGAGAATGTGTGTAGACTTCACCGACCTCAACAAAGCATTCCCAAAGGATCACTTTCCATTGCCCCAAATTGATCAACTGGTGGATGCTACCTCGGGACACGAGTTGCTGAGCTTCATGGATGCTTATTGTGGTTACAATTAGATCAAAATGAAACCTGAAGACAGGGAGAGTACTTATTTCATTACCCCTAGGGGAACTTATTGTTATAATGTTATGCCTTTTGGTTTGAAAAATGCAGGTGCGACATATCAGAGGCTGATGAACAAGGTCTTTGCTGAACAAATCAGTGACAATATGGAAGTTTATGTTGACGACATGCTGACAAAGAGCAAGAAAGCTGCCGATCATCTAGTTGACTTAAGTCAGACTTTTGATCAACTGGATAAATATCAAATGAAGCTGAACCTGACGAAGTGCATATTTGGAGTACGAGAAGGTATGTTCCTCGGGTACATTGTCAATCAACGAGGCATTGAAGCAAATCCTGAAAAGATCAAAGCTCTATTATGGTTGCGATCTCCAACGACGAAAAAAGAGGTGCAAAGTCTTACAGGACGAGTAGCAACACTCAACAGATTTGTATCACGAGCAACTGATAGATGTCTCCCATTCTTCAAGACACTCAGAAAGACTTTTGAGTGGAATGATGAATGTGAGAAGGATTTTCAAGACTTGAAGAAATACTTGGGAGCACCTCCACTGTTGTCCAGGCCGGTGATGGGAGAAAAATTATACTTGTACCTTGCAGTGTCCGAGAATGCAGTTAGCTCGGCATTGATCAGAGTGGAGAATGGAGTACAAAAGCCAATTTACTACACAAGTAAGGCCTTCCGAGGAGCAGAGATCAGATATCCAAGGCTGGAGAACTTGGCACTGGCACTGATTGAGGCGAGTAGGAGAATGAGGCCATATTTCCAGGCTCATACCATAGTAGTATATACTGATATGCCGTTGAGACAAGCCCTTCATAAGCCAGAAAAATCAGGGAGATTGATGTACTGGGCAATAGAGCTCAGTGAATACGATATAATTTATGAACCCAGATTATCATTAAAAGGCAGGCTGTAGCAGATTTTATAGCGGAGTTCACCTATCCTGATACCGCCGAGGAGAAAAAGTTGCTCGCTGATCAACCTGTGGATGTTACAGGATCAACAAACACTAGCTCAGACCAACTCCGATTGGTAAAAGGGCGAGTAGATGTAACAGGATCATCAATTTCGAGCTCAGAC
The DNA here is from genome assembly GCA_949130495.1 of Sambucus nigra. Classification (NCBI taxonomy): domain Eukaryota; kingdom Viridiplantae; phylum Streptophyta; class Magnoliopsida; order Dipsacales; family Adoxaceae; genus Sambucus; species Sambucus nigra. The sequence continues at coordinate 391,174,099 of OX422224.1, read as the reverse complement.
CAACTCCGGTTGGTAAAAGGGCAAGAAAAGATGATCGATGAAGAGCGAGAAATATCAGGGGAAGATGAAAGGAAGCAGCAAATATTTCACCGAGGAACTCTGACTGATCAAAAATTTGAATACGAGTTACCTATATGGAGGCTATATGTAGATGGCTCATCTTGCACTGCAGGATGTGGCGCGGGGATAGTTTTGAGCACTTCGGACGAGGTCGACATGGAATACGCCTTGCGTTTCCAATTCAAAGCTTCCAACAATGAGGCTGAGTATAAGGCCATGATTATAGGACTTAGTTTGGCAAAAATTATGGAGGCGCAACAAGTTATTATTTTCAGTGACTCTCAATTGATCGTAAACCAAATAATGGGAGTATATGCAGTCAAAGGAGAGTTAATGATCAGATATCATGCAAAGGCAACGGAGCTGGTGTCAGAATTTATTGCTATTCAGCTGGTCAGAATACCGAGAATGGAGAATGCGAGAGCAGACACCCTAGCTCGACTAGCATCAGCTACTCGTACCGAGCTACGACGAATAAGCCCAATTGAGGTTTTAGCTGGTCGGAGTATAGATGAAAATTTATCGATGAAATTTATCACCTTTGATTTAGGACCATCTTGGATGGATCCCATCAGGGCATACATTGAGGAGGGAGAATTTCCAATTGACAAGCTCGCAGCCAAGAAATTGAAGTTCAAAGCTACTCGGTATGTATTAACTAATGGTGTTTTATATAGACGAGGAATTATGGCAGGTTTGCAGAGGTGTGTCCATCCCTCCGAGGTGAAAGAATTGATTGAAGAGATCCATGAAGGGTCTTGTGGAGCACATGTAGCAGGTCGGACGCTTTTGCAAAGGGTGATGACGCAGTGATACTACTGACCGACGATGAGGGCTGATTGTATAGCCTATTCCAAGAAGTGTGACAAGTGCCAACTCTTTTCCTCCATCCGAAGAACTCCACAAGCATTATTGACACCCATAACTTCCCCTTGGCCATTTGCCATGTGACGAATTGATTTGGTTGGGCCACTGCCAATGACCCGAGGAAGGTTCAAGTATCTCGTCGTCGCAGTGGATTATTTTACTAAGTGGGTAGAAGCTGAACCACTCATTGACATGACGTACGAGAAGGTGTACCAATTTTTTTGGAAGAACATCATTTGCCGATATGGTCTCCCTCATGCCTTCATCACAGACCATGGAACACAATTTGATAACGAGGAGTTTGCCGCCTATTGTCATCAGTCAAATATTTTGAAGGTCCACTCAGCACCAGGCCATCCTCAAAGCAATGGAAAAACTGAAGTGACAAACAGAACGCTTCTAAATGGCTTGAAGAAAAGACTGGATGATGCAAAATTGAATTGATCAACGAGCTACAAACAGTACTTTGGGCTTACCGAACTACTCCCCGAGTAGCAACTGGAGAAACACCATATATACTGGCGTTTGGAACTGAAACCGTTATACCTGCCGAGTTGGGCCTCCCAACACACAGGGTACTGAATTTCAATTCCCCTGTCAGCGACTTAATGAGAAAATTGGATTTAAACATGCTCGAGGAGGTCAGAGAAGAAGCAACCATTAGAAATGCTACTTACCAGCAGCGAACAACTTTGTTTTACAACAAGAGGGTGAAGAAATGCGACCTGAAAGAAGGAGACTATGTGCTGAAGAAAGTAATTCAAAAGCACAACAAACTGGAGGCAAATTGGCATGGACCATACCGAGTTACAGAAGTTGTTCGACCAGGAACTTACCGAATAGCAACTCTAGAGGGGGAGGAGTTTAAGAATGCATGGAACGCAGAGCACCTGCGTAAGTATTATCAGTGATGTATATGTAACGCAGTTCTCTCAGTATGAATAAAATGAAGATTTTCTGCCAAAGTCTCTCTTTTTATTGAGAATTTTTCTGGGAATACTAGTGCTACACACTACTCGGCAAAGCTCAGGCTGCTCAACAAAATATACCTAAAAATGTCAACTTCGGCTGGTTAGGAAACAAAATATTCCTAAAAATGCCAACTTAGGTTGGTTAGGAAACAAAATATTCCTAAAAATGCCAACCTGTTTGGCTAGGAAACAAAATATTCCTAAAAATGCCAACCTTTTTGGCTAGAAAATGAAATATTCCTAAAAATGCCAACCTGTTTGGCTAGGAAACAAAATATTCTCGCAAATGCCAACTTATGTTGGTCGGGGGGTACATACATTCTCAAAAATGCCAACTTATGTTGGTCGGGAGGTAAGATTATTTCAGAAAGTGCAAAAGTTGCTAACTATGGTTGGTCGGTGATAAAAACCCACCAACTGTAGTTGGTCGACAAAGAAAATTTACCGACTTTGGTTGGTCGGAAACATTTAACAGAAAAATTTACTAACTATGGCTGGTCGGGGATAAAAACCCACTAACTGTAGTTAGTCGACATGGAGAATTTAACAACCTTGGTTGGTTGGAAACATTTTAAACATTTTTTATACTCGTTACTTTATTGCTAAGTGGTCGAGAAACAAAACTTTATTATTAAGTGATACTTGTAACTTTTTAATTATTACTGAGTTGGTCGACAAACAACACAATATTGTTATATTTTTAACGGTTATGCACAAATATAAAGTGTTTGATAATACAATAGAAATTAAGATTTGCAAACAAAAATGAAAGTCTTTCATTGAATTTAAAATAAATTACAGTTACATTGATAATGAAATGAAAATTACATTGACATGTATACTAACTATTACATCAAAAATTCCTATTCTACTGGTCTTTTCCCCTCTGCTTTTGACACAGGTTCCTCGCCAGCAGGCGGATCATTTAAAGACAGAGGAGAATTGATGAAGCTGAGATCCTTCAACATCCTTGTATTCATCACGAATGGTCAATCTAAAAGATGCTCGGGACGAGATACCTCGGTTTGAGAATGTAAATTGTAGTCACCGAGATACTTTGAAATTAAGCTCCGAGGAATGGCCCGAGCAGGGATCCAACCCATGTCTAAATTGTATGGTGGCACCGGCAAGTCGAGCAACCCGGGATCATGGTAGTCCCACGGATAATGACCTTGTTCGAGCTTCAGCACACCTAAGGCATTCAGCCAGCCTTGCTTGTAGCCCTCATTGTTGTCATTCTGGATACGATCGTCCAAGTGGAATAATGCTTCGTTGTATCTAGCCATCCAGAACTCCCTGGGCTGTTTGTGGAATTGATATGTTAGCCTTTCTAGCTGCTCGTGGAGATTCTTGATGAAAAGCTCCTTATTCTCCAAGATTGACTCCTACGCGGAGAGCTGTTTTTCCAGGTCCCTAATCTTCTTTGACATATCAGACAACGCCTGGTTCTTCGCCATTAGTTGGAAGGTCTGGTTCTCTAAGGCGGACTGAGTCCTCTGTTCCTCGACAAGAACCCGAGCTGCTCTTACTCGTCCCCGAGGAGCTCTTGCTTGTCCCCGAGAAGATGTGGAAGGGCCCGACCTCTTCAAGGTGTCTAATTCGTCCCTCAACTTGGCATTATCAACCTCTAAGAACGAAAATCCCTCGTCAGTCACTGGGATTAGGGCTGTTGAAGAAGAGGCTGCAGACTTCAACTGTGATAGCTCTTTCTGCAAGTTGTTGTTCTCTTTCTCCAGCAGCTTGGCAATCTGTCTGCATTCCTCGACCTAACCTTTCAAAGTTCTCTCCCTCAGATCATACCCAACAAAAAGATTCTCGTAGCCCTTGTCAGCAATGATCATCTTGTACTTCTTTTCGTACCCATCATGCAGCAGGGCAGTGGATTCTTTGTATTGAAGCTGAAGGTCTTCGAGGGTGCCTTGGAGATCCTCGATCATTTCATAATAGGCTACATTATTGGCCGCCGCTTGATCAAGGAGACACTTCAGATATTGATATGCTTCCACTACCTGTTCTGAAGCATCATGACCAAGTATGTCGACAACTTGTGCAGCACTCAGGTCTGTGTGACCGGCCTTAAAGTACTCATTACATTGTCGCGGCAACTTTGTATCATGGGCAGATAATAATTCCATCCTAACCAGAAACTAGCAGAGAAAGAAAAGCAATCATCAATAAGAGAAACAAACAGAGTATGAATAGAAAATAGACAACAGTATGCAAAAAGAACTCAAGTTTTATTAGATCATAATTCAGAGTTACATATTCTGGATTACATTTGATAAAGAGAAACCCGAACAACACTATACCTTTTCCTTATCTTTCAAAACCTTCTCAGGAGGCTGGGATGAAGAGGTAGGTTGCTCGGAGGGAAGGGATAGTTGCTCGGGGAGAGTAGGCAGTTGCTCGGAGAAAGAAACGATTTGCTGATTTTCCTCAGCAGCAGGCTGGATGGCTAGGGCAGGATCTCCCATCACCATCGAAGACTCTTCAGAGGTAGCTTCGTCCTCTTCTAAGTCTTCTGGAGTTGGAGGGGGACCAAGAATATGTCTCTGGAAGAGCTCGGAAGACTCGTCAACTTTCATCTCCTGAAGGGAAGCAACTCATCCATCTCTAAAGTATTTGAGACTGCCATAGTCCACTTGCGACACCATGGAAGCCAACCCCTTGTTCCACCCCTTGTCCTAGCCAGAGCTGAAGGACTTCTTCACAGCCATCTTCCTCTTCAATTTCTCCGAGGAGAGCTTCTCGGACAGCAGGTTCTCAGCAACTTTCAACTTATTTTCTACTTCCTCCTTCTGCCGACCTACTTCTTAAAGCTGGCCCAACTTTTCCTCAGGAACCCTGAGCTTATCTTCAAGTTCTCCAACAGTTTTGAGCTTCTCTTCAAGCTCCTTATTTGCCTTCTCCAAGGCATTTATTCTCTTATCCAACTCCTTGGAGGCTTCAATAGCTCGAGCTTTCTCCTGCTCGGTGGACGCAAGCTTCTTCTCCCAGACAGCCTCATCAGTGGCATACTTCTGGAGAGAGTCTTCCAAAGACTTGATAGCCTCTTCCATAGCTCCTTCCACGCTTGATGAGGAACATGAAGCTTTAATTGCTTCATCCTTTTTCAGGATTATGTTGAAGAAGCTCATCAACTGTGAACAGAAAAAAAAGCACGTTAGAAACAAAAATGACAAAGGAAATATAAAAAATTCGAAGTAAAGAGACTTACAGAAGCAAGGTGACGAGCAGCTAGCGAGGTGACCATATCTCGAGTAAGGTTTTCTTCAGTACCTTGGACCTCGGGAATGATCTAAGACTTTACCGAGCTCATGGCAGAGCTCGGGGGAACGAAAGTGGGAACTCGAGTCCCAGCAGCTGGGGGCTGAGTAATGGTGTCAGCCAAATTGACCGAGGAGCTCTTCTTCAGCCTCCTCGGGGGAACAGGTGAAAAATGTTGCTAATGCCGTTTAACACAAGGTTAAACTATATAAGCAACTCCGAATGTTTGTTGGAGAAACCCTTTTCTTTTGAAAAAAATAAAAATTATAAACAAGATTTGTTTACAAAGAAACTTATCTATGAGAGTAATAAAGAATGTGTAATCAGTTTTTAAAACATGGCAGTTTAAAAAATCAGCACACTTAAAGAATGAGGTGAGTAGATGAAAATAATCAACACACGATTTTTGACGTGGTAAAACCTCTCCCAACAGAGGAAACATCCACGGTGACTTCTAAGTCACAAAAGCAAAAAATCCACTAATAACAAGAATTAGTTACAAACTATACAACATGCAAGCACACAAATCAACCTATTCTAAGTTTAGGAATATACCCCACTTGGTGTCCTTCTAACTTCTGATAGATCTGATTTGTTGTTGATGTTTCTCCAGTTTGCTAATTTCCTTTGCTTTAGCTTCCTTACGTCGACTCAATGATCTCAGATCTTAAACACAACACTTCCAGTGTAGTAGTGTGTTAAGTGTTTGTGTAGTGATTCCTATTCACATGCATGAACTCACACACACTTAGATTTACAAACTGTCCTAGTAAATTACATATAAAGTCTATATGCAGTGATTTTAGTTTAGTTCTTTCTCACAGAACTCAAATCCTTTTGACCTTTAAATCAATCCCAGATTCCACGGAGATCTTGCTTCAGAAATCGGTCAAGACCTTTCTCAATATATTTTTGAAAACATTTATGAGATTGAAAACCCTCCAAGTGTGAATCCAACTAGGTCAGGATTAAGTTTCGTAAGAAAAGAAACCGAAAAACATTTTCAAAACCAAATCAGTAAGATTTTCTTGAAACAAGTATAAAAAATGCAGATCTAGTGAAAATGTAACATATAGTATGTAGATCTAATGTTTCTATGAAAAAGAAACAAGATCTTCACACGAATGTTTAAGTTGTGTAGAAGATCAGAGATAAAGAGGTTACAGCAACACAAGAACAAACCACTCTATCTCACTCTCAAACACTCAGGATGTGTTTGGGTTTGAACATACGAAGGTTTGTTTCAGAGAAGGTGAACTGTTTAGGGTTAGGATTTGGCTAACAGGTTTCCCTCTCTCTCTCTTCTCTTTTCTCTCTTCTCTTTTCTTTCTTCTCTCTCTTCTCTCTTATTTTTTTCCTCTCAGAAAGACGAATGACCAAAAGTTCTCTAAGGCAGAGAAGTGAAGGGTATATATAGTGCCTGGGGAAGGTTCTGGATGATCGAGGCAAATCAATGGCTGTGATGAAGTCTTGCAAGGTTTGACTTGATCCAATGGTTATAAAACAGCGGTAGATTAAGATGGTTCTGATTGGTTCAAAAGGATAGCACTGGGATTAACCAAGAATACATGCAGACCCTTGATAAGGAATGATCCAACGATCAACCATCATCCACACATCCCTCTCACATAAGAAACACAAATACATTAACCCGGAGGATGACAAGTGTTGGCTGGTAAGTGGCTCTCACACGCGCATCAAATTAATTACAAAACCTCACCCTGAAGTCTCTAGCGCTTTGAGATCGTACCCAACCAAACAATTCAGTGAAATATGAAGTTTCCAAAATAGTATATTAACCCCACAAACTATATTATCCCATTTTATTAATAAAAACATTTGTTTAAAAAATGTTTAAAAAAATGTTTAAAAAGGTTTAAAATTATTAAAAAATTCCCAAAAAATTATTAAAGCTCCAATTCAAGGGGAATTAAACACACACTCAATTTAAAGTAATATGAACACATGTATGCACTTCTAATTACGTGTAGTGTGATTCATTTTGTATCTTCATAGATCATTGAAGGGGATTAGAGAGATAGGTTCTGAGTCTTTTTGGATTCTAGGATAGACACCTAATTTTCTCACTTATTTCCAAACTAGTTGAGCACTTATACAATGTAGACTTAAGTAAGCCAAAGGTATAAGGTGCTTCAACAGGTACAGATTCAACCAAGTAAGAACCCTTGGTCGGTGATATCATAATCACCTCTCCAGGAGCAGCAGACCTGCTCGGAGCCACTGCGGGCTTCTCAGCAACCTTCACAACTGCAGCAGCTGAGGAAGGTGCATCATTCTTCTTCGTCCCCTCCCTTGGGACATCAATCCTACTCCTTTTTGCCTCCCCAGAACCAGAGGCAGTCTTCTCAAACAGGGTAGGAGGTCTTCTCTTCTTCATCCTTTCACTTAAAGGAATATGGGATTCAGGCGATGAGCTGGTGGAAGCTGGTACTGGCTCTGATTCACTTATCACTGGACGAGCAGTGAAAGAAGTGGTGTTGCTCCTGTACTGGAGCAGATACGAAGCCGACCTAATGTGCTCGTCGGCAACACTCTGATGCAGACTCCAGATAAGTTTCAAATGCCTTATATTGACATCTGCTTCTTTTGGGCACTTTCTTTTGTTATCAACTGCAAATAAATAAACATTGAGATATCAGTGGAACATTTTATCAAACACAAAAGAAGGATGATTTTAAAATAAGTAAAATGAAATAAAAATAACCTATCCCATTGCCATAAGGAGGGCATTTGGGACCCTGGTAAACCTTATCTCCAGTTAATGGAGGGTGTTGCCATTTTTTTATGATAACCCCGTGTTCAAAATAATCCCTATTGGCATCAAGGAGATTGACTACTAAGGCTCTATTTAAAAATCTAGTTTTTAAATAAAAAATGTTCTCATTAACTGCCCATCTATAACAAAACATAATCTCAGTAATTCCTATGCGAGTTCCATGGATTTGGTTTAATCTATGCACCCCATTAACTATTCTCCATGTGTTGGGGGCTATTCTTGCAGGAACAACGTCAAAGAACTGACAGAATTCCAGACACAAGGGATTTGGTGGAAAAGAAAATTCACATTCAGCAATAAAGAGACTGGGGAACCAATGTCCCTCAGCCAAATTGAAATAATCAGAAGGCTCAGAAAGCTCTTCCAAGACAACCCATGAGGGAATGGAGAAATCAGAACGAAACTTTTCAAGAGACTCAACAGGATAAATCATGGTGAATAAAGAAATGAAGAAGAAAGAAGAAGATCTTACAGGAAAAGAATGGATCTGCTGACAACGAATAACGAAAAAGATGAACGCACAAGAGAGTAGAAAGAGACGACATAAAACTCGAAGATAAAAATTTGAAAAGGTAGAAGACGATGGGAGTGTCTGCGAAGTTTAAATACCTTGCCTTGGGAAATGGTGAAGTAATGATTACAAAAAAGTATGATTACGTTACCGACGGCTAAAAAGATGAAAAGTGGTGCGGGAATCAAAGCGGGCAACAGCGGCTAAAAAGACGAAAAGTGACGCGGGAATCGAAGCAAACAGAAAAGTTCAAAAAAGCATGATTCTACGAATTGGGAAGGAGAAATAAATACAAAGGAAACGCTCCTAAAAATCAGGAAGACTATTTAAAGCTACCATAGTCCGAGAAAGAATGTTCCATACTCCTCAAATTTCGAACTATGAAACATTGGGGGCTTCTGTTGATACCAAATTTAATCTGCTGACATGGACCAATCATATGAAAACACGTGGCTATATACATGGCAACAACAAACACTTCTGAGGAACCCACGCGCTCCGAGGAACAAGACTACAACGAGGAAGACTAGTTCCCCGAGTAACACTGCTTCCCCGAGGAACTCACACGCTCCGAAGAACAATGCCTCTCCGAGGAACTCTTGAGTACCGAGAAGCTTAGGCGGTCCGAGATGTATCTCGAACAAAGCATTAGTAGCTGGATAACCAACAGTTCAACTGATTCATTAAATGCTTATCATTCACACGCAAAAAGGGCATTAAATGTATTACCCTTTCACATGTATATCATTTAATGTATTACCCTTTCACATTATGGCCTCAAGGCTATAAATACATTATACAATCCTCATTGTGGGAGGGTCGAATCCAGAACGGAATTTCTTGTAATCGAGAATTCTCAAACACTCAGCAATAACACAACAGTGGACGTAGGCCATTCTTATAAGGCTGAACCACTTTAAAATCTCTTGTCTCATTTATTTATCTGTGATTGAATTATTAGAGTGATCTAATTTTTTACATCAACAGTGAGTAACCTGTCCTATGAAATATATATGCTTATATTTTCATATGGAATTGTGTAGTTAAATACTCGTGTGGTGATGCTTACGGAGTGATGTGGTGTTTTGAAATATACGCGTATGATTAAAAATGTTAAATGATATTAACTAATATTATGGATTGAGGTGGGACCACTATCTAATGTTAAGGAATGTGGATTAAAAATGTTAAATGATGTTATCTAATGTTATGGACTGAGGTGGAACATCAATCTAATGTTAAGGACTGTGGTGGGTCCTACGGGATGCGCGGTCCCATTAATCCAACTTAAAGGTTTGTTGTACTCGGGCCTAATTATGGGATGTGGTATCCCCATTAACGAAGAGTTAATTGGACTGGCGGGTCGAGGCTTGCGAGGGTTGCACAATTTCTGTTGGATTATAACATTAGAAAATAAAAATGGTTATTCAAATTGGTTATATGTGTGGTGTATATCTGGTATATGGTCATTCCTTAAGCTTGTATTGCTTACACTCCTATAATGTTATGTTTCAGGAATGCCTATCGTTCGAAGTTCACTACCAAGCTAGGACCATAAAATAGGGGAGTGACGGATATCTAATATAAGTTGAATATCAACAAGCTTTTAAGGTAAATGTTAAACTAAAGAACTTTTTTATGTAAAGTTGTTTAGTACTTTTAAATTACATGTTAAGGTAGTTATGTTTTCATCCATGCATGCTTTTGAAAAAGAAAAAAAATATGGTGCTATATTCAGAGAGAATTAAAGTAAAGTATTGTTTAAGGGAATTTATCTCTAAATAAAAAGATTGGTTTTAAGTTAATTAAGTCGGGGCGTGACAACTTGGTATCAGAGCATGGTTATTAGGTTCTGGACAGGGTATGAGGGTCTAGATTAGAAGTGGACGTAGAAACTATTTTGGGTCATAAGTATTCAGTTTCAAGGGATAAATTTAGGTATGTTGGATTCCTTTGACATGAAAATGAAGGGTTTGTTATTAAGTTTCTAATTAGCTTTATTGACTAACATATGTCAGTTATGCAGATATATTGTTGTACGTGATATGAAATGCAAGAATCTTGCAGGAAATGAAATAAGATGTTAAGGTTTATTCGGGGATGACAACGAATACAGGTATTTTAATATGAAGCATTACATTGTTTTATATGTTGTATGGACACATATATTATTAAAGGAAAATTTGTAAAGACACAATGTGGTATATAAAAATGTGAAGTATTGGAAGTGCTCTCTTCTTATACTGGTATATGTGAACTTGACAAAAATTATGAAGTATTGGAGGTGATCTCTTCCTATGCTAGTATATGTGGACTTAAGTCGTGTTACGTATATCATTATGAATGGGTGTGCTCCTCATCTGTGTAGGAGAGTGATGTATGAGAACACAAATTCCATTAAAGGATGGGAAGTGAAAAGAATTATGGTTACATGATTATGATGAGACTTAAATTGTTGGAGTGTGAATAAAAATTAAAGATTAAATGAGAAGGTTAGTAGTTATATATGTTTATATATGTGAAAAGCTATGAAATTCAATAACTAGTGTATATATCACAAATGATCAGAATATGGGTTCATAGTGAATTATGATAAGTACAAAAAAAGAGTAATAAGAGTTGAGATGTACGTCTTTAATAGTATGAGTACATGTAGTGGATATTACTCTTGTGATGTTTTGAAAAGCTTATATGAATAATAAAGTTGAGATAACGTGTTAAAGAGTTGGTAGTTTAAAAATATTGAGGAGTCCTTTTAAGAATGTGTGTTGTGGATGAGTATGGGAAAGATGTCAGCCAGGTTCAAATTTTTGCAATTGGGTTGGGTGAATATTGAGTTGTATTTGTCATTGTGCGCATGTGTTACTACTAAGAGTACGTTATATTATTAATATGATTGACATTACATGCAGTCACCCAGAACTATGTACAAGGAGAATGTGCTATGCGAGATACCATAATATGGTACATTAAGGTATTTTGTACAAGTTATTTGGAAGAGATAAGGCATATAATAGTTAGATAAGTATTATGGGGTTGGTAAGTATGGTTAAAGTTTCAAGTGGTGATGTTATGTCTAACATCCATATTATCAAACGGGAAAAATGAGTGTATTAATGATGTTGTGTAAGACTATCATATTAATAAGGATTGGAGTAATATTATGATTGTAAAGTTATTTTGTTGGATAAATGACTTGTAAGGTCAAATTGTATGTTTAGTTAAAGAACAATCAAATGTTACTAAAAAAGGGAATATAGTGAGAAGTTATATTGAGTTTATAGTGCGTGACTACACAATATACATGAAAGTGAAAATGGAATATTGGTTAAAAGTAAATATTTGGTGAATGATTATTCATTATCGATATATGGAAATTAGTGAGGCTATGTTTAGATTAAGGATCGTAAGAACGATATTTAACATACTCTAAAATTTCAGAGATGATACGGATAGTAGTCCAAGTCGAACCTATGAATTTGGTATTGAGTGGAAGATGAGAAGATGACGTGTAATAAGTCAGTATTGTAATATAATGTTTATCAATTGAAGTATTGAATGGAAGTTGGAGAGATGAACTAAAAGAAGTTAGTCTTGTATTAGAATATTTATTATTTTAAATGATACACGATGATAAGGATGGACTATAGGAATGAAGTGAGAAACGTAAAGAATGATGTTGGTTTATTAAGAATGTTCGCTCATGGTGAATATAAGAGAACACAACCAATAATATATTATGTGAGAATATTCAACATACGCATATAAAGGTATGACATAATATATGAGTTGGGTATTGACTTTCATTGATAAGAAATCAGTAGACGATTATCCTTACGTATGAATGATAAAGATGCTTATGTGTTGATAGATCCTGGTTCTACACATTATTTTATGTCTTTTCTTATTCTGTTACATCTTAATAAATCACTGTCATCATTAGATTCTTGTTTAGCTATTATTACTCCACTAGGGAGGATTGGTTTTTATTGACAAGGTGTGTAGCGAGTGTATGGTACGAATAAGTGAAAATGAGTCGTTGGTTGACTTACTACCTTTTGATATGCGTGACTTTGATGTGATATTGGATATGGATTGGTTGTCCTCATATCATGTATGTTTAGATTGCTTTAGAAGGGAGGTAGGGGTTCGGTTACCAGGTGAACCTGAATTTAAATTTATTGGGGAACAGAATGTCATTTGCATATTATTTTACAGACCTTGCGAGAGATGCAGTTATATGCTGAATTTTCTAAATGTGAATTTTGGCTTGACCAAAGTAGTATTTTGGGGCAGGTTATTTCTGCTAATAACACTTGTGTTGATCCTAAGAAGGTTGATGGAACTTATAAAGGATTATGATGGCACAATACCTCACCATCCTGGTAAGGCTAATGTAATTGCTGATGTTTTGAGTAGAAAATATTTAGGTTGAGTATCTTGTATTTATTGTGTTCGAATTGACCCGCTGAGAGAGTTAACTTTAATGGGGGTGGAATTAACTTTGAATGAGTTTTCTGGAATTCTAGCGCATTTAAATGTTAGACCTATGCTGGTAGATTGGATATGACAATCACAACCAGGAGATACATAATTGGAGAAAATTAAAGGCAATATGAAAGAGTAAAGAAAATGAATTTTCTTTTCATACTGATGACATTGTTATGTATGATAACCGTTTGTGTGTACCTAATGTGCATGATTTGAGGAGAACAATTTTAGAGGAAGGACATTGTTAGTTATATGTTATACATCCAGGAGGCACATAACTTTATAAAAATTTGAAACATTGTTATTAGTGGTCGGGAATGAAACACGAAATTGTAGATTTTGTTGCTAGATGTTCAGTTTGCCAACAAGTGAAGGCGGAGAATCAGAAGCCTAGGGGTTTATTACAATCGTTACCTATTCCTGAGTGGAAATGGGAGTACATTACTATAGGTTTTGTTATTGGTTTATCAAAAATTTTATGAGGGATTGATTCTATTTGGGTTATCGTTGTAAGATTGACTAAGTCTGCATATTTTATTCTTGTGAAAAACTACTTCTTCCATGGATAGATATACTAAAATATATGCGGATGAGATGATTATAGTGCATGATGAACCTGTTTCTATTATCTCTTATTGAAATCCTAGATTTAATTCCCACTTTTAGCCTGGTTTACAACGAGTTTTGGAAACTAAATTAAAATTTAGTACATCTTTTGGTACTCAGACTGATGGGAAATCAGAGCGAATGATCCAGACACTCGAAGACATGTTACGAATTTATGTATTAAAGTTCAAGGGATGTTAGGATGAACACATGTCACTAATAGAGTTGCTTATAAAAATAGTTATCCTTAAAGTATGGAAACGGCTCCTTATGAAGCCTTGTATGGGAGGAAGTGAAGGACCCCAGTATGTTGGACCAAAGTAGAAGAACGAAAAACTACTTATGCTAGAAATTGTGAACTGACTACTTAAAAGATAAATCTTATTCGTAATCACTTGAAGGTGGTGCAAAGGTTATACAAACAACAAAAGAAAGGAATTGAAAATTGAGGAAGGCGATCAAGTATTCCTACGTGTTTATCCTTGGAGAAGAGTTATGAGATTTGAGAAAAAGGGCAAATTAAGTCCCAGGTATATTGGCCTTATGAAATAGTGAAACGAGTTGGAGTCGTAGCTTACAAATTGGCTTTGCTACAAGAATGATCTCGAATACACGATGTTTTTTTTTATGTAACAATGTTATGAAAGTATGTGGTCGATCCTTCACATGTGTTTATTTCATAACCGATAGAGCTTAAAGATGACTTGACCTGCATGGAGGAACCGATTGCTATTTTAGATCGAAAAGAACAGGCGTTATGTAATAAAACCATTCCATTAGTTAAGGAAACGTGGAGAAATCAAAATGTGGAGTATGCCACCTCGGAAAGAGAGAATACCATGAAGGTGTAATATCCTCATCTCTTTGGTAAGTTCTTATGCGTTAAATTTCGAGGACGAAATTTTCATAAGAGAGGTAGAATTGTAAGGCCCTAAAACGTGATTAGGAATGTTGATTATATGATTAAGTATAAGTTATAAGTTATAAGTTAGTGAGGGGTGTTAAAAATTAAAAGAGAAAACATAGCGGTAATAACAAAGAAAAAATGAGCAATGAGTCGGATCTCTATCCCTCACATCGAATAAGTTGTCAACTCCCTTTGTAGGAAAGTTCCCTATGGACTTTTTTTAACACGAAGCCCATAAAGTGGCTATGCATTAGACCTTAAAAGGTTCGCCACACAAAGATGTAAATACCTTTTAAGGTCATTTTTGAGTTCGAAGTCCTCAAATCCATAACGAGAAATTGTCAATAACCAGATGTGGAACGATGAGTAGGCCACAAGATCGGTTGAAGAGTGTTTGTATAAAGGTAACCCATAATGCAAAGTTCCTTTCAAGCGGCCTAAAATGCTCGACATCAGTAAAATGCGAAAGCACGAGGAGCATGAACATATTGACACACTTGATTGACAGCAAAACTTAAGTCTGGTTGAGTAAATGTTAAGTATTGAAGGGAACCAACGATACTACTATAAAATGTTGGATCTGAATAAGGAGGATCAGGAGCGGATATTGAATTGCTACTGCAAAGAGGCATGGAATCTGTTTTAGCGAGTCAAGTTACTGAGCTGTATGAGGTCAGTTGCATATGTACACTTACAAAAAGAGACCATCTTCGTTGAGGATTAACTCAGCTGAAATACCCGAGAAATAGTGAAGAGATCCCCGATCAGTCATCGCAAACTTGTGCTTCATATTCTAAATAAGTTGGCGGAGAAGATGATGGAAAGAAGCCACAGCTGATCTGCATTGAAGAACATATATAGATGGATCTGAACAACTACATTTAAATCCAGCTTTACAGAGAAGTGAGGTAAACCGATGGAACCATGCTCCGGGGGGTGCTTGCTTTAAGTCGTATAAGGCACGGTTTAGCCGACATACATAATAAGGAAATCGGGGATCAATAAAACCAGAAGGTTGATTTATAAAGACTGTTTCAGAAAGATGGTCATGAATAAAGGCATTTTCAACATCTACTAAAGACTGTTAGAGGATAAGGATAAAGTGAGGACAGTCCTAATAGTCAGGCTTCACAATATAACTAAATGATTCTGTGTAGTCGACACCATGTTGTTGAGAATAACCTTGAGTGACTAGACGATATTTGTATCAAATAATAAGAGAATCATATTCATCACGCATAGCTTGGCAACAGAGAGAGTGTTTGGAGGCCTCTTAGTATGTGCGAGGTTCAGGAAGAGAGGGTGAATAGTGAAAATTGGATAAAAGAGAGGGTAAGATGCGAAGCTTAACAATTCCAACCATGGATCAAGTGATCATTGAATGAGTATTAGGAGGAGAATGTGTGACAAACTAGGAGAAGAAGGTATTGGGTTTGCGGATGTTGAAGAAGGTTTTGTAGAAAATGTGTTGGAGTTAGATTTAGGTGCGGTACAAAGAGTCAAAGATGGAGGGGAAGTTGGTAGATAAGTCGGGGAGAAGGGGACCATTATCCCATTGAGAAGTCGGTAGGTAATGGAGATATATGATCGGAAGTAAAGTAAGATATGGATTTTGAATTTGAGGAAAACAAATGATTCATCCGTGAAAGTTAAGGATGTGGAGAATTAGAAAATTTTAGAAGAGGCAAAAGAAAAGAGTAATCGGGACTCGAGAGAGATAAGTTTTGTAGAGGGTGGCATTGAATTAAACTTAACATATCGGAAAGTATCTTCATGAAAAGTAACATGGCAAGAGACAATGATTTTATTGGTGTTTAAGTTGAGACACCTATACCCTTTGGAAGTAGAGGAATAGCCTAGTAAAATGCAAAGGGCAGCCTGGGAGCCAATTTTGGAGGAGCGGTAGATGATATGTTTGGGTAGAAGGCACAATCGAAAGTACGAAGATACGAATATTTAAGAGAGAGATGAAAAAGAAATTCGTGTGGAGAATAACTTTGGGTAGAAGCTTAAGAGTGTGAACAGTGTCATGTAATAATTCGACCCAGAATTCAAGAGGCATAGTGGCATGAAATAGCATTGAATGGATCATATTGAGCATAGTAAGATGCATTCTTTCAGCGGTTCCATTTTGTTGAGGAGCGTGCGAGCAAGAAAGACGTAATTGGATGCCCCAAGATTTAATTAAGTAAAGGCATTATTGATGTCCTCGCCACCATTATCATATTGAAATCTTTTACAGTGGTGTTAAATTGAGTTTTAATGTAATTCAGAAAAATAATAAATTTAGAAAAGGCATCAGATTTTTTACAGATAGGAAACACCCAACAATAGTGAGAAAAATCATCCATAAAAAAGATATAGTAATGGATTTCAGTAAATAAAAGAATAAGAGAAGCCCATAAATCTGAAGAAAAGGAAGACAGACACTTTTCCCAATGTGACAAGCCTGACAATGAAAAGCGCCAACTGTTACAAACCCTACTGTTCCGGGCATCGGTGGATGTAAAGGAGTACAGAGGTACTGGACTATTTGTTGATTTTGGCTCTCCTATTTTTTCAGTTTTGGTTTATTTACAAATTTGTCATTTTGGCTCAAATCTATAAATACAAGTGTTATTTCTAGGTTTTGAGAGGGGACAAGTTTGAGAGCTATTTTGAGAGCTAATCAAAGGCAAAGAGAGATAGAGAGCTACTTTGAGTAAGGTGAGTTCTTGAGATTGGTTAGTGATTGACTTTTGAGAGAGATAAGTGAGGTGTGTGTGTAACCATTGGTTCCTAGCCATTTATTTATAAAAGAAGATATCCTACCATTTGTGGATGTAGCCCAAATCTTGGGTGAACCACGTATATCGTTGTTATTTTGCTTTGATAATTGCTTGTATGTTCTTATTGTCACTTCATTGATGCCTGGTTGATTTGATTGGGAGTTTGCACACTAGTTCATTTTCGGAACAAGGTCTTGGGTGTTTTCCGCACACCAAGTGTTTGATAAAATTCCCGAGTGAGTTTTATCGTCTTGGTCGCTAGAGATAGTCTTGCTTTAGCGCAGCAAGTGGTATCAGAGCTTTGGTTGCATTGTTTGCCCGGTATTTTGGTTCGAGGTTGAATCAATTTTGGCAATTTTGGCATAGCTTTTGTTTTTGTTCCAAATGACGGAAAATGTGGAGAGTACTCGAGAATCAACCTCTACGAGCGGAGTCTTTAAGAGATGGGATTCGAGTTATGGATCGAGTGGCTCAATGAAGACGGACATGAAGGCTTTTGATGAGAAGATCAATTTCGGGTTATGGCAAAGACGAATGCGAGGCGTTCTTATCCAACAGAGGTTGCAATTAGCATTGTTGGGGGTAGAGGGACGACCGGTAGGCATGACCGATGCCGAGTGGATTGACATTGATCAAAGAGCGGCTTCGTGTATTGAGATGCTTATCACGGATGATGTGTTGAATAACGTGATAGCGGAGACCACGGCTAAAGGCATGTGGGATAAGCTTGAAGAGATTTATTTGGGAAAGTCGTTGTCAAATAAATTGTTCCTCAAGAAAAAACTCTTCAAGCTTGAGATGAAGGAGGGTGAGGATATGATGAAGCATATCAACGTTTTTAATGCCTTGATAAATGACTTGAACCGGATAGACGTTCAATTCATTGAGGAGGATCGAGCATTGTTGTTTCTTGCATCATTACCCGATTCATACGAGCATTTTGTGACCACGCTCATGTTTGGGAAGTCTACGCTCCGGTGCAACGAGGTTGTGCAAGATATTCAATCTCATGTCACGATGAGAAAGAAGGAAGGTGGAGGTGACGGGTATTCCCATAATGAAGACCTTATGGCGAGAGACGGAGGTGTGCAAAATGGCGGGAGGAACTCCAACCGGGGATTTAATGACGGTAGTAGGTCTAGATCGAAAGGTGTTGGTGGTAAAGGGCCGAAATGCTACAAGTGTCGGGAATGGGGTCATATGATCCGAGAATGTCCTTTGTGGAACGACAAGGTTAAGGGCAAGGTTGATTCCGAGAGGGCAACGGTAGCGAGTGCGAATTATGAAGATGAACTTGGAGAACTTCTCACAATCTCCAAGGTTAACTCTCTTTTCCAAGATGATTGGATATTAGATTCGGGATCGTCGGATCACGTTTGCTCCAAGAGGGAATATTTTGAGACTTTCACAGAAAATGGAAAAGGTTCCATGTCTTTGGCTAACGGAGAGAAGGTTTTCGTTGAGGGTGTCGGGACGGTGAAACTCAAGATGTTCGATGGGGTGGAACGCACTTTGGGTGGTGTGGCCTATGTCCCAAAGTTGCGAAAGAATTTGATATCCATTAGCCGTTTGGATTCCAAGGGTTGCCGGGTGTCGGTGGCGGGTGGAGTCTTGAAAGTCACACGCGGTTGTATGGTCCTAGCGAGGGGAGAGGAGAGAGAGGGGTTGTATCGTCTAAATCAAACTTCGAGGAAGACAGGAAAGCGGTGTGCACAAGTGATCGAACATTCGAGGCATGTCTCGTTTGTGAACAAAGCGGAGACATTGGGTGCTAGCTTTCCAAGAGTAGACGGTAGTGATGGGAGAATACCTACTAGTGGAGGGGATGGATCGAAGTCCCCCTCCAGGGCCAACGGGTGACGTTAACCCGGTTTAGTTGCACACATGCATTGGCCGATTCGAATCGAGGAGGTGTAGGACTGTGATGGATTCGAGGTGTGTGTAGCTAGTTCAAGGAAGGCCGATGAGTTATTGTTTGTGAGCATTGGCAAACGGGAGTTTTTCGTGACAAAGACTTGGTATATCTTTCGAGGGTGAGATTTGGAGGGTATGAGAGGTGAGGAATTTTCCCTCTCATCCGTGGTTATTTCTCAAGGTGGAAGATGGTGTTGATGTGTTTGAATGTTTCGTGTAAAGAAGGTGTATGCTATATGTATTGTGTGGGGGTGTACTCACCGGGTTACATGAGGAGCGAGCTTCACCGTATGGTTACATGGGAAGCATTCAGGGGAGTTCTTAGTTTAGAACTTGGTTCCTCGGCGGGTGGAGTCGTTTGGAGTCTTGGAGTGAAGACTTGCGGTATCTCACTTCATGGTTGAAGTTTGAGGTGGCTTAGCGTCGGGTGGAGCGTATTGGCTTGTTAGATGTCGGGATGATCTTAGAACGGATTTGATGTTTGCATTCCGAGTTCGGTTGGATCGTGAGGATCGCCTGGGGGAATCGCATTAGCTTGGTAGATGGTGGGACAGTCTTCAAGCGGGTTCAATTTCAGCATTCTAGAGATTGGTTGGATCGTCAGGATCGCCAAGGTGGAGTTTGTTGATTTTGGCTCTCCTATTTTTTCAGTTTTGGTTTATTTACAAATTTGCCATTTTGGCTCAAATCTATAAATACAAGTGTTATTTCTAGGTTTTGAGAGGGGACAAGTTTGAGAGCTATTTTGAGAGCTAATCAAAGGCAAAGAGAGATAGAGAGCTACTTTGAGCAAGGTGAGTTCTTGAGATTGGTTAGTGATTGACTTTTGAGAGAGATAGGTGAGGTGTGTGTGTAACCATTGGTTCCTAGCCATTTATCTATAAAAGAAGATATCCTACCATTTGTGGATGTAGCCCAAATCTTGGGTGAACCACATATATCGTTGTTGTTTTGCTTTGATAATTGCTTGTATGTTCTTATTGTCACTTCATTGATGCTTGGTTGATTTGATTGGGAGTTTGCACACTAGTTCATTTTCGGAACAAGGTCTTGGGTGTTTTCCGCACACCAAGTGTTTGATAAAATTCCCGAGTGAGTTTTATCGTCTTGGTCGCTAGAGATAGTCTTGCTTTAGCGCAACACTATTGCTTTGAAGAAGTTCCTTCCTCGTATGCAAATCCTTAATAGTAAAACCAAAGCTGTCAAATTCAATACTGCATTTATTATCATTAGTAAATTGACAAATAGATAATAAATTTTTAGTGATGTTAGGAACAACTAAAACATTGGGAAGAGAAATATTTCCCGCGGGGTGTGTGGGTGGGGGGGGGGGGGGGGGGAGGGATAAGATATGAATGAAATTTGGATAAAATAACCATTGCCCACTTGTATTTCGTCATGTGGAAAGAGGCCCCAGTATTGGGGTACCAATTAGGGGGGAGGGGGGGAGAAGATAAGAACGACCAATATGAGAAATTTGGATAAAATGACCATTGCCCACTTGTATTTGCATGTATCATTAAGTTGAACTCCAGCAAATGAACTGGAAAGATCATGTTGCGGACGAGGGACATGAGGGCAGTTATGAGCAGTGTGATTATATTCAAAACATAAATGGCATCGTAAAGGAGTTAGAGATGGAAAAAAAGGATGAGGGCTAAGATTTGAGCCACGGAGGTTAGAGGAAGACTGATGGGGTCGAGCTTTCCACGAAAATAAGAAGCATCGTGTGGGTCACGAGAATGAGGTCCACCATTAGAATATATACGTTGTTGTTGTTGAAGGAAGTAATGGGTCTGTTAGAATCAAATCGATGTCCACCACGAGAAGAATTGGTGGTGCAACGAAAACTGTACAAGAGGAATTGTTATTGGAGTGGTATTTGAGTCGCATTTCATGAATGAACAGGAGGGAACAGGCTCCTGCAATGGTTGGGAACGGAACGCGAGTGATGAGAGCTATGGTTGCAGTCATATTCAGAGACGAATCCAGCAATCTCTTGCATCATGAGATCAACATCGGAGATGGCATTACCGACCGAGGCAAGAGAGTCACAATAGACTTCATTTTGAATTGTGAGTTATGATACCCAACTCCCGAGCATTGACATGATCATAGAACATTTGTTTAATGGCAGTCCATGCCTCTCTAGAGGTCAAGTGCGAATAGATTTTGACAATATCATGAAGAATGTCAGTAGAAACAGTAGCCCGAATCCATGAAAGAACAATGTAATTTATTTGCATCCAGAGTTTATGGGCTGGATTTGGGATGCATTAATGAGCTTGGGTAGTGGACAAATAGGGAAACCATTCATATGATCATGAACAACAGGTCCTTTAAGAACCGGAAGGAGAAGTTCCACAAGAGGTAATGTGTGAAATCAAGAACTGTTGACACATAGTTTTTGATGTTTGAAACTGAAAACACATGTTGAGGTGGATGGGATGAAGATTGAATGGATGAAATTTCAGTTTGCTAGGTTTGAGGAGATGAGTCAGAGGCCATGATGGAAGAAACGCATGATTAATGGAGGAAAAAGAGGAAACAAAAAGGGCTGACTTTGAAGTCTATGAGGCTCTGATACCATAAAGAGGCATAAAGATATAAACCCCAAAGTTGAGGAACACGCTTGGATTGATTTCAATATTTAATGTATGAAGTGTATCACGAATACATATTTATCCTTTAGAGATGAGCACAAATAATAAACTCATATAACAAAACCGAACTATACACAAATAATCCGTTCCAACCGACGTGAGTTCTTTGAAGTGTTAAGTTAAAAATTCCTACTTTTGCGTCTGACATTTACATTGGGAACACTGTTTTAATTTTGGATTATCAAATGCGCGATCAGTGTATTACACTCCAATCAAGTGAGGACGGGTGATTCAGAACCCTTAGACCCAAGTCCAAGGCTACTGAATCCCAAGTCTTGAATTTTCTACTACTAACTCTCTCTCTGACAATTGAAATTTATCCTACATTTTCCTATAGGTTTCTAGCATCGAAAATAAGGGACCGGAGGAGTTTTGGTTGTCTTTTTTTTAGGGATCGGGGCGATATCATATCAATTGTTGCGAAAATGTGTGATGTGGGTCCCTTGAATCCATATATAGACTCTCCGAGTTCAACAAAATCTTGGATTTCTAATTTTGCATCTCGGGTTCTATTTGTTTTTGGCCCATGAGTTTGAATATTAATCTGTTCAAAGTTTAGAGGTATTAGACATTGTTTATCCATTAAAAAACAGGTGTTAAGCTTGTTAAGACATGAAACATATAAACATAAATTCAAACTTCAGATTTCAGACATATTCAAACTTCAAATTGGATTAAAAAAAATACTCCATAAGTCTTACCATGATTTGAGATTTATAAGTTTATCTTTATTCATTGCTACGTATGTTTTATACACTTGATGCTGTGTTAACAGTGTTTCAAATAGGAAGAACTTAAAACATCTTTTTAAATTCTGTTTTGAATGTATAGAACAGTATGTGTTGACATCAAACATATCATATATTTATGGTAGGAATAGTTCAATTATTCCAGATTCTATTTACGACATTTACCTTAATGTGAAAAGTACATTGCGCTATCATAATTCATAGTTTATAGATAGGGCTCACCAAGTATTAAACCTGTGATCAACTATTGGAATGGCGTGAGACAACTGATAACCCAAAACTGTTGGAAACTGATAATAGTAGTGATAATACTTTTGCCATGGAAAACTACAGCAATTTATCACCCTATGAAGGTGGCCAAATGTAAGGGGAAAAGCTAACAATATATTAACAACCACAGAATTAAGGAGAACATATGCTTCTTCGAAAGAAATGTATATCTGTGTAAGACGTGTGTCGAATATCAACACTTCTAAGATACTGTCAAACTGGTACCTAATATGTCTTTGATTTTAGACATTTAGTCGGCACCTATTGAATACTTGACATCATCTGGTTAAGAAATATCAGATATCAATATATAACCATTTTTCATTGGCATGTTTATGAAGTATAAATGTTACGAGAAATTAAACTAAAGATTTTATCACTACAAAAGCATGACTAAAGAATTTTGTACTAAAAAAGTGGCATGTAGATTGGAGAGACGTCATCACAATTGTGGTCACATTACTATAAATATAAATATACATAACAATAATATTATATCCATATATATAATTATTTAAACACATCTTTTGGTATGTCTTTTATATGACAAAAGAAGATACCACAACTGATTTAGCCTTTACATCAAACTTACTAGACCTATATGACAAGCACAACCACCAATTCTCTTAAAACATAGCATCTCTAATTCAGAAATCCGCCTCAGCAGTATTCTCGTACTAACAACTACAATATCCCAAAACACATTTTCATTATTCTCAATCAAATTTTTTTTACACCATTAGAAAACTCTAATTAAACACCTTAATAAACCTTTTACCCCTAAAACAAATTATGAACATCCCTGTGAAACACTTTTACTACTATGTGCATCTAGTTTTTGGCATCATATCTTGTAAGAACATGGATTGGAAAACCAACAAATGAGGAATGCAAAACACAGCCAATGAGGTTCCATGAGACGCCCGCTGCCATATTTACCCAGTTTATTTTCTTATTCTTGCATATGTTTCTAGTACTAGGTCATCTTCCTCGCATTTGTTAAATGTGAATGGGTAGAAATTTTGTACATCGTTATTTACACAATTTTACAAGTGCATAGTCTGATTTCAGAGCTTAATTTTGCAGGGAAATGAGGATAAATAACAGTCCATATGTTATTTATTTAGAAAAGGAATTAACATCTGGACTGTGAGTTGGTTTTCCTATGCACAGGAAGACTACAACTGGATTAACTTATTATTCTTCCAATGAAGGTGATCAAAGAGCTTCCTATGGGCTTGCCTTAGTATGCGAAACATGCTGCAAAAGTGGCCACACTATGAAGGTGGGTTTAACACACATGGAACAAAGGTTCTATACATATGATTTTGCCATAAATGTACTTCAATGTTTGTTCAAGTGAAATCTTAATTTACCAACCCCCCAAAAAAATATTCCGATGGATAACTTCTGTCTTTGTAATATTGACATGAGGTGGATACTAAATTTGGCTAAAATATTTTAATGACATATTAGCGAAGGACAACTTTTGTCACTAAAGTACTTCAGATAGTATTTTAGCGAGACGTCACTAAAGATATATTCTTCATGCAACAATAACTTTCCTTTTCTTAAACCCACAAAAATATTTAATTCTGCATGATTAGTTTTTATAGATGCATTTCACAAATAGTATTTCCCTTTAAATAGTTACTAGACCCCTTCAAAAGATAGATAAAGAAATATTTAAAATCTTGATTGTTTTTTGTGATCAAAACATAAAGATTGTTTTGAAACTTCATAAGTTTCCCGTCCTGATGGAAGTATATAAACAAAATATAAAGACGACATATGTATATATTTATATATAGAGAGGGAGACAGAGAGAGAGGGAGAGACTTTACATGTTATCAATGACCCATGCTCATCGGGGGAATTCTCTGTTTTGGTACTATTTGACTTTTGATTTGTAGCAATAAAATTAATTCTCTCTATAATCTATCAGGAAAACAGAGAAATAAGACATAATTAGCAACCAATCATAGAAAATTTGCCTTACAAATAGAAGAAAAAACACTAACTGAACAAAAGAGTGAGTTTACCATGCCACCAAACCACGATTTGACAAATCAGGTAGATTTGTAATCCGTACACATCCAGAAAGTTCCAACCAATCTAAGAATTCCAGTCCCTCAAGCCCCCGGATCTCAGTTAGTCTCACGCAGTCACGAGCTCTTAATGTTATTAGCTTTTTAAGGTTTGACAAATCAGGTAGGGTTTCAATCCTCTTACATCCACTCACATCCAGATGTTCTAAGGATTGCAGTCCCTCAAGCCCCTGGATCTCAGTTAGTCTCACGCAGTCAGAAGCACTTAATACTCTCAACTTTTTAAGGTTTGACAAATCAGGTAGTGTTTCAATCCGCTCACATCCAGTCATGTGCAGCTCTTCTAAGGATTGCAGTCCGTCGAGTCCCTGGAGCTCAGTTAGCCTCACACAGCCATAAACATCAAATTTTTTAAAATTTTTAAGGTTTGACAAATCAGGTAAGGTTTCAATCCGCTCACATCTTTCCATGTCCAGCACTTCTAAGTATTGCAGTCCATCAAGTCCCTGGAGCTCGGTCAGTCTCACACAGCCACAAACATCAAATGTTTTTAAATTTTTAAGTTTTGACAAATCCGGTAGGTTTTCAATCTGCTCGCATTCATCTAAGAACAACTCTTCCAAGGATCTCAGTTCGTCAAGTCCTGGAAGCATGGTTAGTTTCACACAGTAAGAAGCTATCATTCTTTCTAATTTTTTAAGGTTGGACAAATCTGGTAATTTTTCAATTGACTCGCATCCAGCAATGTCTAGCTTTTTTAACGATTTCAATCCCAGTCCCCCAATCTCAGTTAATCTCACACAGGAATCAGCAATTAATGATTTTAAATTTATGAGGTTTGACAAATCGGGTAATTTCCCAATATCGCATCCAGAAATGAACAACCATTCTAAGGATCTCAGGCCCTCAAGTCCCCCAATCTCAATTGGTTTCACACATCCATGATCATATGATTTTTTAAAAATCTCAAGGTTTAATAAATCTGGTAATTCTTCAACTGCCTCGCCTAATATACTGTTTAAGTTCAGTTCCTCGTGTCCCTCAAACTCAGTTAACTCCTCAATTCTTAGTTTCCTTAAATTTTTCAGGTTTGACAGATCTGGTATTCTTTTCAGTGATGTGCAGCGTGACAGGTCTAGGCTCACCAAGGATTCCAAAACGCTAAGTCCCTCCACCTCGCATAACTTAATGCAATGACCTAGTTTTAGTTTTTTTAGCATTCCCAAGATTGATAGGTTGGGCAATCTTTCAAGGGATTTACAAAATGCCATATCCAAATACTCTAAGGATTCCAATTTGTCTAGGCCTTGAATCTCAGTTAGGCTCAGGCACCCCCCGGATTTTAATGTCCTTAACCTTTTTGAGTTCGACAGATCAGGTAACCTTTCCAGGGACGTGCAGTCATATACTTTCAAAATCTGCAAAGATGCAGAAAATGTTGAACAGTGAACTCTTCTTAAACTATAGCACCCTGAGAAATCTAAAACTCTCAAATTTTTAAGATCCCCAATCGATGGGTTAATTTCTTCCAATTCCTCACAATCTGTGAGAATCAATATCTCTAAAGTTGTAAATTTGGAAAAGTCAAGAGCTTTTCTTAACCCAATGCAAGATGAGAGATGCAGAGCTTTCAACTTTGTTGCCATCTGTAAAACAAGAAAATATAGTCAATTTCCTAACCGTGCAGATATGAAAAGGATGCCTATGACAATAAATATAATTTAATAGAAACAAAAGTGGAGAGATTATTCTACGAGACCTTAATTTGACTCCAACACTTCCATTCATCGGTGATTTCGCTACCTGATAGATCAAGAACAACAAGATTCTTTAAATGAAGATTGGCTGGGTCAAAATCCCCCATGCTTGTCCACCGAAGCCATTTTAATTTCCAAAGAAGATGCTTAAAATCTCCATCAAGGTGTGCGAAAGGCACACTTAAAAACCTCAGATATGGTAGTCGCACAAATTGTTTTGCATTAAGACATTTGAAAGGTGGTGACAGTTCTTCCTTCGGGTCGATCGAGAGAGCTACAACCTTATTTGATCCCTGCTGATCAGAAATATACTAGAATAAATAATATTTACAAAGTCCAAACTAAAATATTTCTAACTGCTCAATATTTTTTTTCACTTGATTTGTTTAAAGAAAACATTAATAATTATATTAACATAACAGAATATTATCCTTCCAAGGTTTGCACATGAGCAGGCACGAGTATTGGTTTGTACGGCATTTAATTTTGTATTTACGTGAATACAGAAGCAAGAATACAGCTAAATAAGGAGGCTAAAATCAATAATGTACTTTTATATTACCATATAGGTCTCCAATACTTCTAGGGCTTCATGATGCCTCCACAACCTACTACGATCCCCCAATTGATTCAAATTTTCTTCACAAACAATTTGTCTACCGAGATCTCTAAGTTGATCATGCATCCATAGCGTATTATCATCTCTAACTTTTACCAGAGATCTAAGAACAAGGACATTAATGTTGTATATCGGACAAAATTCACAATCATCCCACATGAAAAAAGGATTTTCTTTATCCTCTCCAACAAAGAGACATGCAATATCAAGGAATATCTCTTTTTGCTCAACCTCTAACACATCAAAGCTTATTCTCAACTTTTTCATGACTTCCTCGTGGGGGTGACATAATTTTCTTAGTTTCTTCAATGTCTCTTTCCAAAAATATTTGTCCTTACCATATAATAATGACCCTATAGTCACAAGGACCAAAGGAAGACCTGCAGCAGTTTTTACAAACTCCTCAGAAAGCATATCATCATCTTTCAAAGGTAGGCCTGCCTCAAAGGCATGCTTCCGAAACAGCTGAAGAGAATCATCAGAGTTCATGAATTGTGGTTCATAACCCCGATAAAGTTCAGGTTGATCTTTTTTCTTATAAGCCGCTTCAAGATGATCTAGAAACTCTTTGTTTCTGGTTGTAACTATGATCCTACTTCCGGAACCAAACCAATCAGACTTTCCTACAAGCTTTTCAAATTGAGACTTTTCATCTACGTCGTCAAGAACAATCAGAGCTTTCTTTCTACGAAATTCATTTTCCAAATTTTCAAGACCATTGCGTTTTGACGTTTCCCGAATGTCATCTAGGAAGCAACATGATTCGAAGCAGTCACATAGCTTGTTGTAGACGACCTTGGCAATAGTTGTCTTGCCAATACCACCCATGCCATGGATTCCAACAATCCGTACATCATTGGAGCCGACATCTAGTAATTCTTTCATTCTTTCTACGTGATGATCTATTCCAACCAACGTGTCAGGTACATCTCTGTAATTCTTCTTTAACTCCGACAAAATCTTCTCAACAACTAGTTTTACTAGTTTTCCTTGGAACCTGCCATATATATAATTGACAAGGGGGGGGGGGGGGGGGGGGGGAGGAGGAGCTTAAACCAAAAAAATGAACATCAACGGAAAAAGAATAATGAAGTTTATATAACATACAAAACAGCTTATGCGATGACTTATCTACGCTACAAACACATCCTAATACATCTATGATAATGTGTGTGTGTGTGTGTGTGTGTGTATTATTTGTTGATTCTTTTACGTGTTATTTCAATTCCATCCATTGCCGTTGTATCCTATGTCTTAACCTCTAATAATAGAAATTAAGGCCAACTCCAGTGACAATGGTTTCTAAAAGTCTTTGTATCCTACGTATCCGTGTATTTTTAGAAGTTGTATGTGACTTGGTATTTTTTATATTTATACAAAAGTTTTAAAAAAATTTATCTCCAATGGCGTTATTTGTAAAAATATTTCTATCATATGTTTCAAAAGTAAAGGATCTATACAAAATGTGTCTCTCAAATTATCTTTATCTACTCATTGGAAAATTTTTATTAGAAATTTCAACTTGTAGAAATTCTCATTAGAAATTTATAGACCTTAATATTTCCATGTCGTAAAAGGATAAAGATTAAATCTCTATCCGAGATGTTTTTTGTATTTTACATTTTTGTCACATAAATTTGTTTAAATAGAAATCCTCATTGGCGATGGCCTAATCGATTGTAAACTGTAGTAGTTAATGAGTATATGGACTAAAATACTTGCATGTTAAATAATAGATGAGTTAGACGAGTGAGAAATTTAAATTTGTTGATCCTCATCAGAGAGGGTTAACACGACCCTCAAAGTGATTGGTTGGAGCACTGATGACTTGTTAAAAACTAAGGGACCCGTTACTGTGTTATCAAAGAATCAAGTTACCCCTCTCTTAGCGAGGGTTAACAAATTTGGACTCTAGGAGTGAGTGAACAAATTACCCATAAGTTTCTTTATTTAATTCCAGACCCTTCAAATTTCCGACCTTTGTGAGAGCCTCCTTCCATCTTTGGACAGTCTTTACATTAATGTTTTTCTCATGCTCAGAAAGTGCCTTTTTGTAACTCCCTGTTTGATTTCGTATTTCCGAAGGATCTACATCATAGAAAATAGGGAAAATCATTTGTTTGTCGGTTGTGTGGCACTCAACCATCTGGGCAAGTTCATGTAGGCACCATTTGCTGGAAGCATAGTTTTTGGACAAAATTGGGATGCAGATTTTTGAGTCCTTGATTGCATTAATAAGCTCGGGACCAATCTCTTCTCCAACGCGAAGCTCGTTATCGTCCCTAAAAGTGCGAATTCGGGCATCGTGAAGATAGGTGTAGAGGAAATCAGTAAATCCCTTACGAGTGTCTTTGCCGCGAAAGCTCAAAAAGACTTCATACTTCTCTCCTAAAGTGGGGAGGTGGCCTGAATTTAATGTTGATGTGGATGAAATATTTTCATGAGTTTCGCTTCTTTGTATTCTGCACATCTTAAGCAACTTACCAAACACAAGTAAGGAAATGGCCAATAGAGCAATGGGGACAGTGAGACCCATACTAGGATACTGCAACATATGGGGACCGATTGCAAATTAGAAAACCTGCAACAACGTAATAAAATTAGGGCTTTCCGGAACATACAACATGCTCATCACTAATGAGAACAAAATAAAGCCTGACTGGAGAGACAAAAAAGCATCGCAAAAAAGTATACAGAGCATGAGAACACAAAACAAATTAATGCAAGGTAGTTTGTCCAATTTCCTCAGGCAAAATGATAACTTGTGCCCATAGGACACAT
The DNA here is from genome assembly GCA_949130495.1 of Sambucus nigra. NCBI lineage: Eukaryota > Viridiplantae > Streptophyta > Magnoliopsida > Dipsacales > Adoxaceae > Sambucus > Sambucus nigra. The sequence continues at coordinate 391,144,053 of OX422224.1, read as the reverse complement.
GATATGAGCCTCAAAATAGTAAGTATTATAGCTTCAGTATTTGTACCCTATTAAATGCATGTCAGAACTTTGTCCTACTATTTTTGGGTTCTTAATGTGTGCCCTTAGGGCACATGTTATCAGGACCCTTTCCTCATTTGTATGCAAGAACTATATATAAACATTATAAACATTGATCAATTACCCGTGTTATTTCCTGTTTCAATGGTAAGTCATATAATTGCTATACTGCCTATTATGATAAATATATATAGTTATTCAGAGTTAACCTATCTTCATATAGTTGTTCAATGTACATTTTGGTTGGTTTATTTTAAAGATGTACTTGGACTAACTGAACTCATGAATTTTAATTTTTCTCAAAATGCTTTATGACTTTGATTGTAAATTTGGGCATCTATACTGCTTATCACCAAAAACATTACTATTGCCCCCTCCAAGATTAAATTTTGGATGCATCATTGTTAAACAATCAGTATAACCTACGTGCACGGGAAAAGAGAGGAAATATTATTATTCTTGTGCGTCAACCGAGATTAGAAACATAAGAATATATGGTCACAATTAGCATAGAACATGCCTTAATTAGTAAACCAATTTTGGTAACTTTCATTAAGTTTAATGTGAATGTGAAATTATCAAATCAAACTTGGCCTCACACATAAACTCAGGAAACAAACCATCAAAATTATTCCCCTTCTCAATCAACAAATCCCAATACAAAAGTTGTTTTGATTGTCCAATGCATGCATTGACACAATGTATCAGTCAAAATTATGTACGAAAAGCGTGTTACAATTGAAATACTCTCTGAGTAAAATAGTTATTAAAAGTTTGGCTGATTTATATTTATCAGTCATAACCTGCATAAGATAACCTCATTATCAGATACAAATTTCTAATTTTGAAGGGTTATTTTACCTTGACACTCACGTTTAGGACTAATTTTGAGTTACTCCCAAAGTCCAAATATTTATTTAAGGTTACAAGACATATTAGACTGCAGTCAAATAGTTATACTACCAATACCAATTTGGACACGGTGACAAATCAGTATAGTTTCATAGGGGATCCCACGGTGACCACATGCGTATACCATGTCCCATTTTCTGATAAATTAATCATCGGGTTTAAAGTTTAATTGTGTTAAAAACGTCTTCATTAGGAAACTCATAAATATTATAAAAATCTCAAGCGTACATATAAGAGGCCATTATTTATAAAATTTATATACTCTTTGCAATTCTATTGTATTTCTTGTGAGGTATTGATATCCAGGTAATGATTTTTTTTCCTCTTATTTTTATTGTAGTATTGCAATTTTTACGAGACCCAATAATATGAAAATACTAATACAAATTGTGCATATTGCTAACACACCATTAATATCGTACTGTTAAGACCCTTTTAAAACAGTGCAGGTTATGAACAAAGTTTGTAATTCCAGATATCTCATACACCCACATCAGTAGCTAACTTATGGAGCACTTTACACAATATATAGGCACCCAAGTGTATTAGATCGTATTTAAGTATAGCAACTTATTGACCACTCTATGAGGTTTGCATAACCTGAAACTAATTTATAATGGAAATGAAAAGTATCGCATTATGCCTAATCTTTGTCATATCTTTCATACATTTTTTATAGGATGGTGATAACATGCCAATCAAAACTGATACAATTGTAGAGAGAACTGATACAAATTTTACCTGACACAAAAGGAAAGCTAAACCGAGAGATGGACAAAACACGGGTCAATCATTGACTTGTAGTGGCAAAAAACATCTGGATGCTATACGTGTTTTACACCACACGGTTTGCATAAAAGTTTTAGAGCACTTTTATTGTGTTCGAAATTTTGATTGAATTTTCGATTGAAATTATACGTCACAGCGTATTATTAGTAGATTATTTGATTCTACTGATGTGAACCTCATAAATCAATCAATAATAATTTACCACCTAATTCGATCCATCCACTTTCGATCAAAAATTAAGTCTGAATAGCATTTTTGAAAGTTTTATTTGAAGCGAAATGTTTTATTTGGTATTTTTGGGAATGGTTATTCCCACACCCAAACCTTCCTCCAGCACACCCTTCAAATGAAAATGATGAAAATACCCTTAACTTTAAAATCAATTCTCCTCCCCCACTCCCTCAATTGGTTTCAATTATTTTTTGGAGCGTATATCAAATAGTCTCTTGAATATTTTTTAATACACGTTTAATTCAAGTTTTTTTATTTTGCTCCAAAAAGTCCTTCATCATTCCGTTGGCGCAGACCTTTACAACTAAGAGAATAAGGGACTTTTTGGAGCAAAATTAAACGCTTGAACTAAATGTGTATTAAAAAATGTTTAAGGGACTTTCTGGTATTTGACCCTTATTTTTTTTAACAATGCTTTAAAAAACTATTTTATAAATATAAATCATTTTTTATTAAAACTATAGTTTTTACCTTTCTTTAAAAAATTATTTTATGTACATAAAATCTTTTTAAAAACTGGCTTACAAATATAAATCATTTTGTAAACAAGATTATTTTTATAAAAATATGAATATAAATTATTTTTTGTATTGAAACAGTTTTCTGTGACACCCCGCCTAATTAAATACCGTGTGATCAGTCATTCATTAAATTAAAATCAAGGTGAACGGTTGGTTCATTCTAAGCATCACTGTCGCTAAATAAATATTTTCAATTTAAACACCCTAAATAATTAAGCTAAGTGTCAAATCAATTTAAAGTCCTCATTTATTTAATTCCGTTGTAAAAATCTTTTAAACATAAACAAATTTGAATAATGCAAATGATAAAGATACCAATCATGCAACGGAACATACCAATTATAATATCAAATCCAAATATTTGACCACGACCACTGATAATGTGATAGATAAAACAATCCCAAATGAAAACAGAGTACTGAAATGATAGAATTTTGAAATCCTTATCAAGTCTAAACAAGAGTCTGAAAATGGGCGACATATGCCCTAACTAAAAGAACTAAATAGAAGTGTGAGGAACCAAAGGAGGAAACGTCTACTGCAATGACCTGCAACTCTCACACAAGCTGCGGCATTTCCAGTCAAATGATTCTACACCTGACGCCCCTGTGGTTGAGCACCTGTAATATATACGTATATATACACAAGAGAAAGAAAATGACAGAAAACGGCTCAGAGCTCGAGTGTAAAACAGGTTTAAAAATAGTTTAGCAGGTATTTAAAATGTTTACCGGCTAATATAACCACCATGTTAGTACGCGACACTCTCTTGAGAATTCTCACCTCTCATCCAGTGTGCACGCATACTGTACTACTAAATGCCTCATAAGTCTATCTAACTTATCTCCCAATGATTATGTTTCGAGAAGTCACAAGGCTACGATATTTAGTTTAGAGATCAATCTCTTCATGATTTCTTACGTTACTTAATATATCTTATTACCGTTATAAAGTTCCCAAATACTTACTATAAAATTTAGAGCATTTATTCAATACTTAACTACTTATACGCACAGTAGAAGATTTCCATATATACGTATATATATATATTAATCACTCATATAATATATATACTATCGTCACCCCACATAAAATCTATGGTGCTGGCATACTCTGCTATCAAGTCACCGTATCTCTCGTACTAAGGGAAATGCTAGTTCGGAATCACTCTCGAACTATATTAACACAATACACACAAAATGAAGGCGAAGCATAGTTCCAAGTCACTAAGAAGTCAGCACATACCCCTCACGTCTCTTAGGACCATATGACTATCATCTCAGATAGCCTGTACCAAGGAATCCTATGTTCTAGGGTACAAGTCAATATCCCTCATAAAGGTCCCATCGAGATAAGACTGTCCTGACGCGGCAACCTCCCTGATAGCAAGTAGTGCGGGTATGATTATACACAAATATAATAGAGATATAGACATGCACTCGGTCATATATATAAATATTCTCATTTTCCAATTTGGTTCGCCCACGACCCATATTACTATTTTAACCGTATGTAATACAATTTTACTCAATTTTTACGCATAAAGAACTCATCTCATTTTATTCTCAATTTTAATCCTTTCGCAATTACTTCTCGTCCCTCGAAGTAATATATCTCCCTAAAGGTCAATTCAGTAGGTAAACCATTGCTAACATACTGGTCTAAGTCATTTATAACCTCTCAATTCCGTAGCTAACGTGCGAACGAATTCCAATATGTGTTAAACCCCCCGTTAACCCATGGTTTCATCCCATGTACAATTTCATTCAACGAAATGTACTTAGACCCTACTGGTTCTCTTCAAGACCCATTATCCTTTAAATGATATTCAAGAGTTCCTACGCATTTTATCCAAAATAAACAAAAAGGGGAAAATATGTAGTTTTCCAGGAGGGGTCGATCGATCGAGGAAAGGGAGCGATCGATCGATTAAATAGTTCTTGCTCAGAAACTGTTAATCCGACCTATGGGTTTCATCCAAGAAAATTCTCCAAAATACCATTAATGATTCCTAAACTCCCAAAGAAATTTACTACAGATTAAATGCACCTATATACATGATTTCCTACGTGAAGTGTACAAATTCATCAACGTGAAGCAACTCTACCAATTCTAATCCTCGAAGACTCTAACTCCCATCAGATATATCCCTTTAATTTTCGTCCATAATTAAGCCTTAAAAAGAAAATTACTAAAATGCCCTCCCGGGTTACCGGTTAGGCCTAAAAACGTCCCGAGATCCAACCTAAACCCCCGGGTGCACTTTTCTGACTATCTCGACCCTTCCAGACACGTTGGCGCACTCGAAATGACCATACGTATGACTTATAATTTATTCACTTTTATAATAATAATTTAGTCCCGACACGACATAAGCGCGTCCCGACTTAATTTGCATAATTGTCATGTTATTCACTTGTGACATTTTAATGAATTCAATTCTATATATTACTTCACTCATCTAGTAATATTAAAAAAATTTCCAATAATTACTAACTCTCCTCATGCTAGTAAATATTTAAAATAAAATTACTAACTCTCGCCACGCTAGTAATTATTTAAAATAAAATTCTGAATTAATATTAAATTAATAACTCAATTAAATTTAATAAATCTCCAATTTTATAAGTCATACAACTACGAGGTATTACATACTTCCCCCCTAATAACGGAATTTCGTCCCGAAATTCAAAAAATAAGTCATACCTGGTAAAAATGGATCTGGATATTTTTCGCGCATATCTGCCTCGCGCTCCCAAATGGACTCCTCCACATTATGATTCTCCCACTGGACCCGTACAAATGGAACTACCTTCGACCTCAATTTCCTCTCGCTATGGTCTAGGATAGCCACTAGTCTCTCCTCATAAGAACTGTCGGGATGTAAGTTAATCTCCTCTATCGCGATGTGGGAGTGGGTCATGTCATCCCGAAGATATCGTCTCAACGACTAGATGTGGAATACATCGTGAATGCGGTGCAAGTGCTCTGGTAACCCCAATCTGTATGCCACTGGCCCAATCCTCTCGATAATGGGAAATAATCCCACGTACCTCAGAGCTAACTTCCCCTTCTTCCCGAATCTCATTACTCCTTTCATAGGAGACACACGCAGTAATACTTGGTCCCTCACGCCAAACTCTCGGAATGACCATTTTGCATCGACGTAGCTTTTCTGCCGGTCCTGTCCTACCCGAATGCGATTCCTGATAAGGTCAATTCTAGCTGAAGTCTCCTAAATCACCTCTGGTCTGAGAAATTTGTTGTCCCCCACCTCTAGCCAACAAGCGGGAGAACGACAAGGTCTGCCATATAAAGCCTCAAATGGTGCCATACCAATCATGAACTGATAGGAGTTATTATAAGCGAACTCCACTAGTGGAAGATGAGGCTCCCAACCTCCTTCAAAATCAAAGACACACATGCGTAGCATATCCTCCAACATATGATTGGTATGCTATATCTGTCCATATGTGTGTGGGTGATAAGCTAAACTCAACCTCAACTCTATACCCATGGCCTCCTGAAAGCTCTCCCAGAAGCGAGACACGAAAATCTTGTCTCTATCAGACATAATATCCAGGGGCACCCCATGTAACCTAACTATCTCGGTAATAAATAGTTGTACGTAATGGCCCGTGGTGTAGTCTGTCCGTACTGGCAGAAATTGAGCTACCTTGGTCAACCAATCCACTATAACCCATATGGAATCGTGACCCCACTGTGATGTAGGCAACCCAGTAATGAAGTCCATGGAAATACTCTCCCATTTCCATGTAGGAATCTCCAATGGCTGAAGTAACCCTAGCGGTCTCTGGTGATCCACCTTTAGCATTTGACAAGTAGAACATTTGAACACGAACTCTGCAGTGTCCTTATTCATCCCACTCTACCAGTACTGCCGCCTCATATCCTAGTACATTTTATCTCCTCCGGGATATACCGCAAATCTAGACCCATGCGATTGTGTCATCACTGCATGACGTAAGTCTTCTCCCTCTGGAACCACAAATCTCCCATTAAACCTCAAACCGCCATCAGAGCTCCCTGAATAGGATTCAGCACCCTCAGCTAAAAGTCGTACAATCTGCTCCTGGCAAAACGTATCCATTGCTTGTGCCTGTTTCACCCTCGTAACAATCTCGGGTGTGACTGACATAACTGATATAAAGGAACGGGATACCTCATCCTGGTGTACCAACTCTTTCCACTTTGCTCTCCATACTTTCGCTACGTCACCTACTGATCTACGGCTTAACGCATCAGTAACTACGTTAGCCTTCCTCGGATGGTATTATATCTCGAACTGGTAGTCCTTCACAAACTCCAACCAATTGCACTGGCGCATGTTCAACTCCCGCTGAGTGAACAAGTATTACAGTGACTTGTGGACTGTGAATAAGTGAAACTTCTCCCCCAATAAGTAATGTCTCCAAATTCATAATGCAAACACGACCGCTGCTAGCTCCAGGTCGTGGGTGGGGTAATTCTTTTCGTGAGGCTTAAGCTTGCGGGGGGGGGGGGGGGGAGGGGCAAAGTTATAACCTGCTCCTCTTGTTGAAGTACTCCCCCTAGTCCTCGTAAAGAGGCGTCAGTGTACACCAGGTACTCCACTCCCAGCCTGTGCAAATCAAGAAACGGCGTTGAAGTCAACTTATCTTTCAGCTCATTAAAAGCCAATTGACAAGCATCATCCCATACATATGGTACTCCATTGTGAGTTAAATTCGTAAATGAACCCTCTATATTCGAAAAGCCTCGGATGAACCGCCTGTAGTACCCGGCTAACCCCAAGAAGCTACGCACCTCTGTCGGTGTCGTGGTCTATCCCCACTCTCTCACTGCCTACACTTTGCTCGGGTCAACCGATATCCTCAATTCTGACATAATGTTCCCCTAAAACTATACCTCTCGTAACTAAAATCTACACTTCTCATAATTAGCATACATCAGATGCTCTCGTAGAGTTCGAAGAACCTGTCTCAAGTGCTCAGCATGCTCCTCCTCAGTCTGTGAGTAAATTAGGATGTCATCTATGAAGATGATGAGAAAGTGATCCAAGAACTCTCTGAACACTCAGTTCATTACATCCATGAATACGGCTGGAGCATTTGTCAGCCCAAACGGCATGACTCTAAACTCATAGGACCCATATATCGTCAAGAAAGCAGTCTTCAGCACATCATGCTCCCGAATCCATAGTTGATGGTATCCCGATCTCAAATTTATCTTCGAAGAGAAGGTTGCTCCACTCAATTAGTCGAACAGGTCATCGATTTGAGGTAACGAATATTTATTCTGTATCGTGACCTTGTTCAACTCCTGGTAATCCACGCACAATCTCAGTGAACCATCTCTCTTCTTTACAAATAACACTGGAGTGCCCTAAGGCGAGGTACCCCTACAAATGGAGCCCTAGCCCAACAACTGCTCTATCTGATCCCGTAACTCCCTCATCTCCGCTGGAGCCATACGGTATGATGCACGTGCTATCGACCGAGTCCCCGGCGTCAAGTCTATGACAAAATCTATCTCTCGACTAGGGGGTAGGCGGGGGTAGGCCCGGTATCTCCTGAAATACATCTAAAAACTCATGAACAACTGGAATCGAATCTAGGGGAATCATAACCTACTTAGAGGTATCCTCCTCTATGTAATTCAAATGGGTGGAAGATCCTCTCTCTGGGCGAAGCATCACCCTCAAAAACATCTCCTGACCCGGAATGGCAAAGATAATATTCCTACCGAAAAAATCTATCATGGCTTTGTACGCAGCGAGCCATTCCATGACAATAATGGGGTCGTGCTCATGCATATTTAAAACTAGCATATCCGCATGTAAAATTAAGCTACCAATCTCTATACCTATACCTCGACATATAAAGAAAATCAGGGACCCATTCCCCAGTGGTGAGTCTACGCATGTCATTGTACTCTCTGTCGTGTCTAATAACCCTAAGGCCCATGCAAAGTGAGTAGCTAAAAAGCAGTGCGACGCCCCACTATAAAATAAAACCCGACCCATAGTGCCATGGATAGTTACGTGCCCTCAATCACAGGTGGCGCATGAGGTGCTGCGGCCTGGTGGATGTTATAGACACGTCCATACTGTAATTGTCCCTACTGGACTAGAGCTGCTGGGATGGCTGGTAGGGCTGGCATCTGAGTTGGCGCTGGAAGGGCGGCTGGAAAGAGTGGCCTCTGCGGCTCGTTACAGACACCATGCTACTGTGGGGCCCTATCCCCCTCCGTGCAATCTTTACGCCTATGGCCATTCTTGCCACATCCGAAATACCTGCCCTTGAAGTTTCCTCCCCTTTGGCCCTACTGACCATGGCCCTGTTCGTTGTTACCACCCCGTCACTGACCCTGTTAAAAACATTGTTGGCCCTGATGGCCCTGTTATTGACCTTGTTGCTGACGGTGTTGGCCCTTCTAGCCATGATGACTGGACTCGCCCTGTTGACCCTGCCCTGCTGGCCCTATCTACAGCCCCCAAATCCCTGCCTGGAATCACCTGGTCGGAATTGCTTGGCAGGGTCCCCCTGATGGGAACTCTGCTCACTGTGACTGGTCTGCCCTTAGGTTGCTGATGCCCCACCTGTACTACTGCCCCCTGTTCGGCCCTGCTGACTGGACTCCCCTACTCGTTTTCTCCCCTGCTGATGGAAGCGATGATCTTGGCAGTGCAACAAAGTGACGTTGAATACGTCAGTGTAAGTACCTAACGATAGATTACCTATGAGGTGTTGACGAATCCTCCAGGCCAATCCATATAAAAATAACAAGATCTTCTTCTCCTCAGTAGGTGCCTCATCCGGCACTATAGTGAGAAGTCTCGTGAACTTCTCCTCATACTCAGTCACGGTCATACTCTCCTGCTTAAGATTCAATAACCTCCGCCTCATCTGAGTCTGCAGGACGGATGAGAAATACTTACGGTCAAACCGCACCCAGAACGACTGAATCGAAATGCTATCCCTCTCATCCAAGGTGGTGGTGGACTCCCACTACTGCAAAGCGGCCCCCACTAGCTTGAAGGAAGATAGTAGTTGTCTCTGGTCGTTAGTGCCCTCATACATGCGCAGATGCCTTTGGATATCCTTCTTCCATTTGCTGGCGATCACAATGTTCGAACTACCCGAGAATTCCGGGGGATGTGCCTTCTGAAAGGCATCCCTAACCCGCTCCAATGTAGTGGGAAGCTGTGCTGGTACCGACGCTACTTCCCGAACCTGGTGTGGAACCTGCTGCACCACCGCTAATGCGGCATTCACCGCCTGAGCAACAATGGCGTCTACTTCAGTTGCATTCATCATTCCCTGAGCCAGAGCTGCTGGTTGCTCGGGCTGGCATTCCTGTCTCGGGGGTGCGCATCTTGGAGGCTTATGAAACGAGAAGGAAGTTTATTAGTTTATTGTTATTATCAAATCTTAATAGATAAAGACGTAAACGTAAATACAAGAATACGACAAACTTAAAAATAGGGCTTTAAATCAAAGACGCTAAGCTGAAAGTAAAATAAACCGTACAGATCCTAAAGGACACTAGAACCTGATGCTCTGATACCAAATGTGACACCCCACCTAATTAAATACCGGGTGATCAGTCCTTTATTAAATTAAAATCAAGGTAACAGTTGGTTCATTCTTAGTAGCACTGTCACAAAATAAATATTTCCAATTTAAACACCCTAAATAATTAAGCTAAGTGTCAAAATAATTTAAAGTCCTCATTTTTTTAATTTCGTTATAAAAATATTTTAAACATAAACAAATTTGAATAATGCAAATGATAAAGATACCAATCATCCAAAGGAACATACCAACTATAATATCAAATCCAAATATTTTACCATAACCACTGATAATGTGATAGATAAAATAATCCCAAATGAAAACAGAGTACTGAAATGATAGAATTATGAAATCCTATTCAAGAACTAAACAAAAGTCTGAGGAACCAAAGGAGGAAGTGTCTACTGCAATGACCTCCAACTCCCACACAAGCTGCAGCACGTCCAGTCAAATGATTCTACACCTAATGCCCCTGTGGCTGAGCATATGTAATATATACATATATATACGCAAAAGAAAGAAAATGACAGAAAACGGGTTAGATCCCGAGTGTAAAAGAGTTTTAAAAATAGTTTAGCAAGTATTTAAAATGCTTACCGGCTAATATAACCACCATGTTAGTACGTGACACTCTCTTGAGAATTCTCACCTCTCATCTAGTGTGCACGCCTACCGTACTACTAAATGCCTCATAAGGCTATCTAACTTATCTCCTAATGATTATGTTTCGAGAAGTCACAAGGTTATGATATTTAGTTTAGAGACCAATCTCTTTATGATTTCTTACATTACTTAATATACCTTATTAGCGTTATAAAGTTTTCGAATACTTACTATAAAATTTGGAGCATTTATTCAATACTTAACTACTTATACGCATAGAAGATTTCCATATATACGTATGTATATTAATCACTCATATAATATATATACTATCGGCACCCCACATAAAATCTATGGTGCTAGCATACTCTGCTATCAAGTCCCCGTATCTCTCGTACTAAGGGAAATACTAGTTCGGAATCACTCTCGAACTGTATTAACACAATATACACAAAATGGAGGCGAAGCATAGTTCCAAGTCACTAAGAGGTCAGCACATACCCCTCACGTCTCTTAGGACCATCTGACTATCATCTCAGATAGCCTGTACCAAGGAATACTATGTTCTAGGACACAAGTCAATAGCCCCCATAAAGGTCCCATTGAGATAAGATTGTCTCGGCGCGGCAACCTCCGTGATAGCAAGTAGCGCGGGTATGATTATACACAAATGTAATAAAGATATATACGCATGCACTCGGTCATATATAAATATTTTTATTTTTTCAATTTGGTTTGCCCACGACCCATATTACTATTTTAACCGTTCGTAATACAATTTTACCCATTTTTTACGCATAAAGAACTCATCTCATTTTATTCTCGATTTTAATCATATCGCAATTACTTCTCTCCCCTCGAAGTATTCTATCTCCCTAAAGGTCAATTCAGTAGGTAAGCCATCGCTATCATACTGGTCTAAGTCATTTATAACCTCTCAATTCCGTAGCTAAGGTGCGAACGAATTCCAGTATGTGTCAAATCCCCCGTTAACCCACGGTTTCATCCCATATATAATTGCATTCAACGAAATGTACTTAGACCCTACTAGTCCTCTTCACGACCCATTATATCCTTTAAATGATGTTCAAAAGTTCCTACGCATTTTATCCGAATTAAAGAAAAAGGGGGAAAATATGCATTTTTCCAGGATGGGTAGATCGATCGAGGAAAAGGATCGATCGATCAATCAGTCAATCGATCAATATTCTTGGGTCGATCGATCGATCAAGCGGTTCTTTCCCAGAAACTGCTAATCCGACCTACAAGTTTCATCCAAGGATATTCTCTAAAACACCATTATTGATTCCCAAACTCCCAAAAAAGTTTACTACTGATTGAATACACCTATATACATGATTTCCGACGGGAAGCATGTACAAATTCATCAATGGTATCGAATTAATGGGCAAATTCATCATAATTATTAAGAACCCTAGTTTCATTATAATTTCCAATCTTCTAATTCTTTTCCAGATTTCTCTCTTCTAAACCAATACAATTTCATGGTTAATCCTCTACATATGTTTAGATTTCAAAAATATACTTATTTCCTCTAAAGCATGTGATTTAAATTCCCTAAATCATCAAATTCTTCCATAAAACATGTATTTATCAATCCTATTGTAACATGGGAGAAATATTAACTTGAAAAGTAGCAAGATAGATACTTGCCTTAGATATGATGGTCTGATTCTCAAGTGTTGAGGGGTATGGTTGCATCCCTCGTGTCCCGATCTACGCGTTGGTGGTCAAAGATGGCAAGGGTGATGTAGGTAGGGTGGTTCTCCCCTTTAGAGTCTTCTGCCTTCTCCCTTCTTTAGCCTCTCTGCAACTCTACCAATTCTAATCCTCAAAGACTCTAACTCCCATCAGATATATCCCTTTAATTTTCGTCCATAAATAAGCCTTAAAAAGAAAATTTTCTAAAATGCCCTCCCGGTTACTAGTTAGGCCTAAAAACGTCCCGAGATCCAACCTAAACCCCCGGGTACATTTTTCTGACTATCTCGACCCTTCCAGACATGTTGGCGCACTCGAAATGATCATACATGTGACTCATAATTTATTCACTTTTATACTAATAATTTAGTTCCGACACGACACAAGCGCGTCCCGACTTAATTTCCATAATTGTCATGTTATTCACTTGTGACATTTTAATAAATTCAATCTCATATATTACTTTACTCATCTAGTAATATTCAACAAATTCCCAATAATTACTAACTCTCATCACGCTAGTAAATATTTAAAATAAAATTACTGACTCTAATCACGCTAGTAAGTATTTAAAATAAAATTTCGCATTGATATTAAATTAATAACTCAATTAAATTTAATAAATCTTCAATTTTAAAAGCCATAAAAATACGGGGTATTACATTTTCTTTTAAAGAAAGGTAAAAGTACAGTTTTTATAAAAAAAAAAGATTTATATTTATAAAATTTATCATTAATATTGTTATTTCGATTTTTTACTCTAACACATTATTAATTATTTTAATTAGACTATAGTATAGTTTTATGAATTTATTAGACTTTGCCACATTTTTCGTTACTAAATACGAAACTTTTTACATGAAAAGTAATATTTGACGACATTTAAACAGCTTGTAAACAAAAAAAACAGTTTTAACGCAAAAAAGGTGATAATGAAAAAAATTGTTTTTTAACAAACAAAAAAACAGTTTTTAATTAAATTAAAAAATATTTTTAGCGAAAAAACTTCTTTTAACAAAATAAAAACTATTTACAAAAAAAGAAAAACATCTTCTAACAAAACAAAACTGTTTTTAACAAAATAAAAATATTTTATAACAAAGAAATAGTATCTTTACAAAAAATCACTTTTTAAAGAATAAAAATATTTTTAAAAAACAATTTTTAGAAAAATAAAAACACTTTAGTGAAAAACTGTTTTGTTGTGATAGAAATTATTTTTTTAAACCTTTTTTTTGTTAAATATCACTTTTCGTGGAAAAGGTTTCATTTTAGGGACGAAAAATGTAGCAAAGTCTAATAAATTCATAAAAATGTACTATAGTCTTATTTAAATAATTAGTAATGAGTTAAAGTCAAAAATCAAAATCAAAAAATTATATTTTATCTTAAAGTGTAAAATTTAGGGTTTATTATAAATAGGTCCCATATAAACAAAGTTTCATTAATTAAGTCCTATTGACTTTTCAACCATTAAATAGGTCCTATTCCTAATTTTTGGGGACTTTTTTTTACAATTTTACCCTTTTAAAACCAAACATTCCAGAGGAAGTTATATAACTGGTTGACCTTTTTTTTTCCTTCCTATTTATAATCTTCAAATGATCATAACTTTTGATTGACAAATCCACTTTCAAAAATTTACTATTTTTTAAATCTTTTCGACGAGATCTATCAAACAAGATCCATGAAACCTATAAAATTCCATAGAAAAAAATACGTAGATAGTAAACATTACTGTATGTACCAGAAAATAAAATAGTTTTATATCTGTGATATTTTTATAAATAGTAACATTTACTGTGTTAATATTACACATAAAGTAAAATTTACTAGTGTTCAGAAGAAAATGAAATACATATACTTATCAAATAAGATCCATGGCGTACATAATATTAGAATTAAAAAAATTACACAAACAGTAATTTTTACTGTGAACGCCTTCAAAATTAGAATTAACTAATGGTTGAATAGTCAATACGATTTAATTAATAAAAAAAATTCAAAATATGAATTACGTATAATAATGCAGTTTAACATGGTTGTCACATTTGTTGTTATTATTAAACAATAATACAAACAAATTAGTTAAATAGATAGTCAATTAATCTACACACACACACACACACACACACATATATATATATAGATAGAGAGAGAGAGAGAGAGAGAGAGAGAGAGGCAGGCTCCTGTGCACACTAAGTTTGCATACTAAGTTTGCACATTGCTTTTTTAAAGTAGTAAAAAAATATTTTTGAGTGCTGGCGCACGCCAATTTTTTTATGTGATATTTTAACATTTCAACGGACTCACATAAAAAAAATTAGCTGAAAAAAACTTTTTTTGCTATTTTTAAAAAATCAGTCAAACTTTCGCAGTTTTTAAAGGGCTTAAAAGTATAGAAAGTTTGACCGATGTTTTAAAACTAGCAAAAAAAGTTTTTTTGAGCTGATTTTTTTATATGGGTTCCTTGAAATGTTTAAATATCACACAAAAAAAATCAACTCAAAAATATTTTTTTTACTACTTTAAAAAAGTAATGTGCAAACTTAGTGTGCACAGGAGCCAGCCTGTCTCTCTCTCTCTCTCTCTCTCTCTCTCTCTCTCTCTATATATATATATATATATATATATATATATATATATATATATATATATATATATACACACACACACTAGGGTATGCCCGTGCCTGAAGGCAAGACGCAAATTTTTGGAAGTGTACGCCGTTGATTGCCCCATATGTCGTATTTACATACATACAAATAGACACCGTGTTTATGTACATACATACATACGTACATACACCGTGATATGAACCTTTTATGTTAAAATAATGACAACAAAATAACGATCGTATTTAGTTGGCAACAGATAAACAATTTTTTTAAATAACTTACGATACGAACTTATTAGTTTAAAAAAAATTGGGCAATGTTTCCCTTGTTTATGAGACAATCCAACCACTTTAAGAACAAAAATACCAACTATACTATTATTAATGCTAAATCTGATAATTTAAAAAATTTTGTCAAAATTTATTTTGTTTGTAGAGTTATTCGCCCCTTTTGAGAACAAAAATATCAACGATACTATTATTAATGCAAAACCAAATATCTAGTACTTATAAGTTGAATTTTTTTTTGCATCACCAATGTGTAAACATTTTACAAAATTTAGGTAGAATTTCATCTGTTTGTAGGACTATCCACCACCCAGTTTAAGAAATAAAATATAGTACAATAACCATTATCGATGTCGTGTATAAAGTCGTCTATAATGTAAATCATATATTGGAAATTGAAATTCTAATGTAAAATCAAAATTACATCAACAAACCACTACCCCAAACAATTAACCAATGATTGATTATGATAAAATATATAGCAGTTACATAGCTATGTTTGTATGTAGCAGCTATGTAGCTAATTTGAGTAGCTAATTCCAATAGGCTGAATACTTAACATCAGATGCACCTTATGGATTGCTGATTGAGAGTAGCATCCCCCATTTATCGATAGTTAATTTCCTTTAAAAAAAAGAAAGATAAATAAGACACAAAATGTATAAAATAAATAACTACCTCGTCAATTTGAAGATAAAACTTTTAAATAAATAAGTAACATAATCTGAAATTAGTTGACTTGTGTAATACCCCGTATTTTTATAGCTTTTAAATTATGGGATTTATTAAATTTAATTGAGATAAATTAATTTAATTTTAATCCGGAATGTTGCTTTAAATATTCACTAGCGTGACGAGAGTTAGTAATTATTGGAAATTTGTTATCTGTTGAATATTACTGGATGAGTATAGTAATATATGAGATTTATTGTTATAATATTGTCACGTGTGAATAAAATGACAATTATGGAAATTTAAGTCAGGACGCGCCTGTGTCGTGTCGGGACTAAATGTTGATTAATAAGTGAATATTTTATAAGTTGTTCGTATGGTCGTTTTGAGTGCGCCAACGTGTCCGTAAGGGTCGAGATAGTCCGAAAAGTGTACCCGGGGGTTTAATTTGGGTCTCGGGGCGTTTTTAGGCCCAATTAGTACCCCGAGAGGGCGTTTTGGACATTTCGCAATTATGGGTAATTAAACCTACGAAAATTAGAACAACCAAAGACAAATGACGGCCATTGGAGAGGAAGAGGAGAAGCTCTCCAAGGAGTTCTAGGCCAAGAACACCTCCGATTGCACCGCCGTCACCACCAACGCGTAGATCGCGAGACGGGGAACGAAACCACACCAATTTCGGCACCAAACCAGATTTCTAAAAATTCTAGGCAAGTTTTTATCTTGCTTATTTCGTTGAGGCAGCTTTCATATTGGTTTAGGAATGATTAGGATGAATTGTATGGAAGAAAAACCCAATTTGAGATAGGAAATTGCATGTAGTGATGACTTAAATGATATTTTGGAAACCCTTTGTCATGTAAAGGATTAAGAGTTTGATTAAGAAAAGAGTTCTAATTAGATACAAACATTAAAAATTTTATTCCGGATGATCGGACCATTGGAATCGCTTGAAATTTTAACATATTGTAGCGAACGACGAGACAGGACTGTTGACAAAAATTCAGCTTGATCGAACGGTCGGATTTCTAAAAATATTATTTTTACTAGAGAGTTTTATGTTTTGAGGACTCTTAGAGAGTTTTATATTTTGAGGACTCTTAGAGAGTTTTATTTTTCGAAAGTGATGCTTAGAATGGACCAACTGTTCACCTTGATTTAATTTAATAAAGGAGTGGTCGCCCGGTATTTAATTAGGCGGGGGTCACAGGTGGTATCAGAGCATCAGGTTCTAGTGTCCTTAGGATCTGTACGGCTTATTATGCTTTCAGCGTTGCTTTGTTTGTTATAGAGCCCTATGTTTAGGATTGTTGATTCCCTTGACGAGATTTCGTTCTCCTGCTATAATGTGTATACACTAGTGAATTCTAATTTCATTCGGATGTGTGCGTGTGCCGAGCGATGACGGATGTCAGAAGAGGACCGTTAAGAGTACATCAGGAGGCAGGGCTCAGTTGATATTATGAAATATATCCGAGGATGATGACCGTAGTCGAGGTCACCTCCATTATGGCACAAGAAGCCACGACTAGAAAGGCGACTAAGGTGCAACAATTATTTTTCAAATGCTGTTATAGTCAAATGAGGTGCGAGGGTAAACTTAGCCAACGTATTACAAAAATGTGTAGAGACTGTCAATGGGAAATTTTAGAAATGCGGAAATTGTATGTGTCTTTACCAAAGGAGGTAATGTACCCAAAGGCTTAGATATAGGACGAAGTGTGGCAAACTGAAAGTGAAAACTTAGAGAAAATTTTCTTGGCTTTCGGGACGAAATTATAATGGTTGGAGTCAACCACCAATTTTAGAAGTGGAATGCTATGCCTATAGGAGAACCTTAGGTACAGTGTTGACCATATGTTCCTTCCTCAACTCTTCAGGGTGAGAAGCAAACGTGGTTCTGAACTCATCGCGGGAGGGCATGACAGAAGTCCGATTGTGGATATGAACCCTAATCATTAGCAAATTTTGTATCGAAAGATGTAGATACGAGTGGAGGAAACGACTCCAAGTGGGAGACCAACTTGTAATAATAATTGATAATACTCGAGGAGTAAATTCTGATGGACGGTTGATTCAGAGGTTGACAATGTTGTATTTTGTCAATAAAGATGATAATGCTCCTTGTGTGGGAAGCTTAAAGAAATCGAAAAATTTAGTCGAGAATAAGACTGAATACAATGGTGGTGATATAGCACCAAAAAGAGATGTGGATATACACGAGGGGGCCCATTTAAATGATTCGGATAATGGAATTCTTACCAAGTGATGGTAAATTCAGTAAGTGCTATTATAGATAGTAACATGATCTTTATGGCCTAAAAAGTTAAAGGAACAGTCGGAATGGTTAACAGGAATCGAGTTTACTAAAGTCCGAGAGGAGGACAAATCCTAACCTGGTTAGTAGGACAGGTGGTAAGTGGATTATGTACAGAGGTATTTTGTGCGGAGTGAGATCGCTCATGATAATATGTTCCAAAGTGAGTATAAGGACAAGAATACGGTGCCTAGTAAAAAGAAACGATTAAATTAATTTTGTTATGGTTTGGGCAGACGTGTTACGTCCGAAAACCATTTGCGCAGTCAAGACGATTGACAAGGTAGAAGTGTAAGTTGTATCCTCAGAGGATGAGGCGTGTTTATGTGACACGAGAGAGTCACTATATTTTGTTCATTGCTAGATTAGTATGTGAGACGAGCTTAATGCATATAATTATAAATATTACCATTATGTGAATATTTTTCCCTAGTGTAGCGGGATTTTTCTTTAGTGCTATCCGCGGAGGATGAATGAGTATATCAATAGTGTTTTATACTTTATTGAGGTTACTCGTTGTAGTGATGCGATACACGAGTATGATATTATCTTGTTTAAAACATTACAGAAATGGTTAGTACGATAGTGGGCATTTATTGCAAGGCTATCGGAGTGGTTGCATTAGTGCAACATGTTTTATGTTTGTTTTGGCGAGGCTTTACCTGTGAGAAGGTTGGACTCGCACTTATATTATCTATCCTAGAGACTTCAGAGAAGATAGTGGGCTCGAGATATTCGATGCCAAAGTATGTATAAACTTTGCCAATATGATTCCGTATGTATCGGGATTTACCGTTGAGCGAAAAGATTTGACGCAGTATTATGTTTGGCACTCCGGACTCAGTGATAGGAAGAGTGCAGTGTTATATTTATCCTTAAGAGACGTGGGAGTTAAGAGTTATACCCCTAATGTTAGAAAAAGGAATTTCGAGAATTCCGATTGTATGTATTCGAGGTTTATGGAATGCTATTACCACCAACCTATGCTGAACGATAGTGAAATTTGGTGAAACGTTCTTTGTTAAGCATAATTACGGGAGAAATTGTAACTTTTCTTTCAAGGGACGGAATAAAGGGGTATATATTATAGACGGAGGACCTAACGGATTTCGATAACCGACAATGCTAGGTAGTAGTTTATCGGAGGGGTTCCTTGTTTGGATTTCGCTTTGCGAGACATCCCACGCATGAAACTTAGCGTAAGGTTGGAAATAGGGAGACGTTTGGTCACTATTCCATGAGTTCGGTACCCTGGTCGAAATGGGATCAAGTAATTATGTATGTAAGTTGGAAGTTGAATTTTGTTTTAAGGTCATTGGAGCCGGATTTTTGTGGTAGGAAAGCATTAAAAGTTATCCCCACGAGTTGAGGTGTGGAACGATGATAAGGAGAATTTAAGAATTTTGATTTCTAGGGTGATTGAGAGTACCCATATGTCATAACCACGTATAGAACACAAGGTGAATAAAGAGTTGGAATGATTTTTAGCATGGATTATCTGGAAAGAACTTTATATTATACAAAAGAGATGACCTGTAATTATTTTGATGAATAGAGCGTTAGTGATTTATTTTGGTTGTTGTACCTATTTGGGAAAATTGTTGTACTTATCTGAGGAAGGTTGAGAATTATTATTCCTCTTTTATTGTCATGGAATTTGATTGCCCTATCCCTTCTATTCCGTTGAATTTAGTTAGTCCTACAGATGAGTAGCACGTCGTTCGCTCTCCCAGGGCGGTCGGAGTGTTGCAAAAATGTGGGCATCTTGGTTAACTACAGTTAAAATAGTCCGAGTCGAAGGGACGTGGTAATATACGTGTGAAATATATGTTTGTGGGACTAGTATAACGAAGTGGAAGTGATAGAGTGGATTAAACGTCACATGAGGGGCGATAATCCATACATAAGTGTGCAATTAGAATAACACGCCCTAACTTGATTGGAAGGCTGTGGGAAGCCATTCAAGAATTGGTATTCCTTGAATATAGTAGAATTTAATTATTATGAAGCACACCCGAAGCGGAGTTGTTATTAGTCAAGTGTGAGAGAGACTCACACATATAAAGAGTAATGATGTTAGTATATTATAAGAGATCCAGAAGTGCGCTTCGTGGAGAGAAGAGCACGGGTGGAACTTTCGGCATACTACAAGGAAGGAAGGGGAGTATTACTTGTCACTTAATGTGAGACATTTCAAGGGAAGAATTGATGTTTAGCGAGACGTAGTGAGTAGTCTCTACATGCACTGCCCATAGGTAAGGTTTGGTTGAAAGAGGAGAATCAACCAAATAATTTTGTGTTTATCGAAAATTCCTGAAATTGGAAGAGGTTGGTAAAGTCGGTAAAGTTCTTGGATGGGTTGGCATCCTCAAAACAAGATCAAGGGTTTATTACGAACATGTGAATTAAGTCGCCGAGAAGGAAGTGATTGATATTCCTTTGGGCTGGCTTACAATATTAACTAGTATGCCCCAGACTTCCTTTGAAAGGAAGGATCGCGCCAGTGCATGGTCCGGCGCAGTATAAATTTCTGAATCAGGATGAGATTGATGAATCCCACCTTTGATATGGGATTTCAGGAACTAGCGGAGATAAGATTTTGTTTCAAGTAGGATGTATGACCCTTAGCTAGGGAATAAGCGCATGGTGATTAAAGATTAGTGGAGCCACGTGAAGGAGATTTTGGAATCTTGGTACGATGATTTCAAGAATGCTCTGTAGAAGCACTCGTACCTGTTTGTCGCGTATGAGGTACTTATTAAGGTTTTGTTATGGAAGAACCTCGACTATTCTCCTTCCGTATGTTTAGAGGAGAGTAGATAATCAGAATTTTTGGATCGGTCGAGAAAATATCCTATAACTATGGTAGAATTCCACGACTGTTTTAGACGAGCAAGAGTGATCAAATGTTTGTAATATTTTCTCAGAATGGGAGTTTTGTATATGAATAAATCCGATTATTTGTCATGTAGTGAGGTACGGCCTCCTAATGATAGTGAGATAATGAAATGTATAACGTACAGGCGTGACCTATGCGAATGTTGTCGGTTGGGAGCACAATGTGAAGTGTCTCCAAAGAGAATGCAAAACAATGTTACTGTGAAGAAAGGGCTATAGTGATTGAGCGTCGTAATGTGTAGTTAGTTTGTGTACGGAAAAGGATATCCAGAATTGTGCTACCTGATAGGCCTTATTTTCAAAATTTCGGGATGAAATTCAGTTATTAGGGGGGAAGTATGTAATACCCCGTATTTTTATAGCTTTTAAATTATGGGATTTATTAAATTTAATTGAGATAAATTAATTTAATTTTAATCCGGAATGTTGCTTTAAATATTTACTAGCGTGACGAGAGTTAGTAATTATTGGAAATTTGTTATGTGTTGAATATTACTGGATGAGTATAGTAATATATGAGATTTATTGTTATAATATTGTCACGTGTGAATAAAATGACAATTATGGAAATTTAAGTCAGGACGCGCCTGTGTCGTGTCGGGACTAAATGTTGATTAATAAGTGAATATTTTATAAGTTATTCGTATGGTCGTTTTGAGTGCGCCAACGTGTCCGTAAGGGTCGAGATAGTCAGAAAAGTGTACCCGGGGGTTTAATTTGGGTCTCGGGGTGTTTTTAGGCCCAATTAGTACCCCGGGAGGGCGTTTTGGACATTTCGCAATTATGGGTAATTAAACCTACGAAAATTAAAAGGGTTATATAAGATATCTAGGTTGTCTTCTAGGGTTAGAACAACCAAAGACAAATGACGGCCATTGGAGAGGAAGAGGAGAAGCTCTCCAAGGAGTTCTAGGCCAAGAACACCTCCGATTGCACCGCCGTCACCACCAACGCGTAGATCGCGAGACGGGGAACGAAACCACACCAATTTCGGCACCAAACCAGATTTCTAAAAATTCTAGGCAAGTGTTTATATTGCTTATTTCGTTGATGCATCTTTCATATTGGTTTAGGAATGATTAGGATGAATTGTATGGAAGAAAAACCCAATTTGAGATAGGAAATTGCATGTAGTGATGACTTAAATGATATTTTGGAAACCCTTTGTCATGTAAAGGATTAAGAGTTTGATTAAGAAAAGAGTTCTAATTAGATACAAACATTAAAAATTTTATTCCGGATGATCGGACCATTGGAATTGCTTGAAATTTTAACATGTTGTAGCGAACGGCGAGACAGGACTGCTGACAAAAATTCAGCTTGATCGAACGATCGGATTTCTAAAAATATTATTTTTACTAGAGAGTTTTATGTTTTGAGGACTCTTAGAGAGTTTTATATTTTGAGGACTCTTAGTGAGTTTTATATTTTGAGGACTCTTCTAAATAAAAAAAAAATCAATTAAAACTCCATTTTAATTCCGATTTCGAAACCATTTGAGATTCTCATCTTTGAAAATAAAATTCAAAATCCTTTAATGTAAGGCGAAATCTATATTTTTGGGATATCTTACATGAGGGACAATGTAAGTATATGTTAAAGAGAGAGAGAAACGTAAGAGAGTTACTTTGGGACAAATGTGTATACCTACTGAATTTTATACTTGGGAGGATAGAATCCGTGAGCGTGATGTAGTAAGTGGAAAAGTTCCTCAAATTAAAATAAGATGTGAATGGTTATATGTGATAACTAAATAATGAGAAATAAATACAAATGTCGTAATTATGGGAATTGAGAATTTACTCATTATTGATTTGGTAATGTTAGTATAGTTATATGATTGTGTATGCATAAACTATCTATGTGTGAAAATCATGCCCACGCTACTTGCTATCCCTGAGGTTTCCGCGCTGAGACAGTCTTATCTCGATGGGACCTTTATGGGGGATATTGACTTGAACCCTAGAAGATAGATATCCTTGGTACAGGCTATCGGAATGATAGTTCAGACGGTCCTAAGAGATGCGGGTATGTGCTTTCCTCTTAGAGACTTGGAATCTATGCTTCGCCTCATTTTGTTTGTGTATAGGTATCCTTGGTACAGGCTATCGCAGTGATAGTTCAAACGGTCCTGAGAGACTTGGAATCTATACTTTGTCTCAATATTGTTTGAGCATGTGTTGATACAGTTCGAGAGTGATTTCGAATTTGTATTCCCTTAGTACGAGTGATACGGGGATTGGATAGTAGAGTATGCCCGCACCATAGTTGTTATTTGGGGTGTTGTTGTGATATATATATATATATTTTATGAGTAGTTAATATATATATGAAATTCTGAAATCTGGAATTGCCTACTGTGATGAGACATGTAGGACATGGTTGATGACTCAAATTGTAAATACTTGTTTTGAGAAAGTATAATATGCCACTGGAAAACTGTATTGATTTATAAAGTTAAAAATGAGAACTTTGGTTGCTAATTGAAATATCCTTTTCGAACAATTGAATCGTTAAATTTTGAATCTTACGAGTAAGATAAGATAAGTTAAATCATTGGGAAGATTAGTACGATAAATGATAAGACAAACCGTTGGGAAGGTTAGTGCGATAGGTGTGCACATTAGAAGAGAGGTGAGAATTCCTCAAGAGAGTGACGCACTAATAAGTTGTTGCATTGGCCTGTATCAATTTAAATACTTGCTAAACAAATTTTAAATCATATACACTATCGGGCTCTGACCCGTTTTTCTCTCTCTCTCTCTCTCTCTCTCTCTTTTATATATATGTATGTATCACAGGTGCCCAGCCACAGGGGCGTCTTGCTTAGGATCTCTTGGAAGGAATGCGCTGCAACTTAGGTGGAAGTTGCAGGACTCTTGATTAGATGACTTCGTTCATTCGGATCCACTCTTAGTACTTTCATCTAGTTGGGCATGTGTAGCTCTTTCCATTATTCCGTTGTTATTGGACATTTGTATTTCAGTTATTTCCAGTATTGTTACTATGGGATTTATTCAGTTTGGATGTGTGACTTTTGATTTCGTATGTTGACATTCGATTGACGAATTTATTAAATTAATTGGATTATGTTGCAGAATTTAATGTGGTGTGATTCTTACTTATTGAATGTTGTTAATAAAATAAATGATTTTTCTTTAAATAAAATTTGGAAAGTATGTATGAACATGGTTTTGACACTTAGCTTAATTAATTAGGGTGTTAACTTGGAAAAATTTATTTTTCGACAGTGATGCTAAGAATGGACCAACTGTTCACCTTGATTTAATTTAATAAATGAATGATCGCCCGGTATTTAATTAGGCGGGGTGTCACAACTTGATGCAATGATTTGTAATCTCCATGAAATAATTAGGAACATGGATCATAAACATTCAAACAGAATTGATCAAGCTTAATTTGTTTAGTTTTTGGGCCAATCTCAAATGAACTTAGAATCCAGTTAAATGTAAATCTTTTTGTTTAGTGTTAGGCTGTTTAATTACAAACTTAGAGAACATATTAAACTAAATTAATGATATTTAAAGCCTGATTAAACTTGATCTATTTATTTTACCAATTGGCATACATAATGAGCTTACAATAGTTATTTGTTTCTATAAAATATAAATCACAACGGATGAGAAACAATAGAGTGATAGTTTAAGGATGAAAATAGATAAACCCAAGCACACCCATGCACACAATAGAGTGGCATACGTAGCTCCTATACACACACAACGCACACAGCAAAATATGTCCATGGATAATGAAGTCAACTTCAATGCTAGGAAATTGAAGTTATTCAGCCTTGATGTCAGGTCAAGTGCAACAATCTATAATTCATGAAGAATATTGATGTTAGAACAATATGAAAAATTAGGAAATTGAAATCACTTGAAATCACACCCAAAGTGCATGAAATAAGTTATAATACACATATAAAAATAGATTTGAAGCCCAAAGAAAATATAACTTACCTTATATGAGTACTTATCAAATGATTTTGAGCTCCAAGTCAATAAGTATTAGCCCCACCAATACTAAGCATCTGATAATGTCACAAATATAAAGATATTAGGAACCCGATCTTATCAAACGATCGAATGTATAGTAGCACTATAGTACCCTTCTATGATCAATGGAGTCGAAACTTAGCTCGAGGTCAGATATAATTCTAGGGATTGACTTCTAGAATGCTGGTTTACACAGTGTTTAGAGAGTAAGGACCGCCCCATGAAACTCGATGATGGTTCATGCACGTGCTGATTTTGTTAAGTTCACAACTTTTTAGGAGCATTCTTGTCAACTATGGAAATGACTACTTGGTAGACAACACCAAAGTAGCGAATATGCATCTTGAATCACTGAACAAAGTAGTGAAATTATTGGTTAAACTAAAAGAATCCCTGTATTGTCACATCAAGATTTTAGGGACTGGATTTCTTACCAAATCCCTAAATTCAAATGCTCATAAATTGTTCCATCATGTAAGTAGTCAAAGTCAAAGAAAAAATTACTCAAAAGGTTGGATGAAAACAAAATTAGTAAAGAAATGGGGATTTCATCAAAAATAGAATTAACGAGTTGCTTAATTTTTAAGAACTTATCTCAACCTATACTCAACTAACCAAGAAACTTTAACGACATAAGTTTTAAGGTACGTAGCATCTTTGTATTCTAATAACATATACATTCTTAAAAATTAATAGTAAAAGCGAAGGTCGTAAAAATTAATAGAAGGTTACATAGCTAACACATAAATATAATTATGTCTAATGACGTGTTTAATAATTTCATTAAACATGTGATGGATGCTCACAGGCATGATAAAATTTTATCAATCCAAAATAAGACAAAAGTGTGAAAAGCTTACTTACTCTGTCATAAGATTAACGTCATAAGAGAGTAATGCTTGCTTATTCAACCCACATAAAATAAATTTAAAATAAAAACAAAAAAATGATATAAAACTTACTTGTTGGAGTTCACTTTCATGTGAGATCTTCCTTGAAGTCACTGGCTGATTGAAAGAATCTGTACAATGTGATAGACATTAGCTGCAAAACATACTTCTCCAGAAAAGACTTTAACTTGTAAGAAATGAAAGTGCATGCAGCGTAAAACCTTACAAATCCCCTATTTTCAATGTAATACCTTAAATGATATTTTTAATGTTAATTCCCCTTCTATTAATGCTAAAACTAACTCTATGCTTTCCAAATTTTGTGATGAAGCTGAAATTTTCAAAGCCATATCTGACATGAATGAAGATGGAGCAGAAGGTCCTCATGGATTTGTGGGTTTCTTTTATAAAAAATATTGGTCTATGATAAAAAAGACGTTACTATGGTCATTAATTCATTCTTTGCAGGATCATAAATCCCAATTATATGGTTAAACACCACAATTTCCGTCATTCCAAATATTACAGATGCTAGCATATGTAATCATTTATTTCCAATCATTTTGTTCAACTTTTCCTCTAAAGTAAAATCTAAAATCCTTAATTCTAGATTGGTATTAATACTTTCATCCATTATATCTCGTTCTCAAACTGGATTTACAAAAGGAAGATGAAATGGGAAAGTACATCGAAATGATGATGTAAACTGGTTTAAAGTACAATTGCAACCAAGTTGGAGAAGAATCGGTGTAGCAAACCAGAGTGTTATCCTTGCTATACATCACCATATTCATCCTCACGTTTCAGTTTGAGTACTTTTCAAACTGGTTTGTAGCTCAAGTTTAAAGTAAATCGATGTGTAAAAGGAAGATGAATCCATTACATTTCAGTTTAAAGTAAATAAAATGGGAATTTTTTTGCAAACCAGAATGTTATCCTTGTTATTCATCCTCACGTTTGGGTGCTGCATATGAAACATCCACACAAAGTCAGATTATTGCAAAGAAGATGCATTATGAGAGTGATATCCTTGTATGAATCCTCTGAGAGCCAACTGTCGGTCATAATCTTTTAGGCCAACAACTGAAAATATCGATAATCGTGCAGCAGCTAGTCCGTAGAGGGGTGGAGCTGATACTGAGTGGACAAAATTAGTATGTTTC
Organism: Sambucus nigra; assembly: GCA_949130495.1. NCBI lineage: Eukaryota > Viridiplantae > Streptophyta > Magnoliopsida > Dipsacales > Adoxaceae > Sambucus > Sambucus nigra. The sequence continues at coordinate 391,116,774 of OX422224.1, read as the reverse complement.
TTAAAAAATAGAAATTAGAAAAAAATCAAATTGAACCACCGACTACATACTTCAAACCTACAATCCAATGCATTTGATGAAATTTTCACATGCGGTGTAGAGGTATTTCAAACAAATTGAACCACTGACCGTGAGCCTACACCGACTACAATGCATTTGGATCTCTCATAATTAGAGATGTACCGTCAACCTAACAACAAATAATTAAAACAATAAGGTCGAAATAGAGAGTAGAGACCATTATCAAGCACAATATACGCAACCGAAGCAGGTGACTAAATGGAGATCTCATCATGACCTGTAAGAACAAATTAGGTTGGTAGTTAAAACACGAAGTAGGTGAACGTAAAAGCTAAACTGAACATAGAAATAGATATTTGAAAACAAAATTTCCATAATTTTATAACAACAGAACCTATCTTTATAGACTAAAATAGATATGCATCATTCACACGTAGAATTACCAATACATAAATCGCAAATAAATGATAAATAAACATATTAAAAGATCAATGTGTTCACAATCATTACCCAAATGAAAAAAGAATCAAATTTTAGAACTGAAACATATGCTCACAATCACCGCCTGATGTGTTCACTGTTGACTTATTTCAGTTTCAAGTAATGAATGATTCAAACCTCATGTGTGTAATAAAATTCAAACCATTATGATAAGGCCCAAATATACACCACAACAAATTGTTTAAATAACCCCTAAACTATATAAAAATGAAACTAAAATGGTAAAAAAAGATCAGTACATTAGAAAAACTACAGTACTAACCACTCTGCAGATGTCCGCCATAGTCTCCAGCACTGCCACCACCCTAGTTTCCATACCCTGCATTATTCATGGAAGGTTGCACCCCCTGACTGGATCCAAGAACATTTGTAATTCCAAAACTAACTCTGTGGTTAGTAAGAAAAGAAGTCAGTGCCTCCCCAAGAGCAGTGGTCAAAACTGGAGGTGTAACTTCCGCATTAAAACCCCCTGCATGATGTACCAATGATGCCATCAGGTGTCCATGTCCGGACCCACCACCGCCAAAATACTTGCCCTTCTTGGAAGGGTAATGGTGGTGGTGGTGGTGGTGGTGCTGATAGTAAGGTTTAGTTGGCTTTGGTCCGTCAATAGACCTCTGGCATGTGACCCTTAAAATTCTTGTGTGGCTCTTCCAATGTTTTCTTTTCACTATCAATACTCTTATACACGCAAAGGGAAAACCCTTTAGGTTTACCACTTTGTTAACAAACTTGTAATGGACCAAAGAGAATTACCATATGCTTCAAAGTTTCCCATAACTCCTGCCACAAATTACCTATTCATTAATGACCAACCAATTGTCATAGAAAAAAAATTATATTTCCACCTAAGTTTAGACATGAAAAATTATGAAAGGCTATGCATGTAACGAAGTATAAAGGTAATAACAGTTTAGATAAATTTAGATTTCCATTAGTCATTTCCATGTCACTTGACATGCTACGGAAGTTTGACTTTAATAATATTCCATATAAAAGTCCACATGTTCTAAAATATAATTTCATCCATTAAACTCATAGCTCATGGAACAACCTACATGTAAGAATATATTCCTTGCACAGTTACAAACAACATGTAAATTATGAAAACCTAGAAGAGATTTCAAATTTTCTTGTGTGGAAGAATGACCACAGTTATCATTAACAATTATAAACAACAGAAGTACAAAAAAAAATTATAGAATCAAGCATCAAGTGCTTGATTGCTGTAACTTGAATACTTTCTAGTAGTAGACAGTTGCAGAAAGAACCTAATTTGGCCAACCAATTCACCCACCCGGGAATGGGTTTTCCAATGAAGCGCATAAAAACTTCATCAGTAAAATGGTTGCAATTCTTAGCAATCAGATCATATGTATCTCCGTGATATTTTACAGAAAAATGCCCCATGAACAACCGAAATTGTGATCGAGACATGTCAATGATATTTCTCTAATGTATTAAAGAAATAAGTGGATAGAGATTGCTTTGTGCTTTTTTTACACAAAATACACATAAAAGTGGAAGTAAATTCCACTTAAAATAACATAATTGAAGTCAAATTTTACCTCAATCATGTTTATGAAAAGAGAACAACTAATCAAACCCAAAGATACTAACTAAAAACACACAAATCAGGTCCCAGAAAGGATCATTGAACAACAACCGTAGGTGGTGACCCATCAATGGTGTGTGATAAACTAAGGCTAGGAAAGACGAATCACCATCAAACGTTCTAAAAACAAATATTACGCAGATTAATGAACCAAAATAGGATAAACACACATAAAAAAGGAGGGCATTTCATAGACATATAAACCTTCAAGTGTGAGAGACCTTTAGAATCTTTAAATGTTTTATATCTGATTCGTAAATCCATACAACCATAATCTATGAGAGACATGCGTTAGACAAATGAAAACACATAAGAACAAAAATAATATAACAAACATAATAGATCATCCAAAATCACATGCTTGTTGGGTATTGTCTCTCTACATATATACCATTGTAATATAACATCCAAGAAGTAGATTCTACCATTGTAAAATATACAAAGATACTCGACTTGATCATGTGCTTGAACCAAGATATTTCTACCATCGGGAAGTATATGTACATGTGAGTTTAATACATAAGAACATCAACCTCGAACCTAAGACAAATCCCTGAAAAAATATACATAGACATTAGATATGAAGATAAAAAATAAAAGCACATGGGCATATACAAAATCTCCCGTAATAAAATACCTACCGCCAACCGTAAATGTTATTGAACCAAGGTAAAAGTAAGATTTCTAAGAAAATAATAAACATATCAACTATGCACATATGATAAGGGAAAATAATTGAGTTTCTTACTTTAAGCTATAAAACTAATAACAAATAACCATCAACCAAAAAAAATTTCATAAATACAAATTAAACAATTACCTTAGTCCCATAAATTGATAACCTCCATAGATTAGGAATCCACATCAACATCCAAAAAAAAGGCAAAAAATCAAATACTTTAAGTGTAAAGATCAAAAAATAAATTATCTAAAAGAGAATCACTGTCCTTATTTACTCCGTGAATCACTGTCCTTCGAGTAGTTGTACATTATAGTTGTTTTTTCCATAATTGAAGAGTAAAAATCCTTAAACATTTCTTCAAACAGATATCGTGTAACTTACACCCGTTGAACTTTCAACTAAGAGCTTAATAGTCCAAGTAGTTGACAAAAGCATCAAACGAAAGTGATGATTGTAATGTAAAAGCCTTTTATTTTGTCTGTTTTTTTCTAAATACCCAAATCACTAATTTGTACATTTAACTTAGAAAAGTATAAAGTAAATAACAAACTATAGTATCCTTATAAAATTAATCATCACTTGTCAAAGCAATAAAAACCAATTCATGCAAAAAATAATTCCCAAACGATTCCTAATACCATTATCTTGCAAGGGTATGCGGAGGGGGTATGAGATCTTGAAAAGGCAAGGTACATTCCATAGTGAGTAGCTCATTTCACCACCAAATAAAATTAAACCAAGGAAAATAAGATACGGACATAATAATTACAATCCAACACATATAAAACAAAAATAACATTTAAAATAGGTTCAATTAGTAATACATATATACAGCGGCAAAGAAATAAGAAAAGAATAGGTAAAGAGGACCAATAACCAACGTCACAGTAATGAAGTGAAATGTCAATTGCTTTACCTGAGAAGCTTCTTAATAAGTAAAAATATTAGATGTAGCTTGGTTCAAGAATATTGCTTTCATGTAACCAAATGAATGAAATATGTTATTATAAGACCATAAAAACATTTCAAGCCCACTGTGAAGTTCAAATCCACTTATGATGTTAATTTAGCACACGAAAAAAAATGAAGAGTTCATCCTATAAACAATAAAATAAATTGGGGGAAAATCCACATGTGAACATGATTTTCAACCAATTTTAAAATGGGAACCAAACATGATTTCGATAAAGGGGGTTCTTATTATCAAACACAGTACAAAATAACAAATAAAAACCCATACAACACAAAATGCAACAAAATAACCCCTAACCTAAAATATATAAATAGACACACAATAACCCCTAAAATGACTTGAACAACTATGATATTTACAAAACTAAAATAACAACATAACAATGTGACATTGCACTAAAAGAGATAACACGCATAATGCCATGTGACATTTCACATATTGAGCTATTACTTGTGCTGTTCTTGGTTGTTTGAATATGTCTATCAACATTACTTTTGTTGAAAAATGATCAGTATCAAGTAAAAACCAAATTGATTCAGGCTCAAACTACCATAAAAACTGGTATAAACTAAAAAGTTACCTATAAAACCCCAACAAAAAAGTTAGAAGAAATTGGGTCACACATTATAAAAGAAAGTAGAAATAAAATCAAAATCGAATAAAAAAGAAATAAACTAAATCACCTTTTACACATATCTTTGTAGAGAAACACATAGATGTTACCTATAAAATCGCAACAAAAAAAAATGATGCCAGTTATTCAATTCTTTAAGATCTGAAATGAAAACCAACCAAAATCAAAATCAAAACATAAATCAAAACTTACCTAGAAAGATCAACGACGCGGATAAAGAAAAAAAATAAAGAAATAAACTAAATCACCTTTTACACATATCTTTGTAGAGAAACACATAGATGTTACCTATAAAATCGCAACAAAAAAAATGATACCAGTTATTCAATTCTTTAAGATCTGAAATGAAAACCAAAAAAAATCAAAATCAAAACATAAATCAAAACTTACCTAGGAAGATTGACAGCGTGGATAAAGAAAAAAAACCTATCTTGGAGGAGTTTGTAGCTCAGGCGGGCATCGAGGAGAAAAAATAACGTTGAGTGTGTAGGGGGTGGAGTAGAAGGGGGAGATGGGGGTGATGGTAGAGGGTGTAGTGGATTAGTGAGAGAGAGAGAATGAGAGCTAGGTTTCTTGTGCTAGAGAAGGATTGTGTCGTTGGGGTAGGGTTTGGGGGATAAAGTGAAATTGGAAAATTGATCTCAACCCTTCGATTTTGACACGTGGCTTCGATCTTAACCGTGAAGTGTCTTCCCATATTATGAATAGTGATAACACCATTGCTCCTTTTATATATATATATATATATATATATATATATATATATATATATATACTGTACAAATTAATTGTTAGCAAACCAATTGAGAAATCGCCAATTGAAATAACATAACTATTTAGCACATCTAATTTTGTTTCTTTAGATTAAATTTAAAGAACCAATAAGTAAAAAAGAGTGATAACATAATGTGATCAAGAACTGCCCTTCATCAGCTAAGGTGGTCATCAGGTTCTTGTTTTGTTTCCAAAATCAATACTATGAATTTTATCTAGTGCCAGTATAATATTTTATACCCATTACAAATTTTGTCTTCATTGTTATCATTGATAAAAAACTAATTTATCTCACTAAAATCAATGTTAACATAATTTGGGAGAAAGGGAGAACAAATAATAAAAGACTCACCAGGGGTGTTTTGCGATCACACACATACACCTCCATGAAAGCTTAGAAAGTCAACTAAAAAATGGAATCTATCTACCTCTATAACAATTCAGATTTAAAATTAAACAAAAAAAAAACCCACCACCATATCTGTTAAAACTCAATTCCCCCAACCCCAAATATACATATATATACGCTGCCCTATAAAAATTATTGGGTGCTAGATGTTTAGAATTATACCTGCGAGGTCAGAGACTATTTTCACAGTTTTTTGCTTGCCTTTGTCGTCGTGTAACTCTAATTTCATCACCATTTGCTGCCATAAACCAAAAGGGTAAGAAAAAATAAAAGATTATTAGACTATAATCAAGCTAAGCTTGAAGATTTCAAATTTCATTTCAATCCTTAATGAACTAAAATAGTCAGTTATATACAACCCCAAATATTTCTCCTTCCAAATTTTAGACTGTAAACTAATGAATTAAAAGAAAGGATGAGAACATATTATGTTCCTTATCAAAGCAAATGAAATAATTTGTACCTTTTTCAACTTTAAAAGGATTATAGGAGCGGCTGTATCAAGAGCGGCATATTCGAACTACACATCAATCAAATTAAATTATAACCAACTCAGAAGTAAGATTTATTATGTGCAAACACTGCTAATAACTGGATCATACTCTTCTCATTATATAAAACTAAATCACATCAGTTAACAACATTTATAGTGCTAATCATTTCAGTCAACAACATTTATAGTGCTAATAATTTTTGATGCTCGAAATATTTGTCCCTGTTTATGTTTACTAATGTAATCACTCATCTCCCGTTTTGCTTAAACTTAAGCATAGGCTCTCCAAAGCCCCAAATTCGTTTCCAATATATATATATACACACACACACACACATTTGAGAAGTAAACATGTCGGTCTTACCCTATGATTAATTCCTTTAATACCTTAACATGTATAAATCAAATCTTTCCATTCAAATCAAGAATATCACAACCATCCCCAAATATATGTATAAATCCAATCATTAATAACATTGAACCATACCTATTCAGATGCATTCATCAACACAGATATGAAGAAGATTTACATTTATGAGGAGAGAGAGAATAAAGGATGATCTTTTTCCGATAAAAAGCAAATGCATTGAACCATAACTCTTCAGATGCATTCATCAACATAGATATGAAGAATATTTACATTTATGAGAAGAGAGAATAAAGGACGATCTATAATGGGATGAGAGAATAATCTTACATTTATGAGGAGAGAGAATGAAGACATTTTGGGAGGTATAATATAAATTATAAGACTTTATTACTGCCACATGTCATTCTTAGACGATTTGGGTCTATAATTTTTATATAGTTATATATATATATATATATTTTTTTTTCTCATTTTTAAAAGTTCCCATTAGCGGCACCCCACGCGCCCCTACACACACCAAACCGGAGCTTCGATGGATCCAAACTCCGTTTACTCAAATTTCTCTAATTTTTAAAGGCCCGCTCCAGCGGCACCCCATGTCACCCCTACGCACCCCAAACTGGAGCTCCGATGAAGGTCGTTAGAGCTCAGACAATGGGAGTGGGTGGTGGTGGGGATTGGGTGCTCTAGAGCAGACCTTTAAAAATATGAAAATATAAAGTAATTGGGTGTTTGAGCCTACCGGAGCTCCGACTGTGTTGTGAATCGAGGTGGAGGTTGGATATTGCTAGCGCGGACCATTAAAAATAAGAAAATATTGAAAAAAGGGATTTGGATCCACCAGATCTCCCGTTTGTGGTGGGTAGGGGTTGCATGGGGGCCCGCTAGTACGGACCCTTAAAAATAAGAACAAAGTTTATTTTAAAGGTCCCATAAGAATAAAGTTTCTTTAATAAAGTCATATTGACTTTTCAATCATTAAATAGGTACTATTCCTAATCTTTTGGGATTTTTTTCATAATATTTTACCCTTTTAAAACCAACCATCCTACCTTCTTTGGGAAGTTACATAAGTGGTTGACCTTTTTTTTCATCTTATTTTTAATCTTCAAATGACCATAACTTTTTATGGACAAATCCGTTTTTCTCAAAATTACTATTTTTAAAATCTCATTGGCGAGATCTATCAAATAAGTTCCATGAAGCCTATAAAATTTTAGGAAAAAAAATTACAGAGATAGTATACTTTACTATATGCACTAGAAAATGAAATAGTTTTATAACTGTGACATTTTCACAAATAGTAACAATTACTGTGTAAATATTTGTAAGGCACTAAAACATGATTAGGAATGCTAATTATTGGTTTAAGTATAAGTTATGAATTATAAGTTGGTGATGGATGTTAAATATGTTAACTTTCATGTTTGGGGGTAGTGCATACTCATGTGATACATGTGTTGCATACATTAATTGCAAATCCTGCTTATGATCGGGGATAACAAGTTTAGATCCTATGATTAGTTATGTGGTTAAATACATCATGAAAATATACATCTAAATGCATCATTATGTTTATAAAAGTAAAATAGGGTGTTGGTGCGAAAGTGGCGATGTTTGGTCGCCAAATGTGAAGGTTATCAAATTTTGAGTAAATGATTACTCTTCTATTCGAGCACAAATTAGGCGTACTACTTTTATGATTTTGAGAAAACAAAAAATATGAAAGTTGTAGATATATGAATTAGGGTTGTAATGCAACAACCGGTGTGTTAAACGGAGGTCCAAATAAGAAGTTATACCAAAAGTACGAAACAAGGGCAAATATGTCCATCCCTTAAGTGATATTTCATCTTATTAGCACGCCATGTACCATTTTTGATTGGTTAGAGGGTGGGGGATGGTTTGGACGACTTAAACTTCTTAAAAAAAAACCCTTCTTCAGCCAATTCCTCCATGAAAAATATTTTTTCCTAAGGAGAGAGAGAAGGAGAAGTTAAGGAAGAAAAATCCTTGGGAAAATTTCAATAAATCGAGGAATCCTCGTAAGGTAATTACTTCTTTATTAAACTTGGTCACATGGATGAGTTTTACATTTGGAATATATTTATTTATTATTTTTATAAAGATGTGAATGTCATTTTTCCAATTCGAGTTAAACCAAGGATGGCTTAAGAACATACGTGAGGACTTATGCTAGGATCGTAAATGTAACTTTAAAATTCCAGATTTGAATTCCCTTCTCGTGAATTTTTTTTTATGTAGTAAATTCATGTATAGGATGTGTATATATGCTAAAACATGTTTAGTATATGTTTTCTATGATTGATGCCGGAGATGGAAAGTAGGTGTGCTTAATCATATTAAGTTATGCTTTGATGTTTAAATCTGACCTAAATGTGTTATAAGTGGAATAAATCATTGAATACTTGTTGAAATCAAGAAATTCTAGTTGGAAATGTTAGATGAGATATATGAGTATAACATACTCTAATATGAGAATAAAATACCTTCTGTTTTGGCTTGGATTTTTTGTTAAAGTTGAAGTTTTGTTGTTATTTTATGCAGAAACGAGTTGGAAAAGGTTGTAATAAAACAAGCATAACTTTGTCCAAAAAATTCGTAATCTAGTTCCGTAAATTGTGTTAGATCCCTAATGAATATGGTTTTATAGAAATGTGAATTATCATGTTTAAATTATATTCAGTTATTTTAAATGACCAGTTGATGTGATGTGTTAGTGAGTTTAATGTTATTTGGTGTATTCAAATACTAATGATGTTGAATTATTAGGTGGGCAAGCGAAAAATACTACCCTACCAAGGAAATAGTTGTGGTATTCATCTTAGTACCCACTTCAAGGTGAGTGACCTGTCCTATGAAATATAGATGTTTATATTTTCATATGGAATTGTGTAGTTAAATACATGTGTGGTCATGCTTATGGAGTGATGTGGTGTTATGAAACATATGCGTATGATTAAAAATGTTAATTAATGTTTTCTAATGTTATGGAGTGAGGTAGGACCTCTATCTAATGTTAAGGACTGTGGTGGGCCCTAAGGGATGCAGGGGGTCTGTTAATCCAACTTAAAGGCTTGTTGTACTCAGGCCTAATTATAGGATTTGGTGTTCCCCGTTAATTGGGAGTTAATTGGACTGAAGGGTCCAAGCTTGCGAGAGTTACAGAATTCCTATTGTGTTATAACATTAGAAAATAAAAATGGTTATTTAAATTGGTTATATGTGTGGTAAATAGTCATTCACTAAGCTTGTGTTGCTTACACTCCTATAATATTATGTTTTAAGTATGCCTATTGTTTGGAGTTCACTGCCAAGTTAGGACCTTAAATGGGGGAGTCACGACTATCTAATATGGATTGAATATCAGTAAGGTTTTTATGTAAATGTTGAATAAAGGAGCTTGTATATGTAAATTATTTAGTGCTTGTAAGTTATATGTACAGGTAGTTATATTTTCATCTAAACATGCCTTTGAAAAGAAAAGAAAAAAAAAGTTTTGATATTTTAGAGAGATTTAGAGTAAAGTATTGTTTAAAGGAAATTAAAACAATTTTCCAATATTAATCTTAACTTAATTAAGTCGGGCCGTGACAACTTGGTATCATAGCGTGGTTATTAGGTTCTGGACAGGATGTGAGGGTCTAGATTGGCAGTGGACAATAGAAAGTGAGTTTACTATGGGTCAGGATTTTGACTAACAATATTAATGTTAAACTGCTGGTATTGTATCTTGTTTAAGTTATTTATATTGTAATGAGTAATGGATCCACACGAGCCACATGATAGATTAGAGGGTGATGCATCTTATGTACCTAATAGTCAGCAAGGAGAAAGATATATTGAAGTGGATAAACAAGAGGTGAAACAACAACCTATTGATAACGTGGGAAGAATATTACGTGTTGTGGAACAACTAGTGGAACAAGAGAGAGGTGGAGCACAGGGTGGAGATAGGGATAAATTGCATGAGAGTTTTATGAATCTAAATCCTCCAGCATTTACTGGGACTACTAATCCATTAGTAGCAGAGGGATGGATTAGAAATATGGAAATAATATTCAACGTGATGGAAGTGCGAGACGAACAAAAGGTTTTGTTACCAACCTTAAGGTTAGAAGATGATGCAAAATTATGGTGGGATGATACAAAGAGATTGCTCACTACAATTGGGGGAGTGGTGCCAATAAATTCTCCACAAATTATATGGAAGAGGTTTGTGAAGGTGTTCTTTGAAAAATATTTTCCAAGGCTATATAGGAAAGAGAAAGAGGAAGAATTTATCACGTTGAAATAGGGGAATCGAACAGTGGCAGAGTATGAAGCTTTATTTATATCCTTATCTAGATTTTCACCTGACTTGGTGAGGAAGGAAGAACGTAAATGTGATCGGTTTCAAACTGGGCTGAGTGTAGATATAAAATGCATGGTTGCTAATATGAAGATCATAGATTATGTGGACTTGGTGGATAGGGCCATAGTGTCAGAAAATCAATGAAAGAAATGCAAGTTGAACACTCAAAGAAATCTAGAAACGATGGTATACGATCATATGGATCGGATATGGGAACCTCAACTCAGAGTGTAGAATGAGGAGTATTTAAGGGCTAAGAATTTAAAAATAATAGAAATGCACGTAGAAGATTTCAAGCTCAAGGTTGAAGGACTGGGATGAATCGGTTAGAAAATGTATCTGTGTTGGGACCGAGGACCATGGTTTGTTTTAAATGTGGTGGTCAAGGGAATATGCCTTGGGATTATATAATAGCTGGGACGACACCGTTATGTTTCCATTGTCATCAACCAGGTCACTTACGGGAGAATTGTCCAGCGATGGGATCTACAAAATCAGTTGGGAGTGTGAAGGTAGGAGGTAGGATTTCTACACTGAATGTACACTGGGGAGGTAGAGGAGACGTGTCTCAAAACCAAGGTCAATGCAGAGTGTTTGCAATGATGCAACAATATGCACAAACTATGCCTAACTTAGTAACATGTACACTTTCTATTTGTGATAAGGATGCTTATGTGTTGATAAATCCTGGTTCTACACATTCTTTTCTATCCCTACTTTATCTGTTGCATCTTAGTAAGACATTATCATCGTTAGATTCGGGTTTAGCGATTATTACTCCAGTGGAGGGATTGGTTTTTATTGATAGGGTGTGTAGGGAGTGTGTGGTGCGAGTAAGTGAAATGGAGTTGTTAGTCGACTTATTACCTCTCGATATGCGTGACTTTGATGTGATACTGAGTATGGATTGGTTATCCTCATATCATGTATGTTTAGATTTCATTAGAAAGGAGGTAGGGTTTCGGCTACCGGGTGAACCTGAATTTAAATTTATTGGGCAACGAAATGTCACTCCAACATGTTTGATTTATCCTATAAAATGTTATGAATTGCTAATGAAAGGATGTGAGGGTTATCTTGCACATGTGGTGGACACACGACAAGACGCTAGAAGACTATCAGATATACCAGTAGTTAAGGAGTTTGCAAATGTCTTCACTAAACAACTCCCAGGGTCAGCACCAGACTGTGAGGTAGAGTTTGTGAATGAGCTGGTACTAGGCACCACACTAATAACTATTGCACCATACGGTATGGCACCTTTAGAATTAAAAGAGCTAAAGATACAGTTGCAAGATTTATTAGATCGTGGTTTTATAAGGCCTAGTGTATCATCGTGGGGAGCCCCAGTATTGTTCGTGAAGAAGAAAGATGGAAACCTGAGACTGTGCATCGATTATCGTCAATTGAATAAGGTGAATATCCGTAAAAAATACCCACTACCCCGCATTGATGACTTGTTTAATCAGTTGCAAGGAGCCAGAGTATTTTCCAAGATCGATCTCAGATCTGGGTATCATTAGTTGAAAGTAAAAGGCTGTGACATTTCTAAAACTGCTTTTTGTTCCAGGTATGGACATTATGAACTTCTTGTCATGCCATTTGGGTTAACAAATGCACCAGCCGTATTCATGGACTTGATTGTGACACCCCGCTGAATAAAATATCGGGTGATCATTTCTATACCAAATTAAAACAGGAATCCCAGTTGGGTCATCCTTAGCATCACTGTCGAAAACTTTTTAAAACTTACTAACCACCTAGTATTCCAAAAGCTGGTGCCAAATTTTAACTTTTTAATTAAACAAAATAGTAGATGCGGAATTAATATAAACCATTCACACAACTGAATAAAAATCAACTGAATAATTAAATAAATAATTTGTCGAATAAACCATCGGCCACCAAAGCGAATAATCCAATACAAAAATCAAACACGTGAATAAATACATCTGAAAACCGTACTGATAAGTCTGGGAGACAAGCCCTAAATAAAACTAAAGATGATAAATGATTCCTACTCTAGGAATGAATGAACGATGTGCCTAATCCAAACTCCTGCTAGCATCCACATATGCCGCAGCTCCGTGTCCCTACAATAGAATATCAATCCTGGCGTCCCTGTGGCTAGACACCTAAAAGGTTTTGAAAAATAGTTTTATAGCAAGGGTTAGAACCCAAAAAATTTTGAAAATATTTAGCAAGTGATTTAACTGCAGTAATTTAAAATGCATGAATGCGCTTCATATTTAAGTTAGTGTCGCACTCTCTTGAGGACATTTTCACCCCTCCACTAATGTACACACCTAATGGTTACCTTAACCCCACCTAGTTGTACTACCCCATCCAACTAGTTCTGGTATAACCTCCCCTTGCCATACTACTCTAACCCGAGTATAATTATTCATGAGTTACAAGCTATCTCATCAATTAACTTAATTAATTCCTTCTTAAATAATAGCATATAACTGTGACACGAGTTATATAAAGTAAACACATCACACACTATATTCTTACCCGCATATAATATTTAATATCATTATATACGTACCTTTACTAAAACATCCACACATATATCATACGTATATACATCCCTCCGAGTATACCCTCACCGGATGATTTTCCTCTAAAGTGCTATCTCATTAGGTGTGCTCACATAACCTAGTTACCCAAGTTGGAATCGCTCACCAATCTGACCTAAAACATAAACGAAATGGAGGCGATCATATTCCTTCCCTGAAAGTGAGATAAGCCCCTCACCCATATACCGAACGCTATGACCTGGGGATATACTCACCCTACTCCTCAAGCTAGGGGATTCACCCACATCGCGCGACCTCCCTTGATAGCACTAGAGTATAGGTAATACCCCAAGACTTTTGGAACAGTAATTAATTTATTTTGGGAGAAATAAATAATATTTTATTGGAGAAATAATTAAGTTGGCAATTAAAGTCAAAATTCGGAGTTGTTAGAAAGTGCGTCGAATGGAAATTCGGAGGGTACCATCGTTTCTGAAAGGGTCAAGAAAGTCGAAATGACTGTACTTGGGGTCTATTTGGGTTCCGAAATAAAATTAGGACCGTTTGACTCGAATTAAAGTTACCGGGTCATTTAATGGGTGTATTATCATTTAAAGATGTGTATCTAGGGAGATTAGACTAAATTAGCCTACGGGAGAAATAATTCTCCAAAGAGAGAAATAGAAAGAAAGAGAAGAAGAAAGAAGAAGAGAAGGAAGGAGAAAAAGAGGGAGAAAGAGGATTTCCGGGCCAATACGCGATCTCAAGGCGGATTCAGACCCTACGAACCCGAGGCAAGTGATTAAACTTGATAAATAATTGTTGTGTACCAATTATTGCATGATTTTTGGATTGAATTTTGGGTTTTAGGTTTAAATTGTTAAAACCTAACTTTTGGGAAAAACCTTAGATTTGTAGTGTATAAATGAATTTTAGGGTTAGAAATTGGTTTATATGTGTTCTTGGATGAATATAAATGTTGTATTTGTGATTGGGTTGGATCAAAATAGTTGGAAGATGATTAAAATGATTTTTGGGTAATTTGGGTTAAGAAGGAAACAACCCAATTCGTAGCTTGCTGCACTTGCCGAATCGATTCGCCCCTACCGAATCGATTCGGTCTATTGCAGATTGCCCAGGTCTGTAGGGCCGAATCGATTCGTCCCTTACGAATCGATTCGGCATGTAGCAGACTCCCAGGTCTATTGGACCGAATCGATTCGGATGGGCCGAATCGATTCTCTTTTCTGGGCCGAATCGATTCGGATGGGCCGAATCGATTCGGAAACAGGGGAATTTTTGGAGATATTTTCTAAGGAGAATTTCATCCCTCTTTGTTCGAGGTTATCGATTTGGGGCCTCTATATGAGACATTTGGAGTATGTTTTGGAGACTTTTAGAGGGTTTCCATTGTACGAAATTATGGGAGTCATATTAATTAAAATTGAGGATTTCCGATTAGAGATTTCGGTACATTCTAAGTGGGGAAGCCCACCGTGATTTGGAGATTCGACTTGGGGATGATGATTATAATTTTATGAATAAATCAGACAAATTTAGAGATAATGTATTTTAGAATCCAATCCCAAATAGGATAACTTTAAAAAGGTTCATAAACTGAATTGAACCCTATAATGGATGAAGAATCATAAATGCTATTTGATGTGCATACGGATATAAAAATATCCTTATTGATGATTGATTTGGGAGATATCTCACACAATGAGAAATGACAATTGAGGGGCATTAGGATATAGAACAGCCTTAACTTAAATAGAATTGAAAGACAATTCATACTAGAAGCGACATGAGAGCTTCAAGCGAGAATTAGTATAGCATATACTAAGTGGGGTTAATGTGTGAGTATTAACGATTGGTGTATCATGAGAGAGATATACTAAAAAATGATGTTAATCATAATTGCGCCTAAGAGCGTATAATGAAAATGAATATGTTGTTGCAGGTATACCTTATATAATGGTATATCTTTATTATGTGGGATGTATGTATACCTTATATGATGGTGTATATACATGTTAAGCATACCCCCTCCTTGCTATCATTGGGAAGTTTCGTGCGTAGAGGGTGAGCATCATGACAAATAACGCAGGGTGTGGTCAACAAATGACATTTATGATATACATTTATTTATTTTGGGGGTGAGAGGTCGTGGGTATCTGTCGCTCTCACTTGCCGGTTAGGAACTATGACTGCTTCTCGGACGTTGTGTGTGTGAGTAGATCACGAGGTGGGTGTCGTTGAACCCCACCAGGTGGCCCCAGTTTGCTACGTATATGGGCTGCTAGAAGATGATAGCATGTGAGCCTGTGTCCTTCGAGTTATAGCTCGGTTGGATGGTTATTATTGCTTGTGTTTGTACTTGGGTATCAAGGGCATAATGGACCTCAACGACCTACATTGCCAGGATTAGTGTATCGGAGGGGTTCCTTGTTTGGATTTCGCCTCGGCGAGACGTCCCACGCACGAACCGCAGTGTAATGTTGGAACTTGGGGATAAGTTTAGTCATTAATGCTCATAATCATTTATATATATATCACCTATCCCGACAATCGACAGTGCCAGGAGTAGTGTAATCGGGGGGGGGGGGGGGTTCCTTGTTTGGATTTCACCTCGGCAAGACGTCCCACGCATGAAACGCCGTGTACTGTTGAGAATTGGGAATATTCATATATTAAAATTGGAAAATAATTTGGGTTACATGCATCATGAATTGAGGGCATAATGAGCCTCGAGGATTAATACGGTCAGGAGTAGTGTAACGGGGGGGTTCCTTTTTTGGATTTCGCCTCGGCGAGACGTCCCACGCACGAAACGCAGTGGCGTGTTGAAAATCGAGAGGAGTTTAGTCTTTAATATTCATGACGCTAATAACTCATATATAATTACCATAATAATTATATATATGGTTTTATGCCTTATAAGGGAATCACTAGAATACAAAAATTCTAGTAAATGAGATTGTTGATGTATTGTGATGATGTGGACATGAATGGATCATGTAACTTTATAAGTTCAACAAATGAACATTATAAAGATAACTGTAACTATTACATTAAAGTTAAAGCATTTAACTTAAAGATAATTGTGATAAATGTAGATTGGGACATAGGTTAGACGATTTCACTTAAATACTTCTTTTGGGTTTAAGCTAGAATCCTCTTACCTATATTAGAATCGGACATCCATTTGGAGACCACGTGCATACGTTTAGTGCGCGCTTGAGATGAGAGGTGAGTTGAATTATTATGGAGAGTTCGATTCCAACTAAATCATGTAATAATGCATTTATAATTATTATGCATTTTAATACACTTGCTATAAAATGTTTTTCAAAACTCGGGCTCTGACCCGTTTATATTTCCTCCTCCATGTATATATTGTATTACTTCAGGTGTTCCTCCGCAAGGACGCCTTTGATGTTCATCCATTCAGGATTTGTGGAGCTGTGGCAGTAGCGGACTGTTGCGGCACTTGGCTTTAGTCGATTCCTATCTTTGTATATCTAGATTAGGATTCAGTTGTATTGAGTTAGTATTCAAGTGTTGTAGATTAACACTTTCATATTTCACTTATCGGATAATTGTATTTTCTATTACCCGACAGCATATTCGGGTATTTCATTGTTGAGATTTTATTGTACAATGTATTGTACTCTTCCATATTGTTGGAACTTGCACATTTCACTCATCATAGTTAGATGTAAATTGTTGGTTATGTGCATAATTGGTTTTGTTATTGTTGTTGTTAAAAATATAAAAGTTTAAAATTTTTGAGAATTCGCACTTAATGATTTCGGGTAGTTAGCCTTATATTAGTGGTTAGTAAGTGATGTTGAGACTGTGCCATCTGAGATACCTGATTTATTTTAGTATAGGGCTGGCCACCCGTTATTATTTAGAGCGGGTTGTCACAGTATATAGATTAAATAAATATCTAATCACTGATATTTAATAGCGCGCGCACACACACACACACACACACACACACACACACACACACACACATATATATATATATATATATATTATCACTGCACCGTATATATATAATAATATAAACCCCGACTTTACCTTATATTCAAAACCCATAACACTAGCCTTCTCTGGCCTGACTCAACTTAATTAATTTTCTCACTTAATAATTTATCATCTTCTTGAGTCTATGGTCCGACTCTAATTTATTTAATTCATGCATTTATTTAATATAATATTTTAAGTTTAAGTTTAAATAATTAAATTTAAGTTTCTCCAATAATTAAATATCTGTATTTTCTCCAATATATATATATATATGTGTGTGTGTGTGTGTGTGCTATTAAATATCAGTGATTGGATATTTATTTAATCTATATACTCTAGTGCTATCAAGGGAGGTCGCGCGATGTGGGTGAATCCCCTAGCTTGAGGAGTAGGGTGAGTATATCTCCAGGTCATAGCGTCCGGTATATGGGTGAGGGGCTTATCTCACTTTCAAGGAAGGAATATGACTGCATCCATTTCGTTTATGTTTTAGGCCAGGTTGGTGAGCGATTCCAACTTTGGAAACTAGGTTATGTGAGCACACCTAGTGAGATAGCACTTTAGAGGAAAATCTTCCGGTGAGGGTATACTCGGAGGGTTGGATATACGCATAATATATGTGTGGATGTTTTAGTAAAGGTACGTATATAATGGTATTAAATATTATATGCGGGTACGAATACAGTGTGTGATGTGTTTACTTTATATAAGTCGTGTTACAGTTATATGCTATTATTTAAGAAGGAATTAATTAAGTTAATTGGTGAGATAACTTGTAACTCATGAATAATTATACTTAGGTTAGAGTAGTATGGCAAGGGGAGGTTATACCAGAACTAGTTGGACGGGGTAGTACAACTAGGTGGGGTTAAGGTAACCATTAGGTGTGCAAATTAGTGGAGGGGTGATAATGTCCTCAAGAGAGTGCGGCATTAACTTAAATATGAAGCGCATTCATGCATTTTAAATTACTGCAGTTAAATCACTTGCTAAATATTTTCAAAATGTTTTGGGTTCTAACCCTTGCTATAAAACTATTTTTCAAAACCTTTTAGGTGTCCAGCCACAGGGACGCAAGGATTGATATTCTATTGTAGGGACACGGAGCTGCGGCAAATGTGGATGCTAGCAGAAATTTGGATTATACGCATCTTTCATTCATTCCTAGAGTAGGAATCATTTATCTGTTTCAGTTTTATTTAGGGCTTGTCGCCTAGACTTCTCAGTACAGTTTTCAGATGTATTTATTCGGTGTTTGATGTTTGTATTGGATTATTCGCTTTGGTGGCCGATGGTTTATTCAAAAAAATATTTAATTAATTATTCAGCTGATTTTTATTCAGTTGTGTGAATAGTTTATATTTATTCCGCATGTACTGTTTTGTTTAATTAGAAAGTTAAAATTTGGCACCAGCTTTTGGAATACTAGGTGGTTAGTAAGTTTTAAATAGTTTTCGACAGTGATGCTAAGGATGAACCAACTGGGATTCCTATTTTAATTTGGTGTAGGACTGATCACCCGGTATTTTATTAGGCGGGGTGTCACACCGCATATTTCACCCATACGTGGATTCTTTTTTTATATTTTTCATTGATGATATTTTGATATATTCTCATAGTAAGGAGGAGCATGAACACCATCTGCATATAATTTTACAAACCTTGTGAGATCAGCAGTTATATGCTAAATTTTCTAAATGTAAATTTTGGCTGGATAAAGTAGTATTTTTAGGGCATGTTATTTATGTTGATGGCATTTGTGTTGATCCCAAGATGGTGGAAGAAGTAATGAATTGGGAAAGACCAACTAGTGTGATAGAAGTACGTAATTTTCTGGGATTGGTTGGATATTATAGGAGATTCATAGCAGGGTTTTCTTCTATTGCAGTGCCATTAACAAAGCTTACCAGAAAGGATAACAAGTTTGTATGGAATGATGATTGTGAGAAAAGCTTTGAAATTTTAAAGGGTAAGTTGACATCAGCTCTAGTATTGACTATTTCGATGGGTACGGAAGGTTTAGTTATTTATAGTGATGCCTCGTATCAAGGACTTGGTTGTGTATTAATGCAGCATGAAAATGTAATTACTTTTGCTTCCCGAGAGTTAAATACATGAACGTAATTACCCTATACATGATCTTGAGTTAGCCACAGTAGTTTTTGCACTAAAGATTTGGAGGCATTACTTATATGGTATTAGTTATGAAGTTTTTACTGACCAACAAAGTTTAAATACTTGTTTAGTCAAAAAGACTTGAACTTGAGGAAAAGGAGGTGGATGGAAATTATAAAAGATTATGAATGCACCATACATCATCAATCGGGTAAGGCTAATGTTGTTGTTGATGCTTTAAGTAGAAAATATCTAGGAAGAGTATCTTGTATTTATTGTATTCTAGTTGATCTATTGAGAGAGTTGGCATTAATGGTGGTGGAATTTAACTTTAAAGGAGTTAGATGGAATACTAGCATATATAAATGTTAGACTTATGCTGATAGATTGGATAAGACAAGCACATGAAGGAGATATAGAATTAGAGAAAGTTAGAGACGATATGAAAAAGGGTCAAACAAGTGAATTTTCTATTCGTAATGATGATATTGTTATGTACAATAATAGTTTATGTGTACCTAATGTTCTCGATTTGAGAAAAACAATTCTAAAAGAATCCCATTGTTCATTTTATGCTATGCATCCAGGGAGAACAAAACTGTATAGAGATTTGAAACAATGTTATTGGTGTCCGGGAATGAAAAATGACATTGTAGATTTTATTACTAGATGTCTAGTTTGCCAATAGGTGGAGGCGGAGAATCAGAAGCCAAGTTGTTTACTACAGTCCTTATTACTGATTGGAAATGGGAGCATGTTACTACAGATTTTGTTATAGGTTTACCAAAATTCTCATGGGGGTTTGATTCTATTTGGGTTATCGTTGATAGGTTGACTAAGTCTGCACATTTTCTTCCTGTTAAAACTACTTACTCCATTGATAGGTATGCCAAAATATATGTGGACAAGATTATTAGATTGCATAGTGAACATGTTTCTATTATTTCTAATCGAGATCCTATGTTTACTTATCACTTTTGGCCTAGTTTACAACAAGCTTTGGGGACTAAATTAAAATTTAGTGCAACGTTTCATCATCATACTGATGGACAGTCAGAAAGAACGATCCAGAAACTCGAAGACATGTTACGAATCTGCGTATAGAGTTTTCTTATAGCAACGGTTATCATTCGAGTAGTGAGACGGCTCCTTGTGAAGCTTTGTATGGTAGAAAGTGAAGGACTCCAGTGTGTTGGACTGAAGTAGGAGATCGAAAACTACTTGAGCCAGAAATTATGCAACAGACTACCGAAAAGATAAATCTTATTCATAATCACTTGAAAGTGGCACAAATTAGACAAAAAAGTTATGTAGACAACCGAAGGAAAGAATTGAAATTTGATGAAGGTGATCCAGTATTCCTACGTGCTTCTCCTTGGAGAGGGGTTATGAGATTTCGAAAGAAGGGAAATTGAGTCCTAGGTACATTGGCCCTCATGAGATAGTGAAACGAGTTGGAGCTGTGGCTTATAAGTTGGAATTACCACCAGAATTGTTTCGAATACATTATGTTTTTCATATATCAATGTTACGTATGTATGTACTCGAGCCTTCACATATGTTTACTTTACGACCGATAGAGCTTCAAGATGACTTGACCTATGTGGAGGAACCAATTGTTAATTTATATCGACAGGAGAAAGTGCTACGTAATAAAACCATTCCATTAGTTAAATTAATGTGGAGAAGTCAAAATGTGGAGTATGCCACCTGGGAAGGAGAGGATAACATAAATAAGCAATATCCTTATCTGTTTGGTAAGTTTCTTATGCGTTAAATTTTGAGGTTGAAATTTTTATAAGAGTGGTAGAATTGTAAGGCCCTAAAACATGATTAGGAATGTGAATTACATTTTTAAGTAGAATTTATGAATTATAAGTTGGTTATGGGTGTTCAATATGTTAATTTTCATCTTTGGGTGAAGTGCATACTCATGTGATATATGTGTTGCTTACATTAATTGCTAATCGATCTTATGATCGGGGATAACATGTTTAGATCATATGATTATTTATTTGGTTAAATGCATCATGAAAATATACATCTAAATTCATAAATATGTTTATAAAAGTGAACTAGGGTGTTGGTGCGAAAGTGGCGATGTTTGGTCGCTAAATGTGAAAGTTGTTAAATTTTAAGTAAATTATTACTCTTCTGTTCGAGCCCAAATTAGGCGTACTAATTTTATAATTTTGGGAAAAAACAAAATATGAAAGTTTTAGATATATTAATTAGGGTTGTAAAC
The DNA here is from genome assembly GCA_949130495.1 of Sambucus nigra. Taxonomy (NCBI): domain Eukaryota; kingdom Viridiplantae; phylum Streptophyta; class Magnoliopsida; order Dipsacales; family Adoxaceae; genus Sambucus; species Sambucus nigra. The sequence goes on along the minus strand of OX422224.1, from coordinate 391,095,004 downwards.
AACAAACGGTTTGTTAAATGGAGGTCCGAACAATGAGTTATACTGAAAGTACGAAACAAGGGAAAATGTGTTCATCCCTTAAGTGATATTTCGTTTTATTAGCACACTATGTGCCATTTTTTGATTGGTTAGAGGGTGGGGGTGGTTTGGCCGACTTAAACTTCTTAAAACAACCCCCTTCTTCAGTCAATTTAGCCATGAAAAATATTTTTGCCTAAGGAGAGAGATAAGGAGAAGTTAAGGAAGAAAAATCCTTGGGAAAATTTCAATAAATCGAGGAATCCTCGTAAGGTAATTACTTCTTTATTAAACTTGGTCACATGGATGAGTTTTACATTTGGTATATTTTTATTTCTGATTTTTATAAAGATGTGAATGATACCCATTTTTCCAATTTGAGTTAAACCAAGGATGGCTTAAGAACATACGTGAGGACTTGTGCTAGGATCGTAAATGTTAACTTTAAAGTTCCAGATTTGAATTCCCTTCTCGTGAAGTTTTTTTTGATGTAGTGAATTCATGTATATGATGTTTATATATGCTAAAACATGTTTATTATATGTTTTCCACGATTGATGCCCGAGGTGGAAAGTAGTTATGCTTAATCGTGTTAAGTTATGCTTTGTTGTTTAAATCCGACCTAAATGTGTTAAAAATGGCACAAATCATTGAATACTTGTTGAAATCAAGAAATTCTAGTTGGAAATGTTAGATGACATATATTAGTATAAAATAATCTAATATGAGAATAAAATACCTTCGATTTTGGCTCGGAGGTTTTTTTGAAGTTGAAGTTTTGTTGTTGTTTTCTCCAGAAACGAGTTAGAAAAGGTTGTAATAAAACATACATAACTTTGTCCAGAAAATTCGTAATTTAGTTTCGTAAATTGTGTTAGAACCCTAATGAATATGGTGTTATAGATATGTGAATTATCATGTTTAAATTCTTTTCAGTTATTTTAGATTGACCAGATGATGTGACGTGTTACTGAGTTTAATGTTATTTGGTGTATTCGAATACTAATGATGTTGATTTATTAGGTGGGCAAGCGGCTAATACTACCCTACCAAGGAAATAGTTTTGGTATTAATCTTAGTTCCTACTTCAAGGTGAGTGAAGTGTCCTATGAATTATAGATGTTTATATTTTCATATGGAATTGTGTAGTTAAATACATGTGTGGTGATGCTTATGGAGTGATGTGGTGTTATGAAATATATGCTATGATTAAAAATATTAATTGATGTTATATAATATTATGGATTGAGGTGGGACATCTATCTAATTTTAAGGACTGGGGTGGGTCCTAAGGGATGCAGCAACCCCCTTAATCCAACTTAAAGGTTTGCTGTACTCGGGCCTAATTATGGGATTTGGTGTTCCCCGTTAATTGGACTGACGGGTCCAGGCTTGCGAGAGTTACACAGTTCCTGTTGGGTTATTACATTAGAAAATAAAAATGGTTATTTAAATTGGTTATATGTATGGTATATGGTCATTCACTAAGCTTGTGTCGCTTACACTCCTATAATGTTATGTTTCAGGTATGCCTATTGTTTGGAGTTCCCTGCCAAGTTAGGACCTTAAATGGGGGAGTGACAACTATATAATATATATCAATTATCAACAAGGTCTTTGTGTAAATGTTGAATAAAGGAACTTGTATATGTAAATTGTTTAGTTATTGTGAGTTATATGTACATGTAGTTAAGTTTTCATCTAAACATGCCCTGGAAAAGAAAAGAAAAAAACAATCTTGTGATATTTGAGAGAGATTTAAATTAAATTATTTTTTAAAGGAAATTAAACCAATTTTCTAGTGATAATCTTATCTTAATTAAGTTGGGGCTCGGTAATATTACACACATAGTAAAATTCATTGTGTTCACAAGAAAATGAAATACATATATTTATCAAACAAGGTCCATGAAGTACATAATATTTCAATGAAAAAAATTACACATGCAATAATATTAACCGTGTACACCTTAATTTAGAATTGGAATGAATTAGTGGTTGAATAGTCAATAGGACTTAATTAAAAAAAATCTTGAAATAGGAATTATATAAAATAATACATATTAATTGGGTTGTCACATTTGTTGTTATTATTAAACAATAATACAAAAAAATTGATTAAATTCTGTCCATTAATCTATAAACCCATATATATTGTAAAAAAGATACATATTTTTATTTTAACCCATTTATTATCTCAAACACTCAATTATACGATATTCTTTTATTTTTAAAGGTCTACGCCAGCGGCACCCCATAATAGCCCTACTCAACCCAAATGGGAGCTCTAGTGGATCCAAACCCTTTTTTTCAATATTCTCTTTCTAGCGACATCCAACCTTCACCCCACTCACCCCACAGTCGTAGCTCTTGTACGCTCAAACACCCATTTACTCTATATTCTCACATTTTCAAAGGTCCGAGATAGCGGCACCCAATCCCCACCACCACCCATCCCCATTGTCGGAGCTTTAACGACTTTTATCAGAGCTCCAGTATGGGGTGGGTAGGGGTAGCATGGGGGTCCGCTAGCGCGGACCTTTAAAAATAAGAGAGTATCGGATAATGGGGTTTGGATCCACCGGAGCTCTGGTTTGGGGTGAGTAGGGGTGACATGGGGTGCCACTGACGCGAACCTTTAAAAATAAAAAAAATATTGGATAAATGGGAGTTTAAGAAACATTATTAGTTAAACTAAAAATAGGTGTGTATATATATATATATGTATGTATATATATATATATATATATATATATATATATATATATATATATATATATATATATAGAGAGAGAGAGAGAGAGAGAGAGAGAGAGAGAGTCTTCTGTGCACACTAAAGTTTACACACTAACTTGGTAAATCATTTTTTTAAAATATTAAAAAAAATTGAGTTGATTTTTTTTTCCTGTGATATTTAAACATTTCAAAGAACTCATATAAAAATGTCACAGATATAAAACTATTTCATTTTTTGGTACAATAAAGTTTACCGTCTGCATAATATTTTATCTTTGAAATTTTATAAGCTTCATGGATCTTGTTTGATAGATCTCGTCGAGCAGATTTCAAAAATAGTAATTTTGTGAAAAACGCATTTGTCAATTAAAAGTTATGATTATTTGAAGATTAAAAATATGATGAAAAAAGGTCAACCACTTATGTAACTTAGGAAGTTACGGATTGTTGGTTTTAAAAGGGTAAAATTGTAAAAAAAAAATCCAAAAAATTAGGAATATGACCTATTTAATGGTTAGAAAGTCAACAAGATTTAATTAAGGAAACTTTGTTCTTATGGGACCTATATATAATAAACCCTGAATTTTATCTTACCCAAGATTTTTTTTGTTTTAAAATCATATTATATTTTAAAGGTGGGGGTATTTTTGTCTTAGTATCTTAAAGTTAAGGGTATTTTTGTAATTTTTTTAGAAAGGGTGTGGGGGAGGAAGATTTGGTGTGGGAATAACCATTCCCTTATTTGTGTAAGAAAAAATTTATTTGTCATTTGTTATATTAAGTCTCACTTAATTAAACATTGTTATAATATTTGGGAAAAAGAAAGGGAATTTGTAATTCTTATCTCAATGTTTCGATTATGCATGGTAAACTTATATTTAGTTTTGCAATTAGAACTTTCAAAGGTAACTCCATTGGATGAAATTAACAGATCCAAACTTGGTAGTGTAAAAAGCTTTTATTATAAACACTTAAATTTGAAAATGTCAAAAAATAGTATGAAAGAAATTAAGAAAATAAAAAAAATCTTTAAAACACTAAAAAAGTTCAACAACTTATTTTAAAAAATAGAAATAAAATGAAAAAAATTCATGAATATAAACTTAAAAATAGAACAAAAACTATAAAATCAAAATACTCTGTCTTCAGCATCCTCACACCCCATCTGCCTCCACCTCAAACCAGTTGCTCCCTTTGCAATCCCACCTAGATCACTCAGTCTCCCACACACATATACTTAAGCACACAAACTCAACCACTCAAACAAACCCATAACTCATTTATATAAAAAATACACCGTTAGACCATCCGACACTACCCACAACCCTACTATGGACTCCAACAAAACCCACAAATTAATTTCAATAAAACTTACACATCACAATCCAATCAAAGCCTAGATTTCTTAAAAATTAAATCGATACGTGTTTGTGGGTGGCCTGGTGAGAGAGAGAAAGTGGATTTAAAATTAACCTAAACACTAATTGTAGATTTAAATTTTGTTAGAAACCTTAGAAATTTGGAATTTCTTATGATATTATCGTATTTAGTGAACTTAGTTAGCCTCACATGTTATATATTGAAATTTAACCTTAATGTGAGAAATTTGATATTGAATCTTGATTTGTAAATTGATATTTAGGGTTCGAAGTTTCATCTTGAATTTATGATTAATTGGAATATATGATGAGTAATTTGGGCATATTTAAGGCTTAACCAAATTTTTAAATGGATATTTTTAGTAAGGTTGTACCTTTATCATAGAGAGTAGTACCATTGGTAATAAATACCTAATTAATGGTATTTTAAGTATGATGATTGTTATTTATCGCGTAGATAACCATGAGGATTCATTATTAGTGATTGGGCCATGTTGAAACTCTTGAAATATGAATAAAAGGTGTTATGTTGAATTACATTCTTGAAAATTGGGAATTTAACTTAATTGAGTAAAAATTTAATGTAAGTTATCTATTACTTTTATTGAGTACTTGGCTTGATTTCATAGTTCACATAGCAGGCAACTTCTTTTAACACAAAGAAACTATTTTTTTTCTTTGGGGAAACTCATTGTTTGGTGGGATGTGTTATATGGGAAAGTCAATACACCATTAGTGGGTGTTGGTGTGTGTTAGTATTATATATAGCAATTAGAAGGAAGTAAAGATATCATTCGGGAGAAAAATAAAGTGTTTTTAAAAGAGTGAGTGGGTATTTTTCTTTTGAAAAAAAAATTGAGTTTGGGATATTTTTCTTTTGAGAGAAAAATCGTAAGCATTTTTGAGTGATTTATATCCCCACCGTCTTGATTTTTAGCGAAGAAATTGATACCACCGTCACCTGTTGGCGTAGGATTAATTTGTCCAAAACACGTATATCATTGTCTTTTATATTTTTTCTTGGAATTATTTTCCCACCGTTGCATATTAATTTATTGCATTCTACATCAAGTATCGTCATCCTCCTATAATGGGTTGAACAAGCTTGAGTGTTAAATTTCTTTCTGCAACAAACTGGTATAAAATCTTTAGTATCATATATTTTTTGGGATGTTTGTATTGAGGTTATTTTGAAGAAAAAAAGTGAGTTATTTTTATAAAATTTGATGGTATTCATCTTTGAAGTAAGATGGAAGCAAGTTGTTTATATTTAAAATATGTAAAGGGACCTACTGCATCAAGGTTTGATATTAATAAATTTGGTGGCAAGATTAATTTTGGGATTTAGCAAACTTAAGTTCGAGACTTGTTTGTGAAAGACAGGTTACATAAGGCTTTAAGGAGAAAACTCGAAGATATAAAGGAATGTGATTGGGATGATTATGATTTAGAGGCATGTAGAGCTAATCAATTTTTCTTGTCACCATAAATCACTCACAATGTGCAAAAGGAAACATCGATGAAGACTTTTGTTGGATAAGTTGGAGAAGTTCTATTTGACTAAAACATTCACTAGCAAACTTTATTTGAAGAAGAGGCTCTAAAAATTCCGGATGGAGTAAGGAAAATCCATGAACAATCATATTAATGATTTCAATAAGTTAATTATTGATCTGTTAAGTATGGATGGGAAGATTAAAGATCAAGATAAATAATTGCAACTATTGATTTATTTACCCAACTTGTATGAACATCTAGTTGATATGTTATTGTACAGTTAGGGTTTCTATATCTTTAGAAGATGTTATGACTACGCTTATCACTAGTGACTTTCGAAAAGAAAAAAACTAGTAAGGTGGTGCAATATATTGTCTTGGTTGTGAGGGATGAACTGAAGAAAGGAAACATGGAAAAGAGGACGTTCTAATTTTTATTCTTGGAAGAATAACGTCGAATGTTATTGTTGTCATGAGAAAGCTCACATTAATTAGGATTGTCTATGTTTAAATATCGGAAGGAGAAAAGGGTGGATAAATTAGAGAAAAATTCAGTTGCGCAAGTAATTGCCTCAGATAAAGAAGACTAGTAGGAATGTCTTATCGGCGACTTGAGATAAATATTTTTTCGAAGGATGGATACTTAATTCGGGCGCTTTGTATCATATGTGTGTAAACAAGGACTAGTTCCCCATCTATAGGGAGTTGAATGGTGGAAATGTCTTAAGGGTCAATAACATCGCTTCTAAGATAGTCGACATCGTACCTATTTGGATCTCTTTGTTTGTTGACACTACTAGAACATTGTCAGAAGTTAGCCATGTCCCCGATATTTACAAGGGATTAATTTTATTGGGATTCCTAGAGGTGAATAGCTATAATATTTTATCTGAGAATAAAATTTTAAGTGTGTGTTGCGGTGATCAGGTGATTATGACTGGATATGACATGGTAACTTGTATATCTGCGTAGGGAATACTATTTTCAGTGGAGTTATAGTTTCCCAAGTAGAGTATAAGTATTAGCTTGTTACACGATTATGTCACATTCAATTGGTCCATGTGAGTGATAATGTATTGATCATTTTGAGCAAGCGTGACTTGCTCGGAAGGGATAAAATTAACAAATTGGATGTTTGTGGGCATTGAATATTTGGGAAGTAGTGCAGAGTGAAATTCGGTACAGTGGGGATTTTACGGTCTAGTCCTTGGACTAACAATTTTGGACAAAAAAACCAGGCCCAACAAATTTTAAACGATTAGGTTCAACATATAAATAACCTGAAATTAAAACAAACAAGGACTATTCAGAAATCGTAGCGCCAAAAATTCTCTTCAATAAAAAATCTAACTCTCTTCGATCAAAACCCTAACTCTCTTCGATCAAAACCCTAAATGTCTTCGATCAAAACCCTAACTCTCTTCGATCAAACCCTAATCGTTGAAGTTATACCGAGCATTTTACATTCTAAATCAAATTATTCCAAATACCACTAACAAGTATGTATACATTCTCTTATCACCTGTTTGTCCTTATGTATTTTGTGTTCTCATATGTATAAATTTGTAGACTCATGGACTAATGAAATCACATTCTTCTTCTTCATGATCTGAAAAAATATATTTGTTTCCCTCATTTCAATTGCAAAACACACTTTTTGCATGTTAGATATATGTATTTCATCATTGTACTTTTACTCCTATATACAATATTTATCAAGGATTTATCGAGGACAAGGAATATATACATGATTGGAATATGTACATGTACAAGTCCTGTTTTATTGCGTGTACTTTGCGTATTTTGCATGTACTTTCAAAAAGTACATGCAAAATACACAGAGTACACGCACATTGAAATTGAATTTCTCAATCCAATATGCATGTACTTTTATGTTTTATGCGTGTACTCTATAAAATATATCAATCAAATCCATATTTGATCAATCCTATGTTATTTTGGTCCTCGCTAGCGGCATTTGAATGATTTTCCATTAGTTTGTAAGAAGTATTATTAGTGTGTTAATATTTAGGAGTTATTTTGGTCCGCGCCAGCGGTATTTGAATGATATTTTATTAGTTTGTAATCAGTATTATTGCGCTTACTTTTTCATTTTTGCGTGTACTTTGTTAAAAGTACACGTAAAAACTTCATAAAGTACACGCATATTGAAATTCAATTTGTTCAATCCAATATGCATGTACTAATGTGTATTATGAGTGTACTATTTTGTATTGTTGTGTTATTATTTAGGAATCATACGATCGAGCATGTTCAACTACGAAACTGCTGCTTGAACATTCGAAGATCTTAACAATACAAAACCTTTCACATTGACAGTCAATAGTACTAATGATGCCGAAATTCATTTTTCCTTCGCATCAATGATAGAACTAAACGGTTACTTGTTTTCTACTACTAGTATGAAGACATTTACTGCACTTTTGATGTGCAACAACTTCAAGTAACTGAATCGAAAGCAAAGGATTTAGCTAAATGAATTGAGCAGTATTGCTTAAGGGTTTTTGATAATGTTGGAGCTTTTAGCATGAAGCTATTGTATCACTTCTTTAGTGAATATGTTAGGAATAGAGAATCTTGGTTTTTGACTTGTCAAACAACCTCTGTTAGGTTTTACCATGAAACGGACGATATATATTACCCCATTTAGCATGTATTTTGTTGAGAATTGTATGAATTGTTTGTGAGAATATTGCATGTACTTTTCTTAAATACGCTTGTATTTTATTGTTTTAGTCTATGTTTTATTCTAATTCGCATGTATTTTGTTTTTTGTACATATCATTATAGGTTAGTAATTTAAATTTTGTTTATAGATCAATTGAATGGGGGAAGAAGATGAAGGCAAGAAGAGGAAATAAACAAAAAAAGGGCAGTTCTGATGATAGTTCTTCATCCAGTTCCAGTTCTAGTATGGCATTGAAAACTAAACATCCTGTAAAGAAGAATGACCAATATCGATAAAATATTGTTAACTTTCTTCATGATTTTCATTAGATTAAAGAGAAAATAAACAATAGGCATATTGAACTTCTTAAGAAGACTCCATTTTGGGAGCTTTTCAATGCCTACTACAGTGAGAAAGTAGTAGAAGTGGACCACAAGAAGACGAATAAAAATATTTTAACAATTATCTAGATGTACAATACGGAAACCAAAAGTTTCCATATGAAGAGTATGATTGCAATAACGCCAATAGATATAAGTGAAATATTTGGAATACCACTGGTTGAGGGTTTAAAATCAATAGAACTGAAAAAGGGACAGAATACTGCTCAAAAACCTGGATTACATGCACGATACTTATCAAAAAGAATAGAAAAGTCATAAATATTGAATGGTTTGAAGAAATCAGTCGAATTGGAGACAGATGAAGGCATTGCCGATTATGTAAAAATTATGTGTCTCCACCTCTTGAACACGTTTTTTTCTTCAACTGAAACTTCATCCTTGCAGAATTTTGGTTGAAATACATTGACAATATTGAGGAAATGAATAAGTATGATTGGGCATCTTTTGTGCATGAGTTTCTCATACATTCACTTGACAAATCAGCAAGTTCAAAACCTAGCACAGTTACTGGATGTGTCATTTCCCTACTGGTGAGAAAATAAACATCCTGATATTTCAAAATATACATACCAATACTCACGTGTACTTAATAAATATCACGTGTATTTTTTAAATACACTTGATATTTTCACGTGTATTTTGTAAATACACATTATATAAGATGTGTATTTTCAAAATACATGTTAAAGTATCACGGGTTTTTTGAAAATACACGCATAAATATCACGTGTATTTTGAAAACACACATGATATAAGATGTGTATTTAAAAATACATGTGATATTTTCACGTGTATTTTCAATATACACATGATAATTTAACTTGTATTTTGAAAATACACATCTTATATCACATGCATTTTGAAAGTACACTTCTACTTTATAAAGTACACTTATATTTTACAAAGTACACGTGCTCTATGTTTTATAAATATAACTAGTGTACTTTCAAAATACACTTGTTATATTTTTTGTTAATATTATAAGTTTACTTTAGAAAGTACACGTGAACTTTAAAAAATTACATGTACTTTCAAAATACACTTGTAAAATTTACAAAGTACACGTTTAATTTTGTGTGTATATTGATGTAACAACCCTCGCTTTTGAGGACCTATTCTATATTTATTTACGCTGTGAAGTAATTATATAAAATGTTGGATAATGGAGTAAGTATTAATTAAATGAGTTAAAAGTTAATATTTACTAAATTGTTGCATATTTGCTGTATGTGTGAGCAAATATCATCATGTTGCGTTTTACACTGTCATATGATTTAAAATGACATTTATGGTTTAAATGAAACTGGAACTTGAAATAAGTTATAAAATTTCCAAATGATAATTTAGAGGGTGTAGTTAGTCCCGAAATGTGCGAGATAGTCGAAATGAGTGCCATATTGTATTTTTATGTTTTGGGCACTTTTGACGGGTTTTGACATAAATGTGTAGTTACGAATCATTTTAGTGGGGTATTAGCCACTTAAGTTGGTAATTATAGACTAATGCCACGATTTAGTCTTGCTAAGCCTTTATTTTCTCTTAAGTGCATTTGTTAACATAGAGAGAAAGAGAGGAAGAGAGAAATTGGAGATTAAAGAATTGGGATTTCTTCTACCAAGAGAAAATCTGAATTTCCAACTTCATGGATAGTTTTCTACTTCCTAATATATGGTTTAAGATGAATAAATGGTATTGATTGTTGTGTAATAAATGTAGTTTAATAATTTTGGAATTTTGAGGGATTTATTGGTTTTAAACCCCTAGAAGTTGTTTTATATGTTTGTTGGTGTAAATTTATGGTAGTTGGATACATTTATTAGTTGATGGATTGAATTTATGAGGTTGGTTGGAGAAGAAATGAGATTTGGGGAAGTTAGGGTTTATAACCCTTAAACCCATACTTGGCAAATTCGCAGGGGCGAATCGATTCGGCCAGGGCGAATCGATTCGGCCAGGCCGAATCGATTCACTATGGGACAGTGTCTAGGTCTGAGTGGACCGAATCGATTCGGCCAGTCCGAATCAATTCGGCAATTATGCAGAAAGTTAATTTTCCTGACCGAATCGATTCGGCTGGTCCAAATCGATTCGCTTTTCTGACCGAATCGATTCGGTCAGGCCGAATCGATTCGAAAACCCTACAGTTTTGAGTAATTTTTCTTAGCTAAATTCCACCTCTTTTCTTTAGGCTGAGGACCTAGGAACCTTCTTGTATGAGGTAAACTTAGAGTCCTAGAGTCCTATATGAGTTGGGTAACTACCCTAGAGTAGAAATACATTTAAATGGGGCTTATTTTGGGGATTTAAAATTAATGTTAGGGCATTTCCTTTCCTTTAGTTAATTATTAGGAGTCTAGGTGTTGTTATCCCATACTTAGGGACTTTAGGGGCTCAAGTGAGGTCTACAAAACCTTGTGACTTGTGGAAAGGCTGTGATTTATTGGAGAATAATTCGGGACTTAGTATATGATGAATACTATTGAGAATATTTAATGATTATGGTTTCGGATAAAATGAAACATACACATGTAAAATGGAAATGAAAATGAGACTAATATGATAAATGATAATTTATTTAAACACACCTTTCTAAATGCCATCATAAGGGAAGTGCGTGCGTGAGGTGAAGCCCCCTGGCTAATGAATGCAGGATGGATATAGTCCTAGGCCATATGAGCGTTGTTGTATATATTTTTTGCGATGGAGAAGTAACTCTGGGTGTCGTTATGACTCTCCCGCAGGCATATGTCCGCTTCCCGACGTCTTGCAATGGCTACCCAGGTTGTCTTGGTATATAGGCCCTGGAAGATGATGGTTATTTAGGGGCGCGCACAGTGGGGAAACCTGGAAGGGCGGTCTTAGAATCGTTATATATATATATATATATATATATATATATATATATATGAATATAATTATTCTTAATCAAGTGGGACTTGATGTATAATAAAGGCCACAAAGAGCATGTAAAAGTGATTACATTCTTGCTAAGGAATGGAATGCCACAAAGAGCATGTAACAGTGATTACATTCCTGCTAAGGAATGGAATGCCACAAAGAGCATGTAACAATGATTACATTCCTGCTAAGGAATGGAATGCCACAAAGAGCATATGACAGTGATTATATTCCTGATAAGGAATGGAAAAATGGAATGAAAAGGTGAAAAACGGTAGAGGCTTTTAGTTAATGACACTCATTTATATCCTCTTGCATAACTAAATAAAATTTATAATCATTTAAATTGTCTTAGATTATGCTTTGAGATTATGTTGATAGATTCCCATCTTTATCATTCATAATTAACTGTTCATAACTGTCATACTCTTTATTCGTCTGGTGATCATATAAAATCGGGCCCTGACCCGTTCATTTTTCTTGTTGCGCATGAATCTTGTATCCGCTCAGGTGCTCCACGGAAAGGCCGCCAGTACTGACTTTTCCACTCCGGTGCTTTTGGGGAGCCGTAATACTTTGCGGATATTATGGGATATGTTGTTAGACGCCTTCATTCTTGTATCTTAGTTATGATCGGGTCATCAACTCGGGCGTGTGGCCCAAACTTTTGTAATTGTATAATGGATGTACTATGTAGCTTAAATTAAACTTGTTGAATACGTTGTACGTATCTATTGACCGACAACATATTCGGTCCCCATATTGTATACTTGTTGTTGATGTAATATAAGCTTTCATGGGTTTCCACTTTCTTTTCTAAATTGGGTTGTTTAAATTATTTCCTTAATTCTTAAACCAAAATTTTTGGCAACCCGTTTTTCTGAAATATGGAGTGGTTATCTTGTGTACTTACTATGTTGTTGTGATGCTGAGAATGATTCCATCCATGATTCCTGTTATATTACAGTATCGGGCTGGCCACCCCTTATTTTGGTGAGCGGGTTGTCACAATTGAACAAATCACTTGTACATGGAAATAATTATTAATATCATTTTGTTTTTTGTATGGTCACAGTATTGGGCATGTGAGAAATTTAAAATTATTTCTCCTGTTGAAGAATTTAAAGATAAGATGCCAAAATTCTTGAGTTGGAAATTATCTTCTTTGAGACAATGGTTTGTGCCGAATGATATCGTAACAGCAACTTTGATGCAGGCTACAAATAAACCAACTTGTAAGGACAGTTTTGTACAACAGGAATCTCAGTTTGAAGGGTCAACTTACTCTTTGAACATTTCTATAGAAGTCCTATACATGCTGATTCATCATCAGAGAAAGTTACTGAAGATGTTAATGACAATGAGTTTTCACATGGTTGGAATATTCCCCTTAAAAACATTGTGACTCCAAAGAAAAAGAAGGGAAAGGATCAACCAAAGGTTAATTTAAAGGAACAAATTGCTATTTTGAAAAGGGAATTGTTGGAAACAAATAACCAACTATCTAAAGCAACTGAAGACTTTAATGGTGCACTAGAGAAGGTGACCTCTTTAGAGGTGGAGAGTGCCATTTTGAATGTACAGTTGCAGGTAGATCATGATTCACTTTTGGAAGCCCAAGAGGAATTGAAGAAGTTAAAGGTGGAGAATTCCAACATTTTGAAGGAAAAAGATTTACTAAATAAGTTGGAGGTGGAAAATGCCCAACTAGTTGAGTTAAATAATTCTTTAAAATAAAAGCTTGATCAAGTCACAATGAGTGACTCGGTAGAATTAAAGAATTGGATAAATCATTGAAAAAACAGTCAGAATCATCATGAATTTTGGAACAAAAAAATGGATATCTGTCTCTGAGTAATGAAGATCTAAAAAAAAGTATGATGATACATCACAAAAATGAAAAGATGTTGACATAGATTACATGACATTGAGGAAGAATCTTGAGGAGTCAGAATTGAAAAGAACTCAACAGGTACTTTTGATTATAAATAATGCAGAGTACAGACAGTTTTCCTAAAGTACATGCATTTTTACTAAAGTACACGCAGTTTTTCTAAAGTACACGCAGTTTTATTTGATAGTATTTTTAATGCAGTTTTATTTGATATTAGAAATAATGCAGAGTACATGCATTATTTGATTAGAAATAATGCAATTTTATTCAAGTCTTACTTATAATCTAACATTCTTTTTGTATAACAGGAAAACAATAATAAAATCCTTAATGACAAAATTTCGGAGTTGAAAAAAATGCTTGATGAATCAGCATTGAAAAAAACTGATCAAGTATCTATAAATTACAATAGATATAAAGTACATGGGTTTACTTTCTAAAGTAAACGCAAATTATGATGAAAGTACACGTGTATTTTATCAATTTTATAAATTGCACATATTTTATAAATTTTATAAAGTACACGCGTGTATTTATAATATACACACAGATTTTGACGAAAAACACAAATTTTATCAAAATACACGCCAGAGAAAATGAATCATTATTTCAAAAAATGTTTACAATCCAACATTCCTTGTTTAAATATATCAGGCAAACACTAATAAACAACTCATGGACGAAATTTTGAGTTTGAAGATTGAACTAGTCTCAAAGACAATTCAGGGCACCCTCGAAATAACGAAAATAAAAGGGCCTGCTACTAGAGGACAGAAGAAAAGAGAAGATGACAGTGAAACCGAGAAGAATGAACCAATTAAGAAATAAAAAGAGACAAAGCTTCGAAAAGGCCCTCTAATAATAGCTCAACGAATGAAAGAAACTCACTTCAAGCTTGAAGCAATCAAAACATACAAATATCTCGATGAAGCTACGAAGAAAAAATTGAAGAGTTTACTCAAAAGGCTGAGCCAGGGTAAAGTGTATTGTTTTATGATTTATCACTTCGCTAATTTATATTTTTTTGGGTGCAAAAGAATAAGGTTATTATTATTATATAATTCTTATTGCTTATATAAAATGCAGGAAATTTATTTTCGAAGGGCTGTTTTTGTATGTCCGATGGGAAGATTTTGTTAAATTCCTCAAGAATCAAGAAATTTCAAGCCAAGTATGTAGTCCAAATATTAGACATTCATTAAATTTCAACATTATTATTAACTCGCCATTTTACATTGTGTGAAACAGATAATACTTGCCTTTAGTGAAGTATTGAGGTTAAAATTGTCAGAGGAAGGGCTCTCCCACTCACACACTTTTTCTGATTATTGTTGGGTAAGTACAGTTAAACCAAAAGCTTTGTGAAACAAAATTTCAGTTTTTTTTATTAACACAATGTCTATAATTTTTATGCAGATAGAATCTTGTAGCAAAAATGAAGTCAATAAGAAGGGGGAGTTATACAGAGATTTGTTAGAATATTAGGCACTTGTAATAATTTGTTCATTGTACTAAGACATAGCATAGAACATTTCACATTACTTGTGATATACAAAAAAGAAAATAAAGTGGTCCACTTGGATTCTCTTCGACCGAACGACAAGGAAACAAACACAATATACTTCGATGATGCAAAAAAAATGGTTACTGTCTAAACTTAATTAGTAATGTTACCTCTACTTATATTATACACGTGTACTTTATCATATAATGCGTGTACTTTGTATTAGTTGCACATAATCACCCAGATTATCAAAGTACACGCATCATATTTTAAAATACGCGTGAAGTGAACCAATATAAATTATGCGTACTTTAATATTATGCGTGTAGTTTTAACACTTTAGGCAAAGTACACGCATCATATGTATAAATACATGTGAAATGGACAAATAAAATACACGTGTACTTTAATATTATGCGTGTACTTTTTACTCTTTAATATACATATACTCTTTTATTTGTATACACTAAATATTTGTCTTCTTAACAGTTTTCTGTCTTCCAAAAAATACTGTACCTATTGAAGACTGAAGCAAAAATAATGAAAAACAATGGTTTCAAAACTCAGAGAAAGTTTGATGAAGGTACATCAAATGAGTTTACATTGGATGATGATCCATTGACAAAGCAAGAAAAAAGGACAATAGATTTCTTACTGGAAAGTGATCTCAAATTTGACCTAATAAGAGATCATGAATGCCCTAAGAAATATAATAGGTAAGCAAAAACTTCATTTCTAAAAATTACTAATTTGTATATTTTTAAAAAATTTCATTCACATCATACTAATTTGTATATTTGTTTTATTTTAATTTTAGGGTTGACCGTGGGGTGTTCTGCATGTACTACATTGAACAAATTAGCAGAACAAGGAAATGCAAAAATTATTTCAAGACCCTGACATGGTAAAACAAAGAGCATATGTACTAAGGAAAATTCTTCTATCAAAATATTTCTTGCCCCGAAAGGAGAAAAAACTTCTATAAATTGATTCAAATACAAACCATATTTGTAATTTGTTTTGTGTTATATTGCTTATTGTTTACAATATTTATTACACCAAAATGGTTTATTTTCGCTGGCGTGGACCACAATCCACGTAAGGTATAGACAAACAATGCACCTGAGTGTTATGAAACAATGTACATGCATTTTAACTAAAACTACAAGTGATAATTACTAAGTACACACATGAATGCTTCAAAGTACACGCAATATAAACAATGTACAAGCACTGGTTAATGTAATAATTTTTTATTTTTAATTGAAAACTAATTTATATATTTATTCAGAAGGACACAATAACCAAAATCAGTTTATTAAGCTCAACTACTCACTTCCCAACTACTTCTGGTCAAAGAAATAAATAGCTTTAACTTTTCCTATAAAAGAGTAATATTTGTTCCTTTATTAACCATTACATCTACAGTAAAGATTACATAATGACTATTCCAGCAGAAAATTTGCGAGATACTCTTGAGAGAGATGAAAGAAATAAAAAAAATAAGGAAAATTACGAAAAATCTTTCCTCATATGAAACTGCCTTTGAGAAGTTTAAAACATATGTGAGGGAAGGATACTCTGGACTTCCACCCAATCCCGTAGATTTATTTGATGTGGATGAGGACCCTCCTCAAACACATGAAGACCTCTTGTCTTTCTATAGACAAGAAGTTTCCTTGAAAATCACCAAGCTGAAGGAGAAGAAGGCGCATCATGAAGGCCTTGTAGCTGTCATAGAAGAAGAAATTCGACACTGGTCGAATTTAATTGACCCTCTTCCTGACACCATAGATGCCTTTAACAAATTTCCCTAATAGAAGCCTTCTTTAGTTTTTCAACTTTTGTTATGTAAAAAAATTGTACTTTATTTTTTTGTTTTAATAAAAAAATTATTTCTTTCATGCATGTATTCTCATTTATATCATACACCAAATATAGTCAAGTACACGTGAACCTTTATAAAAATGACCACATGTATTGTAAAAAATGTAAACAATAATATCATTTATTGTAAAAAAATTGGTATGCCAAAATATGAGTGTATTGTCAAAATATGTTTCTATTTATTATAAATTATAATACATGCAAGTTTTTATAAAGCACACGCACAAAGTATTGTCCCAAAAAATTATATAAATGCGTGTATTTTATATATTACACGTATACTTTATAAAGTACACACATAGTTTATAAAGTACACGCTTATTGAAATACTTGTATAATAATGTCGCTGGCGCGGACCATAATACACATGTAAAAGACACGTGAACATCATAATACACATGTAAAGCACACGTGTACTTTACATTTGTATAAAGAATATGAGTGGCCTAAGTGTCTTTTATAAAGTACAAGCACATTGTAATGTCCAAAACCATTTTCCAAATAGTACATGCATTTATATACGTCTACTTGATAAAATTACATGCATAATACATAAATTACACGTATATTGAATTAAATTTTGGTCATATCAATATGCGTGTAATTTATAAAAACATGCGTGTGCACGTATATTTAAATGCGTGTACTTTATATATTATGCTTGTACTTCATAAAGTACATGCATATTTCATCAAGTACATGCCTATTATATTTATATAATATGTGTGTACTTCATGCGTGTACATCATAAAGTACACGCATATTTCATCAAGTAAATCTAAATTAAATGTAATTAATAAAGTACACGCATGCTTTTATATAGTACACGCATATTGAACTGACCAAATCTATTTTTAAATGCATGTACTTTATATATTCTGCGTGTACTTTGTAAAGTACACGCATATTTCATCAAGTAGACGCATTGATAACATGGCTTTGGTCATCAAAATGGGCATGTACTGTACATAACATACGTATACAAATGTAAAGTACACGTGAACATCAGGAAAAATGATCACGTGTATTTTATAAAAAATACGTGTACAACTTCATAAAAAGCAAACTAAAAAATGAGACTAAAAACTAAAATTACATTCATTTATGTGAAAAAATGGTTTATTAATTAATTTATTCAATCAAATGGCTAAAATGAATGAATTCAATAATTTTAAACGTACTCAAATGGGTTTCTTACTAGTAGACCTGTAATGACCCGTTTTACTACACCTCGAGCAAGTAAATTCCCTTAATGTGATATCACCAGAAGACTTTATTCTCTTATTTCTTGGCATGCCTATCGGTCTCTTAGTCATTGGTGGAAGTATAGATGGATTTTCAAGTATAGGAATATTTAAGGAAATAAAATCAGGAAGAGGAACTATAGGTATCGAGTATGATTTTCTGTAGAAAGATACCTTATAGTACTTCTCAATATAATCATAAATATTGGTCCCTTTCCTCCGTACAACATAAACAGCATGAGAACATGAAAAACATCTAATCTGTTAACTCTTACAAGAACAAGTCCTTTCTCCTAAGTCAACTGTTGCTCACACTTCTGAATGAACTTCAAATACGTTTTGACTTGAGCGACTAATAGTCCAATGTCGGCTTTTATCCCAATCTTCATTCAGTAACTTTTGAAAAAAAGGACATAGCTCATTTGTCCAAATGTTTGACTCAACAAGTTTGTTTGCATTGAAATTCATAATCTTCACTCTCAATTTATCAAGCATATTCATTACTGGTAAATGCCTTTCCTCCAATATCCATGAATTGAATGACTCCGCAACACTAAATGCCATGTCACCATACAGTTTACCAGGAAAATATACACATGACCAATTCTCGGGAGGCAAACTATCAATGAAATCAGAAATAGCAACTCCTATTTCCTTCTTCAATGCTTCAATATTCTTGTGAAATACATCTACTGAGACAGCATATGCACAACACAAAAAATCTTTAACAATTTTCTTTTGAAATCTTGCACAATTTCCATGAATTTTCTTTTTTATATTCCCTTGTAAATGATGTTTACAGTAGGAATGTGTAGACAATGGGAAGACCCTCAAAACAACATATCCATTATTTCGATATGATATAATTGTTATGTTTCGATATTGCTCAACTACTACACTATGCAAATTGACAAGAAACTACATCCAGTTATCTTCGGTTTCAGAATCAACAACAACATATGCAACAGGAAAAAGATCTGAAATATAAAAATATATCAAAATTAAAATAAATAACATATCCATGTAGAACACATCGTAAATTGATGCTGCTGGCGCAGACCTTAAAACACATGGGAAATATATTATGAGTTTAATTTAAATTGTTTGTAAATAACAAGAGAAAACATAAAAATGTACAATACATGTGATAAAGATAAAAAAAATGCACATTACCTTTCCAATATTTTTCTTGTACTTTGAATTAGTTTCAAAAAACAACACTAACATCAACGTACATGCATAAAAATGTAAAGTACAGGTGAACTAAACAAAGACATTCAAAGGTACCTTACATTTTTAATGTGTACTTGGCTTTATTATTTCTAAATAACAACACATATCAACAAAGTACACGCATAAAAATGAAAAGTACACATGAAATTAACAGAAACATTCACGTGTACTTGACATGTACTATGCGTGTACTTTAGTTTGTATTCAACATAACATCATCATCAAAGTACACGCATAAAAATGAAAAGTACACGTGAAATTAACAAAAGCATTCACGTGTACTTGACATATACTATGCGTGTACTTTAGTTAGTATTACACATAATAACATCATCATCAAAGTACACACATAAAAATGAAAAGTACACGTGAAATCAATAAAAACATTCACGTGTACTTGACATGTACTATGCGTGTACTTTAGTTAGTATTACACATAATAAGACATATCATCAAAATACACGCAGAAAAATGAAAAGTACACGTGAACTAAAAAAAGACATTCAAAGGTACTTTATATTTTTATGCTTGTATTTTGATGATCTGGAATGGAATAAACAAAATGTCAATGCAATACACAAAATAAAATATTTAGAATTAATTTACCATTGTTCCTATTCCTTGCAGTTGCTGACAATTTTGTTCCATGGTAATGACTCTTCAAAAAGGCACCATCAAGAAATAAAGCAGGTCTGCAGTATTGAAATCCATAAATACATCCTCTAAACATTACAAATATTCTCTTGAATTTTTTACTCTCATGTTCCACGCCAAGGATGCAATGCGACCCAGGATTATACTGTAATATAAGGTCACGATAATTATTCATTAATGCATAAGAAACCTTTCATCACCATGTATATTAACATCATCCATCTCTTTTGCACGCCATGCATGTTGATAAGCTATATCAAGACCATAATTCTTCTTCATATCTCTAACTACATCAATTGGTCTCAATAGCGAGTTATCTTGAAGATCATTAGCTACCAATGTTGAAACCAACTTGGAGGCTATCATTTTGGCTGACGGACTATGAAAGACACCTCTACATGTATGCTCATTATTCATTGCATGTATGTAAAAGTATCCATTTATTTTAGGACCATCTTGGATGGATCCCATCAGGGCGTATATTGAGGAAGGAGAATTGCCAATTGACAAGCTCGCAGCCAAGAAATTGAAGTTTAAAGCTGCTCGGTATGTATTAACTAATGGTGTTTTATATAGACGAGGAATTATGGCAGGTTTGCAGAGATGTGTACATCCGATAGAGGTGAAAGATTTAATTGAAGAGATCCATGAAGGGTCTTGTGGAGCACATGTAGCAGGTCGGACGCTTTTACAAAGGGTGATGACGCAGGAATACTACTGGCCGACGATGAGGGCAGATTGTATTGCCTATGCTAAGAAATGTGACAAGTTCCAGCGCTTTTCCTCCATCCGAAGAACTCCACAAGCATTGTTAACACCCATAACTTTCCCTTGGCCATTTGCCATGTGGGGAATTGATTTGGTTGGACCACTGCCAACGACCCGAGGAAGGTTCAAGTATCTCGTCGTCGCAGTGGATTATTTTACTAAGTGGGTAGAAGCTGAGCCACTCATTGACATGACGTACGAGAAGGTATACCAATTTTTTTGGAAGAATATCATTTGTCGATATGGTCTTCCTCATGCTTTCATCACAGACCATGGAAAACAATTTGATAACGAGGAGTTCGCTGCCTATTATCATCAATTAAATATTTTAAAGGTCCACTCAGCACCAGGCCATCCTCAAAGCAATGGACAAACTGAAGTGACAAACAGAACGCTGCTGAACGGTTTGAAGAAAAGATTGGATGATGCGAAAGAAAACTGGATCAACGAGTTACAATCAGTACTCTGGGCTTACCGAACTACTCCCCGAGTAGCAACTGGAGAATCACCATACATGTTGGTGTGTGGAAGTGAAGCTGTCATACCTGTCGAGTTGGGTC
Organism: Sambucus nigra; assembly: GCA_949130495.1. NCBI lineage: Eukaryota > Viridiplantae > Streptophyta > Magnoliopsida > Dipsacales > Adoxaceae > Sambucus > Sambucus nigra. The sequence goes on along the minus strand of OX422224.1, from coordinate 391,073,640 downwards.
TCCCAACACACAGGGTGCTGAATTTCAATTCCCCTGTCAGCGATTTAATGAGAAGACTGGATTTAAACATGCTCGAGGAAGTTAGAGAAGAAACAGCCATTAGAAATGCTGCTTACCAGCAGCGAACAGCTTTGTTTTACAACAAGAGGGTGAAGAAGTGCGACCTGAAAGAAGGAGACTATGTGTTGAAGAAAGTAATTCAAAAGCATAAAAAACTGGGGGCAAACTAGCATAGACCATACCGAGTTACAGAAGTTGTTCGACCAGGAACTTATCGAATAACAACTTTAGAAGGCGAGGAGTTTAAAAATGCCTGGAATGCAGAGAACCTGCGCAAGTATTATCAGTGATGTATATGTAACGCAGTTCCATCAGTATGAATAAAATGAAAATATTCTGCAAGTCTCTCTGTTTATTGAAAAATTTTCGGGGAATACTAGTGCTACGCACTACTCGGCAAAGCTCGGCAGACTACTCAACGAAATATTCCAAACTGTACCAAGTATAGTTGGTAGGGGATAAAAACCCACTAACTGTAGTTGGTCGACGAGGGGAAATATTCCAAAAATGCCAACCTGTTTGGCTAGGAAACAAAATATTCCAAACTGTACCAAGTATGGTTGGTCGGGGATAAAAACCCACTAACTGTAGTTGGTCGACGAGGAGAAATATTCCTAAAAATGCCAACCTGTTTGGCTAGGAAACGAAATATTCCAAACTGTACCAAGTATGGTTGGTCGGGGATAAAAACCCACTAACTGTAGTTGGTCGACGAGGAGAATTTATCGACCTTGGTTGGTAGGGCACATTTTATGAAAAAGACAAAAATTTACCAAGTATGGTTAGTCGGGGATAAACTCTCACTAACCGTAGTTGGTCGACAAGCATAATTTAACAACCTTGATTGGTTGATACTCATGACTTTATTATTAAGTGATCGAGCAATATTATTGAAACTTGGAACTTTTTAATTATTACTGAATTGGTCGACGAACATCACAATATTGTTATTTTTAACCGATATGCATAAATGTAAAGTGTTGATATTTACAAGACAATAGCAATTAAGATTTGCAAACAGAAATGAAAGTTTTTCATTAAATTCGAAATAAATTACATTGATGATAAAATGAAAGTTACATTGATATGTATGCTAACTATTACATCAAAAATTTCTATTCTACTGGTCTTTTCCCCTCAGCTTTTGATGCAGGTTCCTCGCCAACAGGCGGATCATTTAAAGAATGAGGAGAATTGATGAAGTTCAAATCCTTCAGCATCCCGACGTTCATCAAAGAAGGTCGATCTAAAAGATGCTCGGGACGAGATACCTCAATTTGAGAATGTAAATTGTAGTCACCGAGGTATTTTGAAATTAAGCTCCGAGGAATGGCAAGAGCTGGGATCCATTCCATGTCCAAATTGTACGGTGGCACAGGCAAGTCGAGCAACCCAGTATCATGGTAGTCCCACAGATAGTGTCCTTGTTCGAGCTTCAGCACACCTAAGGCATTCAGCCAGCCTTATTTATAGCCCTCATTGTTGGCATTCTAGATACGATCGTCCAAGTGGAATAGTGCTTCGTTGTATCCAGCCATCCAGAATTCCCTGGGCTGTTTGTGGAATTGATATGTTAGCCTTTCTAGCTGCTAGTGGAGATTCTTGATGAAAAGCTCCTTATTCTCCAAGACTGACTTCTGCGCGGAGAGCTATTTTTACAGGTCCCTAATTTTCTTTGACATAGCAGATAACGCTTGGTTCTTCGTCATTAGTTGGAAGGCCTGGTTCTCTAAGGCAGACGTTGTCCTCTGTTCCTCGACAAGAACTCGAGCTGCTCTTGCTCGTCCCTGAGGAACTCTTCCTCGTCCCCGAGGAGACGTGTAAGGGCCCGACCTCCTCAAGGTATCCAATTCGTCCCTTAATTTGGCATTCTCAACCTCTAAGAATGAAAATCCCCCGTCAGTCACTAGGATTAGGGCTGTTGAAGAAGAGGCTGCAGACTTCAACTGTGATAGCTCTTTCTGCAAGTTGTTGTTTTCCTTTTCCAGCAGCTCGATAATCTATCTGCATTCCTCGACCTCGCCCCTCAGGGTTCTCTCCCTTAAATCATAACCAGCAAAAATCTTCTCGTAGCCCTTGTCAGCAACGATCAGCTTATACTTCTTCTCGTAACTCTCATGCAACAAGGCAGTTGATTCCTTGTATTGATTCTGAAGGTCTTCAATGGTGCATTGGAGATCCTCGATCATTTCATAGTAAGCCACATTATTGGCCACCGCTCGATCAAGAAGACACTTCAGGTATTGATATGCTTCCACTACCTGTTCTAAAGCATCCCGACCGAGGATGTCGGCCACTTGTGCAGCACTCAAGTCTGTGTGACCATCTTTGAAGTACTCATTACATTGCTGCAGCAACTTTGTATCATGGGCAGATAGCAGTTCCATCCTGGCCAGACACTAGCAGAGAAAGAAAGAGCATTCATCAATAAGAGAAACAATAAGAGTATGAATATAAGATGAACAACAGTATGCAAAGAAAAGTTCAAGTTTTATTAGATCATAATTCAGAGTTACATCTTCTGAGTTACATTTGATAAAAAGAAGAAAAATATAAAGATAAGCCCGAACAACACTACACCTTTTCCCTATCTCCCAAAACCTTCTCGGGAGGTTGGGAAGAGGAAACAGGTTGCTCGGAGGGAACTGTGGGTTGTTCGGAGAGCCCCAGCTGTTGCTCTGAAGAATAAACGACTTGCTCAGCAGCATATTGGATGGATGGGAGGTGATCTCCCATCACCATTGAAGACTCCTCAGAGGTAGCTTCGTCCTCTTCTAATTCTTCTGGAGTAGGAGGGGGACCAGGGATATGTCTCTGGAAGAGCTCTAATGACTCGTCGACCTTCATTTCCTGAAGGGCAGCAACCCTTCCATCCCTAAAATACTTTAGACTGTCATAGTCCACTTGAGATACCATGGCAGCACACCCCTTGTCCCAGCCAGAGCTGAAGGACTTCTTTACAGCAGCTTTCCTCGTGGTCTTTGATCGTGGTGGAAATCGAGCGTCCGTGTAAATACGCTAATCGTTGTTATCGGCTTCCAACCACAATACAAAAACCTAAACTTTAACTACACTCTTGTGGAGTATAGTGGCGAGTCTGGGTATCGAATCCACAGGGAATGTTTGATAGATTTTAATTGATTTATTACTTCAAAAAATAAAGTGTAAAAGATGATGATTGAGTGAGAAAGGAAAAAGCGAAAAATAAAGAAGTTAACTAAAACTAATTGGAAAAATTGAGGTAGAGACACAATCCCCCAACCCTAGTGTATTGATGGTATAAAACTAATCGTAAATTTAACTGATTAATTTGACCCGAAATTTAGTACTCCCAAGCATTACGTATGCGAGGTTCAAGCCCGCGTCATACTTAATCTGAGGATGAGTAAATCAGTATCGCGATAGTAGCACTCGAATTGCCTTCTAAATCATCACGAGTACCCAGAGGCAAACGAGATATAAAGATCTACAATTGTTGTGTAACTACGCAATACGGTCATAATCAATCATTAAATTCAGAGGACTAATATTATACAAATGCAATTAACACATCAGGTTGGGTTCATGTATCCCAACCTTTAAAAACCTAGCCTAACATGGTAAATAATAATAAAAGTACTGGAAATAAAAATTACCACAACTGAAGAACAAGAACATGTAAGAAGAAATCAAAGATTGAAGAAAAACTGGAAAAGCCCTTGAATTAATGGTGCAAAATATGTGAATCTTTCTCCTAGATGTTCCTACTTGTTATGGAGCTTTTACATGAATGAAATCTTAATAAAAAGAGTCCTAATGACTAAATATATAGGCTAAGGGTCGTTTAGAAGAGTCCCCAAAACATAAAACTCTTTTGCTTAAAAGATAAGCACAAAATAAAAATCCCGTATCTGCCAATTTGTCACACATAGAAAGCGTGACTAATTTTGTAACGGATTCTGAGCGTGACTAATTTTGTAACGGATCTGGGGCGTGACAAATGGGTGAACCGGTTTGGGTTCTGGGTGCACCGGTTCGGGTCAATTCGCTGGTTTTGGGCCTCTTTCAACACTTTTATTTTCCAACTTTCTTCTTTTCTTCCTTGGATTTTTTCTCAACTTCAAATGATCATAACTCCTTAATCGTAGCTCGGATTTGGGTGACGTTTCTTCCAGTGTTCTCGTTGTTCCGAGATATTCAACTTTTCAGTTGACTCCATCCCCGGGATCGGGCTTCAAAATTACGAAAATACCCTTGAACTTGCCTTCCTAGCCTTTCTTCTATGATTTTTCCGCAACTTCATGGGATCATAACTCTTTCACCGTAACTCGGATTGAGGTGCCGTTTTTTCCAGTGTTCTTGTAATTGAAAGCTATTCAACTTTCCAGTTGGCCCAACTTCCGGAATAAGGCTGAAAAATTACGAAAATGCCCTTCAACACCCCGATTCTTGGTTTCTTTCACTATTTTGAGTTCTCTTTTCCATCTTTCTTGCATGAAATACCTGTAAAACACATAAGAGATACACAAAATACGAAATTCTTGCCAAAAAGGGTTAGTAGCATAAATATGAGACAAATACAAGCTATTTACACCGCACGGGATCATAAAAATACTAAAATTAAGGGGATAAATGTGAAGAATTTATGCCTAATCAGTCTTCTCCAAGGCAAGCTTCTCGGACAGCAGGTTCTCAGTAGCCTTCAATTTATTTTCTGCCTCCTCCTTCTGCCGACCTACTTCCTGGAGCTGGTCCAACCTCTCCTCAGCAACTTTGAGCTTATTCTCAAGCTCCCCTTCAGCTCTGAGCTTCTCTTCAAGCTCTTTATTTGCCTTCTCCAAGGCAGTCTTTTTCTTCTCCAACTCCTTAGAGGCATCAACCGCTCGAGCTTTTTCTTGCTCGGAGGAGGCAAGCTTTTTCTCCCAGATAGCCTTATCAGTGGCATACTACTGGCGAGAGTCTTCCAAAGACTTGATAGCCTCTTCCATAGCTCCCTCCACACTGGACGAGGAGCAAGAAGCCTTAATCGCTTCATCCTTCTTCAGGAATATATTGAAGCAGCTCGTCAACTGTGAACAGAAAAAGAAAGCAAGTTAGAAACAAGAAATGACAAAGGAAAATATGAAAAGTTCAAAGTAAAGAGACTTACTGAAGCGAGATGACGAGCAACCAAAGAAGTAACCATGTCCCGAGTAAGATTATCTTCATTACCTTGGACCTCGGGAATGGTTCGGGACTTTACCGAGCTCATGACAGAGCTCGAAGGAACAAAAGTGGGAACTACAGTCCCAGCAGCTGGGGGCTGAGTAGTGGTGTCAGCCAAATGGACCGAGGAGCTTTTCTTCAGCCTCCTCGGGGGAACAGGTACAGATTCAACCAAGGAAGAACCCTTGGTCGGTGATATCACAATCACCTTTCCAGGAGCAGCAGAGCTGCTCGGAGCCACTGCGGGCTTATCAACAACCTTCTCGGTGACTTTAGCAGGAGCAGCTGGAGGAGCTACATCAGTCTTCTTTGTCCCCTCCCTTGGGACATCAATCCTACTCATTTTTGCCTCCCCAGAACCAGAGGCATTTTTCTCAAACAAGGTGGGAGGTCTTCTCTTCTTCATCCTTTCGCTCAAAGGAATATGAGATTCAGGCGAAGAACTTGCAGAGGCTGGTACTGGCTCTGCCTCACTGATCACAGGACGAGCAGTGAAAGAGGTGGTGTAGCTCTTGTACTGGAGCAGATACGAAGCCGACCTAATGTGCTCGTCTGCAACCCTTTGATGCAGACCCCAGATAAGTCCCAAATGCCTTATATTGACATCTGTTTCTTTTGGGCACCTTCTCTTGCTATCAACTGCAAATAAACAAACATTGTTATCAGTGACACATTTTATCAAACACAAAACAAACATGATTTCAAAATAAATAAAATAAAATAAAAATAACCTATCCCATTGCCATAAAGAGGGCATCTGGGACCCTGGTAAACCTCATCTCCGGTTAATGGAGGGTGTTGCCAATTTTTTACGACAACCCCGTGTTCAAAATAATCCCTATTGGCATCAGGGAGATTGACTACTAAGGCTCTATTTATAAACCTAGTTTTTAAATAATAAATATTATCATTAACTGCCCATCTATAGCAATACATGATTTCTGGAATTCCTATACAAGTTCCATGCACTTGATTTAATTTATGCACCCCATTAACTATTCTCCATGTGTTAGGGGCTATTCGTGCAGGAACAACATCAAAGTACTGACAGAATTCCAGACACAGAGGATTTGGTGGAAAAGAAAATCCACACTCAGCAAAAAAGAGACTGGGGAACCAATGTCCCTCAGCCAAATTAAAATAATTAGAAGGCTCAGAAAGCTCTTCCAAGACAACCCAAGAGGGAATGGAAAAATTAGATCGAAATTTGTCAAGAGATTCAACAGGGTAAACCATGGTAATTAAAAGAAATGAAGAAGAAGGAAGAAGATCTTACAGGAAAAGAGTAGAGCTGATGACGACAGACGATGGAAGAGATGAATACACAAGAGAGTAGAAGACAATGAAAAACTCGAAGACGAAAATTTGAAAAGGTAGAAGATGAATGAAGTGTCTGTGAAGTTTAAATACCTTGCCTTGGGAAATGGTGAAGTAATGATTACGAAAAAGGATGATTACGTTACCGGCGGCTAAAAGGGCAGTAAATATTGACGCGGGAATCAAAGCGAACAACAGCGGCTAAAAAGACGAAAAGTGACGCGGGAATCGAAGCACGCAGAAAAGTCCAAAAAAGCATGATTCTACGAATGGGGAAGGAGAAATAAATACAAGGGAAATGCTCTTAAAAATCAGGAAGACTATTTAAAGCTACCATATACCGAGAAATAATGTTCCATACTCCTCAAATTTCGAACTATGAAACATTGGGGGCTTCTGTTGATACCAAATTTAATCTGCTGACTTAGACCAATCATATGAAGACACGTGGCTATCTACATGGCAACAACAAGCACTTCTAAGATGATCACATGCTCCGAGGAAACCATGTTACTCCGAGGAACTCATACGCTCCGAGGAACTCATACGCTCCGAGGAACAGACCTATCCGAGGAACTCTTGAGTACCGAGAAGCTTAGGTGGTCCGAGCAACTCAGGCTGTCCGAGCTGCATCTCGAACAAAGCGTTAATAGCTGGATACCCAACAGTTCAACTGATTCATTAAATGCTTATCATTTAGACGCACACGCAAAGAGGGCATTAAATGTATTACCCTTTCATATGTATATCATTTAATGTATTACCCTTTCACATTACAGCCTCAAGGCTATAAATACATTGTACAATCCTCATTGTAGGAGGATCGAATCCAGAACGGAATTTCTTGTAATCAAGAATTCCCAAACACTCAGCAATAAAACAACAGTGGACGTAGGCCATTCTTATAAGGCTGAACCACTTTAAAATATTTTGTCTCATTTATTTATCTGTGATTAAATAATTAGAGTGATCTAATTTTTTACATCAACAATCACCGTCAACCCTCTCAGAACTTGTATTACTGTAGTCAACCCATTCAAAAATTCAATTAGATCATTCAACCCGTTCACAACATATATTACTTGGCAATGCTAATGAATCAATTACATATATCCAAATGAAATTAGCTTTCACGATCAATTGGAACCTCAACATACAACAAACATCGTTGTTATAAACTAACATGAACCGATATTCAGCACCAAATGAATACCTCAATGAAAAACTCCCACTTCAAAAATTAGTAAACCTAATACACAACTCATTGCATATGAAATCTAATGAGCTATCTTCAAATATTTCAATACAAGCCATATTATTCAAATAACAATACCTTGCTATTATACTACTTACCACAATGTCCTGCGGTAAAAGAGAGACGAAAACATTTATTTCAAGCTCAATAATTCTATAAATGTATGCAATAATTTAATGCATGAAATATCAAAACGTTTATATATAGTTAATATAAAATTGCAGGAACTATTTAAAAACCTATACATGAAGCAATAAAGTAGATGAATATTTTCAAAAAAATAATCACATCTACTTTATAAACACTGCATGTACTTTGAAAACTGATGTCGAACTGGTTAATTCCGTTGGCGTGGACCTATATCAATAAGTGATTCAATACCAACTCAAAATCAAGTACTCTTAAAATTAGAATGAAACATCAATAATATTCATTCAGCACATTTAACTAACAATTACAAATATTGATAATTATAACTTATATATGAAGAATGCAAACATAAATGCATAAAAAACACAAAATCAAAACATATACATATAAAACATATAAAAAGATTTTCAATCACATGAATTACGATATTACAATGAGTCTCTTGAATCCAAACAAAGTACATTGACCTATTGTAATCGATCGAAAATAGAAAAATCAACTGCTGATAAAGATAAACTTACAAATGATAGAGCCAAGTGATACAGGTAGAATCGATTAAGAACACTGTAATCGATTATTAGGCAGACGATAAAAGCATCAAGATTGATGTTATTTTCGATTTCGGAGAATAGTGGTTAATTACAGAGAAACCTCCAATAGCCGATTAGATTTATGATTTTTTTAGATTGGCAGCATTTATATGTTGGACCTAATCGTTTAAAATTTGTTTCACCTATTTTTTTGTCCAAAATGTTTAGTCAAAGGACTAGACCGTAAAAACCTATAATTAAAAAAGCATCACAATGGTATGGTTGGGATAGTGCATTATATGCATTTTGAATATTTAGTTATAAGTCATATACATATCAAGAAGTAATGAATGATAATCAATATGATTATTGGAAGATAACTATGGATAACGAGATGCAAGATATTCATAAGAATCACACTTTGAAGATTATAAAAGTTCATAAGGGTAAAAAGACAATCAGGTGAAAATGGGGTTTCCCAAAGAAATATGATGGTTCTTCAGTTCTATTGAGAGTGGTGTGCACTATAAGGTAATAGTGGTAAGGGTAAATAGAAGGCGTGGATTACAATAAAGTTCTCTCTCCAATGGGTAACCACACTTACATCCAAACCTCCTTAGATATGGTGGCACGATTTGACTTAGAGATTGAGAATTTAGATGTCAAAACTGCTGTAAGATCTCGATTTTATCATTTGCTCATAGCTTAGGCTAGAATAGTTTTTTCCATACCCCATTACACATCACCTCAACCTGTCTCGAAGATCCGAATATCTGGCATCACTAAATTTCAAGCATCTCCACAGTTTGAAGGTATAATGTTATTATGTGTTTAAATTTACTCCTTAAATTTATTTTGTGATGTTTAAATTTTTATTAAAATCTAAACATGATTTTTTTTTTGAAAAATCGAGGATTTTTTTTTGCATTTAAAATTTTTCAAAGTTTGCGCATCTTGTTCAATCGAGATGGGAATCTCATTCTAACGAGATCTCTTTTTCATTCGAAATCTCGTTTGAAGTTTACTTCGATCGAACATCGAACGGGGGCGTACTATTTTAGGTTGTTTGAACTTAATTCAAAGGAGATGGATTCTTCGTTCCAACTAAACTTCATTTCGTTCTAACGAGTGGCTGTTCTCATTCGAACAAGATTCAAATTCATTTGAACACGCCGTCGCCACAAAATTTATGTTCGTCTTATAACTACTTGTTTCGTGTTTGTTTTCATTAACACTTTTACTAAAACTGTTTCTGCCCATATTTTGCAAAAGTTTTCAGCCTTTTGAGTTTCGAAAACCTTTTTGATATACAAATCACATCCCAATAATATCAGTTTAAACCCTAAAGTTTGTATCCTTGCATATACAATTCTTATGGATGGAGTTTCTTCACGGTGGACCATTATGATTCTCGAGGGAGCCATTGTTGAAGATAAAGACAGATTAGTGGATACCGAGCATGGAAGGCTGCGTGTGGACTGCCCCTCACCGAGTAGTATTCTTCAGATATTTGTGAAGACTAGCACAATTTACTTGTGGCGGTTAGCAAGTAGTCTGTAAGTCGATTGTCTTGTAATTTTTCTAAAGTGCTAAATAAAAGTTTTTTCCTAAAAGGGATTTTTCCTAAAACTTTTCCTTTTGTTGAATGCCTATTTTACCTTATCTACTTTATGACCTAGATGCTTGTCTTATGATAAAAAGATAAAATTTTGATATTGTGTCTGTTGGACACTTAATTATATAAATATTCCATTAAGATCCTGATAGCACACTCTCAAATTAGTATCATAACAGGTTGCACAAAGATACTGTGTGATCCCTTTTTTGTGAAATTATTTTCTTTGATATCAATTTTTTTAGAAAGATTATTGATCTTTAAAAAGTTAGATTTTAATGGAAAATTTGTATAATAGAGTGCCCATCTTGGATGGTACCGTTATGCTTACTGGAAAGCAAGGATGAGGTCTCCTTTATAAGCCATAGATAAAAGAGTCTAGTTAGTTTGTGGAACAGGGTGGACTCCTCCCACGATCACGGTTGATAATGTCATAAATCCTAAACCTGTTTCTTCCTGGACTCATGAGGAATTTAAGTGGAGCAATTTTAATTTTTGAGGACTGAGTGTTATTTTCAGAGCCGTCATCCCTGACGAGTTCCATTGCATAATAACGTGCACTACTTTTAAAGAAGCATGAGATACCCTCCAACTCATTCATGAGGGTACCAATGCTGTAAAGGCGTCTAAGCTTCAAATTTTGTCCACCCAATTCGAGACCATCACGATGTTAGAGTCCAAGTCATTCGATGAGTTTTATGCACATTTATTACACATTGTTAATTCGAGATTTAATTTGGGTGTGAAAATTCTATAAACAAGAGTTGTGAAAAGAATTTTGAGGTCACTTCCTACCCATTTTATTCTTAAGGTCACCGTGCTTAATTCATTAAAGATCCTAGACACTTTTAGGTTAGAGGAACTTGTAGTCTATCTTCAAATTATTTTTAAACCATTAAACTTAAGGATATAGAGGTAGCTTTAAACTTAAGTTAAGAAGAAAAAAAAAGAAAGTTTATGAGTCTAAATCTGTGGGAGATTGTGATTTTGATGACTTGGGCTTATTTGAGAATTTTTTAAAAAAGTTTCTCAAATTTTCCAAAAATTATTCTTCCAATAAAAAGATTTAGAGAGAAACAAAAACAAGAATGAGGTCAAGAGTAGCGATAAGAAAGAGGAAGATATAGGGTGTTATGAGTGCGAGGGTAAAGGGCACAAGACACAAGAGTGTCCCAGTAGGCTAAAGATAAAGGGCAAAGAGGTTGCGAATAATGTCAGTCCTAGCAATAGTGACATCAAGTCGGTTGATTCAGAGGGAGAATCGCCACATGAACCATGTGTTGTGTTCATGGCTAGTCACGTGAGAAGTTTTAGTTTATTGCACGCCGATGAGGATATATCTTAACGTGAGAGCCTCGATGATGTTTTAAATCATTCGGGAGAGAGTGAGACTGAAGATGGCATTTGAGTGAGGGAGAAGGTGATCTCCAAAAAGATTTTTGTAATTTATACACCGAGACATTTAAAACTAAAAAGATTAATTAGGATTTGTCTCGTAGGGTGTTAGATTTGGAGAGAGAGGTGAAAGATTTGAGGGTGTGTGAGGCGTCGAAGAGTCAACTCGAGAAGACAAAGGTTTCTTTGTGTGAGAAGTTGATCATTTTAGACAGGAAAAAGAGTGATTTGACCAACATCGTGGCTACTCTTACGAGAGATCTTCAATCTTCTATGGAGACTCTTGAGAAACCTGAAGCCCGTGTATCCCAACTTTAGAGAGATCTTGAAAGTGCTAGGGAGGTCAAGGTTAATTTAAGTGACACGTCTAAAAAGGTAGTAAAGTTGCTCCATAGTCCCGCTTTAGGTAACGTTGAGAGGCTAGGAATAGGTTATGATAGTGCATCCACTTCCCATGTTGTACCTGAGCTAGTTCCCGTGTTTTTGTTAGATCCATATGGCCCTCAACCTAACCCACCTAGGAGACCTCACCTAGACGTTTTAAGAGAGGTGGACCTAAACCCGTGTATGTTTCTTCTCATTGAAAGCAAAGAGGTCACCTAAGTGAATTTTATTTTAAATTGGAACGAGTGTCTCATAGGTATCTTCCATAATATGCTACTACATGAGTTTTCGCACGCACTCCCACACATGTTACTCCTCATGCCCACCGCACATCTCATTAAAAATTTAAGAGTTTTAGAGAGAAAGTAGAGTATTTAGTCAAAACTTCACAAGATCTTATGGAGGTTTTTCATAGGATGCCATCTCCTTTGGAGAACTGCTTCGGGCCTAATGATTGAGGTTGGGACTTATTTCTAGCATATAATATCTTTCATGTTCATATGTTACATGCCTGTTGCTAGATTGTACCACTATACTTATATTTTTTTAATTTTGATATACTTTTCGAAAAATCCAAAAAGAGTTTTGTTTTTCTTGAAAATTTTGGAAAAATACAAATAGATTTTTGGTTTCTTTTTTTGAGAAAAAGGGAAAAAGACAAAAAGATTTTATTTTTGATAATTTTTTGAAAAATCCAAAAATAGTTTTATTTTTTTAACACCATATGTGGATGAACATTAAAGATGTCCGAGTCACCCATTCATTCCATATCCATGTAAATTTTTTGTAGGGTTTTGAGATGTGATATCATTTTATTTATTTGCTTTATAATGCGTGGAGGCATTAAGATGTGATATGGTGACAACTTGCTATAGGTTTGACTCCTTATCACCTTTAATGCACATGAGCATAAACTTATTTGAGTATTGCACTTACCTTTCACATGTCGATCGTAGTGTTGTCATCTCAATCTTGCTTTTAAACCAAACCAGATGTGAAAATCGAGATAATAAAGGTAGTGCTTGTAAGAGCCATTGCTCGGATTGAAAGAAAAATCATTTATCCGGTAAAGTTGGTTTAATTTAAGCAATTGAATCGGATTGTGAAAGACATGTTGACTTTGCGTGAATAGCCACAATTTGAGACCCCCCTGTAGTTCGAACCCTAAATTAACAATTATGCCATGGAATGTGAGACTAATCCATACCCTAATAATCTAAAAGAACCTAATGCCAAGGTTTTCCCTTCCATGTCAAATCAAAAGACTCAACATTTGAGGTTCGCATTCCCGCTGAATCCGAAAATATGCTCGAGTTTATACATATTGAACCCACTATGTATGTCCCCGAGGCATCTCTTCTTTATAGGTTATCTTCAGCTATGAGTGCTCCCCCATGAACCAACATTAACTCAAATACGGTTCTTACCCTTCTTCATATGGATCCTTTTCAGCCATATTTGGCTTAATTTGAGTAAGATATTGATGTTGATTTATCTATCACGGATCTTAATGCCTCGTGAGACCCTTTCACCACCACGGATGGTGAAAAATTAGTGCATACATTAATCTCTCCATCACTTGACACCACACTCCCTCTTCAGAAGGACCTTGTGGATCATTATGTCCCTCAAGATGAGTGTGTAACCCTTACTCTCGAGTTAGATCATCTTCCCCCACCTAGTGTCCCTCTCGACCCATCCATTGTCCCACCCGACCCTCCACAATGTTCGAACCTTATTACTATAACTCTCCCATTGCTGACTATCTCTTTAGGTCTTTAATTACACACACCTTCCTTCTTTGAACTTCACGAGTCATCTCGTGAGTTTTTCATCCATCCAACTATCCATGAGAGTATTTTTGGTGCTACTATCCACTTACGTGACACTAAGCTTAATCATCCTTGAGCACTCATCCCTTGTGGTTCTTATTACTATCGTCCACTACTTTGATGTGTTACTACGTGACCAATATCATCGCCAATTTATAGAATGGTAACACTGTTTTCATGCACCCCAAACCATCACCTTTATAAAACCATTTAACCTTCCTCACCAACTAGAGCAACATGCCTTTAGGTTCCTTGTTTCCCTCGCCTTTAAGCTCAATAAATCTCATGAATGGTGTCTCTTCACCATCACCCTTTACTTTATTCCACCTATCCATATTCCTACCCACAATTAGTCCACCGATGCTTTGAACTGCATGAAGCACTTTTCATTTTTTAATTCTGAGTATGAGTCTTACCATGTTTGCGGAAAGTGTTCTACTTGCTCCTTGATTCTTAATGATTTATAGACCTCTATAGATTTTTGTACCTCCCGTTTTCTTTAGAATTATCAATTGATCCATTATGCGGTTCAAATTAAGTTGCGATTGATTTTGATATAATGTTTCCTACATTATTCTTTAAAAAGTTCAAAATACGATTTTAAACATCGAGAAATATGTTCTCTTTTGTTTGGGGTGGGGTATTTAATCAAAATTGTACCTCTTTTGAAATGTTTTTGTCAGAAATAAGCCATGTTTTTCAGTTTTTATATTTTTTTTCTAAATATATTTCCTTAAAAGGAGATTCGTATTCATCACCTCTATTGCTTCTTAATCCCTTAATATTATTCCCAAGTTTATTCTCAACTTCCATCTTGTACTGCTAAAAAACTTCAATTGCTTTATCTTTGCTTCTTAATAAGTAAACATAGCAATATTTAATGCAATCATCCACAAAGGTAATAAAGTATTTTTTTCTCACCTCTAGTTTGAACAAATTTTAAATCACATATATTGGTGTGAATTAAATCTAAAGGTTCACTATTCCTTTCAATTGAATGACAAGGTGTTTTAGTTAATTTAGCTTCTATACATGTTTCACATTTGGGACTTGTATCAATGCTAAATTTAGTAATTAATTCTAAGTGAATTAATTTTCTTGAAGTATTATAGTTAACATGTCCTAGTCTACCATGCCACATATCTATAGACTCAAGCATATAAGCAGAAGATATCATATTATTATCATTGTTACTTTTAGGTACAACAGTCATGATGTTGAATTTGAACATCCCATCACACATATATCCTTTCCCTAGATACATTCCATCTTTACTTAGTACAAATTTTTCTCCAATAACAACTAGCTTACATCCTTTCTTGCTTAGCATGAAATCAGAGATAAGGTTCTTCCTATTGTCGGGAACATGTCATTTTTAACACGACTTTCCCTTGACCTTCAAACTTAGAGGTGAAGGAATTTCCCATGAATAATTATTCTCCATTTGAAATTGGTTGCTAGGTTGTGAACATACTTTTATCGCAACACACATGGCGTGTAGCGCCAGTATCAACCCACCACTCTTTGGTGTTACCCACCAAATTTACTTCAGATACAACTGCAGAGAGAGACACGTTGGAAACATCGTCAGACAATGCATCAACTTCTGTCATATTGGCTTGTGGTGCTTTCTTCTTTAAGTTCTCTTTCTTTTTTGTCTTGCGACAATCCTTGGCCCTATAACCTTCTATGTTGCAATTAAAACATTTTCCTTTTAACTTCTTAGCACAACTTTGTTGGCCTGTGTCTTCATTTTTTTGCTTCTTCTTTTTGTTGAATTTATGTCCATCCTCATTAATATTTTCTTTTCCAGACATAGCATGGTTACCATTTTTCTTTTCAGATTTACGATTATCTTCTTCTATCCTTGACCGAATAATTAAATCTTCAAGTCCCATTTCTTTTTGTTTATGCTTCAAATAATATTTACAATCTTTCTAAGAGGAGGGTGATTGTTTAATTACCATAGCAACTTGAAATGTTTCACTTATGACCATATTTTCAGCAATTATTTCATGAAAAAATAATTGAAGCTCTTGTACTTGGCTTTTGACAGTCTTTGAATCAACCATTTTATACTCGAGTAATCTATCGACCACAAATTTTTCATACTGGCACCCTCTGTTTTATATTTTTTTTTATCTAAACACTCCTATAACAATTTTAACGGTTTTGATTGGACTATATACACTATAAAGTGTATTTTTTAATCCGTTAAGGATATAGTTTTTGCAAATAAAATCCGAATGCTTCCATGTTTTCATAGCAAGTAAAGTTGTCTTAGCTGTTTCATTATCATTAACCACAGAAGCATCTTCATGAAAAAACAACGCAAGATTAATGATAGTTAAATACAACAACATATTTTGTTGTCAACATTTGAAATCAGTACCATTAAACTTTTCGGATTTTTCTCCATGGGTTAAATGAGTAGGAACGGTAGTGGGAACACTAATCGACATATTGGTTTGAGCAATGGACACCATATTTTAAGAGGGTTCATTATCCATTATTTTGTTATAAAATAACACAGAACTAACTTATGAAATGTAGAGAATTAAACTATAGAAATAAGATTATAAACAAAAAATAGACTACGTAAACACGTTTTTGTATGTATTAAAATAGGTAAAATTTACTAACGTAAATTATAGTTTTTTAGAAAATTGTAGACTTGAAAATTATTTATTGAATGAGAAGTAACACGGAAGAAAATAACTATTCTATCTTAAGATTGTTTTTTCGGGGTTACGAAAATAATATTTCACTAAATAGATAAACATAAATTAAAATTCACTAATTAATCAGAATTACAGTGACTATAAAGAAAGACAAGAAGAACATAGAGTTCGTGATTAAAAATAATCACTTACATAGAATTGACCGTGTCAAAAGTTGAACTGTATCTCCTTAAGACAGAATATATCCTCGCCATGGTTCTGAAGGAAACTTCAACGGGCGTCTGCCTCCTAGGATGAAATGGTCACCGACTGTTGCAAAAAGCACTTCAGTTCAGCAGTCCCACGAACTAACAATGACGAATTTCTCTCAAGCAGGAAGAAGGGAACAAGGACAGGAGTAAGAAATTTAGGTATATTTATAGTTTTAAAAATGGACTGAATATGGTCCTTTATGTAGGTGGTGAAGGGTTGCAAATGTTGGCTTTTCCCAAGAAAGATGTGACTGTTTGAATAGTCATATGTCTTAACAAAACAACACATCATTTTAATTAATGCGAAAATAATTAAATAATTAATTAATCTGTAATGGGAAAGCAAATTTTAAATCCTAAAGGTCAGTTAAAGTTTAATAGTTGCTCAAGAACAACCCACGACCCATGCCCCGGACGAACGACGGTGGAGGTGCGCCCGTTTGTGCTTTTGGCCCAAGCCCAACACATGCGTAGTGTAGGCCATCTCCCATTCAAAGAGTTGGGATACCCCAAAGGCATATAACGTTAGTCCTATAACTTGGGCATATCAACTCCAAGAATTTTCATTACTTTTCCAATGTGGGACAAACCCACTTAACCAATATACACCATCTAGCTTAAATTTAAATGGGTCATTTTAAGTCCAAATTTCTAATTCACTACTCTACTATTTTGAACAAATGCGTATACCAAATTAGCTCCTTGCGACAAGGAACACGTTGGTACTAAGACACACTTTTAAAATGTGTGTCCCATATAAAAATGACTCCAAAGTTTAACCAAATAAGTTGTCTTTTTATTAAAATATCCAATATACATATACTAGTATATGCTCGTGCCTGAAGGCACAGTGAAAATTTTTCGAAGTGCGTAATTGGAAAATGACGATTTTTTTTTTAAATATGTAAGCGCCAAATGACAAAAATTTCCAATGTACGTAATTACAAAATGGGAAAAATTTCGTTCCCTGACAAAACATACTGTAGTCTAAAGTTTATTAGAATTCCATGTTCTATATCACTTGTTAACATACATTAGAAACAAAAACGAACTAATAAGTATAACAATGTGAAATCAATCCATGTTAGCGATTCAAATATAACAAAAAATATTGCTTAGTTAGCGGCAACACTGTAAAACTACTAATTGGGATTTCTCTAGGAGACAAATTTACATTTTGCACCATCTCATTTCCTTGAAGCTCCTTGAATTGGTCAATTTCATTATCAGTAGCACTCCCCCCTTCGCAGACCTATATCTCATCCTCTAGAATCTGTTATCCAAATGGCTGCTCACTTTACGGACAGACCCAAGTGAATCTACACAGAAAGAATATGAAATGTTTATATCCAATGAAGAAAATCAGAAAGAAAGCAGCGTATAAACGTATAGGGCACATAAAAATAACTTCTAAGAACACAATTAGAAATGTAAAAAATGTAAAAAGATGCAACTAAGAACACAATGAAACCGCACAAAACAAAACAATTAGAAACGTAAAAAATGCAACTAAGAACACAATAAAACACAAAATCGGACCCCAAAAATATTCCCATTGAACCCAATTGTCATGTTTAGTAGAATACCAACAAAAATGTGATAAAACCTACACAACTTTCTTAGTTTGAAAGAAAAAACATATAAAACTGCAATACTACACAAAAGATATGTCCACAAAACCCATATCTAATGAACTGGAAGCTACCCAGCAAATACAATCACTTAAATGAAAAAAAAAACAATCCAAAACTAAATTATTAATGAACTAAATTCTACCCAGAAAACCATAATGTATTTGAGAGAAAAATACGTACATGCAAAACAAATATAAAAATAAAAAAATAATCAGAAAAGATCAATCCAGAATCCATTAAATAGGCAGGTCTTCATTGGACAACCCCAACTGTCCAAAATGAGTTGTGAAAGTAAATAGAGAGGCCTTCATTAAATGCTATACAACTCTGTCTATGAAATTCACAGAACTATCATTAACTTTTGACAAAATCTCACCTCGTTCAAACGTGCTTGAGTCCCAAAAACATGTAAGAGCTCCATATACACATCTGCATCTTTAAGAGAGTTCAATATACTACCTGTAAAAGAAACCAAAATCTGAACTGAAGAACTGAACTTAGCGGCTAATCAATCTTACCACTAGCATTTCAAAGTTATCTAAACCGTTGGCAATCTTACACCACTGGCATATCAAAGAACTGAACTGAATGAAGTGTTGGTTGATTTCAGCTTTGGTTCAGTTCAAATTGAAGAGAGCAATATAGAGTATCCTACAGGAATGGCAATCGAGGGTATTCTTACCAAATCTTTTATCAAATTTACTGATTCATGCATAGCCAGTCGCGCAATCACCAATAAGAAAGAACGATAACCATGCCTTTTTAGCATTTTTATAGAATTTTTGATAGAGCGATAAACATTTTTATCCTCTCTTATTTGCTGAGACAAATATTAAAAAAAATCTGGAGAAACAGAAAAAATAGATAGGTTAATAAGGCGTTATTATGAACAAAAAATTGATTGGCATAAACACACATTCAGTGTTTGTCTAATGCATTCTGCGTAGAAATCCAAATGGTTGCTCACTATACGGACACACCTAAGTAAATCTGCAAAATAAACGTACAACATTAAAAATTAAATTAAATAAAAGGATCCGTACGCAACAGATGATCCTACTGCCAACGAAATTATTTCATACTATAATTGATTGGAATAACATCATGGAAGTAAAAGGGAACCAAAAGGCGTGATCGTCCAAGAAAACAAAATCAAACACACCAAATTTTTAATAAAAAGTTGCTCGAATATGCTTATTGCAATTTTTAAAATGATTAGTGAAACAAGCTTATTACTAAGTGTGAACCCAAATAAACATAAATATATACACGAATAAGTAATGAGACAAATTTAAACCTAAAAAATCCTAAAAGTTAAAACAATAGTTAAAGTGAGAGGGATTCAAAATAGTTAAAAGAGAATAAGAATTAGTTAGTATATGCGGTCACGAAAGGAGGTTAGCACATTCAAGTTCCATCCATGTGGTCACGAAAGGAGGTAAGATTTAGACTTGAATTTCCCCCCATCATGTACCTTATTAACATAAATATTAGACTGATCAATTACATATGCAAGCGAAACCAAATTTATTCTCACATCTACATCCTATATATGCATGAGCGATCCGAATGGTTACATCCTACATCCTATATATGCATCACATACCTCAAATATTTGAATCACCCAATAGGTTCGAATGGCTACTGAGAAGCCCAAGTTTTGAATGGCTGCTGAATGGCAACTAAGAGGCCCAAGAGAGCTCACTCATCAACAATCCTCTACCTCACCCTCTCCACTCTCTTCAACTAATGATTTTCAATAAAAATGAAATTTCAAAGCTATGGAAAAAGTATCAAGGATCTAATACTACATGTTTCTCACATAATCATAATTCAAGTACATAGCAGCTATATAGCAATATATAGTAGTACATATGTATGTAGCTATATAGAAGTACATATGTATGTACTATATAGCAGCTATATAGCAGTACATAATAGCCATATAGAAGCTATGTAGCAGTACAAATGTATGTAGCTATATAGAAGGTATCTAGTAGTACTTATGTATGTAGCTATATAACAGTACATAATAGGTATATAGCAGTTATTCAAGTATTACGGATCGTAAGACTTCATTGTTCCAAGAATCATCTTCGTATTCGAGTTACAAACAAAAAAGTTCAACAGTTCCAAAATAACAGTGACACTCTGCACAACAGTTCCATAATAACGTAACAAATAAGGGAAGAAAAATACATATTAAATAGAAAATAAAAAGGACATAATCTTGTGTGTATTTATATATGTTGTGGCTATATAAGAGAAGAAAAATAAATATTAAGTAGCTATGGAAAATATAGTAGCCTTGCTTGACATATTATTTATCTTAACTATGATCAGCGGGAGTGTACCTATATAAACTGGCTTTCATCAATCATAGGCATAGTGGGTATGTACCTATATGCTGACTATCATTGGATTTTTTCTTTATAATTTCCTCTATGTTTTTAAAACC
This sequence comes from Sambucus nigra, assembly GCA_949130495.1. NCBI lineage: Eukaryota > Viridiplantae > Streptophyta > Magnoliopsida > Dipsacales > Adoxaceae > Sambucus > Sambucus nigra. The sequence continues at coordinate 391,052,894 of OX422224.1, read as the reverse complement.
TTTTTTAATTTTAGATTCAAATCATAAGAAAACTGTAATTCTTAATTAGAAGAAATACTTTCACCAACATTATCTTCATAATACAAAAAGAAAGAGAATCTATCAGCATGATGAACAAACATGTAGGGGCACTTCCACCGAAAGCATCATTTGTGGACTCTGCCTTTGTAATATTCTAATATCAAATATCACGTGGTTGGTTATCTTCTATGGTTGGAAACATCGTGGATGGCAGTAGAATTAACCACGTGACTAAATCAATTGGCTCTAAGAGGAGTGCTTAATGTCATTAGAGACCTCATTCTAATCAAACTCCAGGGAATCTACAATAAAAAGCACAACCACTTCTATATATTCAGAGAAGATGGAGTCCTTGGAATAATACTATAGGAAAAAGAATAAGATTCTAGACTTTTAAGTGGCGGGTCCATCGGGTAACATGGGTCTGGGTCTGGGTCTGTTGGCTGCTTTACGTCTTCAATATATGAGTGTTGTTAATTAATAACAAAAACTCACTGCATAATTTTCTCTTTAAGTCATAAATAATGTCTTACCAATGTAACTCAAGTTTTTTTGGGGAATGTTAAATGCATAACTAGTACATAAAAGTCTTACCATTGCATAACTGGTTCATAAATTCAAGATAGGCTTTATGGTTGCCATGTACAAAACCAATATAATTCTTCAAACACCCGATGAGAAACCAAAATGAGTGTTAGAGAAACTAAGTACTTTAGACATCATAAACATAAAATAAAAATAAATCACTAACAATGTTAGTATAAAAATCATAGCATTAAGATCATAGGGCATGTAACATGAACCTACATTTTAACTCAGTTCTAAAACCAATCCCCACAATGAGAAATCTATTATCCCAAACTAAATATACCAAACAAATTTCAAAACCCTCTAACTTTGTATCCCTTAAATCCCATCCCATGATGTACAAATATGAAGTTCAAAACCTTTAAAACTTGACACATGCATTAATTTTAAAACATTGAAACCCATGATACCCATCATACCACCCACTCCCCAAACAAACAAAAAATAAATCCACACAAAATAGTTATTCACATTTTCTCATAGAAACACAAAACTAGGGAGTATACATGAAACACCCAACTCAAAACTCTCAATAAATTATTTTGAACTAAAAACCCCACATAAAAAAAATCTATATTTCCCAGTACACTAGTGAGATGAAAGATTAATTAGATTCTTTAAACCTTCCAATCAAACACATAAAACCGATCGTAAAAAGTTATAAAAAAGTAAAAACTTCAGAGCATACTAGTGAAAGAAGAGACAGATCCATTAGTGAGTATGCTATATCTATAACAACAAATAAAAAACCCAATTAGTTTAAAAGAAAAAAATTATGAGCTCAAAGTAGGGAACATATACAGTTCCAAACATAAATACAAAAAAATCTCAAAAAAATCTGAACAAAAGTTTGCAGATCTAAGAAATATGATGCATTGGCCTCTTTACCATGAAGAAAAGGCAAAAAAAAAGTCGAACAAGGTTAGATCTGCAAAATTTCCACATATGAAAAAAGTTGAGATCTACCAAATCAAACAAAGAAGCATATTAGAGTTAAAAAATAAATCTATGATTGAAAAAATCCAAAAAAAAAATGCAAAGATATCTTACTTGAAATGAGAAAGCAGAACATGCCTAGGCGTTGGCGTTGGCCTTGGTGAAAATGGCGAGCTTGGATGATGGTGAAGGGGTTTTAGTCCAGAGATAAGATCTCAGAGGTGAGAGATAAAAGTTTAAAATACCTCCTTATGACAAAGACAACACTCAGAAAACATTTTGTAAACAAAATCTCTTCCATGGTAGAGTGGGTGAGAGGCTCGAGGGTGTGTAAGAGGGAGTGGGAGAGAGATGGACAGTTCAATAGAATCAAGGTGGGGCCCTCACGTGGGTGAGAGGGGGGTCCCTCACATTTTTTCTCCCAAATTTTCCATGTCATAATACTCCAATTATGACATGGCACAACATAACACCATTATATCGTACCCTTTGATCGCACCACGGTCGTTGGCACTATTCAAATACCCTTATCCCATATTATATATCTATATAATAAGAGAGAGGGGTGTTTGAATAGTGCCAACAAATTAACGACTGCGATCAAATTTTTTGGGATGATCTAAGGGTCTTACATTCTGCCATGTCACAATTTAACCATTGTGACGTGGCAACTTGGATAAAACACGGTTGAATCCATAAACACAAACCCTACCCCCCTGTTCCACCTCACTCATTCGTCTCCCTCTTCCGCCTCCCTCTTCCATCTACCTCATCCTCATCTTCTCCCCTGTCCCTTAAACTCCACCTCCGCCTCCGCCTACAAGTAATCTCCCACCCATCCCTCACCCTCTTTCATTTACCTCACATACACTCGATGCTCCCCCTCCCTCTTCAAACCCATTTCCAAAACGTACTCTCGATGCTCCCTCCCTCAACCTATCCCTCTTTCATCTGTCTTCCTCCGTGTCTAACACACACAGACTTCTATAGGTTACTCTCTTACACACTCACATGCACATAAACACACTCACTTATTTTAATTTCGACTAAGATCTATTAATTTTTTTTTATAGATTTCTTTTACAGATTTTGTTCATTTTGTTTTAGATCTATTTATATGTATGTTGTTTGTTGTTTATTTTGTCTTTTACAGGTGACTGATTGTAATATAGTATATTTTTTACGAGGTATATATCTCAGACTCCTTTACTGAACACAAATGCATTTGTTTTTTGCGATTTTGACATCCTTTTATTTCTGAATCTTAGATGTCTCTGGTAAACTCTCTAATATGAGTTTTTTGTTATTTATGTGTATGCTTTTTGTTGATTATTTTGTCTTTTGCAGGTGACTGATTGTAATATTGTATATTTTTTACGAGATATACATCTCAAACTCCTTTATTGAACACAAACGCATTTGTTTTTTGCAATTTTGACATCCTTTTATTTTAAAATCTTAGATCTCTCTAGTAAACTCGCTAATATGAGTTTTTTGTTAAGACTTTTAGGTATTTGGAATATCAGATCCCTGAATAATCTCAGACTTTTGGTAACTTTGATTTTGATTTGGGCGTTAGGGTTTTGACATTAAAAATTTGTGTTAATTTGATGTGGTTTCTTGATTTTTATATTGCAGATGTTAGAAATTTTAGTCGTGATCGACCCGGAATCACATGATCCAATGCTACCTCTTCGTTTATTGCATTTTCAATTTACAAATGATGATGATTTTTCTCAGTAATGTGACTTTTTACTGTTTTAATCTTTTGAGGTTTCTCGATTTGTGAATTATGTATTTTCTCGGTTTGTGAACTGTGTATTCGGTTGTTTTTGCTAATAGGTAATTTGTAGTGTAAACACAAAGTTGTATTTAGTTCATATAATTAGTCGTACTAATTTGTAGTGCAAATGTTGATTATTCTTTTTCGAAACATCTATGTGATTAGTAGAGAATGTTGTTATTGCAGTCGGCTTATATGATGTTATTGTTGAATGTTGATTGTTCTTTTTCGAAATAAGGTCCTGGGGACTTTCATCACTGAGTGGGATAGTCCTATGGTTTACATTCTCAATGTTGGATGGCATTTGTTTGATGAATTGCTTGACCAATGTTTTATATTGTCGTACAGTTGAAAAGGTTTCAAGCATAAACCATGTCACATGTGCTACAGTAGAAGTAATCAACTCTAAACTTTAGGGAACCCAACTATTGTCATAACCTTCGAGCTAAGATATCGTAACCGGTGATGTAATATTAATTCATTCTTTTTATGGAAGGTGATGCTTTTTGAATTTTTTTCCAATTTACTAAAGTGATTTTTGTCTTATAATTTGTTATGAATATGATTCAATTTCGTTGTTTTTATTTAGTTTGTTAGTTTATGGTGATACACACCAAGGGTGTTAATTTAATGACCTTGGACACCAATATCTTTTCTTACCTTTGTTTGTCTTCGTACTCTATTTGAGAGCAAGGGGAACTCATTAATCTATCTTTGTTTGAACATTAGTAGATGTATATGATTAAGTATACTATATTGCTCATATTTGAAGTTCTCCTTCCAAATGTCGTACGATTTTGTTTATGCTCTACTTAGGTGCAAGATAAAGAGATAATATGTCATCTACACTTAAATGTGTACGATTTTGGTTGATGTTTTGAGAACTAGAATATATCAATTGTGATTCAACCATCAAGAATTAGGTATTGAGGAAAATTATGTTAATAGCATTAAAACTTGAAGTATGCACATATTTATAATATACATATGTGTGTATGCGTGTGTGTGGCTATGTGTTACAGTCACACTTATTATAACTATTGTAGTTACATTTGCAGATATAGGTTTGGGACAAAAACCTAAGATGTTTTTCATATTGCACACCTATTGTGTTATTTCTATTGTGGATTACCTGATTTAGGGTCTTTCTATAGATAATGACCATTTTTTCCTAACATTTCTCATATGCTTCAGATTTTGGTAGTTTGCTATTATTCTCTCTCTTTCTTGCAATGTTGTAGTAGCTACTCAATCGAATAATGCAAGCAATGACATGAACATCGTAGTAAAGGTACACCACCACATAACAAAACTCAACACAGGGTTGACGAAAGTACTAAATTTCTCAAGGGAGAAATATACTACTCCAATCTTGGATTCTATTACATATCCAACTCATAGGTAGAATTGCATCTGCATATTCAATATTACTATCTAAATTTGGTGTCGAATGTTTCTTAACTCTCCAAAGTATTAAGATTCAATATTACTATGAATCAGTTTCAGGTCAGAAGGTGAATACCTCAAATCCCAAGTGATTTAATTCTGCCTACAAATGATGATCCCATATCGTCGATCATGGCAAGTATGTACTCGGACTTTCTTACTAACATGTCAAACAAGGATTATTTGAACTCAAGTTTAAACACATTCATCTATAATATACATAATTGATAGCAACATTTAACTGTTTGTTAGGATTATATATAAAACATACATGAAAAGTTTCCTTTTGTCTTAATTTTGATTGATTTCTTACTGTACAATTCAAAGAGTTTTCCTTTGTTTGAAGTGTTTTCTGCTATTTGAAATTTTAATGGTTCCAATGAAAAGTTGTGGCCATTTCAGTGGCTCCTCTATTTGAAATTTTAGAGGTTCATAATCAAGACCGGGGGATTTCATTTTGATGTCCATGAGAGTGTTCTCTACACCAGAGACCAGTTGTTATAAGATTGAGATTGAATTTTTTGACGAAGATCAAAACTGTCCAAACTCAGCCTTCAAAAACTGTCCAAACTCAGAAGTTTGGTCTCGGAACTGTCTAATCTTAGCGACCTATCTGTATGGATTATTTATGTGTTTATCAAATTTTATATTTTTTTATATCAATACACAATATTTTACGGCTGCTCAGTTCGCTACACTAAGCAGAAAGCAGTTCAGGCCAGTGCCAAAAATTGATTCGCGTGGAATGTATGGGGAGTCTTTGAACCTAACGTGGGCAATGTTGATGAAGGAAGAAGCTTCTGAAGATTGGCTATGAATTGAATCCAAATGATCCTATTCTTATTCAGTCTCTTGCTTCATTAGAATTCAAATATGCAACTGAGAATCTTGCTCGAGTGTTGTTCAGGAGGGCATCTGAGTTGGACCCAAGGCATCAGCCAGTGTAGATCGTAAGAACTTTCTTTTAATGTATTGAAAAGTTTTTTCATCTATTTTATAGCGTGAAAATTTATCTGTTTTCTCATCTATTTCTTTATTCTTATGTTGATTACCTCCATGTTGATTGGTTCTAGCCATTATTTGTACTTCACATGTCCTTATCAATGTCAAAACTAGGACTCGAGTTAATCCTTTTCCTATTATAAACTTTATACTTTGTTTTTTTTGTCTTATTTATCCCTTATTATTTGTCTTCAAAACATAACACGACTCCAGAGCCTCACTAATATTAACCAAAGTCCATGACCGAATCAATGAATAAATAAAAATTTTGTCATCTGATTATAATGTAAATTCTTTTAATTTTATGCGCTAGGATGGCTTGACATAGAGTTGGGGTATTTTTTTTATCTCACTTTTCATTTATGTTTTTTAAGGTAATTTCATGGAAGCAAATAGATTACATGTAACATGTCTTTGGTTTAAAAATACGATTTTGGGTTCCTTTTAGGTAATGAATAGATGACGCCTTTGTTTATGTATACAGCATGTGTTTAATTTGGAGATATATGATGCATTTGAGTTGATTTTTCAAATGTTGAATACCATGTGTTTGGAAAAATGCCTAATTAGTTTTGTTTCATATGGCAAATGGCAGCGATGTTTAATATTTTAACATCAGTTTTGATTTGCAATATTCATATTGGAAATGGCAGCGATGTTTGACAGTGATGTTTCAAATATGACAGTGATGTTTCATATTAAAAATGGCAGTGATGTTTCAAATATTTTACAGTGATGTTTCAAATATGTGTAGGTTTCTCTGTTTTCATATGTGTAGGTTCAACCAATTAATAGCGATAACCGTGCCAATCAACATGCGAAGGGACAAGAAAATGTGCCACTGACTTAGGTATTAATTTCTTCCCATATGCATGCCATACTCACTTTCCCTTTACTTTATCCATGAATAATCCCTTATCATTTAGTATACAAGAGTTTCAGTCTTTTAATGTTCGGGCGATGTGTGTGAAAATTGTATTTTAAAATTGTTACATTGATGTTAATGTCGATTGAATGTTTGGTTATACCAAAGGTATGCGAAGTTCAATTTATTTTCTTTAAGGTCGACCGGTATTTTGGGTAAAGGTCTACTCTTATGGTTGGTGTTATAGGTGATGGTCTCTTGAGGTGGTTTTTGGTTTTTGTGTCCCATTCTATGTTGATATTATCCCTCCTATTCTATGTTGAATCTGTCTTAAACACTTAATGTCCGCACTCATATGTTAAAAAGTTCATAATAGTCATATGAGCTGGAAAGAAATCAACATATTTGTTATTGTGGACATTTAAATTAAGAGGTTCGTATACTCTAAAGGCAATTCCAATTTGTATATAATATATTTGCAAGGGAAGAAGGTGCCATAATACGTATATGGAAACCTAGGAAAGGGAGATGTCAGATCCTCTTCATCAGAGTCAAACTCACCATTTTCATTTCTAAATCGTCCACCATGGTAGTCACGCTTCCAACCAACTTCTTTGAACTTGAGTTAAGTCTCTCTACATTCTCGATAGCTAACTATTGCTGCAAAACTTCATTGCCAGCTGATTCTAATCCAACAAAAGAGTCCTTATAATTAATAGATGGTCCATTTGTTATACAATCATTACAAAAATTGGCATCTGGGTTTTCATATGTGGTGATTTGCTAATGAGTTTTTCTTCTACGCATCTCAAAACGAGTTTTTAGAGTATGTTCGAGTCTATTTGATTAGTGGGTTGGTTGCTAAGTTATAATTTTAAGTTATTCTTTTCGTGGTTGTCACTGGGGCAGAATTTGTGTAACAACCCTCGCTTTTGAGAACTTATTTTATATTAATTTACTGTGTGAAGTAATTATATAAAATTTTGAGAAGTGGAGTAAATATTAATTGAATGAGCTGAAAGTTAATATTTACTAGATTGTTGCATATTTACTGTATGTGTAAGTAAATATCATCATGTTGCGTTTTATGGTGTCATGTGCTTTAAAATGATATTTACGGTTTAAATGAAACCAGAACTTGAAATGATTTATAAAATTTCCAGATGCCAGTTTAGGGGGCGTAGTTAGTCCCGAAATGTGCGAGATAGTCGAAATAAGTGCCATATTGTATTTTTATATTTTGGGCACTTTTGACTGGTTATAGCATAAATGTGTAGTTACGAGTCATTTTAATGTGGTATTAACCATTTGAGTTGGGAATTTTATACTAAAGCCACGATTTAGTCTTGCATTTCACTTATTTCTCCTAAGTGTATTTACTAACCTAGAGAGAAAGAGAGAGGAAGAGAAATTGTAGAGAATTGAGGAGAAAAAGAGAGAGATTGAAGATTGAGGATTGAGATTGTTGCTACCACAAAGAAATCTGAGATTTCTACCTCAAGGCAAGTTTTCTACCTGATAATATATGGTTTAAGATGAATAATGTGTATTGATTGTTGTGGATTGGTTATGGTTTAACAATATTAGGGTTTGAAATGGATTTGTGAGTTTTAAACCCTTGAAAGTTGATTTGAATATTTATTGGTGTAGATTATAGTTGTTAGATGCATTTATGATTGGTTCAATGCCATAAATGAGCTTGGTTTGGGTATAAACGAGTTGGGGGGGATTTGGAGTTTAAGACTCCATAGCCGAATTAGGCAATTCTGGGCTGGGCGAATCGATTCGCCCCTAGCGAATCGATTCGCTAGAGGGATAGTTTACAGGTCTGAGTGGACTGAATCGATTTGGCCTGTCCGAATCGATTCGGTAATTATGCAGAAAGTCAGGTTTTCCTGATCAAATCGATTCGGCTGGTCCGAATCGATTCGCTTTCAGACCAAATCCTGCTGTTTTGAGTGATTTTTCTAACTCAATTCCAACCCTTTTTCTTTAGGCTTAGGTCTTAGGAACCTTCTTGTATGAAGTAAACTTAGAGTCCTAGAGTCCTAGATGAGTTAGTTAATTTCCCTACATTAGAAATGGTTTATATGGGGGTTATTTCGGGGGTATACAAATTGATGTTACGATATCGTTTCCCTTTAGTTAACTACTATGAGTCTAGAAGTTGTAGGGTCTTATTGGGAGACTTTAGAGGCTCAATTGAGTTATGATAGTCTTGATGGTTTATAATGACACCACAAAATAATGTTTGGAGAATAAATTAATGGTTTATTCATCCATTTAGGCTATAATGATGACATGGAATACGTATGGCTCTAGATAAAAGATGATGCATTTATTAAAATGGAAATGGAAATGAAAAATGAATGTGGTAAATGATAATTTACTTAAACACACCTCTCTAAATGCTATCATATGGGAAGTACGCGCATGAGGTGACGTCCCCTGGCTAGTGAATGCAGGGAGACTATAGTCCTTGTCCATATGACCGGGTGTTATGTATGTTGTATTTATTACGCTAGTGAGGTAATTCCGGGTGTGGTTATGACTCACTCGCAGGTATATGGCCACTTCCCGACGTTACGATAGGTGCCCAGGTTGTCTTGGTTGATAGGCCTTGGAAGATGATAGTCATTTAGGGGCGCGTTCAGTGGGGAAACCCGGAGGGACGGTCTTAAAATCGTTATATGTATATGAATATAACAATTCTTAATCAAGTGGGACTTGATGTATGATAAATGTCACAAAGAGCATATGACAGTAATTATATTCCTGATAAGGAAGGGAAAGATAAAATGAAATGGTGAAAAATGATAGAGGCTTTTAATTAATGATGTTTATTCATATCCTCTTGCATAACTAAATTAAATTTATAATCATTTAAATTGTCTTAGTTTATGCTTTGAGATTATGTTGTTAGAATCTCATCTTTATCATTCATGATTAATTGTTCATAACTGTCATACTTTTTATTCATCTGGTGATCATATAAAATTGGGCCCTGACCCGTTCATATTTCTTGTTGTGCATGAATCTTGTATCCGCTCAGGTGCTCCACCGCAAGGACGCCCATTCTAACTTTCCTATTCCGGTGTTTTGGGGAGCCGTGATACTTTGAGGATATTACGGGATATGTTGTTATAGACGCCGTCATTTTTGTACTCTAGTTATGATCGGGTCATTTACTCGGGCGTGTGGCCCAAGCTTTTGTAATTGTCTAATGTAATGTATTATGTAACTTACTGAACTTATTGAATATTGTTGTAAGAGACTGTTGACCGACAGCATATTCGGTCCCCTTATTGTATTCTTGTTGTTGATGTAATATAAGTTCTGTTGGGTTTCCACTTTCTTTTCTAAATTGGGTTATTTAAATTCTTTCTTTAACTTATAAAACAAAATTTTTGGCAACCCATTTTTCTGAAATATAAGGTGGTTATCCCGCATACTTATTATATTGTTGAGATGCTGGGAATGATTCCATCCATGATTCCTATTATATTAGAGTATCGGGCTGGCCACCCCTTATTTTGGTGAGCGAGTTGTCACAGATAGTATCAGAGCATCGGGTTCTAGAGTCTTTAGTATCTATGCAGACTTGTCACGTTCTACCGTAGCGTTCTTTGATATAGAGCTTATTGTTAGGACTGCTTTGTTGCCTATGGTTGCGATCTTTTGCAAGATAGATTGTTCTATGTAGTATTCTAACTCTATTGCTTCTTTATTTCAGATGCCGCCTCAGAGAGGCCGCCTTCTCTAGAAGGAATAGAGTTTTGGAAGAGGAAGTAGGTCCTCCCCCGCCGCAACAGGGAACTATAAATGCCGCTGATGTAGGAAATATTGTGGCCCAAGCGGTCAATACAACGGTGGTTGCCATGGTTCAACAAATGCCACAAGCTCAACAACAATTGGCTCAGGATGTACAAGATCCTACTGGACCTTCTCCGTGGGAGAGAGTTAGAGAGTCCTTTTTAAAGGGCCATCCCCCAGAATTCCAAGGAGGTTCTGATGTCATAGTAGTTAATCAGTGGAAGAAGGACATGCAACGCCATATACGTATGCTAGAGTGTAGTGAGGAGAAGAAACAAGTACTTGCTACTTTCAAGCTCGTCGGATCTGCGTTACATTGGTGGGAGTCTATGACTATGCCAGAGCAGAGGGTTGTTATGACTATCAACGATTTCTGGGTTTTGTTTGATCAGAAGTATTTCCCTCCCGCGTTGCAAAGGGAGATGAGAAGAAAACTTCAGGATGTGGTACAAGGTGAGAGATCAGTTTCGGAGTATGAGGAGGAGTTCACATGGTTGGCAAGTTTTGTACCGGATGAGGTGACTCCAAAAGAGAGGAAAATATTGAAGTTCATAGGAGGTTTGAACTGGAGGATCCGGCAACATTTGCTGGGTAATCCAGCTTTGCAGACTTTTGGGGATGTGATGAATGCGACGTTGCTTCATTTCCAAGAGCACCGGTTGTCTGTCCAAAGTAGTTATAAGTCTACAGTGATGAGAAAGGCGAGAAAACTCGGAGGCAATGGGATAGGAGGATGGGTATTACCCTCATCCCAATCTTTGGGAAATAAGCAACGAGAAAGGGATCCCCAGCAAGGGGACTTGTCTAAACGGCAACGTTTTGGTGGATTCAACGTTGGTGGCAATAACAATAGGCACGATAAGGGTGCCCCACAATAACAAACAAGTCGGGGTGGTCATGGGGGCATAGGCCATCCAGGACAAGGTGTTACCCAGTTTAGGAATAACCGGGGCCAAAATCAGGAGAATATGACGGGTCGGTGCTTCCAATATGGGGAAGCGGGTCATTAAAAGAGGGAGTGTCCTCAGTTGGTTGGGAGTCAGCTTCTTAGGATCCCACAGCAGCCACAGGCTCAGTTACCGCCACAGGTACCTAACCCGATTGTCCCTCCATAGTAGGGCCAACTGCAATATGGGCGTGTCTATCACATTCAGGATGCTATGCTTCCTCCATCTCCGCCCGCACCGCCAGCTATTGAGGGTAAGTTTCGCATTCAGGGGAACATGGTTCGTATATTATTTGATACGGGTGCGACACACTCGTTCATTTCTAGAAGTTTTGCTCAGTCTACATAATTGATTATATCTGCGGAGAGTACCTTCACTAGTGTTGAGTCTTCCATGGGTGATGGTTCACTTATTTTCTTTGTTTGTAAACAAATAGAAATAAATGTTGGTAATTTATGCTTTGAGGCCGATTTACTCGTCCTGGATATAGTCGGGTATGATGTGATTTTGGGTATGGATTGGCTAGTGAAGTATCATGCGATAGTAAATTGCTATGGGAAGAGTATAGTTTTTGCCATTCCGGGGTAAGAAATATTTTTAGTGGTTATGCCTCGTTTAGAAAGAGGTACTAGCACTTACTTGTATTGTATCGCATAGGAGACTTCTCGAGATGTAGTTATTTCCTTAGAGTCTATTCCGGTTGTTAGATATTTCCAATATGTTTTTCGGGAAATACCGGGTTTGCCTCTGAGTCGGGAGATTGATTTTGTAATTGATTTAGCGCCGAGAACGATACCGATTACGAGAGCTCCGTATCGTATGGATCCTGTTGAGATGAGGGAGTTAAGGGATTAGATTCAGGACTTGCTAGAGAATTAGGCGAAGTACGTCGTCGTGGGGTGCTCCGGTGTTATTTGTGAAGAAAAGGGACGGTTCTCTCCGGTTGTGTGTTGACTACAAAGAGTTGAATAAAGTCACCATCCGGAACAAACACCCGTTGCCTCGGATTGATCATTTATTTGATCAACTTAGGGGAGCATCGTAATTCTCTAAGATAGATTTGAGAATGGGGTATCACCAGTTGTGGATACGGGAGCAAGATGTGTCCAAGACTGCTTTCCTAACAAAATATGGGTCCTATGAATTTTTGGTTATGCCTTTTGGACTAACCAATGCCCCCGCCGTGTTTATGGACCTCATGAATAGGGTGTTTCGAGTCTTCCTCAACCATTTTGTCATTGTGTTCATTGATGACATCCTAGTTTATTCTCAAACAACAACCGATTATGCTACTCATTTGCGGTTGGTCCTGCAAAGGTTGAGGGATCACCAATTATATACCTAGTTCGAGAAGTGTGGTTTTTGGTTACAGGAGGTACAGTTTTTGGGTCACATTGTGACAGCCCAAGGTATTTCGATAGACCTAAGTAAAGTTATTGCAGTGAAGGAGTGGGGTCAGCCCACAACACCCACCAAGATTCGTAGTTTTCTGGGTTTGGCGTGTTATTACCGTCTATTTATCAAGGGTTTCTCTAAAATTGCTAACCCTTTGATAAATTTAACCCGAAAAGGGGTGAGGTTTGTATGGGATAGTTCTTGTCAGTCAGCTTTTGATGAGCTCAAGGATAGGTTGACTTCTACTCCAGTCCTTGCGTTACTAAGGCCGTGACTGGAATATTTGGTCTTCACCGATGCATCTCTACAAGGATTGAGAGGTGTACTTCAACAAGAGCGACGGGTTATTGCTTATGATTCTCGCAAGCTAAAGCCCCATGAGAGGAATTATCCGGTGCATGATTTGGAACTTGCCGCAGTTGTTTTTGCCTTGAAGATTTGGAGGCATTATCTCCTAGGGGAGAAATTTAGTCTTTTCACGGACCACAAATCTTTGCAATATTTATTTTCACAGAAAGATTTAAATATGCGACAGCGCCGATGGATAGAGTTTGTGAAAGACTATCAATTTAACATCCACTATCACCCGAGCAAGGCGAATGTGGTGATGGATGCTTTGAGTAGAAAGCCCGAGGGGGAGTTAGCGGAGGTATGGAAAGTCAAATGGAAGGAGCTTAGTCAGGAGGACGCGGTTGCTAGGGCGTTCATGTCAGTATTTACCGTAACGCCTACTATGGTGGCAAGGGTTGTAGAAGCCCAAGGAAGGGATAAAGTTTGTCAGGATCGTATACGCCCATTGTTAACCGAGGGAGCGAAATCCTACTCTATAAGCTCGAATGGTGGATTACGTTTCCACGAGAGACTCATTGTCTCGGACGAAGGAGATTTAAGATGGGCCGTGATGACAGAATCCCATGGGTCTAAATTTTTAGTACATCCTGGTGGGGACAAGATGTACCAAGACATGCACCATCAGTATTGTTGGGCGGGCATGAAACAGGATATTTATGAGTTCGTGTCCTAATGTGCTACTTGTCAATTAGTCAAGATAGATCATCACAACCGACGGGTTTGTTGCAACCATTGGAAATTCCGGTGTGGAAGTGGGAGAGTATATCGATGGACTTTATCACGGGCTTGCCAATGTCACAAAATGGTCACGATTCTATTTGGGTTATCGTTGATCTTTTGACTAAGTCGGCACATTTCTTACCAGTACGTACCGACTACAATACTGCTCGTTATGCCCGGTTGTTTATTGAGGAGGTTGTTAGGCTCCACGAGGTGCCAATAAATATAGTCTCTGACAGAGACAAGATTTTTGTTTCCCACTTTTGGCAAAGTTTCCAAGAAGCTATGGGAACCGAATTGAAATTGAGTACTTCTTATCACCCTCAAACAGATGGGCAGACAGAAAGAGTCAACCAAATATTGGAGGATATGCTTCGAATGTGTGTGCTTGATTTCAAAGGCGGTTGGGAAAAATATCTCCCTTTGGTCGAATTTTTTTATAATAATTTGTACCAATTTACTATTGGGATGGCGCCCTATGAAGCGCTTTATGGCCGGCCTTGTAGGTCACCCACTTGTTGGTTGGAGGTGGGGGATAATAACTTTCTTGGACCTGAAATGATCCAGGATACTTCTTCCAAGATTGAACGCATCTGGAATCGCATCTGAATAGCTCAAGATCGCCAAAAGAGTTACGCCGATGCGAATAGAAGGCATATGGAGTTGGAAGTTGGAGATCAAGTCTTGGTGCGTGTATCGCCAATGAAAGGTATAAAGCGCTTTGGGAAGAAAGGAAAGCTTGCGCCACGATACGTGGGACCTTTTCCCGTTATTGACAAGATATGTCCGGTGGAGTATCAACTTGCCTTACCGGATACCTTACAACAACTCCATGATGTGATCCATGTTTCCTCTTTAAAGAAGTATAAGAGGTGTGAACGAGCCCTTTGGCATATTCCTTTATAGGATATCGATTTGCAATCCGATATTTCGTATAAAGAACAACCTGTTGCTATCTTAGAGCACAGAGAGCGACGTTTGAGATCTCGAGTGGTACCCTTGGTGCGAGTTCAATGGGGTCATCACGACACCAAGGAACCAACATGGGAACGTGAAGATGATATGCGGGAAAAGTATCCGCATCTCTTTATACAAGGTACGCCTGAATTTTGAGGGCAAAATTCCCTCATAAGGGGGGGAGTATGTAACAACCCTCACTTTTGAGAACTTATTTTATATTAATTTACTGTGTGAAGTAATTATATAAAATTTTGAGAAGTGGAGTAAATATTAATTGAATGAGTTAAAAGTTAATATTTACTAGATTGCTGCATATTTACTGTATGTGTAAGTAAATATCACCATGTTGCATTTTATGGTGTCATATGCTTTAAAATGACATTTATGGTTTAAATGAAACCGGAACTTGAAATGATTTATAAAATTGTCGGATGCCAGTTTAGGGGGCGCAATTAGTCCCGAAATGTGCGAGATAGTCGAAATAAGTGCCATATTGTACTTTTATGTTTTGGGCACTTTTGACTGGTTATAGCATAAATGTGTAGTTGCGAGTCATTTTAATGTGGTATTAACCATTTAAGTTGGGAATTTTAGACTAAGGCCACGATTTAGTCTTGCATTTCACTTAATTCTCCTAAGTGTATTTACTAACCTAGAGAGAAAGCGAGAGGAAGAGAAATTGTAGAGAATTGAGGAGAAAAAGAGAGAGATTGAAGATTGAGGATTGGGATTGTTGATACCACAAAGAAATCTGAGATTTCTACCTCAAGGCAAGTTTTCTACTTGCTAATATATGGTTTAAGATGAATAATGTGTATTGATTGTTGTGGATTGGTTATGGTATAACAATATTAGGGTGTGAAATGGATTTGTGAGTTTTGAACCCTTGAAAGTTTATTTGAATATTTATTGGCGTAAATTACAGTTGTTAGATGCATTTATAATTGGTTCAATGCCATAAATGAGCTTGGTTTGGGTAGATATGAGTTGGGGGGGGGGGGATTTGGAGTTTAAGACTCCATAGTCGAATTAGGCAATTCTGGGCTGGGCGAATCGATTCGCTAGAGGGACAGTTTACAGGTCTGAGTGGACCGAATCGATTCGGCTTGTTCGAATTGATTTGACAATTATGCAGAAAGTCAGGTTTTCCTGACCGAATCGATTCAGCTGGTCCGAATCGATTCGAAAATCCTGCTGTTTTGAGTTATTTTTCTAACTCCATTCCAACCCTTTTTCTTTAGGCTTAGGTCTTAGGAACCTTCTTGTATGAAGTAAACTTAGAGTCCTAGAGTCCTAGATGAGTTATTTAATTGCCCTACATTAGAAATGGTTTATATGGGGGTTATTCCGGGGGTATACAAATTGATGTTAGGATATCGTTTCCCTTTACTTAACTACTATGAGTCTAGAAGTTGTAGGGTCTTATTGGGAGACTTTAGAGGCTAAATTTAGTTATGATAGTCTTGATGGTTTATAATGACACCACAAAAGAATGTTTGGAGAATAAATTGATGGTTTATTCATCCATTTAGGCTATAATGATGACATGGAATACGTATGGCTCCGGATAGAAGATGATGTATTTATTAAAATGGAAATGGAAATGAAAAATGAATGTGGTAAATGATAATTTACTTAAACACACCTCTCTAAATGCTATCGTAGGGGAAGTACACGCATGAGGTGATGTCCCCTGGCTAGTGAATGCAGGGAGACTATAGTCCTCGGTCATATGATCGGGTATTATATATGTTGTATTTATTGCGCTAGTGAGGTAATTTAGGGTGTGGTCATGACTGACTCACAGGTATATGGACACTTCTCGACATTGCGATAGGTGCCCAGGTTTCTTGGTTGATAGGCCCTGGAAGATGATAGTCATTTAGGGGCGCGTCCAGAGTGGAAACCCGGAGGGACGATCTTAGAATTGTTATATGCATATGAATATAACAATTCTTAATCAAGTGGGACTTGATGTATGATAAATGCCACAAAGAGCATATGACAGTAATTATATTTCTGATAAGGAAGGGAAAGATGAAATGAAATGGTGAAAAATGATGGAAGCTTTTAATTAATGATGTTTATTCATATCCTCCTTCATAAATAAATTAAATTTATAATCATTTAAATTGTCTTAGTTTATGCTTTGAGATTATGTTGTTAGAACATCATCTTTATCATTCATGATTAACTGTTCATAACTATCATACTTTTTATTCATGTGGTGATCATATAAAACCGGCCCCTAACCCGTTCATATTTCTTGTTGTGCATGAATCTTGTATCCGCTCAGGTGCTCCACTGTAAGGATGCCCGTTCTGACTTTCCTATTCCGGTGTTTGGGGGAGCCATGATACTTTGCAGATATTACGGGATATGTTGTTATAGACGCCGTCATTTTTGTACTCTAGTTATGATCGGGTCATTTACTCGGGTATGTGGCCTAAGATTTTGTAATTGTCTAATGTAATGTATTATGTAACTTACTGAACTTGTTGAATATTGTTGTAAGAGACTGTTGACCGACAGCTTATTCGGTCCCCTTATTGTATACTTGTTGTTGATGTAATATAAGTTATGTTGGGTTTCCACTTTCTTTTCTAAATTGGGTTGTTTAAATTCTTTCTTTAACTTATAAAAAAAAATTTGGCAACCCGTTTTTCTAAAATATAAGGTGGTTATCCCGCATACTTATTATATTGTTGAGATGCTGAGAATGATTCCATCCATGATTCTTGTTATATTAGAGTATCGAGCTGGCCACCCCTTATTTTGGTGAGCGTGTTGTCATAATTTGGATTTGTTATGAGGTTCTTTTATGTTCGAATTTTTTATCTGTGGATGCTTTCATTTGTAATTTTTTTGTTTTTCTTTTCTACCTGCCTTTTCTTTCTCACCCACTTTATGATCTCCCTTACATTATTTGCAATGTAATCACTGTTCACACAAACGTTCTTGGGCAACTGAGTGGTTAGGATGTTACCGAAAATAACAAATTTTTCACTAATATACCAACTCCCATCCTTAATTTCAGCTAACAAGTGAAGGGTTAGAAAGTCTCTAGCCACATGAATTATCAAGAAATAAATGGTGTGTCTCTTACATTAGCGGGAAAATAATAATTTGGTTATTAATTAAATATCAATCCAAATATTTCTCTTCTTTTGGATACATTGTTGAGTGAGATGGTCATTTAAGGGAAAAAGCCCACTTTCAACTCCATCTAAAGACAAGCAATGGATAAAACACAAACCTTAGATAGCATGAATGTTCAAGTTTGCGAAATGCAAACTGAATACCTATACAACATTTGCATTCTTAAATTTAAGGTTAGGTTAGAGACTTTTGTATAATTGATATTATTTACTATTTTATAAATGTTTTATAAATAATCCTAAATGTATATCTAAAAATCTTATTATTTTTGGTGTTAAATATAACTGTGAGAATATTTGTCTTTGTTTCAAATTAGTTTTTGAAGAATTTTAACTGAACAAAAAGTGCAACCAATTTATCTCTAACTTTTCCATAATGTGAGAATATAAATGTGTTATGTTTATTGATCTTGATGCTCTTACTAATTGCTATTACTATTCAAGAGTTTTTATTCTTGAAAATCTCATACGTTATGTTGAGACCCCTGCTTTATTCATGTCATCAATAAATGATTCCCTAAACTAAATTAGGAGATAATAAACGGGATGTTGAAGTCAAGTAATGTAGAAAGCTCCGTGATACTGTATTCTATTGAGGTACTATGCATTGTAACATTTGCTTTTTTTTATTAGGTAATATTCTATTGATGTACTATGCATTTAAGCAATGAGGTATAATAAATTCATATGATTTGTGTATGAATTCCCAACAGAACCTAAACAATAATAGTAATATATATGATGTAGCACACAGATAGGAAATAGCTGCCCACAACACTTCAATGCTAAGAATGCTTAAGAGTTTCCCACGACACTCACTACCCTATTGTGCAAAATGGGCCTATAAGCCTTATGGCACAGTTCATCATTCAACTCGCAAAAATCCGAGGCATCTATAGCATTAATATTACAAGATACAAAGATGGGTTAGATGAAGTCAGAAAATAACTCAAGGTACTTAGTGCTGATAAAATATTTACTGAAAATATACTTAGAATGAAAAATGTTAAAGAAATTCGTCCGAATATGAAACTGCTTTGGGATTTAACTGTGTGTTGGGGGAAATGATGCTTCTTTGGTTCTTAAATTCTTTAGGCAAGGAAGAACTATGTTAACATATGGTGGAATATCTAAGAAGCATATAACTCTATCAACTTCGTTCTTCATTTGGGTTTGAGTCTATAGGTTATATTAAAAAATCTACTTATTTGTCTTGTTAATTTTTATCTTTTAAAAATATGTTTGGCACTTTTCAAAGTACTCATGCCTAAAGAGTGAGATCACTGTAGAATGAAAATTTTTCCATGTTGATATATTCTTTTACTTGAGAGAAAAGAATATACTTAAACACATGTTGTATATAATTTTACTTGATGTAAATGAGTTAGACTGATAGTGTTTCTCTATATAGGTAAAGTGATACCAAGATGGTGGGCAGGGGAGCAAGCGAAGCATTCATGGCATACAAAATCTTATTAATAGCCACTTGGTGAAGCCATTGCTATGTATACAATGTACTTATGTAAGTTGCTCATTGTACTTCACTGGTCAATAAATAAAGTTTATTATGGTCAATAAATAAGTGGTCAATAAATAAAGTGTATTATGGTCAATTTTTTCAAAACTACACTTTGTTTTATTGGGGAACGAATTTTTTATCTTTTTGCAGTTACGTACTTTAGAAAATTTTGTCGTTTTAAAATTATGTATTTTCATAATTTTCTCTGTGCCTTCAGTCACGGGCATTCTCTAGTATAATAATAAGGAGGAATGGTGTTTTTACTGTTGAATAAAATGATAACATAATTAAGGGTTGAGATTGAATGTGGGAGTTTGAATCTAATGGTTTAATATGGATCCACGTGGCATAGCCTCTTAATATCTCAAGCCTCTCAATTTTCAATCTACCCTGAGCCTTTAAACTAATCACCCACCCACTATTGGACAGTGGAACTAAAAAAGGACGCCTATGAGTGGAAGTAAAAGCAAGACCCTCATTTTAAACACAAAACTCTAAAGGGACAGTTGAGATTTAGACGATTCTAAGCTTTGTTACACGATTACCAACACTGCCTCCTCCTTTGTAGGCTTTTATCGCTGGCATCATCTCACCTGCTCCCATTTTCTCACTCACCATAACAAGACTCTAACCCCATATTTCTACTCTCCCTCTCTCTCTCTCTCTCACACACACACACACACAAACACACACACACACACACACAGAAACACTGGCTCACTCAGACCGCAACAAGCCTCCATCGAACTACTGACGACAAGGATTGACAACATTTCTTCCTTACCAAAGAAGTCAGCTACCTCCTTCTCTACTTACAATTCTCCTTTTCATTTAATTTATTTTGGAAGATTTTTTGATGTAGTCTCATGAATTCAACCAAATATCATTAGGGACAACGAAAGAAACATTGAAGACCATCAGTGGCAGGTTTTGGGGTATTACTCTCTCTGATGCTTTATAATTTATGATGCATATTGTTATTTTTTTAGGTATATCTTCTGGGTTTTTCAAGTATATCTTTCCGAGGCTTCAGGTATTCTTTGGTCGGCATTGCAATTTTTTCTCTTGATCGATATATTTTATTTTTGTTATTATGGTGGTGTTGATATTAGTTTAACGCATGGCTTTAAAGTTTTAGAAAAAAATTAGTATCAATGAATAACATTGTTGATACAAAAATTAGTCAGCTGACATGGACCAATTACTTGAAGACACGTGTCAACCTACGTTGTGAATATATACTTTCACCGAGCTACTCAAGAGTCCCGAACTACTCAAGCGTCTCGAGCCACTCGAGCGTACCGAGAAGATCAGGCGGTCTGAGCTACTCGAGCGTACCGAGCAACTCAGGAGGTCCGAGCTACTTAGCATGCAGAGCATCTAACTAAGAAAACCAAAAGGCAACTACGCATTCAATGAACGTCAGATTTAATGCACATTATTATTGTACAGATGTATATGTCTACTAGATAACAGCGCATTACCTTTTCATATGTACATCCTCAAGGCTATAAATACATTGCAACCCAGTCATAAGGGAGGACTTTTGGATCTCTTTGTAAGCCCATCATCGAGATTCAAGGCAGACAGTCAGAAATACAACAACAGTGGACATAGGCCATTTTTATAGCCGAACCACTTTAAAAACCCATTGTCTTATTTATTCATTTTTATTTGTAATTGATAAATTAGATTACATCTAGTTTTTTACATCAACAAATTAGCACCGTCTGTGGGAAATGACTATACTTAGCATTTTTCACCAAAAAACTCATCATTTATGGCTGAGATTCTAGAATCCAGTAATCAAAACACTGTTGGGGTCCCACCAAACCCCTCTACTCCACCAAATATTCAAGATCTAGCTGGCATAATGGCTAATTTAGCCCAAGGGCAAATCGCCATGCAAGAAACCATGCGTCAACTTAAACAAACTATTTAAGATGGAGTGCCTGCCCAGTCAGGACAATGAAGCGTTCAGAGAAATACCCATCTACCATCTTCAAGAACTAGACGAACGCTGTAACTAAAAGTTTCTCAATCTAGACGTACTGGCTCATATCGTACTGATAGATCTAATGATCCTTCGTATCAACCTGTCCGGACTTCTTCAGTACGAGCTACAGATTCTCAACGGAATGTCACTCTAACTCTAGAATGGACTAACGCTCTGGAAAGATTGAGTAGAGTCTCTCCTTTTGATCGATTGGGCCCTAGGAGGAATATAAACCCTCCTAGGATTGCGTCGAGTATCTCTCAAAGGCCACCCGATCTAAGGGAAGGTTCTGCCCAATCACGCCCGATAGCCCGTAATGAAAGGTCCTAAGAGGAAAACTCAGCGCGATTAGTTGCTCGGACAAATAGGTCTGAGGTGGGAAACGATGAATAGAAAGGTTCCATTCAAAGGTTGGAAGATAGGTTAGGGGAAATGGCTAAGGCCAAGAACCCTCTACAAAGAAATTTTGTTCAAGGAACACCCTTCGTGCAACCAATTGTGGATTTTCCCACACCATCAAAATTCAAAGCTCCTATGGTGACACCTAAATATGATGGAAAAACTGATCCTGTCCTCCATATAGAGAAATACTAAGCTGCTGCTGATATCTATGCGGTCCTAGATGAGATGAGATGCAGGGCATTTTCAAGAACTCTCACCGGGTCAGCCCAGATGTGGTACAACAACCTTCCTCGGGAGAAGATTGCGACTTTCCATCAGCTGGCAGAGATTTTCATAGGGAATTTCTTCTTTGGATCGAAGCCAGTTAAAATAGTAGCACACTTGTTGAGTATTAGACAGAAATAGAAAAAAGAAACAGGGATTATATTACTCGTTTTAATAACGAGAAACTTGAGGTGATTGATTACGAGGAGAAGACAATAATGACTGCTCTGATGAGTGGTCTATTATCGAACAAGTTGTACTATACTTTGGCTAAGGATCCGACCAGGACCATGGAAGAATTGATGGCGAAGGAAGCCAAGATCATGAACACCGAGGAAGCCATGGCTGCGAAGAAGAATACAGACACTAAGGAGACCAAGGTTGAGGGCAGTAAGACTGAGAAGAAGGATCAGAAGAATAATGGTGGAAGCAAGCAGTCAAAAGGTAAATAAACGCTGGAGCAGATGAGGAAGTATAGAAATTATACTCCCTTGAAGGTAGATATAAATCACATTCCGGAGGAGATCAAGAACAGCGAAGAGCTAACCTAGCCAGAGAAAATGAAGGCAGATCCTGAGAAAAAAGATAAGTCCAAATATTACGAGTTCCACAAAGAGCATGGTCGTACGACTAAACGTGGCATAGCTCTCCAGAATGAAATCGAAGCACTCATCAGGCGAGGAAAATTGACTAAGTACATTGATCGTCAAAGTGGTGGAAGGACCAGTGACAGAGGAAAGCAGATCTAAATCTCCTCGCCGAGAAAAAGGTGACAAAAAGAGAGATCACGAAGATGATCCAGGAGATGATCCCGATCTCCCCAAAAGGCCAAGGTAACCTGAGCGCGAGGTATTTTCAATCCATTTCGGATCATTTGAATGTAATATCATTAGAGGTGGATATGCAGGAGGTGGAGATCTTACTGCAGAGAGGAAAGCTTACCTCAATGAGGCCCAAGCTTTCTCTTACATACAACGCATAAACTTACCTGAAGATGATCGCCCGAGGAAGATGAATAGGGATAAACTGGTCATCGACTTTTCTAAGAACGACCTAGAAGGTGTACTATATCCTCATGATGACCCCTTGGTGATTAAGATGAGAATGAAGGATGTGGTGATTTCACGGGTATTAGTGGATAATGGTAGCTCCGAAAATATCATGTTCTACCCATGCTTCGACAGCTTGAATTTAAAATTAGCCCAGTTGGATCCATATCATATGACCCTCCTCGGTTTCATCGGAAAAAGGTTTTTCCACTTGGGATGATCAAGTTGGACATGCTTATTGGTATATGGACTGCTTACCGAACAGAAAGAGTACGCTTTTTCGTAATGGATAAGAATGTCCAATCAGCCTACAACATCATCATGGGGAGGGTAGGTCTGAAGAAGTTTGAAGCAGTGCCATATACGGTACATCAATGTTTAAAGTTCCCAACCAATTTCAGAGTGGGAGTTGTGAAAGGCGACCAAAAAGTAGCTCGAGAATGATACTATTCATCTGCCAAACATGAAGAAATAGAAGAATTCAAGAAGAAGACTACTACATATCAAGCGGATGAAACAAAAGATGCAGAGATTGAAACGTTGGACCCTAGAGATGAATCTCATCTCGAGAAGGGTCAGATCATAGAAGGTACGGATAATATCATTCTAGACGATGAACACTCAGAACAAATAACCCAAATTGGTGCGTTATTGTACCTATCAATAAAGTAGGAACTGGTGATATTTCTAAGGCGCAGAAAATAAACTTTTGCATGGAGTCATGAAGACATGCCAGGGATAGACCCGACTATCCTGTGCCACGAGCTCAATGTTAACAAGGAGGTCAAGCCAGTGAAGCAGTGAAGAAGAGTGTTCAGCCCAGAGAAGAACCAAGCCATACAGGAAAAAGTAGAGAAACTACAGAAAGCCTTTTTTTATTGAAAACGTCAAGTATCCCGATTTGCTAACAAATGTTATGATGGTAAAGAAGAAAAATAATAAGTGGATGATGTGTGTGGACTTCACTAATCTTAATAAATCATGCCCAAAAGATCATTTTCCTTTGCCCCGAATCGATCAGCTGGTGGATGCTACATCGTGGCATGAGTTGTTAAGCTTCATGGATGCTTATTTTGGTTACAACCAGATTAAGATGAAATCGGAGGACAGGGAAAGTAACTCTTTTATTACCCCAAGGAGAACTTATTTCTATAATGTTATGCCTTTCGAACTTAAAAATGCAGCTACAACATACCAGCGGCTGATGAATAAAGTGTTCGCAGAGCAAATCGGTCATAACATGGAGGTTTATGTTGACGATATACTGACAAAGAGCAAGAAAACTGCTGATCATTTAGTTGACCTGGGCCAGACTTTTGATCAACTAGAGAAATATCAAATGAAGTTAAATCCTACCAAGTGCATATTCGGAGTACGAGAAGGCATGTTTCTCGAGTATATTATTAACCAACGAGGCATTGAGGAGAACCCTGAAAAGATCAAGGCCCTACTAGAACTACGATTTCCATCTACGAAGAAGGAAGTACAAAGTCTCACAGGGTGAGTTGTAGCACTTAACAGATTTGTATCATGAGCAACAGACAGATGCCTCCCGTTCTTTAAAACACTTAGAAAAACTTTTGAGTGGAATGATGAATGCGAGGAGGCCTTTCAAGAGTTGAAGAAATATCTGGGGACACCTCCATTGTTATCTAGACTAGTGATGGGAGAAAGGATATACTTGTGTCTGGTGGTCACAGATAATGTAGTTAGCTCGGCATTGATAAGAGTGGAGGACGGAGTGTAAAAACTGATCTATTACACCAGCAAGTCCTTCCGAGGAGCATAGATCAGATATCTAAGATTGGAGAAATTAGATCTAGCGCTCATCGAAGCATGCATAAGGATGAGGCCATACTTCTAAGCCCATACTATAGTAGTGTATACTGATATGCCCTTAAGACAAGCTCTGCACAAACCCGATAAATCGGGAAGATTGATATACTGGGCGGTAGAACTTGGCGAATATGATATAGTTTATGAGCCTAGGTCATCACTTAAGGGGCAGGCAGTAGCGAACTTTATCGCGGAGTTTACTTACTCTGAAACATCCAAAAATCAATAGGTTAATGAAGACCAAGCCGTGGATGTTAAGGGATCATCAAAGATAACCCCCGACCAACTTCCATTAGTATATGGGTAGGAGGAGACAAATAACGAGTAGCGAGAAGTGTCGGGTAATTTCCCAATGATGGGGGAAGATAAAAGGAAGTATCAAGTATTCCACCGAGGATCTCTGTCTGACCAAGAGTTTCATAATGATGTACCTGTATTGAATTTATATGTGGATGGCTCTTCGTGTGCTATGGGCAGTGGATCAGGAATAATTTTAAACAGTCCTGATGGAGTTGATATTGAGTACGCTCTATGTTTTCAATTTAAGGATTCCAATAATGAAGTTGAATATGAAGCTGTGATCGTGGGTCTAAGTTTGGCCAAAATCATGAATGCAGAGCAGGTCATTATATTCAGTGATTCACAACTCATTATAAATAAAATTCTCGTATTATATGCAGCGAAGGGAGAATTAATGTGCAAATATCATGCAAAAGCTATGTAGGTTGTATCAACATTTGTCGCAGTTTAGTTGATCAGAATACCGAGATTGGAGAATACAAGAGCTGACGCACTAGCTCGGCTGGGTTCCGCAACACACACTGAGCTACGAAGAATAATCCCAATAGAAATCCTGATAGATCGGAGCATTGGCGAAGGTTTGATGGTGAACTTTATTGTCCTCGGCTTGGGACCATCCTGGATGGACCCCATCAGGGCCTGTATCGAAGAGGGGGCTATGCCAACTGACAAACTCGCAGCCAAGAAATTAAAGTTTAAAGCTGCTCGTTACGTACCGACCAGTGGCATTTTGTATAGAAGAGGCATTATAGCAGGACTACAGAGATGTGTACATCCCTCCGAAGTTAAAGATTTTATTGAAGAGGTTCACGAAGGCTATTACGGAGCTCATGTAGCAGGAAGGATGCTTTTGCAGAGGATAACAACACAGGGATATTACTGGCCAACGATGAGAGATGACTGCGCAGCTTACGCTAAGAAGTGCGATAAATGCCAATGTTTCTCTTCCATCCGAAGGACTCCCCAAGAATTGTTAACACCCATTACGTCCCCTTGGCCATTTATCATGTGGGGTATAGACTTGGTCGGGCCACTTCCAACGACCAAAGGGAGATTCAAGTATTTAGTAGTTGCTATGGATTATTTTACCAAATGGGTGAAAGCTGAACCTCTCATTGACATGACATATGATAGGGTCTATCAGTTTATTTAGAAGAATATTATTTACAGACATGGTCTCCCACATGCATTCATTACTGACCATGGAACCCAATTTGAGAACGAGGAGTTCGCTGCATATTGTCACCAATCCAATGTTAAGAAGATTCACTCTGTGCCAGGCCATCCCCAGTACAACGGGTAAACTGAAGTGAAAAATAGAACCCTACTTAATGGTCTAAAAAAATGGCTGGATGATGCAAAGGGAAATTGGATTAATGAGCTACACTCTGTGTTGTGGGCTTATCTCACTACACCACAAACAACAATTGGGGAGTCTCCGTACATGTTAACCTTTGGGAGTGAAGCCGTCATACCTGCTGAGTTAGGCCTACCCACACATAGGGTGCTTAATTTTAATTCCCCTATAAGCGACTAGATGAGACGTTTAGACCTGGATATGCTCGAAGAAGTTAGGGAAGAGGCAGTGATCAGGAATGCAGCCTACCAACAACGAACAACCTTTTTCTACGACAAAAGGGTGAAGAAGTGCGACTTGAAAGAGGGGGATTATGTGCTGAAGAAGGTGATCCAGAAGCACAATAAACTAGAGGCCAACTGGCATGGACCTTACAGAGTAACTGAAGTTGTTTGTCCTGGGACATACATAATTGAAACTTTAGAGGGAGAAGAATTCAAGAACGCGTGGAACGCAGAGCATCTGCGCAAGTATTATCAGTAATAAAAATTTTATATGTAACACATTTCTTTCAATATGAATAAAAGTGATGTTTCGCCCATATTTCCTCTTTTGTTGAATTTTTTCGGAGTATTAGTGCTACACACTACACAAACACAAATTCGACCAGCAACCACCAACTCCAGCTGGTCGGCAATTCAGTAGCCACCAACTCCGATTGGTCGGTAATTCAGTAACCACTAACTCCGATTGGTCGGCAGTTCAACAACCACAGACTCCGGTTGGTCGGTAATTCAGCAGCCACCAACTCCGGTTGGTCAGTAATTCAGTAACCACCAACTTCGGTTGGTCGATAATTCAGTAACCACTAACTCCGGTTAGTCTGCAGTTTAATAACCACCAACTCTGGTTGGTCGATAATTCAGCAGCCACCAACTCCGTTTGGTTGGCAATTTAATAACCACCAACTCCAGTTGGTTGGTGAACAAAAATCATACAAGGCAAAAGCCTGTTTAATAATGGGTGATCTCAAGGGACACCCCAAACTAGGAAAGAAGATGGGTGACCTCCCGGGGCATCCACTGTCTAGGCAACAAGGTAATCCTAGTAAGATTACTACAACTAAGCAGGAACATGGGATGAGAATCATTCCATTGCTTAGGCCCAAAGAGTGACAAGTCACTATAATCAAACAACAAATGGGACAAGTTCCACTGTCTAAAACAAAACAGGGCATTTTGCCCTTTTATATATATATATCAGCAAATAACAAAGCAAGAAATTTTACAAAATATTTTCAAGGAAATGAAATTGCACAGAGACTAAATCTTTCTTTATTAAAACCAAGCAAAATTACATAAGAAATGAAATTTGATTTATTCTATACAAATGTCATATTCTATGGGTTTCTTTTCCTTTGCTTTTGAAACAGGTTCCACCCTAGCTACAGGATCATCTAATGCATAGGGAGAGTTTATAAAATTCATATCTCACAACATTCTGAGGTTAATCATGGATGGTCGATCAAGTAAATGCTCAGGACGAGATATCTAAAAATCCGAATGAAGACTAAAATCACCAAGATACTTGGAGATCAGGTTTCGAAGAATAGCATGAGCTGGAATCCAACTAAGATCAAGTTTAAAGGGAGGTATAGGAAAATTAAGCACTCCAGGCTCATAATAATCCCATAAGAAGTGCCCTTGTTCCACTTTTAACATGCACATAGCATTCAACCATCCCTGCTTGTACCCCTCACTATTTCACTGCTGCAACCGAGCATCAATATGATACAGAGCTTCATTATACCCAGCCATTCAAAATTCCCTAGGCTGCTTCTGAAATTGATAAGTTAATCTATCAAGCTGCTCGTGGAGATTTTTTACCAAAAGATCCTTATTTTCCAGTGCAGAATTTTGGTTGGAGAGTTGGTCGGTAAGAACTTGCATTTTCTGAGACATTTCGACCAAAGCTTGAGTTTTGACTTTTATCTGAGTGGCTTGATTTGTTAAGTCTTGTCGGTCCTCGTCTCTTCAACACTTTTTCGAACAGCTCTACCTCTACCCCTTGAAGAGGATGTCGGTTTGGCTCGCTTCAAAGTCTCTAGCCCTTCTCTTAAGGAAGCATTTTCAATCTCTAAAAATGAATAACCCTCATTGTTGACCGGAACCAAAGCTCCCGAGGAAGAAGGGGCAACAGTTTTAAGTCGTTTTAGCTCCTCTTGCAACGTAACATTCTCTTCTTCCAATATCTTAACAATGTGCCTATATTCTATGAACTCATGACTTAGAACACTTTCTCTTCTCTTCTGAGCAGAGAGATACTTATCGTAACCCCTATCGACACTCAGTTGTTGGGACTTTTGCTCGTAACCTTAATGGAGGAGTTGGTGGATTCTTTGTACTGCTGTTGAAGTTCTTCGATCGTTTCTTGAACATATTCAATCATTTCATAATAATCCACGTTGTTGGCCACAACACGATTAAGTAGACACTTCAAGTACTGGTAAGCATCAATTGCTCGTTCAGAGGCATCAGAGCCGAAAATGTCGATTATTTGGGCATTAGTATAGTCTGCATGGATAACTTTGAAATAATCATTGAATTTCTTCATCTACTCTGTATCATTAGCTGATAAGAGTTCCATCCTGGCCACAAACTAGCAAGGAGAAAATAAAATGCATCAACAATGGTATAAGACAGTGTGACAACCCGCGATCCGAGATAAGGGGTGGCCAGCCCGATACTCAAACGTAAGAGGAATCATGGATGGATATCATTCTCAGCATCACAAAATATAAACTGAGTATACGGGAAAACCACCCAATAAATCATAAAACGGGTTGCCAAAAAGTGTCAAATTTTAAAATGCAGTTAAGAAATTTAAATTTAAACAACCCATTCTGATAAGCAAGTGGAATTCCACAAGAATATATATAATACAACTAAGACGAATGTATACAAAAGGACCGAATAGGCTGTCGATCCACATCAGCATACAACGAAGTACAACAATTTAAATATCTACATAATACATTCATTAATCAAATACAAAAGTTTGGGCCACACGCCCGAGTATAAGACCCGATCATATCTAGAACACAAAGATGAAAGCGTCTAATACAATGTCCTGTAATCACCCGCAAAATCTTACAGCTCGTCGAAAGTAAAGGAATGGGAACATCAAAACTGGCGTCCTTGCGGTGGAACACCTGAGCGGATATAATCATATATGGAACAAGGAAAGTAAACCAGTCAGGGTCGGGTTCTATATGATCACCAGAAGAAATAAAAAGCATGATAGAAATGAACAGTTATGCATGAATGATAAGGATGATAAACTTACAATACAATTTAACTAAATGATGAAATGAAATGTCATTTACATAAAAGAAAGAAAAGTAAATAACTTAAATTTAAAACCTTTCCTCATTTATCCAATTTCCATTATCCTTTATATTCCTTAATAGGAATAAAACCATTTATTAACTTCCATAGTTAATTATCTTTCCATTTTATCTTTCCATTCCTTAATAGGAATACCATTAATATCAAGTGCTCTTTATGGAACATATCTCAATCCCGTGCTCTTTATGGCACATATCCATTCTCTTTATGGCATATAACCATCAAGTCCCACTTGATGTAGAAAAGTTATATTCATATACATATAACGATTCTAAGACTGCCCCTCCGAGTTTCCCCACTGGGCGCGCCCCTAAATGACCATCATCTTCATGGGGCCTATCAAACAAGGCAGCCGGGATCATAACGCAACGTTGGGAAGCGGCCATATGCCTGCGGGAGAGTCAGGACCACACCCGAAATCCCCTCACCAGCGCAGAAAACATATAAAACCCCCGCATATGGCCTAGGACTATATCCACCCTCTATTCACTAGCCAAGGGGCATCACCAAGCGTGTGAACTTCCCTTATGATGTCATTTAGAGAGGCGTGTTTAAGTAAATTAACATTTACCATTTTAATCTCATTTTCATTTTCAATTACCATACTAAAATTCCATTTCCATTATCCATGTGTTTGGTTCTTTTTATTCGAACCTAACATTATTAAACAACCGGGTTCATTTTTTTTGAACCCATCATCTATAACACATTTTGGGTTCATTTTAGTTGAACCTATCATCTTTAAACATTTTGGTTCATTTTATGCGAACCTAATTCCCATCGAATATCATCATTAATATTCCTCAAATTACAAGTCCCGACTAAATCTCCAATGATCATTATGATCCTACAAATCCCCAAAGTTCATATAATTTTAATAAGCCCTTAAGTCTCCAAGCATGGGCATTTAACTTCCTAACTTCAAAAATTTTGAATAAAAGAAGAAATGCCTTAACATTTCTTTAAACACCCCGGGAAATAAACCCCAGATGACCCAATTCTAATCTAGGGTGGCGACCAAACTCAACTAATACTCTAGGACTCTAAGTTTACTTCTTTCAAGAAGGTTCCTAGGTCCTAAGCCTAAAGAAAAAAGATCAAAAATTAAAAAGGAAAATGACTCCAAACTGCAGGAACCGAATCGATTCGCCCTAAGGGTCGAATCGATTCGCCCCAGCGAATCGATTCGTTCTGAAAGTGAATCGGTTCGGAAGAAAATTTCAAGTTTCGGCATTTACCAAATCGATTCGGCCTTAACCCGAATCGATTCGGCCTTAACCCGAATCGATTCGAAAACCCAGACCTGGGAAGCTGCTTCTATGCGAATCGATTCGCCCTAGGGGCCGAATCGATTCCCCCTGCGAAAATGCCAAGAATGGCAATGGAGTCTTGAAATCCAATTTTTTTTCCAAACCCAAAACCAACTAACCCAAAATCATTTGCTGTAATTGCTACACCATAAATACCTTTAACTACCAACATTAACATTATTTTATCATCCAAATCAATTTCTAAGGGTTAACACCCAATAATCCAACAAAACCCTAAAATGATTTAAACACAACAAATTCATAACTATCACAACTAATTATTCTCCTTAAATCATATAATAGCAAGTAGATTACTTGCCTTGATCATGCAAATGCAGATTTGATTTGGTGTAGGCAATGATCCAAGCTTGAATCTCCAAATCTCTCTTTTTCTCCAAATGTTCTCTTCCTCTCTCTAGGGCTCATTTCTGTGTTTTAAGAGAAATGAGGGAAATTAATAAGGTTAGCAAGACTTAATCGGGCCTTAAGTTTAAAATGTCCAACTCTAATGGCTAATACGCGATAAAATAATACGCAACTACCAATTTAAGCTATAACCAGTCAAAAGTGCCCAAAATATCAAAATGCAATATGACACTTATTTTGACTGTCTCGCACCTACCGGGACTAACTACACCCTCCAAATTATCATTTGGAAATTTTATAACTCATTTTAAGTTCCGGTTTCTCATTCAATCAAAATGTCAATTTAATTCTTATGACACCATAAATCACCACATGGATACTTTTACCTACTCATCAGGTAATCCTACAACATTTCAGTAAATATTAACCTTTTTCATATTAAATTAATATTTACTCAACATCCATCATTTTATAATTAAATACTACACATAGTAAATAAATATAAAATATGCGATCAAACGTGAGGGTTGTTACAGACAGGTCAAAGAAATACGCGAGATAAACAACAAAAGTTCATTCTTATTCATCGTTCAAAAGGAAAATAAATTCCAAGTTACAACCGAGAAAAAAAAGAAAATAACATAAGAACCGAACAACTTTATACCTTCTTCTTATTCCCTACAATATCTTCAGTCGGTTTAGAGGGAAGAGCAGGTTGCTCGGAATGCAGTGCTAGTTTCTCGAAAGAAGTGCTTACTTGTTGAACTTGGTCACAAGGTTGGGGAACGATAGTAGTGGGTACTTATTCTGCTACCATCACAGAAGACTCATCAGATGGGGCTTCATCTTCTTCTTCTTCGCCAATGACAGGAGGAAGGCCATGAGTATGTTTTTGAAATAATTCAGAATCATCCGCAACCTTCAATTCCTTCAAGGCTGCAACCCATCCATCTCTGAAATACTTTAATCTGGCATATTCCATCTGACATGTAATGGCAGTCAATGACTTATTCCATCCTTTATCCCAGCCAGAGCTAAAAGATTCCTTTACAGTAGCTTTCCTTTTTACTTTCTTTGAGGAGGCTCGTTCTTCAGTAAGCTTCACCTTTTCTTACAGCTCTTTCTTACGTTGTTCAGCATCTTTAAGCTTGGCCTCAGCCTCCTCGACAGATGTCAGCTTATCCTCAAGCTCTTTCTTACGTCATTTAGCTTCTTCAAGTTTGCTATCGACATCTTTCAATTTATTCGTCAACTCTGTGGATCCACTTATAGCTTTATTCCGAGCTGTCTTGACAGATCGAAGTTCATTCTCCCAGGAAGTTTTATCTTCCTCGTACTTTTGACGAGATTCATTAAAAGAGCGTGTTAAACTAGCGAAAGATTCTTCCACCCCATCCGAGGAAGTTGAAGCTTTGATAGCTTCATCTTTCTTCAAGATGCTATTAAAGCATGTTATGAACTGAAAAATAAAAACCTCAACTCAGAATATAAATACAATATATTTAGAAACAAATAAGTAAGGATAATGATACTTACTGAAGCAATATGTTGGGAGACTAAGTCAGTAATTTTCTCTTGAGAAAGGGAATCCTCAGCGACTTAATATTTAGGAATGACCCAAGATTGGATCAAACCTTTGACCGAGCTCAAAGCGGCGAGAGCTGGAACAGTAGCTCTCAAAGGACCCCCAACATTAGAAGGTTGAGTAACAACTTCTGTCGGTCTTTCAGCGAGACCTCTTCTCAATATCTTTAGAGGAGCACCTTCAATCAGAGGTGTTGCCTCTAATTATGTGATAGCACCTTCAATCAGAGTTGTTGCCTCTTTTGGAACGACTGGGGGCTTCTTACCCACCTCCTTCATAGTTGTAGTTGCTCCCTTAGATGGAGCAATGTCCATTTTCTTTGTCCCCTCAGCTGGGACATCCCCTTTACTTTTCTTTGACCCATCAACACTAGGGGTGTCTTTGACAAAGAACTCAGGCATCATCCTCCTTTTCTTTGTCATCAAATCGATAATGGAAGTATCCAAATCAGACGAGGACTCTTTCACACTTTCTCGAGATGTTCGCGGTTGATCAAGATTGATTACCGCAGGAGGTGCAATAGGACGGACAATGAAAGACGAGGTGGTGTTTTTATACCTCAATAAATAAGAAATAGCTCTAATATTCTCCCCATCAACTAATTGATGCAAGCTCCAGATAAGTTTTAAATCTTTTATATTAACGTCAATCTCTTTTGGGGGCTTCCTTTTTTTGTCAACTGTAACAAACAAAACTAATGTCAGTGACGCATTTTGACAAACATAAAGAAAATTAAATTCAAAAAATAAAAATAACCTATCCGATTGCCATAAAGCGGACATCTGGGACCTTGATACACATCATTTCCATTTAATGGGGGGTGTTGCCAATTTTTCATCACAACCCTATGATCAAAATAGTCCCTGTTGGCATCGGGAAGATTGACAACTAAATCTCTATTCGAAAACCTAGTTTTCAAATAAAAAGTAGTCTTACTGGTAATCCATTTGTAACAATACATAATTTTAGGAATTCCCAAATGAGTTCCATGAAGTTGATTCAACCTATATACGCCATTAACTACCCTCCATGTATTTGGAGCTACTCTTGCAGGTACAATATCAAAATATTGGCAAAACTCCAAACACAGGGAATTTGGTGAGAAAGAAAAGCCACACTCCGCTACAAAAAGGGAGGGAAACCAATGTCCCCCCGCCAGAGAAAATAAATCAGAAGTACAAGAAGGCTCCTCTAAAATAACCCAAGAGGGAATTAAAAAATCAGTTCGAAATTTATCTAAAGATTCAACAAAGTAAACCATATTGACTAAAGAAAAGAAAGATGAAAGAAGAAAATCTTACAGAGAATGGAGAAATCTGCTAATGATGGATGATGGAAGAACGATAGTACGAAATATAGAGAGTAAGTAAAGAGTTCAAAAATATGGATGTTAAAAGTGGAAGACGATTTGATTTCTTTCGCTCTTAAATACCATGAATCGGGAAAAGGGAAAAGAAATGATTACCAGGAAAGACGTTTGCATTTCCGGCGGATTAATCATGATAAAGGCATAAATATCGAAGCGGCTACTAAAAATTCAAGATATTTACAAGTTTTCCATTACATGCTCAAACGGGAAGGAGTATAAATAAAATGTCCTAAGTGTTGGAGATCTGTAATCCGAGCATCTTTTGGGCAAAATGTTCCACACTTTCTTATTTAGCTTCAACTGTGAAATATTGGGGGCTTCTGTTGATACAAAAATTAGTCAGCTAACGTGGACCAATTACCTGAAGACATGTGTCAATCTACGTGGCGAATATATACTTTCACTGAGCTACTCAAGAGTCCTGAGTTACTCAAGCATCTCGAGCGTACCGAGCAACTCAGGTGGTCCGAGCTACTCGAGCGTATCGAGCAACTCAAGCGGTCCGAGCTACTTAGCATGCAGAGCATCTAACTAAGAAAACCAAAAGGCAACTATGCATTCAATGAATGTCAGATTTAATACGCATTTTTATTGTACAGATGTATATGTCTACTAGATAACAACACATTACCTTTTCATATGTATAGCCTCAAGGCTATAAATACATTGTAACCCAATCATAAGGGAGGACTTTTGGATCTCTTTGTAAACCCATCATCGAGATTCAAGGCAAACAGTCAGCAATACAACAACAGTGGACGTAGGCCATTTTTATAGCCGAACCACTTTAAAAATCCATTGTCTTATTTATTCATTTTTATCTGTGATTAATAAATTAGATTACATCTAGTTTTTTACATCAACAAACATCATGTGGAACATCACGGTGGTTGGTGGGATTTCGAAGGTGTTAACTGTTCTAGAGGTACTCTTCATATCTCGCTTTGCACACCCATCTACTGTTCAAAGTTTAGGGTTTTTTAGTTTTCGAGGGTTATGATTTTGTTCAACACCAAATAACATAGTTTTAACCACATAATAGAGGATCTAACACTAGCAGGGGTGTAAAAATAAGATAGTTTTATTTTCTCTTCATGCCTGTATTTTTTGAGTTATTTTTCATGGGTTAATAAGTTGATTTTGTGCTTGCAAGAATCTGTCCACATAATCTTTACGATCTCTCCATCTTTTAGGATATTTTATTGGAGTTTTTTTAATTTTAAGGTACACTCTTTGATTTGCGGTAAAAAATATGGGTTTCAATCTCTCATAGAAACTCTGTCTCTTATTTCTATTTCAACATTTCGATTTTCTCATTAAAATAAGTTTGAAGAATTTCTTATTTAACTACTGTGATTTATTTTTTAGTATCATTTGGTTTTCCAGGATCTGATTTGGTTTCTCTAATTTCTTATGCGTTCATATGTTTACAATCTACATGTCTCAGGTATCGTCTCTTTGTCTATCTTAAACTTTTAGACTTTTTATTTCTTATTTTTTTCAAATCAAGAATATTAAGGGACGTGACTTTTAATATTGACGTTTCAGGAATTTATTTTTCTCATCACATTTTGATGAAGTGGGTGTTCTTCTGTCCGTAGAAAAATTGATGAAATGGGTAGAGAGATTTTCATTTGTAATTTTTTTTGTTTGGTTGAATTTGCAGGTTTGTGGATTTGGATTTGAAATAAAATAAAATTTATGTGCATTTTTAACTATAAGCCTAATTTGTAACTATCTGTAATAACCATATTTTTTGTTTTAGTTTTGATTTTAAAACTGAAATGTTTATGGGCCCCTATGGACGTGTTTTAGAACCCAAATTAATCCGCATGATGGTTGGACCCAAGTATCAATGCTTCACACGTCATCTCTTTCTTCTGTTGGGCACATGGCTCAAGTTTAAGAATGCCTTTTATTTCTTGAGCACTTGATATTAGGAACAAATGTAACCACTGTAATCTGCACAAAACGGTTATGGCCGACTCCAACCACTGTAACCAGTTATGGCCGACTCCAACCACTGTAACTATAACAAGTTATGACCAACTCCAACCACTGTAATCTGCAGTATATTTATTATTAATATTATTAATACTTGGTCTTGACTTTTGTTGACCCACAAATGCTCTTAATGACGAAATTATGTAAGGAAGTGAGTAGCAATTATGATTTAGACTTCTGCTTCATAACTCACAGCGTAACGTAGGTGAAATTGACACGACCTACATCTAGCGAATGTGTCATCCCCTTTCTAAATTACACCCCCCAATGCCTCACCATCGATAAACGACACAATCTATATTTTCTTTTATTACTTGAATTTTATAAATATTAGACTATATTGTTGTCAAGATATTGATTTCACTGATCTATTTTTAGCTTTAAAGTTAAATTTTTTGGGAAGGATGCAAGCTTAATTTTGTTCTCAAGCAAATTGGTGTGTAATTGTTTTGATTGTTATGTTTGGTTTGGATGATATATGTTTTTCACATAACACATATATGAGATGCATATATGACATTAGAGTTTGGTACTATTGGCTTTTAATGTCTACTATTATAGTTGGTTTACAATGCATATCATGTTCCATGAAAATGCATTTGAAGCATGATTAGGCCTTGAATATTAGTGGTTATTATTGATTCTTTTTGCAGTTATGGACTTGATGTTAGTGTTTCTCGAATTTAATTGGGTGTGTGGACTTGATCAAACATGTCATAAGCACAGTTTATTGATTAGTATCTAAACAGGTAAAAATAAATACACTAAGAATATGGACATCGTAAAGACATTTTGGGTCCGACTATGTTTTTATTTGACGAAAGTAGAATTTGTGTACGTCTTCTCAAAAATGGACATGGTAAAGACATTTTGGGTTATACTTTTTTTTATCATTGGTTGCCTTTTATTTAGCTTGGGCTACTTTGGACAATGATAGTGCTATTTTTTACAGATTCATAATAAAACACCACTGGTACTGGACTGGACAAATATGCAGTGACTATAAGAAGGCAACATGTATGAAGGCTGGTATGAAGGCACTGGACAAATATGCAGCAGGTATGAAGGTGCAACTTCCAAAGCCCACCCGAGTCACTATCAACAAATATGCAGGGACTATAAGAACTGCATATAAGTTCCAATATACCCCACACCATATATGTGGGGTATATTGGAACTTCCAAAGTTCCATATGTATCTATGCATATAAGTTCCAGTGCAGTTCTTATAATTACACCAAACACAAACTCCTAATGTTTGGCAGTAGGTATGAAGGCAGCAACTTCCAAAGCCCACCGCTGTGTATCATGAAACAAAATTACCAAGCAAAATGAGAATCCAGTCACCAAGCCAAAATAAGATTTTGTTTACGTTGATCACTATTGTCTTTTCACCGCATCCCTACGCATACACACATACACAAGCAAGCTTGGATCGTGTTACACTCTGGAGTCCAACATTGCAGCTGTGAATTAAAGAGGGCATAAGGACGAATGACGAATTTGTTTGAATGTGATGGCCTAGATTTTTTGTTCAGTAAGTTATGATTTTTCCCTCTAACATGGGGATTTTTTTTTTATATTGTATCAAAAGATTATGTATGAATCAATACTAAAAATAGTTCTTATAAATAGAAGCCAAACAATTGCCATAATAAGTCTCTAACATAATTGTACTCGAGTCTAATTTATACTTTCTACTACTATACTTGGTTCCATAATAATATAATTATTTGGTGATTTCCATGTCCCCTTTACCGAAAATGAAAATGCCATATGTTCTATTTTTTTTCATTCTTTAGTGGGTAATTGATTTTTGTTGTACATTGTGCCATGTGGGCATGTTTGTTTGAAAATCGAGTGTTATTTTCACAATTGAATAATTTTTGTGAAACTATGTAGACAAATGAAGTTTTACATTGTGCTATGTTGATTAGTTGTACATTGTGTTGTGTTGTGTTGTGTTTTTGACGTGTAGGCTAAGCATGACTACAAATTAATGATGCAAAAAAACCCAATAATGTGCTATTTACTTTTTGATTTTCTAAGTGATTTGCATTTGTGCTTTATCTTTTCCTACTAGAGGGTGTTAAATTTCTTATTGAACTATCTGTTTTAAATTTTAGGGGTGATTTAAAATAATTGATCGAATGAAGTGACAAATTAAGTTAAATCGATGATGATGGTTATACGAGGTACAAGATGGGCTATTAGTAAAACGACACTTTGTTTTGTTGGCGAACAAAATTTTTGCCATTTTGCAATTAAGTACTTTTGAAATTTCATCGTGCCTTCAGGCACGGGCATTCCGCTAGTATATATATATATATATATATATATATATATATATATATGGAGAGAGAGAGAGAGAGAGAGAGAGAGAGAGAGGCAAGCTCATGTGCACACCAAATTTGCATATTTGCTGGTGCAAACCTATTTTTTAAAAATATTAAAAAAAATATTTTTGAGTTGAATTTTTTTATATGGTGTTTAAACATTTCAAGGACCCATATAAAAAATCAGCTCAAAAAAATGTCTTTTGCTATTTTAAAAAAATCGGTCAACTTTCATAGCTTTTAAAGTGCTTTAAAAGGGGTAAAAGTTTGACCAACTTTTTTAAATAGCAAAAAAAGCTCTTTTGAGGTTTATTTTGTTGGTTTCTTTAAATGTTTAA
The DNA here is from genome assembly GCA_949130495.1 of Sambucus nigra. Classification (NCBI taxonomy): domain Eukaryota; kingdom Viridiplantae; phylum Streptophyta; class Magnoliopsida; order Dipsacales; family Adoxaceae; genus Sambucus; species Sambucus nigra. Next base: position 391,013,532 of record OX422224.1, on the reverse strand, counting down.
ATACCACATAAAAAAAATCAACTAAAAAATAATTTGTTTACTATGTCAAAAAATCGGTGTGTAAACTTGGGTCTCTCTCTCTCTCTCTCTCTATATATATATATATATATATATAAATATATATATATATATATATATATATATATATATATATATATATATATAGAAAATAAATTTATTAAAAATCTTACGAGAAATAGCCTCTCATATGGCTCTTACATGTGGTAATGAAAACTAAAATAAAAAACTAAAATTTGCGAGATCTAGTACGAGAAAAAGACGACCTTAAATTATATTTAAGAGCCTTTTTTTACTCTTTAGCTAAGTATGGAAAATAATCAATTTTTGAACTTTTTATTTTTCCTTTGAGCTTGTTGTTGTCCGCCACATCTTGAATAGGAATTGTCGAATCTTCAACGCTGCTTAAAATATCAAAAGAATTTCTCACTTGAGAATTGAACATTTGATACTGAATATTAGCAAAATTATTCCCATTCAAATCTTCAATAAAATTACGCGCTTGGGCAGATTTAGCACTCATTCCTAAATCAATTTTCAGTATCTCAACATATAAATTTAAACTAGGACTTGAATCCGGTGACAAATTTGGAATGTTTTATCACCATAGGAATTAGGTTCTTCATTATCAGAATTATCCTTGGTTGAAATATTCTGAATTTCACCCATATTTTTTAGGATTTTGCAGTGTCTTCAAAATGAGTATAAACCTTATTATTTTCCTGATATATTTTTGAAAAGTGAAAATTTTGACCAATGATAACTTTCATATTAGCTACTGCCCTCGTCGACTTTCCCTCCACCAGATTACGAATGATTTTGGCCGATGTATCTAGCCGGTCTGCTGCTTTTGTATTTTGAACAATCATAGTTTTCGGATTTGTTTGTTTTGACATGTCATTTTGCACGTCTTTCTCTTCAATAATGATAACAGACTGAGATATTTTTTCTCCAAAATTTTTGGATAATTCAGAGATCTGTTTTACCACGTGAACAGCTTTTACTTTATCGGGATGTATACCACTTTTTTCCAAGAATTTTATACAACCTGGAGGTAATCCATCCTCATCGTTTCTTAGCTGATCTGTAGACAAGATAACTTGAATTGACTCAACGTTAATAGCAGCAACATGTAGACTTGTGTCATCAAGGATACCGTGTTGATGTGTATAGGAGAGCATAGGGACGGCCTCTCCTGTAGGGATTGCTGCTCCAGTAGTTATTGGCACTGTACCTGGACACGACCCATTTGAGACATCCTCCCTAACTACAATATCAGTAGTCTTTCCCAATGAAACTCACTCTATATCTGTACCTACAAGTTTACCTTCACCATTTTCATTCTCCTGGATTTTATTTATCGATTGATCACTCTCCACTACTTCTGTAAAAACTGGTTTCTCAACTATTGATTTCTTTACCTCATATTCTAGAGTCTTCTTTTGGTTTGAAATAACTTTCTTGATGTTGTGAGGAAGTGTGTTAACAAATGATACTGACTATAACCCCAAATAATAATATAATACACTCGCAATAAAAGTATAATGAGTAGAAAGACACACACATGGAGAAGACAAAATATTTAAGTGGTTCACCAATTTGACTATGTCCACTCACACTCATATCAATTCATTATTGCAAATGAGTTACAAAAGAGATTCTCACAAATACACTCCAAATGAAAAACATAATATGAATTTTTCTATATAAATGTGTATACTCTAAACTCCAAATGAACTCTTTCTCACTCTCTAACTCTTCTTAGTTTCTATATTTTGGTGTGTCGTCCTCCATGATGGTTATCTCCTTATATAGAAGCCATGGAGGATATGATAGTTTATTGAGAAAATGGGGAAGTTGGAAAAAGCCACCGCAAGCTTGTACCCACTTTTCAGATTCAACAATCTCTACCTTTGGTAAATGTTGATACCAAATTTAGTCTGCTGACATGGTTCAATTGAATGAAGACACGTGGCAATCTGCGTGGCAATAACAAACACTTCCGAGCAACACCTTAACCTAATCAGATACTCCGAACAATAGATGCTCTCCGAGGAACCATACTGCAACGAGGAACTCTGCTTCCGCGATCAACTCAAACGCGCCGACCAACAAGAGTTTTCCGAGGAACTTTAATACACCGAGCAACTTATGAGTACCGAGCTACTTAGGCGGTCCGAGCAGCTTAGGCGATCCGAGATGCACCTCGAACAGAGCATTAATAATAGGATAACCAACAGACTAACTGCGCATTAAATGCTTATTATTATCATACAGATGTATACGCCTAATGGACAACTATGTATTACCTTTTCACATGTACAGCCTGAGGGCTATAAATACATTGTATCATCCTCATTGTAAGGGGACCGGGAATTTCTTGACAAAACTGGTGATCAAGAATTCCCAAACAGTCAGCAATAATAGAAACAGTGGACGTAGGTCATAATTATAAGGTTGAACCACTTTAAAATTTCTTTGTCTCATTTTATTTTATCTGTGATTAAATAATTAGATATAATCTAATTTTTTTACATCAACAGATTGCCGTCGTCTGTGGGAAGCGACTGGTAATATCGTTTTTCATCAAAAATAATTCATTACAAATGACTGATAATCCAGAACTCAGCAATCGAAATGCTGGAAGCCCTCCAAATCCATCTGCCCCGCCAAACGTTCCAGATCTGGCCGGAATAATGACAAATCTGACTCAGGGCCAGACAACCATGCAAGAAACTATGCGACAACTCATACAAACCCTTCATGGCGGAGTACCGACCCATTCAGGACATCGAAGTGTTCAAAGAAGTACCCGTTTACTTTCTTTGCGTACTAGGCGTACCGATTCATATCGTACTGAGGAGTCTGGAGATTTTTCTTATCAATCTGGACGATCTTCGTCAGTACGAGCCACAGATACTGAACAACGTATCACTCTCTCTCCAGAAAGGACTAGTGCGCTAGAAAGGTTAAGCAGGGTATCTCCTTTTGATCGATTAGGTCCTAGGAGGAACAAAAGTCCTCTTAAGGATGGGTCGAGGGGCTTTCGACGATCATTAGACTTAAGGGAAAGATCTTCCCAGTCGCGACCAGCTGCTCGTCAAGATAAATCACAGGAAGCCACCTCAACGCGATCAGTTGCTCGAACCAACAGGCTCGAGTAAGGAAATGATGCGTGGAAAGGCTCTATTCAAAGGCTGGAAGACAGACTAGGGGAAATAGCTAAGGCCAAGAACCCCCTACAACGAACTTTTGTTCAAGGGACACCCTTTGTCCATGCCATTGTGGATTTTCCCACACCGTCAAAGTTCAAAGCACCTGTTGTGACTCCCAAATATGATGGAAAGACCGACCCTGTTCTTCATGTAGAACAATACCAAGCTGCAGCCGACATCTATGTTGTTCCAGATGAGATGAGATGCAGAGCATTCTCAGGAACTCTTACCAGATCTGCTCAAATATGGTACAACAATCTTCCTCGAAATAAGATCTCAACTTTCGTTCAACTGACCTAGTTATTCATTGGAAATTTCTGTTTTGGGGCAAAGCCAGTTAAACGAGTAGCGCATTTGTTAAGTGTTAGATAGAAAGCTGGTGAGGGTACTAGAGATTATATAACTCGTTTTAATAACGAGAAACTCGAATTCATTGATTATGAAGAAAAGACAACGATTACCTCCTTGATGAGTGGGTTGCTGCCCAACAAGTTGTACTACACATTGGCCAAAGATCCACCTAGAACCATGTCAGAACTGATGGCAAAAGCGACCAAGATCATGAATGCCGAGGAGGCTATGGCTGCGAAGAAGAAAATGGACACCAAAGAAACCAAGGTGGAAGGTGATAAAGTTAAGAAGAAAGAGCATAAGAACAATGGTGGTGACAAACAATAAAAAACAAGGTCGTCATGGGAAGTATTGAAGAAATTTGATAATTACACTCCTTTGAAGATAGACATCAATCATGTTCTAGAAGAAATCAAGAACATCGAGGAATTAAACTGGCCAGAGAAAATGAAGGCAGACCCTGATAGGAGGAATAAGGAAAAATATTACGATTTTCACAAAGATCATGGCCATATGACCAAAAATTGTATAGCTCTTCAAAATGAGATTGAAACACTTATTAGACGAGGAAAATTGGCAAAGTATGTTGATCGTAGAAATGAAAGAAGAAACAACGACCGAACAAGAGAGAGGTCTAGATCTCCTCGTTGATCAGAGGAGAACAAGAAAAGAGACCATGAAGTTGATCCAGAAGACGACCCCGATCTTCCCAAGAGACCAAGGCAGCCAGAACGTGAGGTATTTTCCATACGCTTTGGGTCATTTGATTGTAATGTTATTACAGGTGGAGATTGAGGAGGAGGAGACCTTACTGCAGAGAGAAAAGCTTACCTCTGTGAGGCTTAAGCTTGCTCATACATTCAACGAATAAATCTAGCTGAGGAGGATCGCCCGAGAAAGGTAAACAAAGAGAAATTGGTCATTGGTTTCTCAAAGAACGACCTCGCAGGTGTTCTATATCCTAATGATGATCCATTGGTGATGAAAATGAGGATGAAGGAAGTAATGATTTCAAGAGTACTGGTAGACAATGGTAGCTCGGCAGACATCATGTTCTACTCGTGCTTCGACAGTTTAAATCTAAAGCTATCTCAAGTGGAGCCTTATCATAGACCCATCCTCAGTTTTGCTGGCGAGAAAGTTTTTCCACTTGGGACAATCAAATTGGATATATTCATTGGTACATGGCCAACTTGTCGAACAGAAAGAATACGCTTCTTCTTGAAGAAGTTTGAGGGTAGGATTGAAGGGTAGGATTGAAGAAGTTCGAGGCAGTGCCATCTACGGTACATCAATGCCTAAAATTTCCAATAAATTTTGGAGTAGGAGTTGTGAAGGGTGATCAAAAAGTAGCTCGGGAATGTTACTATTCATCTGCCGAGCAAGAGGAATTGGAGGAATCAAGGAAAAAGACTATTACCTATCAAGTGGAGGAAGGTGCAGAAATTGAAACATTGGATCCTAGAGATGAGTCCCAACTCGTGAAAGGCCAGGTGGTGGAAGCTACTGAAAACATCATTCTGGACGACGAGCACCCTGAACGAACAACTCAAATAGGTTCGTTGTTGGAGGCTTCACTAAAACAGAAATTGATAGCTTTTCTAAGAAGCAGAAAGCAAACTTTTGCATGGAGTCATGAGGATATGCCCGGAATAAACCCAAATTTCTTATGTCACTAACTCAACGTGAATAAAGAGATCAAGCCAGTAAAGCAGAGAAGAAGAGCATTCAGTCCCGAGAAGAATCAAGCTATACAGGAAGAGGTCGAGAAGCTCCAGAAAGCTTGCTTTATTGATGATGTTAAATATCAAAACTGGTTAGCAAATGTGGTGATCGTAAAGAAAAAGAACAACAAATGGAGGATGTGTGTAGATTTCACCGACCTCAATAAAGCATGCCCAAAGGACCATTTTCCCTTGCCTCGAATTGATCAATTAGTAGATGCTACCTCGGGACACGAGTTGTTGAGCTTCATGGACGCTTATTCTAGATACAACCAGATTAAGATGAAACCTGAAGACAAGGAGAGTACTTCTTTCATTACCCCTAGGGGAACTTACTGTTATAATGTTATGCCTTTTGGTTTGAAAAATGCAGGTGCAACATATCAGTGGCTGATGAACAAGGTGTTTGCAGAACAAATCAGTTGCAATATGGAAGTCTATGTTGATGATATGCTGACAAAGAGCAAGAAAGATGCTGATCATCTAGTTGACTTAGGCCAGACCTTTGATCAACTAGATAAATATCAAATGAAGCTGAACCCGACGAAGTGCATATTTGGAGTACGAAAAGGCATGTTTCTCGGGTACATTGTCAATCAACACGGCGTTGAAGCAAACCCTGAAAAGATCAAAGCTCTATTAGAGCTGCGATCTCCAACGACGAAGAAAGAAGTGCAAAGTCTTACCGGACGAGTAGTAGCACTCAATAGATTTGTATTGCGAGCAACTGATAGATGTCTCCCATTCTTCAAAACGCTCCGAAAGACTTTTGAGTGGAATGATGAATGTGAGAAGGCTTTTCAAGACTTGAAGAAATATCTGGGAGCACCTCCACTATTGTCTAGGCCAGTGATGGGAGAAAAATTATACTTGTATCTGACAGTGTCAGAGAATGCATTTAGCTCGGCATTAATAAGAGTGGAGAATGGAGTGCAAAAATAGATTTATTACACTAGCAAAGCCTTCCGAGGAGCAGAGATCAGATATCCAAAGCTGGAAAAATTGGCACTAGCATTGATCGAGGCGAGTAGAAGAATGAAGCCATACTTCCAGGCTCATACTATAGTCGTATATACCGATATGCCATTAAGGCAAGCTCTTCATAAACAAGAAAAATCAGGAAGATTGGTGTATTAGGCAATAGAGCTCGGTGAATATGACATAATTTATGAACCCAGATCATCGATTAAAGGGCAAGCAGTAGCAGATTTTATAGCAGAGTTCACCTATCCTGATACCACCGAGGAGCAAAACCTGCTCACCGATCAACCTGCGGATGTTACAGAATCATCAAACCTAAGCCCTGACCAACTTAGGTTGGTAAAAGGGCAAGAAGTGATGATCGACGAACAGCAAGAAATATTAGGAGAGGGTGAAAGGAAGCAACAAATTTTCCACCGAGGAACTCTGTCAGATGAGAAATTTGAAGACGAGTTACCTATATGAAATTTATATGTAGATGGTTCATCTTGCACAACAGGCTGTGGGGTAGGGATTGTTCTTAATAGTCCAGACGAGGTTGACATGGAATATGCCCTACGCTTCCAATTCAAAGCTTCGAATAATGAGGCTGAATATGAAGCTATGATTGCAGGTCTTAGTTTGGCAAAAACCATGGGGGCAGAGCAGGTTATTGTCTTCAGTGACTCGCAATTGATCATAAATAAAATGATGGGAGTATATGCAGCCAAAGGAGAATTAATGATCAGGTATCATGCAAAGGCAATGGAATTGGTATCAGAATTTTCTGCTATTCAGTTGGTCAGAATACCAAGAATGGAGAATGCGAGGGCCGACGCCTTAGCTCGATTAGCATCAGCTACTCGTACCGAGCTACGAAGAACAATCCCAATTGAAGTTTTAGCTGGTCGGAGTATAGATGAAGATTTGGCGACGAATTTTATTACCCTTAATTTATGACCATCTTGGATGGATTCCATCAGGGCATATATTGAGGAGGGGGAATTACCAACTGACAAACTTGCAGCCAAAAAACTGAAGTTTAAAGCTGCTCGTTATGTACTGAATAATGGTATTCTGTACAGACGAGGAATTATAGAAGGTTTGCAAAGATGTGTGCATCCCACTGAGATGAAAGACTTGATTGAAGAGATCCATGAAGGGTCATATGGAGCCCATGTAGCAGGTCGAATGCTTTTGCAAAAGGTTATGATGCAAGGATACTACTGGCCAACGATGAGGGATGATTGTATAGCCTATGCCAAGAAATGTGACAAGTGTCAATGCTTCTCCACTATCTTAAGAACTCCCCAAGCGTTGTTGACACCCATTACTTCCCCTTGGCCATTTGCTATATGGGGAATTGACTTGGTCGGTCCATTTCCAACGACCAGAGGAAGATTTAAATATCTCGTCGTAGCAGTGGATTATTTTACTAAGTGGGTAGAAGCTGAGCCTCTTGTCGACATGACGTACGAGAAGGTGTATCAATTTATTTGGAAAAATATCATCTGTAGATATGGTCTTCCCCATGCATTCATTACCGACCATGGAACACAATTTGACAACGAGGAGTTCGCTGCCTATTGTCATCATCCAAATATCTTGAAAATCCACTCGGCACCAGGCCATCCCCAAAGCAATGGACAAATTGAAGTAACAAACAGAACGCTACTGAATGGCTTGAAGAAAAGACTGAATGATGCGAAAGCAAATTGGATCAACGAGCTACAATCAGTACTATGGGCTTACCGAACAACTTCCCGAGCAGCAACAGGGGAATCTCCATATATGCTGGCATTTGGAAGCGAAGCCGTTATACCTGCCGAGTTGGGTCTCCCGACACAGAGTACTGAATTTCAATTCCCCTGTTAGCGGCTTAATGAGAATATTGGATTTAGACATGCTCGAGGAAGTTAGAGAGGAAGCAGCTATCAGGAATGCTGCTTACCAACAACGAATAGCTTTGTTCTACAACAAGAGAGTAAAGAAGTGAGACCTGAAAGAAGGAGACTATGTGCTAAAGAAAGTGATTCAAAAGCACAACAAATTGGAAGCAAACTGGCATGGACCTTACCGAGTTATAGAAGTTGTTCGACCAGGAACCTATAGAATAACAACTTTAGAAGGGCAGGAGTTTAAGAATGCATGGAATGCAGAACACTTGCTCAAGTATTATCAGTGATGTAAGCTCTCATGTAATACATTTTCGTCAGTATGAATAAAGTGACAATGTTCTGCCCAGTTCTCTCCTTTTGTTGGAAATTTTTGTGGAATACTAGTGCTACACAGTACTCAGCAAAACTCAGACTACTCAAAGAAAAACTCAGACTACTCAAAACTATTCCTAAAAATGCCAACTAAGGTTGGTTAGGAAGTAAAACTATTCCTAAAAATGCCAACTAAGGTTGGTTAGGAAGAAAAACTATTCCTAAAAATGCCAACTAAGGTTGGTTAGGAAGAAAAACTATTCCAAAAAGTGCTAAAGTTGGTCGGTAAGAAAAAATCCACTAACTGTGGTTGATTGGGAATAAAAACCCACTAACTGTAGTTGGTCGAGAAGGAAAATTTTCTGACCTTGGTTGGTCGGAAACATTTTATGAGTACGAGAAAGTGATCGAGCAAAATTTTTGATACTCGTAACTTTTTAAATTACTACCAAGTTGGTCAAGAAACAAAACATCATTAAGTTTGGTTAGTTGTCATATGATTACCACTAATTCAAACTAGTCGACAATAAGTTTTAATCAACTCTAAGTTGATCGACAAATAACACTATGTTGTTATCTTTTTAAGATATATACATATATAAAGTGTTTTACAACCACAAGGCATTGGCAATCAAGATTGCGAACAAAAATAAAAGTTTTTCATTAAATCCAAAAACAAAATACATTGAGAATGAAATAAAAATTAATTATCACATCAAGATTCCTATTCTATTGGTTTCTTCCCTTCTTCTTTTGAAATAGGTTCCTCGCCAGCAGGAGGATCGTCTAAAGTATAAGGGGAGTTTATGACATTAAGATCTTTAAGCATCCCGATGTTCATCACAGATGGTCGATCGAGTAAGTGCTCGGGGCGAGATATTTCAGCATTGGAATGGAGACTATAATCGCCAAGGTATTTGGAAATCAAACATTGAGGGATTGCCCGGGCAGGGATCCATCTCATGTCGAGTTTGAAGGGTGGCACTAGCAAGTCGAGCAACCCAGGATTATGATAATCCCACAAGTAGTGACCTTATTCCAGGTGCAGTACACCCAGGGCATTCAACCACCCTTGTTTGTAACCTTCATCATTCGTATTTTGGATCCGATCATCCAAATGGTAAAGAGCCTCATTGTAGCCAGCCATCCAAAATTCTCTGGGCTGCTTGTGGAACTGATAAGTCAACCTTTCCAACTGCTCGTGAAGACTTTTTATAAAGAGTTCTTTATTCTCTAAGGCAGCCTTCTGTGCAGAAAGCTGCTCGTCCAGATTCCTGATCTTCTTAGACATCTTAGACAATGCCTGGTTCTTTGCCATCAGTTGGAAGTCCTGGTTCTCCAGAGCAGATTGAGTTCTCTGTTCCTCGACAGTAATCCGAACAGCTCTTACTCATCCCCGAGGAGCTCTTGCTCGTACCCGAGTAGATGTAGAAGTTCCAGCTCTCCTCAAGGTTTCTATTTCATCCCTCAGGTTGGCATTTTCGACCTCCAAAAAAGAGAATCCCTCGTCATTCACAGGGACCAAAGAGTTTGAGGTGGAAGATGTAGACTTCAACTGAGACACCTCTCTTTGCAGGTTATTATTTTCCTTCTCTAACAACTCAGCTATCTGTTTATGCTCTTCGACCTCACCCTTCAAAGTTCTCTCCCTCACATCGTAAGCAGCAAACAGTTTATCGTATCCCTTATCAGCACTGAGTTGCTGATACTTCTTCTCATATCCTTCGTGCAAAAGGGCTGTAGATTCCTTATATTGTTGTTGAAGCTCTTCAAGAGTCCCTTGGAGATCTTCAATCATTTCATAATATGCTACATTATTAGCCACTGCACGGTCAAGCAGACACTTCAAATACTGGTAGGCTAAAATTGCTTGCTCTGAAGCACCTTGACCGAGGATGTCAACGATTTGTGCTGCACTCATATCTGTATGACCAGCTTTGAAGTACTCATTGCATTGCCTCAACAATTTTGTATCATGAGCAGACAATAACTCCATCATGCCCATTAACTAGTAAAGGAAGAGAAATCAAGAATCAATAAGAATTCAAAACAGAGCATAAAGAAGAGAAACAACAGTATGAATAGGCGAAACTTCAAATTTTATTACATCATAAAGGAGAAGTACAAAATTCAGAGTTACATTTGATAAAGAAAAATACACAGGGAGAAAAATCCGAACAACTCTACACCTTTTCCTTGTCTTCCAAAACTTTCTCGGGAGGCTGGGACGAGGAGGTAGGTTGCTCGGATGGTACAGATGGTTGCTCGGGGAGTGCTGGTAGTTGCTCGTTTGAAATAATAGATGGTTGAAGTTACTCGTTGGTGGACTGGATAGCTGGGTAATGAGGAATTTAATCTCCCATCACCATGGAGGATTCCTCAGAGGCAACATCGTCCTCTTCTTCTTCTTCAGGAGTTGGAGGGGGGCCCGGGATGTGTCACTGAAACAGGTCAGAATTTTCATCGACCTTCATCTCTTGCAGAGCAGCGACCCAGCCATCCTTAAAGTATTTGTGGCTACCATATTCCACCTGCGACATCATGGCAGCCAGACCTTTATTCCACCCCTTATCCCAGCCAGTGCTGAAAGACTTTTTTATAGCCAACTTCCTTTTCATTTTCTCCAAGGAAAGCTTCTCAGAAAGAAGATCCTCGGCAGCCTTCAGCTTATTCTCTATTTCTTCCTTTTGACGACCTACTTCATGAAGTCGGTCCAACTCTTCTTCAGCATTTTTGAGCTTACTTTCGAGCTCCCTAGCATTTTTGAGCTTCTCATCGAGCTCTTTATTCTTCTCTTCCATGTTTTTTATGTTCTTCTCCAAACCTTTGGATACTTCAACAGCTTGGTTTCTCTCCTGCTCGGTGGAATGAAGTTTCTCCTCCCAAATAGCCTTATCATCATCATCATCATCATCATACTTCTGACGAGAATCTTTCAAAGACTACGTCAGGCCTACTAAAGCTTCCTCTACACCAGATGAGGAGCTTGAAGTTTTAATAGATTCATCTTTCTTTAAAATGGTATTAAAACAGGTCACCAACTGAGAAAAGAAAATGATATCAAGTCAGTACACAGATGTAACAAGGGAAAAAATAAAAGTTGAGGACAATGATACTTACAGAAGCTATATGACGAGAAGCTAATGAGGTAACCATGTCCCGAGAAAGATTTTCTTCCATACCTTGGATCTCAGGAATGATCCAAGACTTCACCGAGCTCATGGCAGAGCTCGGGGCAACAAAAGTGGGAACACCACTTCTAGTAATCGGGGGCTGAGAGATGGATTCAGCCAAATTGGTCGAGGATCTCTTTTTCAGCTTCCTCAGGGGAACAGGAATGGTCTCCACTAACGATGTAGTCTTAGCCGGAGAGATAACAATCACCTCGCTTGGAATAGCGGCCTTTCTCGGAGTCACTGGGGGCTTCTCGGCAACCTTCGCAGTAGTAGCCGTAGGGGGTGCATCAATCTTCTTTGTCCCCTCTGCTGGAACATCATGTTTACTTCTCTTTGCCTCTTCAGCAACAGAGGCAGATTTCTCGAAGATGGCAGGAGCTCTTCTTTTCTTCATTCTTTCACTCAGAGGGATATGAGACTCAGGTGAAGAACTTGTTGAAGAAGGTACTGGTTCTACCTCACTTATCACCGAACGAGCAGTAAAAGATGAGGTGTAACTCTTGTACTGCAAAAAATATGAAGCTGACCTGATATGCTCGTCAGCAACAGTCTGATGCAAACCCCAGATAAGTTTTAGATGTTTTAAATTAACTTCTGTCTCTTTTGGAGACTTTCTTTTGCTGTCAACTGCAAATAAATGAAAATTAAAATATCAGTGACACATTTTATCAAACACAAAGGAAGCATAATTTCAAAAATAAAATAAAAACAACCTATCCCATTGCCATAGGGAGGACATCTAGGACCCTAGTACACATCATTTCCATTCAATGGAGGGTGTTGCCAATTTTTCATAACAACCCCGTGCTCGAAGTAGTCCCTATTGGCATCTGGGATATTGACCACTAAAGCCCTATTTAAAAATCTATTTTTTAAATAAAAAGTATTGTCACCAATAGCCCATCTATAACAGAACATAATTTCTGGAATTCCTATACGAGTTCCATGAATTTGATTTAATCTATGAACTCCGTTAACTATTCTCCACGTATTGGGGGATATTCTTGCAGGAACCACGTCAAAATATTGACAAAATTCCAGACATAAAGGGTTTGGGGAAAAAGAAAAGCCACATTTAGCAATAAAGAGACTGGGGAACCAATGTCCCTCAGCCAAACGAAAATAATCTAAAGGCTCAGAAAGTTCCTCCAAAATAATCCATGAAGGAATAGAGAAATCAGAATGAAACTTATCAAGCGACTCTACAGAGTAAACCATGATGAGTAAAGGAAATCAAGAGAAAGAAGAAGATCTTACAGGAAAAAGGATGAGTCTATTGACAACGAATGATGAAATGGATGAATGCACAGGAGAGAGAGACAATGGAAAACTCAAAGAGACAAATTTGAAAAAGTAGAAGACGAGGGGATTTTCTGCAACGCTTAAATACCCTGTCTTGGGAATGGGTAAAGATAATGATTACAAAAAGAGACGGTTACGTTACCAACGGCTAAAAAGATATAAAGGGTGCGGGAATCGAAGTGGTTATAAAAATTCAAAAAGTACGATTTTACAAATTTGGAAGGAAACATAAATACAAAAGAAAATACTCCTAAATTTCAGGATGACCATTTAAAACCGCCATATTTCGAGAAAGAATGTTCCACACTCCTCAAATTTCGAACTGTGAAACATTGGGGGCTTTTGTTGATACCAAATTTAGTATGCTGACATGGCTCAATTGAGTGAATAGATGTGGAAATCTGCGTGGCAATAACAAACACTTCCGAGCAACACCTTAACCCAATTAGATACTCCGAACAATAGATCATCTCCAAGGAACCATACTGCAACGAGGAACTCTGCTTTCCCGATCAACTCAGACGCTCCGACCAACAAGAGTTTTTCGAGGAACTTTAATACATCGAGCAACTTATGAGTATCGAGCTACTTAGGCGGTCCGAGCTGCACCTCGAACATATCATTAGTAACAGGATAACCAACAGACTAACTGCGCATTAAATGCTTATTATTATCATACAAATGTATACGCCTAATGGATAGCTATGTATTACCCTTTCACATGTACAACCTGAGGGCTACAAATACATTGTATCATCCTCATTGTAAGGGTACTAGGAATTTCTTGACAAAACTGGTGATCAAGAATTCCCAAACAGTCAGCAATATTAGAAACAGTGGACGTAGGCCATTCTTATAAGGCTGAACCACTTTAAAATTTCTTTGTCTCATTTTATTTTATCTGTGATTAAATAATTAGATATAATCTAATTTTTTACATCAACAGTAAATATGATAAATTTTCCAATAAGAATCTGTCCGCTTCAATAAGCATTAAAATACCAACAATCCCCACCTTGGCGAGATATCCAAAAAATTAACCCCATAGTGTTCAAATAAGTGAACGATTTGAGATGCCACCAAATGCGCTCAAAAGCACCATACACCAGAAGGTGTTCACATTCGAAGTATATTGATCAAGTTTAAACAGTGTTCAAAATTGATCCCAGTAAAAACCTTTGTCAGCATATCTGCGGGATTATTCGCAGTTCCAATCTTCTTGAGAAGAATAGTCCCCTCATCCAAAATTTCTCGAATGAAGTGGAAACGAGCGTCGATGTGCTTTGTCCGTAAATGATGAACCTGGTTCTTGGCTAAGTGGATGGCACTCTGACTATCATAGAAGACATCCACGTGATCCCGAACATTTCCCAAGTCTGAAATCAAGCCATGAAGCCAAATAGCCTATGTTGTTGCCATATACTCTGCCTCTGTAGTTGACAAAGCCACCGTAGACTGTAGCGTAGATATCCAATAGACTGGGCCTCCAGCTACTGTAAGCACATAACCAGTAGTGGATAGTCGTTTATCCAAATCACCGGTATAATTTGAATCCACATATCCAAACACATGCTGACGAGCACGTGAATCCTTCTCAAATTTAAAACCAAAATCTACAGTATCATAGATGTACCATAAGATCCAATTCACAGCCTACCAATGCATTTTTCCTGGATCATGCATGTATCTGCTCACTATACAAACAACTTGTGAAATATTGGGCCTCGTACACACCATAGCATACAACATACTTCCCACTACATTAGCATAGGGAACATGATCCATCTCTGAACATTCATCATCTGTTTGTGGGGATTCCATAGTACTTAGCTTGAAGTGTGGGGCCAACAAAGTACTTACAGGTTTGGTTTTAGAATTGATACCAAAACCCTGTAATACATTCTTCAAATACTATTTTTATGACAAATAAACAATGCCCCTGGAATAATTTATGTTAATCTACATGCTAAGTATTTTCCTTGCCTCTCTTAGATCCTTCATCTCAAATTCATTACTTAACTGAATTTTAAGTTTTTCAATCTCCACCTTGCTCTTAGAAGCAATCAACATATCATCAATATATAAGATAAAATAAATAAAGGATCCATCACGTAGTTTACGAAAATACACACAATGATCATAGTGACTCCTTGTGTACTGTTGCCCAAACATAAACCGATCAAATTGCTTGTACCACTGCCTTGGACTTTGCGTCAACTAATATAACGACTTTCTTAGTTTTGCAGGTCCAATTTTCTTTACTAGAAACTTTGTACCCTTCTGGCTCAGTCATATAAATTTCCTCCTCCAAATCTCCATGTAAGAATGCAGTTTTCACGTCAAGTTGTGCCAACTGGAGATCAAACTGCGCAACCAATGCTAGCAAAGTACGAATAGAAGAATGTTTCACAACCGGGGAAAATACCTCGCTATAATCAATCCCTTCTTTCTATGCGTAGGTTTTCGCCACCAACCTAGCCTTGAATCTTACATTTGCTATCTCCGAGGATCCTTCCTTCTTGGCATATACCCACTTGCACCCAATGGCTTTCTTCTCTTTTGGAAGTTGGACTAACTCCCAAGTCTGGTTCATATAAAGAGATTGTATCTCCTCATCCATCGCCTTCTTCTAATCTATACTTTCTGAGCTTATTTCGTCTTCTTTGTAAGTAGATGGAATGTCATCTTCAACCATGGGTAGTGCATATGCCACCATGTCAGTAATAAGCCATCCAGGTTTCCTTTTTTGTCTCTCTGGTCTATTAGCTGCAATAGAATATGAGTGCTGAGGAGACTTATGGGCAGGATCATCCACCTTATATATACTTGTCTCATCAACTTCTGAATTTGTGACAAGTTTGGCTAGAACAATTGGAGTTTCCAGCTCTACATGATGTGGAACTTCTTTATTTTTGCTCTCCCTAGGAGAACTCTTCAAAATTGAAGATTCATCGAATGTAATATATCTACTATTTATGATCTTTTACATCTCGGGGCACCAAAGTCTATACCCCTTCACTCCATCACTAAAACCTAAGAATATGGATTTCTTAGCTCTAGGATCCAACTTGCTTTTCCTAACATGGAAATATGCAGGGGAGCCAAAAATACGTAAAGAATCATAATTTGTAGCAAGTTTTCCCGACCATACCTCCATGGGTGTTTTCCCCTCATTTGCAGTTGCATGTAACCTATTAATGAGGTGACATGCATATGTAACAACTTTAGCCCAAAACGTCTTACCCAAACCAGCATTGGATAACATGCATCGCACCTTCTCCAGTAAAGTGCGATTCATACGTTTAGCTACCCATTTTGTTGTGGCGTGTCTCTTATTGTGAAGTGTCGCACGATCCCCTTTTCTTAGCATACTTGTAAAAATGGGTTTAACTTATATTCACCATTGTTGTTTGACCTGAGTCTTCTAATTTTTCTGCCAGTTTGGGTCTCTATTATCTTTTTCGACTTTAAGAAAATCTTCAAGACTTCATCCTTATGTCGCATGGTGTACACCCACACTCGTCTGGAGAAGTCATCCACAAAAGATACAAAATAATGCTTACCTACCAAAGATGAAACTTTGGTAGGTCCCCAATCATCTGTGTGAATATAATCAAGAGTCCCCTTTGTACGATGTACAACTGTGCCAAACTTTACTCTTGTCTGTTTTCTCAGAACACAAAGTTCATAAAATACAAGCTTACATGTCTTGTCACCTTTGAATAGACATTGCTTCACTAATCCCTGCAAATCCTTCACTCCTTCATGCCCCAAGCGTACATGCCATAATCTCGTAGCATCAGATGCAATCTCTTATGAACTTTCTGAGACTGACGCTGAACCTGTAACTGTATTTCCAAGGAGAAAATACAAGTTACTCTTTTTCATTCCCTTCACATAACCATGGCTCCATGTGACACCTTCAGACCATCGCTTTTCAGTGTTATATCATAACCTTTAGTAGCCAAAGCGCCAAGTTAGATAAGATTTTTCTTCAGGTTCGATATATATCGAACGTCTTCCAGCACTCTGACTATTCCAGTATGCAACTTCAGTCGGATTTTTCCTATCCCTTTTGTTTGATAAGCATGACCATTGCCCATTAAAATAGCTGCACCATCTAGCTCCTTAAGGCTAGAAAACCACTCCCTATTGGGAAACATGTGCTAAGAACAACTCGATTCCAAAATCCATTCCTAAGAACTGGATCCAAATAGTGAAATAGACAAAGCAAATTTAGAATCTTCATCATCACTCACCGCAACGTTTGCAATGGGGTTCTTCGTGTCCTTCTTTAACTTAGGACAATCTTTCTTCCAATTACCTTTCTGGTGACAAAAGGTGCATTCATATTTTACATGAATTCTCCTACCCGACGTTGATGCTCCACCTCTCGATTTAGATCGAAATCTTCCACGGTTGCCATTCTTCCGTTCATTTATTCTGCAATGGAACGTCAATGCTTCAGATGTTGAGTCTCTATATACCTCCTTATCCTTCTTACGAACCTCATTATTCATTAAGGTATTGGAGACCTCAACATATTTAATTTCCTCCTTTTCGTACAATAGCGTTGTAATGAGATGTTCATACGAGTAAGGTAGAGAATTTAGCACTAACAGTGCTTTATCCTCATTGTCAATTTCAACATCCAAATTTTGCAAATCAGCAATAATTTTGTTAAAATTGTCCAGATGCTCAGACATAGAAATACCTTTTGCGTATTGGAATCGGAAGAGTTTTTTCTTCAAATAGAGCCGATTTTCAATTCTCTTCGTCATGTACTTGTCCTCCAATTGTTTTCATAATTTTTGTGCCGACGTCTTGCGCATAAAAGGATATTTTTTATCCTTGTCGAGATAAAGACGGATATGACCACAAGCCTTTCGGTTAATTTTTTTCTAGTCATCTTCCTTCATGTCTCCTGGCATATCTCCAAGAGCAATTTCCAGCTCCTGTTGGACTAAGGCATCCATAACTTCACATTGCCATATGCTGAAATTTCTTTGCCTATCAAAATTTTCTACGTCAAATTTTGCGGTTGCCATTTTTCAAACGATCACAATCATAGAAAAATGCAAACAATAAAATTCCAAGTTTAGAAATTTTTTCAGCTGTGAATAGTATCTGTATGAATAGTACTATACGTATGGTTATTTCTCCACAAAAAATATCCAAAATGCCTAGATCGAAGGATCTTGGCTCTGATACCAATTTGTTGTACGGAAGCGTGTCAAAAAATGATACTGACTGTAATCCCAAATAATAATATGGCACACTCCCAATAAAAGTATAATGAGTAAAAAGACACACACATGGGGGAAGACAAAATATTTAAGTGGTTCACCAATTTGACTACGTGCACTGACACTCAAATCAATTCACTATTGCAAATGAGTTACAAAAGAGACTCTCACAAATACACTCCAAATGAAAAATACAATGTGTATTTTTATATACAAATGTGTATACTCAAAACTCCAAATGAACTCTTTGTCACTTTCTAACTCTTCTTAGTTTCTATGTTTTGGTGTGTCTTCCTCCATGCTGGTTATCTCCTTATATAACAACCATGGAGGAGACAAAATGATGGAGTAAAATGATAGTTTTTTGAGGAAATGGGGCAGCTGGAAAAAGCCACTGAAAGTGGCTAAAAAATCCACTGAAAGCTTGTACCCACTTTTCAGATTCAACACTTTATTGGTTGGACTTGATCTTTTATGGCCACCCCTCCATTTTTTGAATAAATAAGCATGCAGTTGCTTTCATCATGACCGATCTTTAAACATTTTGAGCAATATTTTGGCATATTTTCCACCACCACTTCTTGCCAAAAGCCACTGTCTCCACTTCCAATCCAAACTCGTTTAGAGATATTTTTACTTAAGTCTACCTCAACACATACACGAGCCATACTAGGTCTGTTTATCTCTATAGTTGATGCATCCATTTTCATAGGATGCCCAATTAGCGGAAAAATGGAAAAAAGTGAAGATTTTAAGAAGAAATGTAATGGAAGATTAGGAAAAGAAATCCAAACATGGGAGATGTTACTTTCAATGTCTGGCCTGAAGTCAGTAGACCATTTAAATATCCTCATAGGAAATTTCCCAATATGCCAAGACTCCCTCATCCACATCCTTGAAAAATCTTCTTCACTGTTCAATCTAATTAATATATGCTTATGATCAATTAAACCTATATTAAAGTCGGTTTTAAGAGAGAATGTTTGGAATACCTTTCGAATAATCCCCATGGATGGTCTACCATGAGAAACTTTTCCTACAAGAGCTTGTTTGAATGGCCTTGCCAATGTTTCTATGTCTTCTTTTGAAAAAAATACTGCAGGCTCTCCTTTGAAGGAGGATGGGAGTTTCAAAGCAAGATCTTGAATAATAGGAGTAGAGTTTGCAACAGCAGATGCAAATGATCGGTTGCAAACATTTTTAGGTCCACGGGGTTTGGGTTCTATTGATGATTTAGAATTACTCTGAGTGAGATTGTTGTGGAACAATATTATTTGGGGGTAAAATATGTTTTTACGCGGTGAAAAGTAATATGATAAAATACATTTTTACGTATTTAGAGTTAAATTTTCTTCTCTATTCTTGTTTAAAGTTTCATAATTATAGTATGTGTACATATTCACAATGTTAACCCAACAAAAATTTAATTTTAAATATGTGAAAAAATATTTCACCACTTTACGTTTCATCGTGGTTAAAAGTATTTCATACTGAACCAAACAAACCCTAAAGAGTTGGTGGCTTACCCTTATCATAAATTTTTACAATTAACATTGTGTTTAATATAGAAATTTTTTTTCCTTTCTGTTTTTCCAGATTTTAATATCCATCATTGATCTTATTTTATTAAAGAGTAGTGCTACACTACCCTACCCACGTGTTAATACCGGTGTAGTACAGGAAGCCCTTTCTCCTCTCTCTCATTGGGTAAACATGTGATTAAGTGGGGTGTTTTTTTTTGAGAAAAATGGTATAGTTTTTAAGGGAGTTATTTGATTTCTTCTATTTAAAAAAATATTTGATTAGAAAATAATGTTTTTTTATAAATTATTTTTTTTTGTTAGAAAACACTGTGTTAATAAAAAAAAATTCTGAGAAAAAAATGTTTTTTAAAACATTTAGTTTAATATAAATTAAAAAACCTTTTTATTACACTCAATGTGTACCACTACCGCGGACCTTTAAACATAAGAGAATATTGGTTAAATAATTATTATTTTAAATAAGGGGCATATACCAAATAGTCCCTCAAATATTTTTTAATACACGTTTAGTCCAATCCTTTTTATTTTGCTCCAAAAAGTTTCTCACCACATAAAAATACTCAATGTGTTTCCCTAACGCTGACCTTTAAACAATTTTAAGTAATAAAAAAATTGTTTTAAATGTTGTAAAATTAAAAAAAAAGTATAAAAATAAGAGGTGCCGCTGGCACAGACTTTTAAAAATATGAAAATATTGGGTAAATGGGTGTTTGAAGTACTAAATAAGTTAAAAATAATTTTTAAAAAAACAATTTCTTATTAAAATAGTTTTTTAATGCGAACATTTAAACAATTTTAAGAAATACAAAAATTGTTTTATATGCTGGAAAATTAAAAAAAAAAAAAAAGTTAAAAAATAAGGGGTGTTGCTGACACGGACTTTTAAAAATAAGAGATATGGGATAAATAGGTGTTTGAGAGATTAAATAAGTTAAAAATAATTTAAAAAAAACTATTCTAATAAGAAATTGTTTTTTTCTGAATTATTTTTAACTCATTTCACATGAAAAACCAATAAAAAAGGAAAAAAAAAATATAATGTTCTCCTTCCTGTACTAACCGGGATTAGCTGTGTCTAGAGTCGATACGAAAGGAAACTCCAGTGAAGGTTAAGTAGACCTTAGCTGTGTGTGCAAGTGTTGTAGACCTTAGAATCCAGCAACCAAGATCAGTGCAAAGACCTCAGTCTTGTGTGGAATTGGAAACAGCGGAATGAGGCGCAATTAGCGATGGATTGAATATAACAAAGACTTCCCTTCCCTTCACACATGATTTTGTCGTAGCATTCATTCGCAAACAGCATAGTCTATAAATGGATATGTTTATAGCATGTTTTGTATTCACAAATTAAGTTACCCAAACTTTTATTGTTACCTCAGAAACAATGGGTTCCTTTGTATTGAAATATTTGGTGAGTGTAATTGTTATAGTTTTGAAACTGCGTCCAGCTTGTGGTGCGTTCTATGATGAAGCTACCATGTCCAACATGCACGAGCAGTGGATAGCTCATCATGGACGCAGTTATGAGAGTGTGGCAGAGAAGCAGAAGCGATTTCAAATATTCAAACGTAACGTTGAGTTTATAGAGAGTTTCAACCGGGCTGGTAATCGCACCTACCAGCTTGGAATCAACAAATTTACAGACTTAACTAAGGAAGAGTTCTTGGCTTCTCACACTGGATTCAAAATGTCACCTTCTCCATGGTCCTCTTCAACGTCGTTTAGGTATGAAAATGTGGGTGAGGCTGATGTACCATCCAGTATGGATTGGACACAGAAAGGAGCTGTCACCCCTGTCAAGAACCAGGCTGCATGCGGTAAAAACACCATTTTATACTCACACTAGTTTAGGCGATATTTTTGTATACATTTGATGGTGCTTATAGTTTAGGGGAGTCCATTTAAAACACCATTCAACGTGCATTTCTCACATCATTCTGTCATAAAAATTGATCTCCCAAATTTATTTTACGAAAATTAGCCCTTTTACCAAACACCAACATGACCAAATAGGCCCCAACACAACAAATATATGAACCTTGATATATGTATATACAAATAGTCTCTTGTACATATTAAGTTTGCACATCATATCTAATTTTCCATATTTGGAAATTTCTTCTTTATTGCAACGCAATTATTTTGGTACAAACATATTAACCTACACTACAATGAAATATATGAATAGGCATTTGCTGGGCATTTTCGAGCGTGGCAGCTATAGAAGGGATTAATTATATCAAAACTGGTCAGTTAGTTTCCCTGTCCGAGCAAGAAATACTAGACTGTGATCAGGGTGCGAATGGTTGTAGTGGTAATGAAATTAACCACGGCTTTGAATTTGTCATTCAAAATCAAGGTCTAATGAGGGACACAGAGTATCCATATAGGGAAGGAGAGCAGGGAATGTGTCAGATAACCAATGGTGGTGGTGCAGTAAGGATCAGTGGTTATGAAAATGTTCCGCAATATGATGAGGAGGCTCTGAGAATAGCTGTGGCAAACCAACCGGTTTCCGTTGCTTTAGATGCCTCTTCTGACAGCTTCAAGTACTACACGGGTGGGATTTTCAATGGAGAATGCGGGACAGAATTAAACCATGCAATTACAGCAGTTGGGTACGGTACAAGTGATGATGGGACACCCTTTTGGATTTTCAAAAATTCATGGGGTACAAGTTGGGGTGAGAACGGCTACATTAAAATGGCAAGAAATATTGATTCCCAAGAAGGCATGTGTGGCATTACCAAACAAGCTTCTTATCCAACTATAGACTAAGTTAATAATTATTTTATACATACTAAGAATAACTATTTCCATTAAGAAAACTACATGTGTGGCATATACTATAAATCTGATCCTTTTTACTTCCTCATTGTTATATTTTTTTCAGATTGTACGCCTTGGAAGTGGGCTCACTCATCTTCCACCTTTTCCCCATATTTTTAATATAAATAGGTGCGCCCACGTGCGTTGCACGTGTGACCAATTTCGTGAAGTCAATTTAAATAAAGAAATCATTTTAAATGTCATCTCAAATACCCACATCTATTACCACGTAAGAAAGCTATATCTATGGTATGTTGTCTCTTTGTGTCCAAATGGACCCTTATTTGTTAGGTCCAGTGTATCGAATATAAGACATATAGCCAGTTCATTATATACATGGAAAAGATTTTAAGAAATTAATATCAAACCGAATAGAAATAAAGTTTTAACATAACTGAAGTCCAAAACGTAAAGTGTGACACCCTGCCTATTTTAAGTATGGGTGATCAGTCCTCTATCAAAATAACCAAGAATCTCATTTGGTTCATTCTTAGCATCACTGTCGAAAATATTTTAATTACTAATCCCATGTGTCAAATTAAGGTGGTGCTAAATTGTAACTTTCATTAACAACATGTGAAACTACAATAACCTAACCAAAACATCCACAAAATAATAGGCCGAACAATCACACAACATATATATATATATATATATATATATATATATATATATATATATATATAGGGAAAAGTTCAAAAGCGAACATTAAGAGTGAACATTTTAATGAATATTATGTAAAAACACCCAAAAACAATTTATTTTAATTCATATGTTGAAATTGGTTCGTACTAGCGGCGCCCGAGAACATTTCGGTCAGCCCCCCACCCTCCCACCCCCCCAACCTACCCGCCATCCCCACCCCCCACCACCATGGCAGCCAGGGGCAGCAGGTATGGCAGCCCTTATGGGGGTGGGGGGTGCTGGCCGGAATGGTCTCGGGTGCCGCTGTTGCGGACCAATTTCAACCTAGGAGTTAAAATAAATGGGTTTTTGGTATTTTTCCTTAATGTTCATTAAAATGTTCACTCATATTGTTCGCTTTTGAACCCCTCCCTATATGTATATATATATATATATATATATATATATATATATATATATATATATATATATATATATATATGGAAATGATCAAGTGAGGTCCTAGTTTGAGGATCCTGAATGAGGTCCTAGTTTGAGGATCCTAAATGAGGTCCATTTTTTTAAAATAGTAAAAAAAAAAATGGGCTTATTTTTTTATGGGTTTTAAACATTTCAGTCGGACCATAAAAAAAAATAATTAGCTCAGAATGAATTTTTTTGCTCTTTCAAACAAATCGGTCAAACTGTGTCAGCTTTTAAGTTATTAAAAACTAACAAAGTTTGACCGATTTTTTTAAAATAGTAAAAAAAAATTCATTTTGAGTTGATTATTTTTTATGGTCCTACTGAAATATTTAAAAATCATAGAGAAAAACTAAGCTCCAAAATATCTTTTTTACGATTTTAAAAAAATGAACCTCATTCAGGGTCCTCAAACTGGGGGCCTTACTTGATCCGCTCTTTCTCTCTCTCTTTGAGTGAGAGAGAGAGAGAGAGAGAGAGAGGATCAAGTGAGGTCCCAGTTTGAGGACCCTGAATGAGGTCTATTTTTTTAAAATAGTACAAAAAATATTTTCGGGTTGATTTTTTTTTGTGGTTTTTAAACATTTCAGTAGGACCATAAAAAGTAATCAGGTCAAAATAATTTTTTTTGCTATTTTAAAAAAATCGGTCAAACTGTGTCAGTTTTTAAGTTGTTAAAAACTGACAAAGTTTGACTGGTTTTTTTTAAAATAGTAAAAAAATTCATTTTCAGTTGATTATATTTTTACGCTTCTACTGAAATGTTTAAAAACCACAGAAAAAAATCAGCTCCAAAATATTTTTTTTACTATTTTAAAATTGGACCTCATTCATGGTCCTCAAACTGAGGGAAGTCACTTGATTCTCTCTCTCTCTCTCTCTCTCTCTCTCTCTCTATATATATATATATATATATATATATATATATATATATATATATATATATATATGACCAAATAAATCATCGGTTCCCAAAACAAATAATCTAGCCACAATCTGAAGTAAATAAAACTGAAATTCGAATAAAGTTTGTAAGAACATTATTTTATAAGTCTTTTATCAATTTAGTATGTCATATACCGCTACACCGTCGAAGAGCATTCGAGCAACACGTGTCCTTCGTTCGAGCGATATGCTTATCTCGTTCGAACGAGATCTAATACCGAGGCGGTGCGATTTGTATAAATATTCATTTAATAGTTTCATTTTCATTATGAAGATCCGACGTTTTTAAAGACAGAAAACCGTGAAATAGCAGAATCCTTTTGACTTCTTCTTTTAGGGTTTAATCCCTTTTTTTTTTCAATTCACGAAAATCCCATATGCTTTGGTAAGTTGTTTCGTGTTGAGGAACACAGTTTGCTATGGTTTATTCTTTGTGGGGAGAACTCTACAACCGGAGAGCTGCGTGCTATTGTGGAGGGAGTCCTTATAAAGTTCACACTTGTGGAGAAACCGTTTTCTTCTTCATTGCTGACCATCTGGAGTTATTGTGGGAGATTCCAACAGATGATATTTCTAGCCGTTGCTTTGAAGGATTGACGAAGACACCGTGCGTTACACTTGTGGAAAATTATCAGGTTGTATGTAAGTCAATGGTCTTGTAAATTCTTCAAAGTTGTAGATATAAAAGGTTTTGCCCTTCGGAGATTTTTTCTGAATATTTGTGTCATATGCTTTATTTATTTATGGGTTAACACACGCACACACATAGTTGCATGTTTAGGGGCTGATTTGATTTGGTTTAAATAGACTCTAATTAAATAAGGTTTACTTGGAAACTTGTGAATTAATTTAAATCGGTATCACACACCGCATTTATACGTTTTACAAAGTCTGATAAATAAACTGAAGAACTAAATAGTTTGAAGGGGCAACACACCAATAATAAAATAATGAAGGAACTCCTATCTATAAATGAATAAACTGAAGCATCTAAAGCAACTCATGCATGCCTCCACAAGTGCTACAGTTACGCATCCATGGATAGAATCATCAAGCTGGGCGACCTTATGGCTGGACACCTAAAAGGTTTTGAGAATATTTTGAAACATGTTAGAGACCAAGAAAATAATTTGAAAATATTTTGCAAATGCTTAAATCACAGTTTAAATCAGTTATTAGATAAACGTGCTAGTTCCACGTACACTCTCTTGAGATCCTCCCATCTTAACTAATGTGTACGCCTAACATACCCTATGTAGTTATGATACCCTTCCCAACTAGATGGCGTATCTAAATATGCGCAATAGGTCTAGCTCTCTCGTATTACCCATACGACATGCTACCACAATATCAATAATATATTACCCACGTATTATTATTGAGTCAATTATTTAAGTCTCCCTACTTAAATTACTTTTAGATATACACTTTCTATCAATTCTACTATCACACATAAGTAGATATATCACACTTGCTTATAGTTTAGGCGAGTCTTTTTAAAACACCATTCAACGTGCATTTCACACATCATTGGGGGTCATAAAAATTGATCTCTCAAATATTACTCTTTTAATATTACGAAAATTAGCCCTTTTTCATAACACTAAGACGACTAAATAGGCCCCGACCCAACAAATATACGAACCTTGATATATATATATATATATATATACATACATACATACATACTAGGGTGTACCCGTGCTGATGGCACGGTGATAAATTTTCTCCCGGGTATTTGTCGTTATAGCACTCTTACCATCCTCTTGGGCATTTGTGATTATAGAACATTCGCACTCCCATGTATGGTATTATTCATTTGACACTTCTGTAGCACTACATATTCTAGCTACATGTTTTGTAACAATACATATTCCACCTAAAAGTTAGTGTACTCGTGCCGATGGCACGGTGATAAAGAAGTTTAATGTATATCTAAATATATGAAAAAAGATTAAAGCATATCCCACGTCAATAGGATTATCTTAACTCCGTCTAGAGTTCAACACATCGAAACCATATAACTTTAATCATTTTAAGTGTTCAGAATATGATATTTCAAATATACATGAGTCCAAGTGAGATTGTTGAATAAAAGGTTCAAACAATTAAAACTATCTAATACAAAAATGACACGATCATATATAATCACCACTTAAAACAAACAAACAAAAACTCTAGTTTACCCCAACTCAATACAATGAGTAACAATGCATAATTCAATTCATTACTCGCTTTCCTAACTACATTTTTTGTCCTCATATGAGCTTTTATAGACTTGTGCCCAACATGAGTAGATAATTCTTTTAAAAAAATAATGCAATAGAAAATTCATTACTTAAAAGAAGCAATAGACAAAAATTTAAAGAGAAAAAGCCAATTATATTGAAGACTTAAATGTCAAATAATGGGTTCCTTTGTATTGAAATATTTGGTGAGTGTAATGTTATAGTTTTGAAAGTGGGTCCAGCTTGTGGGACGTTCTATGATGAAGCTATCATGTCCAACATGCACGAGAAGTGGATAGCTCATCATGGACGCAGTTACGAGAGTGTGGCAGAGAAGCAGAAGAGATTTCAAATATTCAAACGTAACGTTGAGTTTATAGAGAGTTTCAACCGGGCTGGTAATCGCACCTACCATCTTGGAATCAACCAATTTACAGACTTGACTAAGGAAGAGTACTTGGCCTCTCACACTAGATTCAAAATGTCACCTTCTTCATGGTCCTCTACAACGTCGTTTAGGTATGAAAATATGGGTGAGACTGATGTACCATCCAGTATGGATTGGACACAGAAAGGAGTTATCACCCCTATCAAGAACCAGGCTGCATGCGGTAAAAACACCACTTTATACTCACACTAGGCATGCATATTTTTGTATACATTTGATGGTGCTTGTAGTTTAGGCGAGTCCATTTAGAACACCATTCAATGTGCATTTCACACATCATTAGGTCATAAAAATTGATCTCCCAAATTTATTTTAGTAAAATTAGCCCTTTTACCTAACACCAACATTACCAAATATCCTCGACACAATAAATAGATGAACCTTGATATATATATATATACAAACAGTCTCTTGTAGACACTAAGTCTGCACATCTTTTTTTTTAAATAGTAAAAATAAATATTTTTTAGTTGATTTTTTTTTGTAATACTTAAACACATAAAAATTTCAACGGACCAATATAAAAATTTAAATAGCTCAAAAAACCCTTTTTTCTATTTTTAAAATATCCGTCAAACTTTCACTGCTTTTAAGCACTTCAAAAGCTGCGAAAGTTTGACTGTTTTTTAAAATAGCAAAAAAAGTTTTTTGAGCTGATTTTTTGTATGGGTCCGTTGAAATGCTTAAATATCACATAAAAAGATCAACTCAAATATATTTTTTTAATATTTTAAAAAAATTAGTTTGTGCCAGCACGTGTCCAAACTAAGTGTCCATAAGAGTCTCTCTCTCTCTCTCTCTCTATATATATATATATATATATATATATATATATATATATATATATATATATATAAATAAATTTCTTATTATGTAATATGTCTGTTAACAAATATTTATTCATATAAATTCTGTTGATCTAATCAAATTTGCCAAATTTGGAAATTTCTTCTTTATTGCAAAGCAATTATTTTGGTACAAACATATTAACCTACACTACAATGAAATATATGAATAGGCATTTGCTGGCCATTTTCGAGCATGGAAACTATCAAAGGGATTAATTATATCAAAACGGGTCACTTAGTTTCCTTGTCCGAGCAAGAAATACTAGACTGTGATTAGGGTGCGAATGGTTGTAGTGGTAATGAAAATAACCACTGCTTTGAATTTGTCATTCAAAATCAAGGTCTAATGAGGGACACAAAGTATCTATATAGGGACGGAGAACAAGGAATGTGTCAGGCAACCAATGGTGGTGGTGTAGTAAGGATCTGTGGTTATGAAATTGTTCCGCCATATAATGAGGAGGCTCTGACAATGGCTGTGGCAAACCAACCGGTTTCAGGTTCTTTAGATGCCTCTTCTGACAGCTTCGAGTACTACACGGGCGGGATTTTCAATGGAGAATGCGGGACAGAATTAAACCATGCAATTACAGTAGTTGGGTACGGTACAAATGATGATGGGACACCCTTTTGGATTTTCAAAAATTCATGGGGTACAAGTTGGGGTGAGAACGGCTACATTAAAATGGCAAGAAATATTGATTCCCAAGAAGGCATGTGTGACATTACCAAACAAGCTTCTTATTCAACTATAGACTAAGTTAATAATTATTTTATACATACTAAGAATAACTATTTTCATGAAGAAAACTACATGTGTGGCATATACTATAAATCTGATCCTTTTTACTTCCTCATTGTTATATTTTTTTTATGATTGTACGCCTTGGAAGTGGGCTCACTCATCTTCCACCTTTTCCCCATATTTTTAATATAAATAGGTGCGCCCACGTGCGTTGCACGCGTGACCAATTTCGTGAAGTCAATTTAAATAGAGAAATCATTTTAACTGTCATCTCAAATACCCACATCTATTACCACGTAAGAAAGTTATATCTATCGTATGTTGTCTCTTTGTGTCCAAATGGACCCTTATTTTTTAGATCCAGTGTATCGAATATAAGACATATAGCCAGTTCGTTATATACATGGAAAATATTTTATGAAGTTAATATCAAACCGGATAGAAATAAAGTTTTAACATAACTGAAGTCCAAAACGTAAAGTGTGACACCCCGCCTATTTTAAGGAGCGGTGATCAGTCCTATATCAAAATATCCAGGAATGTCATTTGGTTCATTCTTAGCATCATTGTCGAAAATATTTTAATTACTAATCCCCTGTGTCAAATTAAGCCGGTGCTAAATTTTATCTTTCATTAACAATATGCAAAACTACAATAACCTAAGCAAAACATCCACAAAATAATAGTCCGAACAATAACATATTATATATATATATATATATATATATATATATATATATATATATATATATACTATTATATGTCCGTGCCTGAAGACATGCTGTTAATCGCAAAATGGCAAAAAAATTGAGGAACCAATTTACCAAAAAAATGGCAAAAAAGTTGCAAGAAGGCAAAAATTTCATTTGCCAACCAAACAAAATGTAATTTTAAAAAAATTTGACTATAATCTCCTTTGTTTATACAACTAATCATCCTTCTTAACAAATAACAAATAATCCAACAACGTTCAAATAGTTTAAATTTATCAATTGAATTCACATTATGTTTCAAGTTAACAAAGTAACCATTCTAAAAAAAAGGACAATCTCCTTTGTTTATTAAACTATCCACCCTGCTTAAGGGATAACAACCAATGGTACAATATTCAAAATGTCCAAAATCATCAAACAAATACTTGAACGAAACAAACTTCTTTAAAAAAAACTACGTCAACTAATACATTTAATCATAAAATTTATTATAAAACACAAAAGTGTACACGATTCATAAAATTTTGATAAAACTTCCTCTATTTATAGGACTGTCCACCTATTTAAGAAACAAAACTACTCATCAATACAAATAGTCCATCCCGGACATTATATAAAACAAATCATCAATTTATAACTATAATAGACAACTTTACCAACAAAATGATGATAAATATAATACTTAACACTGTCATAAATTTTCAATCTAATCAAAAATAAAAATCGTCGATCGATCAAATAACTCGTGACACATTTGTAATAATGGGGTGGGATGAGGCTCAAAGCCGAACGGAATCCCAAACTCAGCCCTATAATTAACACATTCTTTTAATTTCCTCGAGTACTTTATATACATTAAATGACAATTTCATTCCAATTGGGACGTACCCAAAAAATTGTGAAATGACACTTTCATATATGTACATGTAAAATGTTACCATGGTAATAAATGTACATGTAAAATGTTACACTTCAGATTAAGCACTACTTCATGGAAGCAAACTCTGTTGCAGATTCCTTAATTGCTTTAGCTTCTAAAAATGGTGTTCCTTGGATTCAATTCATAAAAATCATCTCCCGAATATGATTAAACTTACTTTGTATCAAAATAATTTTTGGTTAATAAAGTTACTTTGTATCAAAATAATCTCCATCATAGTACATTAAGTAATGTTAAGTTACCTGTACTAAAATAATTTTCATCAAAGTGCATTGAGCCATGTGCTCGGCATTGTGGGCTAGCAGATATGTTGACGTTTAAAGTACATTTGGTTGTGTAAAGAAAAGAACAGTCTTGATAGATAAAGAGATAGGTAAGGTAAGACTAAAAATTTACAAAAAGGTAAATATTCTATATAACTAAATAGTTTTTGAATTATTAATATCGTTTATTTTAAACTAAAATAGTAAATAAAATTTAACTCTAAATAGTTCAAAACATATTTTAATACATTACCTTTTAACATGGTAAAAAATATTTTTAATCTAACCAAAACAAACCCCCTAGGGTTTTTACCGCGCTCAATATCAAACCTATACAAAACATCTATACAAAAGTATGTGGGTTTTCTTTGGAAGTTGGTATGTAAAAGGTTAAAAATAATGACATAGATATGTTGAAATACCTAAAATCCTGTGATGAAACACCTCAAATCCACCTCCTAGTTTAATGCATTCAAACATCACAAACACTATATATGAAAAACACAAACCTTAAACTGAAACAAAGAGTGATCTTGATGACAAAAAATTGATCCCAAAAAACACTGATGTTGATGGAAAAAAAATCGCCCCAAGTTGTGACGTCTCTTTCTTAAAAAAAGAAATTCTGCTTCTTTTTTCGTCATCCAAAACCTCATTCTCCTACGCTCTGACGGAGATGGATACAGCAGTGATGGGGACTACCTTTCTTCAACATCTTCCCGTTGTTCCAGTTGTCAAGATATTTTTAAAAAGTTTAAAATCAAACTAAACCAAAATTGGAAAACTAAAAACCATGAAACTGAACATAATAAAACATATTAAGAAACACCTTCTTCCTTCCCTCCTCAAATTTACAATCCATGTAACCAAAACCCCTTGTATCATATCATCACCATCCTGAAGAATGCTCAGTGGTTTGGCGAGATAATGACCTCGTGCTGAACATCGATGGCAAACTCTGGCCCATCCGAGAACTGTGGTATGTTCTTACGCGAAGATGTGCTGAACATAAAGAACTCAAGTGAGATGGTTAAAAGTTCAACAATATATAAGAGTCCAAATATACATAGATGCAACGTAGAGATAGTCCAAATGGGTACTTTGGGTGGTTTGATAATACCCATTTCAAATGGATCAGTTAGCATAGTTTTTCCATGATAATACCCATTTAAAATATACATAGATGCAAAAATGGATAGTTTTTCCATGATAATACCCATTTCAAATGGACTATTGTCCACGATACCCATTTTGAGTACACTGTTAACAAATCTAAGTTTTGTGCATGAAATACAAAATGTTGAAACTGAAATACATGATTACAGTAAAAAAAGAGCAAAGAGTGGAAAAGTGAAAATGAAAGAACCTGATTCCTTGTGTCGTGCGCAACTGTTATGAGGCACTTATGTCGGGCACAACTAAGTCTCAATTTTGAAATGGGTATTATCAACAAATCAAAATCATCAAAATCAATTAAAACCACAACTAAGTCTCAATTTTGGATTTTGAACTCCGGATTTGAAAGGCAACGCAGTAGAGACGTGTTAAGACTCAGTTGTTCAGACACAGTAGAGATATCCTCCAATGTAAACACGTTAGGAGTACGGACTCAGTTTCCATATGGGTCAGACTCAGTTTCCATATGGCTCAGACTCAGCTTTGTCCCTACCAACTCAGTGGAGGCACAAAGCCTAGCATTTCCACCGGAAGACCTTCTAGAATTCGTGGGTGGAGCAGAAAAAGCCCTCTAGATTAGCAAAAGGTAGAGATGTGTAAATAGTAGAGATATAAACTATACATATGAGATCCAACGTCATTGTCATCAAATAAAACATATGGGTTTGAGAATGTAGAGATCCGTGTACCTCTGTAAATTCGTGTACCTGTGAGAACCCGTGTACTTGTGAGAACCGGGGAGAAATGCAAACCCATATACCTAGAGTCTGGTTTGGTGGAACTAGTGATGGGTTTGAGATCAAGGGAGGTGGTTTGAGATCTGGTGACTATTTGTTGATGGGTTTATTTACTGGTGACTGGTTTGTTGACGGGTTTGTTGATTGGTGACTGGTTTGTTGATTGGTGGCTGGTTGGTTGACTCGTGACTGGTTTGTTAACGGGTTTGAGAAGATGTTACAGATCAAGGGCGATGGTGTGGGAGGGATGAGAGGTGTGGCGTGGGAGGGGGAGGTGTAAGAAAGGGAGACGGGAGAGCGATGGATTAGAGATAGAAAACTATTGTGATATGGATTGAGAATGTATTGGGGTGATTTGACTCGACTGGGGTTGGATTCAGCTCTTTGTATTGCAAAAATATGTGTGTGAGAGGTAGAGAGAAATGAAAGAGGTTTTGGAGAAGTAATTTACTTTTTTACCCTTATTTTTGAATTTTGAAAAAGAGGGGGAAACAAATTAGTGTGTGTAAAAAGAGGGGGAACTCAAATGTTTGGAGGGCAAAAGAGGTAGTCCATGAAAATCTCATATAGATGACATCATAAGACAAACTTGTGACATACATAAGTTTTATACTTTATTATATAGATATCCTAGTGGAATGTCCCTCCCTGAAGGCACGGCGAAAATTTTGAAAGTACAAAATCGTAAAACGATAAAAAAATTCAAATGTACATAATTGCAAAAAGGCAAAAATTTCGTTCCCCAACAAAACAAAGTGTAATTTTTTTAAAAAAAGGCCATAACCCATAGCCTCAAACCACCATGGAGAGAACCTAATAAGAAATACCCAAAATGACTGATAAGTCCACCGTATATTAAAGTACCTAAAATAGTGTCTAAATTAATACAAAAACTGAAACTCAAATAATACATACAACTTTTACACAATTGAAACCAAAATAATACACACGATTTAAATTGGAATAGAAAAACACATTTAACCTAAGAATATTTCATCTTCTCGAACAAATGAGATATACAACCTGTGAGTATCAAGTATAGAGGGGGGAAATATGAATACAAATTTGCAATGTGAGGACCTATAAATAATTAATAAAAATCCCAACCAAGAATCCCAATATTTACTTGCCCATTTTGTAAAGCAGTTGATGTTTAACAAAGTACATATCATTATTTTGAAACCAAAGTCATATAAAGCATCTCCGCTCTTGAGGGCAACTTCTGATCAAGGCACACACATTCTGTACAGGAATATAAATGTGATCAAGGTAATATACACACCTAAAGTGTAAATTTGAAAAAGAAAATACAGCAAAGTACAGAGCTTAAGCTGTACTTTGAAAAAGAAAATGCCTCAAAGAAAAAACAGCAAAGTACATATCATTATTTTGTCAAGCACTTGATGTTCAACAAAGTACAAAGATCAAGTTGTCCTATAATTTAATGCATCAATTAAGCGTATCTAACACGCGATTTATAAAATTTATTGAATAGGTTAATCGTCCATTAGAAACTTGACATGATTTACAAAAGATAGTTTATCATCCATTCTATAAGTGATGAAGTACATCATAAAAGAGATTTCGATCACCCACCCTGCA
Organism: Sambucus nigra; assembly: GCA_949130495.1. NCBI lineage: Eukaryota > Viridiplantae > Streptophyta > Magnoliopsida > Dipsacales > Adoxaceae > Sambucus > Sambucus nigra. The sequence goes on along the minus strand of OX422224.1, from coordinate 390,979,205 downwards.
TCTGGGCACCCAGTTCACCAAACTGTTCATCTGCTTCTATAGTATCGTCCAAGAGACGAATTGCATTGAGTTTCTATTTCAGGATATCAATGGCATTAACCGCACCTGTGGACTCAACTATGAATATAAAATTGTCTTCTTTGGAAAAGATTTATTTATGTCCCGTCTTCCCCATAGCCTCCGCTTTCTTGAGCACTTCATCATTGTATGTGTATGCCCCAGGGTTAACCACAATAACATCTTGGGTGTCAAGATCAATGTCAAACACTTCAGTAGAACTACTTTCAAACAAAATTATTTTCTCCTCGAGTGTTAAAGTCTCCATTATCATTTATAACTACAATGAATAAACCATAAGATCATATTAAGCAAGCAGGAAAACAGAGATTCCATAAACTAAACTTGAACGAAGTACAATGGTAAATGAATTCCAATTTTACAGTTCAATAATACCAAATCCACAGTTAATCTATCGATGATTAAAAAAATTCACATCTTCACAAAAAAAGTAAAAAAGATTTCTCCACATACCCAACCAAAGAATCGCCATTTCCATGTAGATCTGAAGAAGAAACAGGGGCAGACCCTATGACAGGTTGGTCAAGACCTGAAGCCACGGGTAATGTCTCTTCAAATTTCGTGATGAGAAAACCCAAACTTCCATCCCGTGTATGGAGACTTGTGCGTGCCATATTTAATAGACAACACACCTACCAAATGAAATGTGAGCAGCCCAACTTCAGTACAGTACAAACAAAACTATCAAGGCAAAAAAAACTTAGAATTTTTTTTAACCTATCAAGTGGGATGAGATTTTGAGAATTATAATTCAGTAATATTCATAACTAACACATTATTGTAGTGTCCTTACCAATCGTGAGCTTACCAATCGTGAGCATGCTACTTAAATAAAAAGAAAGCAAAAAAGATTAAAATAAAAAGAGCAGAGATACACAATAAAATAAAGTTCACCCCCCTCGGCCCCCCTCCTCATGCCACTGCGGATACCTTTCCAGATATCTTTTCACCAGCACGACCTCTACCCTGTCCTTGGCCCCCATCCTCATGCTGTTTCTACCGCCTCGAAGTCTCCCCATTACACCATCTGTTCCTTGACTTCTAGGTGCAAAATATTGATTTCCAAACGTGGCATTTGCAACCACATTCACTGCAGCAGTTGTTGCAGTGTTTGTTCCTGCTATATCAATTTTCATAGGACTTCAATCTAGTTGGACATTTCTGTATTCCTTGAATGCTACCTCAGTATCTCTCCGGCATGATAAGTGATCAGAACTCCAAGACAAATCTATATAATTGAGATGAAGCAAGTCTTGAAATCTATAACTAATACACAATTTAAACATTAGATGGCTACTTTGTTATTGAGGAAAGTTTTCACCTTGTTATTGAGTTACTTAAATAGCAAACTACTTTGCATTGTAGCACACAATACACTAAACTCTCCAGTTTTTCAAGTAAAAGGAGATCCATTTGGATAGATGAAAGGCTATTCTATTATGTGAACCTAATACAAAAGTCAATTTTCCAGGTAACCCCAAATGTTTCTCTACTCACCTCATAGATGGAGATGGTGTTTTTAATGATTCTGGACTTGAGAAGGTTTTATTAAGGAAGTGAAACTGGCTGAATGCGGACTTTCATATGTCGTAGTCTCCATTATGGGCCTGCAGAGTAGTGGTTTGATTTATTATCTCTTCAAGAATCACTCATATATTTCCAATTTGTCTCTGGAATTTTTGTTCAAATCTAGATTCTCTTATTTGCATTTGAAATTTCCATAGGTTGTAAGTATGCGATTTATTTCATGGACAATGGGCTATAAAACATAACTGTTGCATTTTGGTACATTTTTTGAATATATGTATTATTGCTTTAAAGAATATATATTTGTACTATTGCTTTAAAGAATATATATCTGAAGCTAAAAATCAGATCATGAAACCATTAAATTTAGTCCTCTCATTATCATCTTTATCACAGATGGTGGAGAATATATCGCTAGGAATCAAACCTCGAGGGAGGTCCCTAAAACTTTCTGGAACACTGCAAAATGTATTTTTGCAAAATCCTAAGGGTAGTGAGTGCAACTTACACTAAAGAATAGATCATAAACACATTCTATGAAAGGGGAATAAATAAATAAATAAAATGATTCCAACTCACCTTTAGAGTGAATAAGACAAAGAGATTTGATTTATGTGGAACTTTTTCCTCTCATAACGACTTTGCGATGTCAAGATTGTTGATGAAGAACTCATACAGACCAATATCGAACACCAACATGACTGTTCCTAAAAAACATTGAAGCCTAATTTGTAGCAGCATCATACTAAGATGAGCGGAATCATACTGAGCCTGCTCACATTTTCATAATGTAAATGAAATTAAATGATATGGAGGTAATTGATTATACCTGCTCCCATTTTTCAGAATGTAAATGAGCTCTGTATAAATTTATGGGATGCCTTATAATTGAGAGGACCTTTATCAATATAACAAATTGAAAAAACATGTTAGGCCAATACATATATATTGAACCTTAGTAGAACATAGAATGCCCGTGCCTGAAGGCACAGCGAAAACTTTCGAAGTATGTAATCGCAGCAGCAGCAAGCTCCTTCTCTATACCACTGTCATTTGGTTCCAAAACCAATGCTTGTTTAAAACTTTCAACTCCAACATCAATGTCATTAACTGCCACGAATGGCTAGCGGTGGGGAAAAGTCTCTCACATTATTTTTGTCATTATGAATTGCGATGTCTACATATGGAAATGCTCCTTTTGAATCTCCCAATTTCAATTTGCAGGTAGAACTATTCGTATATATCTGAGATTTTTTTCTTCCTTGATTGGATTTTCTGTTATCAATCTCTTCAGCAATAGCACACAACCTTGATATACTTTCCAAGATCCATTTTACAGACTTGCTTCTTGAAATGGAGAGGAACGAAAGTGTTAGGGCCAATTCCCTTCTCCCCAGTATAGAGAGCTATTATGTTTTAAGTGGTTTTTGGGACGATGTCTTTGTAAAGTTCCACCACTATCCTCCCTTCTAGCTCTCCTCCAATGATTATGTCTAAAAAGAACCTTGGGTTCACCATTTTCTCTCTTGCCTCTGCACCTACCAACTACATACTATAACCTTCTTCACCATTTACCTGCCCCCCACACAACCGTATCCGTAACAAATGACTTACATTTGTACACCATTTCTAAAACTATGGTTATAAGAGAGACTAAATCTTAATGATCTTTACTGCTATTATCTCTTAAGAACTAATCCCAACTAAGATGGAATCTAGCAGTCCTAGTGGAAGGATCATCCTAACGAATGTTTTGAACCTAAGTGATAAAATCAAGACAGTTGTGAAACCTACCTGATGTAGGCGATTAGAAATTACGGATGGATTAAAACCAAAAGGTAATTAATATCTATATCATCTACCTATTTATATAGGACAAAGACCTACCGCGAAGGGCTCCAATTGATCCAACGACTTGAGAAGAAAATCCATGAAAATTTAACAGCTGAATAGTCCTACAACTGGCATTTAAATAACACTTTAGGTCTAGTCAGCATAGCTACTCAGTTCCATTATCAACATAGATACTCAAATGTTACAGAAAATTAAAAACCCCAAATCACACTAATTATGCCTCAATGTATCAAACAGACAAGTCGCAACTCATAAGGTGAAGTAAAGATATATTTCAAAAATCTTGAATAATAATGTGAACCAAATCACATAATACTAAAATTTAGCCAGGAACACATTACCTGGTAATTAAGAAAAATGAAACCAACCACTCAAATCAACATCATCCAAGGATAAATTGCCAGATTGTACAAACAAACAAAAAAAATCATGAAATCTATTTGCAAAGAATGAGTTAACCACTATGAAATAATAATTGGTTGTACACTATTAAGGAAGAGATGTACACTAAGAGGAGGGGGAACACATCTTACATTACAATAAATATTCCAATTTTTTTATCCACCTATAAAAAGAAAAAAAAATGTTAACCAACTATTAAATTGATATAAAAATTTCATGTCAAAATAAAGACACTCCCCGAAGTTGTACAATAGGTTCAAGTATTCACGCTGCTTGAGTAAGCAAGGAGTTGGAAATTTGATCTTGGACAAGGAAAAACCAGGATCCAAATAAGGTGGGGAAGGGAGTTAGTCAAAGGCCAAATCGATCTGCTCAGGATGTTTTTAGACTCGCGGATAATAAAATTGACTTAGTTTCTCTGTTAAATGATTTGGTTACTGCTAATGGAACAAATATAGTGAGTGACAATGTTGTTGAGGAACCAACTTTCTTATCAGATAAAACTATGGGCATGCAATCTGACTTAGAATTGGAAGTCAATAGCCACGTGTGTGTGTGTTTGTGTGTGTGTGTGTGTGTGTGTTAATGCCGAAGTTGTCATTATTGTTCTTAATCACATTGAGCCCTCTAACATGTCAAGCATTTTAATTAAAACAGTGTATGAAAAGTAAAGAGACGCCATAAATAGAGATTACCTTTGATGATCTACTATAGTGTTGGTGGCTCAAATATAGTAGCAACTTGTCATGGGCAATTTCTTATTGGTCTTGAAACGATTATATACTCTGGTAGTTTATGAAAAAGAACAATACTTAGTACTCAAATATAAATAATGAAAGATTTATAAGGCTAAATCTCCAAGAATTTCTCCATATTAGAAAGAAAACTTCTAAATTTCCCAATTTTAGTTGTACTTGTATTAGACCTGTTTCAAAATAAGCATAAGTATTTTTGCCAAAATAAGCGAAGAAAATTTAAACAAAATTAAATGACATCCTCAACTTGATTAATTAATATATATTAAAAAAAATTCTTGCATAAACAATATATATGTAAAAAAAAGGAAATATAACCCAAATGAAAATTACTTATGAGATATGGAGGTGTCAGCGTGGGAGGTAGCATGGGAGGCAGTTGAAGGAGGAGAAGCGTGAAATGCAACTAAAGGGAGGGTTTGTGAGGGGGCATCATTCAGCTCAAGGGCGGCAGTGGCGTGGGATCACTGATGTTATCTTCCCAGATAATTATCATTTAAAAGCAATTCAATCCCATCAGTGAAAGCTATGACATTCAATATGATACCACATCCCAAATAGAAAAAGCAATATATATACATATAAACGTTGAAGAATCCACCACAAAATAAAAAAACATATACTTTATATATCTAAACTAAAGGCATCAGAGTTTGGTAGAACTAATAATCGTGAGAAATAAAAAGGTTTTTAAAATTACAACCATAAGACATATAATAGTCATGGTACCAACAATACTTACTTTTTAGTAGAAAAACATATTACCAAAATCATATTACTAAAAAAATGAAAGGGTATACCTCAGATATGTAAAAGTTTATACCTCGCTAGAGTGAGAGCCTTCAAACATGTGAAAGTGTATACCTTGTCAGTGAGCGCATCTAAAATACCCATATTACCACAATTAAATTAACACGTGTTACAAAATATGGTAATGTTCTCCACGTGAATAAAGAAGTAATTTACAAAATATAAAAAATATATGAACACGAATCGGCATACATTCTTTACAATAAAAATTACTAATGAATTGGCATGCGTTCTTTACATAACACCCAAAATTAAATGTAGTGAAATCCCACTTTGAATATATATCCTGAAACAAAATAAAAATGATACTAACACGAATATTATACCATGCTATTGAAACATAATCAAATAAGAAATCTAAACAATGTACGAACATGAATCAGCACACATTCTTTACAATAAAAACCTCTAATGAATTGGCATACATTATTTACATAACCCCCAAAATCAAATGTTGAAAACTACTAATGAATAGGCATACATCTTATCATAACGCGAATCAACATATATTTTTTACATATCTTTAGTTAAAAAAGTTAAAAACGTAACACAATCAAATAAGATACGCAATCAAATAAGAAATGTAAACATTAAAATAATTAAAAATCCCATTCAAATTCCAGTTTAAAAATCATAAAAAAATTCCAGAAATGCAACCATTAAAACCCCCCTAAATCCCATAAATCAAAACAGGGTATATAGTTAAAAAATGATTAGAAATGAAATTTTCTACAAACATTCAACACAAATGTTTATAGAGCTTGAAAATTGAGTATATGAGTATATATGAATCTGGAAGGCTGTACCGAATGTTTGTTGTACCGAATGCGCATCCTTTGACACCGTACCAAGTTTGTTGTGTCGAATGTTGGTCGTAACCATACCATGAATACGAAATCCATAAAACATGAATACGAAACAACACAAAGTAATATTCAGTAAATCCATGAATACAAAAGGAATATTCTGTAAACCCATTGATAAAACTTCGATGGAATGTAAAGCCCTAAAACAACACAAAGTATATAGAGCTTGCAAATCCATAAAACAACACAAATGTAAACCAACACCAATCGATAAAACTTTGAGAGAATTTTTAGTAAATCCCTAAATAAAACTTTGATGGAATATTCAGTAAAACCATTACCTGATGAGGAGTACTCCGGTAGGTGAGGGAGAGTTGTTCCATCCCACGATTGATCGTGAGTGTGTGTGGGGGGGAGAGAGAGAGGTGTACTAGGGCAGGGAACAAAAAGTTAAAAGGCATCTAATTTTCTATTTTAACCATGTTTTTGAATTTTGAGTAAGAGGGGCAAAGGAAATCAAGGGTTTAAAAGAGGGTTAAAGAAAATAATGAAGGGAGAAAAGAGGAAAAGAGAGTCATTTAACCTCCACCCTTCATTTCTTGCATTGGTGTTTTAATCTCAACCTCTACTTAGCTTATACTCTTATGGAATAGTAACAAAATTCTACTCCTTATTACATATATATATATATATATATATATATATATATATATATATATAAGACTGAATAAATCATCGGTTCTCAAAATAAATAATCCAACCACAATCTGAAGTAAATAAAACTGAAATTCGAATAAAGTCTGATAAATAAACTGAAGAACTAAATAGTCTGATGGGGAAACACACCCAAATAAAATAATGAAGGAACACCTATCTAGAAATGAATAAACTGAAGCATCTAAAGCAACTCATGCAAGCCTCCACAAGTACTACAGCTACGCATCCATGGATAGAATCGTTAAGCTGGGCGTCCAAGTGGCTGGACACCTAAAAGGTTTTGAAAATATTTTGAAATGGGTTAGAGACCAAGAAAACAATTTGAAAATATTTTGCATATGCTTAAATCACAGTTTAAATCAGTTATTAGATAAATATGTTAGTTCCACATATTTTACTGAATATAATTTTTTCCCTATTGTGACATACATGAATTTGGCCAGATAACACAATATGAGGATATCTATATGTTAATAATATGTTTCCTTAATAATATATCTTGTAGACGCAAGTTTTAAATGAATGTAGCCAAGATAAAACCATGTCTATCCTCCTACATCAATGATTCCATGAATGACATTATTGTTACATCACCCTATTCAAGACATCCACTACACCAAATCTGTCGAATTGTCACGGTCATTGGCTGTTGATGTAAAAAACTAGATCGCTCTAAATATTTAATCACAGATAAATAAATAAAACAAAGATTTTTAAAGTGGTTCGACTAGGAATAAAGCCTACGTCCACTGTTATGTTATTGCTGAGTGTTTGTGGAATTCTTGATTACAAGTTCTCTCAAGAAATTCCGGCCCCCTTGAATGAGGATGATACATGGTATTTATAGCCTTGAGGCTGTACATGAAAGGTTCGATACATTAAATGACATACATGTGAAAGGGTAATACATTTAATGCAGAGTGCGTGCCAAGAATATAAGCATTCAATGAATATCTGAGCTGTTGATTATCTGGCAATTAATGATACGACCGAGATGCAGCTCGGACCGCCACAGCTGTTCGCTGATCAGGAGTTCCTCGGAACATTAGAGTTCCTCGGAACATTAGAGTTCCTCGGTGTGCTAGAGTTCCTCGGTGTATTTTCGTTGCTCGGAAAGGAGCATGGTTAGTCGGAAAATGATCTTCCTCGCTGCTATTGTGCCATGTAGATTGACACGTGTCTTCGTATTATTCGTCCACATCAGCATATTAATTTTGGTATCAACAGAAGCCCCCAATGTTTCATATTTCGAACTTTGAGGAGTATGGAACATTCTTTCTCGGTATATGGCAATATTAAATGTCCTTCCTGGGTTTCAGGAACATTGTATTCAAATTTCCTTCTTATTTCGCAATTTCCGCCTTTTTTATAAGTGTTTCGATCTTCGTGTAATTTTTGTCCTTTTAGCCGCCGGAAGTTCAGTAGTTTCTTTTTGGTAATCATTTCTTTCTCCGCTTCCCAATGCAAAGTATTTAAACTTCTTTGGTAACCATACCGTCGTCTACGTTTTCCATTTTCTGCATTCAAGCTTTCTATTCTCTTCTTCTCTCTTGTGCGTTCATCCTTGTTTCCGTTCGTTGCCAACATACCTCCTTTCTTTCTGTAAGATATTCTTCCTTTCTTCTGTATCTCTTTTATTCAATATGGTTTATATTGTGGAGTCTGTTGAGAAATTCCGTTCTGATTTTTCCATTCCTTCGTGGGTAACTCTAGAGGTTCTTTCTGAGCCTTTAGATTACTTTCGATTGGCTGAGGGACATTGGTTCCCCAGTCTTTTTGTTGCTGAATGCGGTTTTTCCTTTCCACCAAACCCATTATGTCTTGAGTTTTGTCCATATTTTGATCTTGTTCCTGCAAAAATAGCCCCCAATTCGTGGAGAATAATTAACGGGGTGCACAAATTAAATCTAACTCATGGGACTCGTATTGGGATCCCTGAAATTATGTTTTGTTATAAATGGGCCACTCTAGATAATATTTATTATTTAAAAACTAGGTATCTGAATAGGGCTCTTGTAGTTAATCTCCCTGACTCAAATAGGGATTATTTTGAGCATGGGTTGATCATAAAAAATTGGCAACATGCGCCTTTAGCTGGGGATGAAGCGTACAACGGTCCCAGATGCCCCCCATATGGCAATGGGATAGGTTTATTTTTCATTTTATTTTACTTATAAAATTATGCTTTCATCATGTTTGATAAAATGTATGACTGATATTTCATTATGTATCTATTCGCAGTTGATAGCAAAAGAAAAACTCCAAAGGAATCAGAAGTGAATATTAAACATCTGAAACTTATCTGGGGTTTGCATAAGACGATTGCTGACGAGCATATTAGGTCTGCGTCATATTTGCTACAGTATAGGAGTTACACAACCTCTTATACTGCTCGCCCTGTTGAACCAGCTTCAACTCCAGAAGGTTCATCTTCAGATTCTCATATCTCTTTATCTCAAAGAATGGGCAAGAAAAGAGCTCCTCCTGCTCTATTTGGTGAAATTTCTTCTGCTGTTGGAGCCAAGAAAGGCAAAACTGATGTCCCAGAAGGGACTAAAAAAGTAGATGTTGGGTCCTCCAAAGCTTCCGAGAAGCCCCCAGTGGCCCCGAGCAAGAAAAATGCTCCCGCAGATGTAATTACAATCTCCCCGACCAAGGCCTCTCTGGTTGAAGGTTCTGACCTCCCGTTGAAGAGATTGAGGAAATCATCCTCGGTAACTCCGACTGAAACTGCCTCTTCTTTACCTGCTAGTGGTACTGATGTTCCAAACATCATTCTTCCAAGCTCTGCAATGAGCTCGGTTGTACCCGAGGTCCATGGTCTTGATGAAAGAATTCCTAGGGATACGCTGACATCCCTAGCTGCTCGTCACCTTGCTTCAGTAAGTTTCTCATACTTATGATTTCTCTTTCTTTCTCTGAAAGCTTGCATTTTGTATTGACTTTGCTCTTTCTCTCATCTTTCAGCTGGTGAATTGTTTTAATAACATTGTGAAGAAGGATGAGGCTATCAAAGCTTCAAGCTCCTCGTCATGTGTAGATGATGCTTTTTTGGGTTTGACCCAGTCTTTAAAGAGATCTCGTCAACAGCATATTGACGAAAAAGCTATTTGGGAGAAGAAATTAGCTGTGGTTGAGGCTGAGAAGGTGAAAATGGCCGAAACCTCCAAGAATTTGGAGGAGAAAGTTAAAGTTTTGGAGGTTAAACATCAGGAATCTGATGATAAGTTGAAGAAGGCAGATGAAGAATTATCTACTCTGCGAGATATCAAGGTCAAGAAAGAGGAATTGGAGGTGAAGCTCTCCTCGGAGAAGTCGAGGAGAAAAGTTGCAATCAAGAAACATTTCAGTGCTGGTTGAGAGAAAGGATGGGAGAGAGGGATAGCTGCAATGACATCCCAAGTCCAATATGGGGAGTTGAAATACTTCCATGATGGCTGGGTAGCTGCTCTGCAAGAGCTGAAGGTCCAAGATGATTCTGAGTTATTCCAACAACATCTCCCTGGTCCTCCTCCACCAATTGTGGAAGAAGAAGAAGATGAGCCTGCCTCAGATGAATCTTCTATAGCTACGGGTGACCTAATCTCTGCCTCTCAACCTTCTATCAACGAGGACGTTTCTTCCATGCCTCCTCCTCCCGAGAAGATTCCTGCTGATCAAACCATTCTTACCACCGAGCAACCGAGCTCCTCGTCCCAGCCTCCCGAGAAAGTCTTGGGGGATAAGGAAAAGGTGTGAAGTTGTTCGGTATCATTTCTATATTTCCTTACTTGTAATCGAACAATGTAACTTTTTGATGATCTAATAAAATACATCTTCGTTTCTCTTCTTTGTTGATACTCTGTCTGCTCTTATTTATTAATTCCTGCTTCCTCTTCTTTATTAGTTTTTGGCCAGAATGGAGTTGATATCTGCTCCTGATACTGAATTGATGCGACAATGCAATGGCTATTATAAAGCTGGTCATACAGACCTAAGTGTATCAGAGATTGTTGATATTCTTGGTCATGATGCCTTAGAACAAGCAGTTGAGGCTTATCGGTACCTGAAAGATTTACTTGATAGATCTGTGGCCAACAATGTGGCATACTACGAGTTGATCGAGGAACTTCATGGTGCCATAGAGGATCTCCAAGGTCAGCACAATGAATCAATGGCTTTATTACACAAAGATTATGAAAATAGATACCAACAACTTTCTTCTTAAACAGGCCATAAGAAGATCATTGTTGGATATGATATTAGGGAAAGGACCCTAAAAGGTGAAGTTGAAGCTTACAGGCAGATTGCCGAGATCCTGGAATAAGAAAATAATAATTTACAGAAAAAATTGGCTCAATATGAATCTGCTGCTTCATCTTCTACTGCATTAATACCAGTTACTGATGAAGGCTTCTCGTTCTTAGAGGTCGAAAACGCCAAACTAAGGCAAGAGCTGGAGGACTTAAGAAGATCTTCCATTTCTGGAACTGCTCGGGGACGAGGAAGAGGTTCTCGGGGGCGAGGAAGAGTCCTCAGCCAAAATGTTGAAGAGGCTCGCACTCAGTCTACTCTGGAAACTCAAGCATTCCAGTTGAAAGTAAAAGACCGTGCTCTGACTGAAATGTCCAATAAAAATCTGTCTCTGGAAGATCAGCTTACATCGACGAAATCTGCCTTGCATAATAAGGATCTTTTTGCCAAAAGCCTTCATGAACAATTGGATAGATTAACCTTCCAATTCCATAAACAGCCAAGGGAATTCTGGATGGCAGGATACAATGAAGCCCTTGTTCATCTGGATGCTCGTATTGAACATGCCAACAATGAAGGTTATAAGCAAGGATGGTTGAACGCACTGGGTGTGTTAAAATTGGAGCAAGGGCATTTTTTATGGGATTATCATGCTCCATCATTATTAGACCTGCCTGTACCACCTTTCAAATTGGACATGGGATGGATCCCAGCTCGTTCCATTCCTCGTAGCTTGATTTCAAAATACCTTGGCGATTATAGCCTTCATTCTCAGGTTGAATTGTCTCGTCCTGAGCATCTCTTGGATACATCTTCTGTGATGAACGTCAGAATGCTCAGGGATGTTAATTTCATCAATTCTCCTCTTTGCCTAGAGGATCCTCCTGCTGGCGAGGAGCCTGTTTCACAAAATAAAGGAAAGAAACCAATAGAATAGGTTTTCAATGTAACAGTTAGTACATTTATGTAACTTATAATTTATTCTAGATTAATGAAAAGATTTTCATTTTCTGTTTGCCAATTTTGCTATTGTCTTGTGTTTATCAAACACCTTTATATTTGTGCATATGTATCTGTTAAAAAGATAACAATAATATTGTTCATTAAGCAACTTAATAAAAAGTTACAAGTATTAATAATGTTTCTCGATCACTTAATAATAAAGTAATGAGTAAAAATGTTCAAACTGTGTCCAACCAACCAAGGTGGGTAAATAATGTTTGTCGACCAACTACAGTTGATGGGTTTTTATCCCCGACCAGCTATACTTGGTTCAATTATAAAAATGCGTCCGACCAACTAAGATCAATAATTTGTCTTCGGCGACCAACTACAGTTATTGGGTTTTTATCCCCGACCAACTATACTTGGTGTATTTTTTGAATATTTTGTTCTTCAAAGAACTCTTTGTAATAATAGTACCTCCCGACCAATCATAAGTTGTAATATGAGAGTATATTTTTATCTTACCAACCGAAATTGATCATGCTGGTGTACACCTTTTAACCAAAGGAATATTTTTTGGCTCCTTGGAGCTTTAGGCTACTTATAGCTGTCCTCCTAACCAAAGGAGGTTGGCTCCTTAGAGCACTTTTTGGCTCCTTAGAGCTGTCCTCCTAACCAAAGGAGGTTGGCTCCTTAGAGCACTTTTGGCTACTTATAGCACTTTTGGCTCCTTAGAGCACTTTTGGCTCCTTAGAGCACTTTTGGCTACTTATAGCACTTTTGGCTCCTTAGAGCACTTTTGGCTACTTATAGCACTTTTGGCTCCTTAGAGCACTTTTGGCTCCTTAGAGCACTTTTGTAGTGTATTACACTAGTATTACACTAGTATTCCCCGAAAAACTTTCAACAGAAGGAAAATGGTGAAACATCCTCGTTTTATTCATAATGAAGGAAATGCTTTTCATTTTACATCACTGATAATACTTGCGCAGGTATTCAGCATTCCATGCGTTCTTAAATTCCTCTCCTTCTAGAGTTGCTATTCTGTAAGTTCCTGGTCGAACAACCTCTGTAACTCGGTAAGGTCCATGCCAGTTTGCTTCCAGTTTATTCTGCTTCTGAATGACCTTCTTTAGCACATAATCCCCCTCTTTTAGATCACATTTCTTCACCCTTTTGTTGTAAAACAGAGCTGTTCGTTGTTGATAAGCAGCATTCCTTATGGCTGCCTCTTCTCTGACTTCTTCGAGCATATCCAAATCCAGCCTTCTCATCAAATCACTGATCGGAGAATTGAAATTTAACACCCTGTGTGTTGGTAGGCCCAACTCGGCAGGTATCACAGCCTCACTTCCAAATGCTAGCATATATGGTGATTCTCCTGTTGCTGCTCGGGGAGTTGTTCGGTAAGCCCACAAAACTGACTGCAGCTCATTAATCCAATTTGCTTTAGCCTCACTTAACCTCTTCTTCAACCCATTTAGTAATGTTCTGTTCGTCACCTCAGTCTGTCCATTGCTTTGGGGATGGCCTGGTGCTGAATGAAACTTCAAAACGTTCGACTGATGACAATAGGCAGCAAATTCTTCATTATCAAATTGTGTTCCGTGGTATGTGATGAAAGCGTGGGGGAGACCATATCGACAAATGATATTCTTCCATATGAACTGATACACCTTCTCGTACGTCATATCAATTAGTGGTTCAGCTTCCACCCACTTAGTAAAATAGTCTACTGCTACGACGAGATACTTAAACCTTCCTCGGGTCGTCGGCAGTGGTCCAACCAGATCAATTCCCCACATGGCAAATGGCCAAGGTGATGTTATGGGTGTCAACAATGCCTGTGGAGTTCTTCGGATGGAGTAAAAACGTTGGCACTTGTCGCACTTCTTAGCATATGCTATACAATCAGCCCTCATCGTCGGCCAGTAATATCCCTGTGTCATCACCCTTTGCAGAAGAGTACGACCTGCTACATGAGCTCCACAAGATCCTTCATGGATTTCTTCAATCAATTCTTTGACTTCTGATGGATGCACACATCTCTGCAAACCTGCCATAATTCCTCGTCTATACATAACGCCATTAGTTAACACATACCGAGCAACTTTATACTTCAATTTCTTGGCAGCTAGTTTGTCCTCCGGTAGCACTCCTTCTTCAATGTATGCTCTGATAGGATCCATCCAAGATGGTCCTAAATCAAGGGTAATAATCTTTACCGTCAGATCTTCTTCTATGCTCCGACTTTCTAATACTTTAATTGGTATTGTTCTTCGCAGCTCGGTGCGCGTAGCTGACGCTAGTCGGGCCAATGCGTCTGCTCTAGCATTCTCCATTCTAGGTATCCTCACCAATTGAATAGCATCAAATTCTGTTAATAACTCCATCACTTTTGCATGGTACTTCACCATTAACTCTCCCTTCACTGCATATATTCCCATCATTTGATTCACAATTAATTGAGAATCACTGAAAACAATTACTTGTCGTGCCTCCATAACTTTCGCCAAATGAAAACCTGCTATCATAGCCTCATATTCAGCCTCATTATTGGAAGCTTTGAATTGGAATCTCAAGGCATACTCCATATCAATATCATCTGGAGAGTTTAAAACAATCCTTGCTCCACAACCAGCCGTGCAAGATGATCCATCTACATATAATCTCCATGTATGTAACTCGTCTTCAAATTTCTTATCTGTTAGAGTTCCTCGGTAAAATACCATCTGTTTTCTTTCATCATCCCCGGGTATCCTTCGTTCCTCGTCGGTCATTTGTTCGCGCCCTTCTACCAACCGGAGTTGGTCGGGGTTTGAATATGATGATTTTTCTACATCCACGAGTCCTTTTACCAACCTTGGTTGGTCTGGATCTGTGTCTGTTGATCCTGTATCGTCCACAGGTAGGTCAGCAAGCACCTTTTGCTCCTCGGGGGTATCAGGGTATGTGAATTCCGCTATAAAATCTGCTACAGCTTGCCCCTTCAATGATGATCTGGGTTCATAAACAATATCATATTCACCGAGTTCTATTGCCCAGTACATCAATCTTCCTGATTTTTCTGGCTTGTGAAGGGCTTGTCTTAATGGCATGTCGGTATACACGATGATGGTATGGGCCTGGAAGTATGGCCTCATTCTCCTACTTGCTTCAATTAATGCCAATGCCAATTTTTCCAGCTTTGGGTATCTGATCTCTGCACCTCGGAAAGCCTTACTTGTGTAATAAATTGGCCTTTGGATTCCATTCTCCAATCTGATCAACGCCGAGCTAACTACATTCTCTGATACTGCCAAATACAAGTACAACTTCTCTCCAGTTATTGGCCTGGACAACAAGGGTGGTGCCCCCAAATACTTCTTCAAATCTTGAAAGGCCTTCTCACATTCATCAGTCCACTCAAAACTTTTTCGCAGTGTTTTGAAGAATGGGAGGCATTTATCAGTTGCTCTGGATACAAATCTGTCGAGGGCTGCAACTCGTCCGGTAAGACTCTGTACTTCTTTCCTCGTCGTTGGGGATCGCAGCCCTAAAAGAGCTTTGATCTTTTCTGGATTTGCCTCAATACCTCGTTGATTGACGATGTATCCGAGGAACATTCCTTCTCGTACTCCAAAGGTACACTTCGTTGGGTTGAGCTTCATTTGGTATTTGTCCAGTTGATCAAAGGTTTGACTCAAGTCAACTAAATGATCAGTAGCTCTCTTGCTTTTGGTGAGCATGTCATCGACATAGACTTCCATGTTGCAACTGATTTGTTCGGTAAAAACCTTGTTCATCAGCCGCTGATACGTTGCACCTGCATTTTTTAAACCAAAAGGCATAACATTATAACAATAAGTTCCCATTGGGGTAATAAAAGAAGTACTTTCCCTGTCTTCTGGCTTCATTTTGATCTGATTGTAGCCAGAATAAGCATCCATAAAGCTGAGTAGCTCATGTCCCGAGGTAGCATCCACTAGTTGATCAATTCTGGGCAAGGGAAAATGATCTTTTGGACATGCCTTGTTGAGATCAGTGAAATCAACACACATTCTCCATTTGTTGTTCTTCTTCTTTACCATCACCACATTCGCCAACCAATCTGGATATTTCACATCTTCAATGAATTGGGCTTTCTGGAGTTTCTCGACCTCCTCTTGTATGGCCTGGTTCTTCTCGGGACTAAACACTCTTCTTCTTTGCTTCACAGGTTTGATCTCCTTATTCACATTGAGTTCGTGACATAAGAAGTTTGGATCTATTCCTGGCATGTCTTCATGACTCCAAGCAAAAGTATTCTTCCTGTTTCTCAAGAAAGTTATCAACTCCTGTTTTATTGAAACATCCAACGACGATCCTATCTGAGTTACTCGTTCAGGATGCTCGTCGTCCAGGATAACAATTTCTGTAGATTCCACAACCTGCCCTTTTACGAGTTGAGATTCATCCCTAGGGTCAAGAGTTTCAATTTCTGTACCTTCCTCCACTTGGTAAGTAGTAGTCTTTTTCTTTGACTCTTCAAGTTCCTCTTGCTCGGCAGACGAATAATAGCATTCCCGAGCTACTTTTTGATCACCTTTCATAATTCCAACTCCAAAATTCGTTGGGAATTTCAAACACTGATGTACTGTAGATGGAACTGCCTCGAACTTCTTCAATCCAACTCTTCCCATGATGATGTTGTAGGCTGACTGCACATTCTTATCCATCACAAAGAAGCGTATTCTTTCGGTGCGACAAGCAGGCCAAGTTCCAATGAGTATATCCAACTTGATCGTCCCAAGTGGAAAAACTTTCTCGCCAGCAAAACCCAGAAGGGGTCTGTGATAAGGTTCCAATTGAGATAATTTTAAATTCAAGCTATCGAAGCATGAATAGTACATGATGTCTGCCGAACTACCATTGTCTACTAACACCCTTGAAATGACCACATCCTTCATCCTCATTTTGATCACCAAAGGATCATCATGAGGGTAAAGAAAACCTGCCAGGTCGTTTTTTGAAAAACCAATCACTAACTTCTCTTTGTTCACCTTCCTCGGACGATCATCCTCGGCTAGATTTATTCGCTGAATATATGAACAAGCTTGAGCCTCTCCGAGGTAAGCTTTTCTTTCTGCAGTAAGGTCTCCTCCTCCTGCATCTCCTCCTGTAATAACATTACAATCAAATGACCCAAAATGTATGGAAAATACTTCTCGTTCAGGCTTCCTCGGCTTCTTGGGAAGATCAAAATCATCATCTAGATCATCTTCATGGTCCCTCTTCTTTTTCTCCTCTGCACGACGAGGAGATCTAGATCTCTCACTAGTTCTATCATCATTCTTCCTCTCACTCCTGCGATCTACATATTTTGACAATTTTCCTCTTCGGATGAGTGTTTCGATCTCGTTCTGAAGGGCTATACAATTTTTGGTTATATGTCCATGATCTTTACGAAACTCGCAATATTTGGCCTTATTCCTCAGATCGGGATTTGTCTTCAGTTTCTCTGGCCACTTGATTTCCTCGTTATTCTTGATTTCTTCCAACACATGATTAATTCCCATTTTTAATGGAGTATAATTATCATACTTCTTTAGGACTTCCAACGATATCCTATTGTTCCTGGAATGCTTGTCACCACCATTACCTTTCTGATCTTTCTTCTTAGATTTGTCGACTTCCACTTTAACTTCTTTGTCCATATTCTTCTTCGCAGCCATAGCCTCCTCGGCATTCATAATTTTGGCCGCTTTTGCCATCAACTCCGACATAGTCTTAGGTGGATCTTTGGCCAAAGTGTAATACAGCTTGTTAGGCAGCAAACCACTCATCAAAGCAGTAATTGCTGTCTTTTCTTCATAATCTATGACTTCCAATTTCTCGTTATTAAAACGAGTTATGTACTCTCTAGTACTTTCACCTGATTTTTGTCTAACACTTAGCAAGTGTGCTACTCGCTTTACCGGCTTCGCCCCAAAACAAAAATTGCCAATGAACAACTCGGCCAATTGAATAAAAGTTGAAATCTGAGCCCGAGGAAGATTGTTATACCATATCTGTGCGGCTCCGGTAAGAGTTCCCGAGAATGCTCTACACCTCATCTCGTCGGGGACAGCATATATGTCGGCAGCAGCTTGGTATTGTTCTATATGAAGTACAGGATCTGTCTTTCCATCGTACTTAGGGGTCACTACAGGTGCTTTGAATTTCGATGGTGTAGGAAAATCCACAATGGCTTGCACAAAAGGTGTCCCTTGAACAAAAGTTCTCTGTAAGGGGTTCCTCGCCTTAGCCATTTCTCCCAGTTTGTCCTCCAACCGCTGAATGGAACCTTTCCATGCTTCATTTCCTTCCTCAGGCCGCTTAGTCCGAGCAACTGAGTGTTCTGACGTAGCTTCCTGAGATTTATCTCGACGAGTAGCTGGTCGTGATTGTGCTGATCCTTCTCTCAAACCTGATGATGGCCGAAAACTTTTCGACGGAGCTCTAGGTGGATTCATATTCCTCCTTGGTCCTAATCGACTGAAAGGAGACGCCCTGCTTAATCTTTCCAAAGCGCTGGTTCTTTCCGGAGAAAGTGTGACACGTTGATCTGTATCCGTAGCCCGTATCGATGATGTTCGCCCAGGTTGATACGTAGAATCAGTAGACTCCCCATTGCGATATGACCCAGTACGTCTGGATTGTGATTGCCCACGATCACTCCTATACCCTGAATAGGTAGGTGCACCGCCTTGAAGAGTTTGAATGAGTTGCCTCACAAATTCTTGCATGGCGGTTTGTTCTTGAGCCAGATTTGTCATAATTCCAGCCAAATCTGGAGGTGCAGATGGATTTGGAAGATTTCTAGTATTTCCAGCATATCGATTACTGGATTCAGGATTATCTGCCATTGATAACAAATGATTTTTGGTGAAAAACGATTGCAACAGTCGTTCCCACAGACGGCGCCAATCTGTTGATGTAAAAAACTAGATCGCTCTAATTATTTAATCACAGATAAATAAATAAGACAAAGATTTTTAAAGTGGTTCGGCTAGGAATAAAGCCTACGTCCACTGTTATGTTATTGCTGAGTGTTTGTGGAATTCTTGATTACAAGTTCTCTCAAGAAATTCCGGCCCCCTTGAATGAGGATGATACATGGTATTTATAGCCTTGAGGCTGTACATGAAAGGTTCGATACATTAAATGACATACATGTGAAAGGGTAATACATTTAATGCAGAGTGCGTGCCAAGAATATAAGCATTCAATGAATATCTGAGCTGTTGATTATCTGGCAATTAATGATACGACCGAGATGCAGCTCGGACCGCCACAGCTGTTCGCTGATCAGGAGTTCCTCGGAACATTAGAGTACCTCGGTGAGTTAGAGTTCCTCGGTGTGCTAGAGTTCCTCGGTGTGATAGAGTTCCTCGGTGTATTTTCGTTGCTCGGAAAGGAGCATGGTTAGTCGGAAAATGATCTTCCTCGCTGCTATTGTGCCATGTAGATTGACACGTGTCTTCGTATTATTCGTCCACATCAGCATATTAATTTTGGTATCAACATTGGCCTTGACAAGTTCAACTTTCATAATTAATCATATATTAATTTACTAATTTACAATGAGGGGCAATCATATATTAATTTACCAAAAAGAAATTAATAAGGAATCAATTCGTTTGCAATGGACATTACGCACATACACGCATACTACACACACACGCACATACACACACACGCACATGCAACCCCCCATCCCTACCCCACCATTCACCCACCCATCCCTGCCCCCCCACCCTACCCCACCCCCTTCTCCCACCCTGCCCCACCCCCTTCCCCCACCACACACACACCACACACACACACACAAACAGCCCCCCATCCCTTCCCCCTCCCCTCCCCCACTCTGCCCCACCCTGCCCACACACACGCACACTACACAAGAATGAAAATGATAAAGTGCAAATCAATTAAAAGCATTAAAAATGGATGTTTCGGTACAATTTGGAATATTTATTACAAATTGAAAAATTGTTTAAAATTCGGGTTATCATAAAAAATGGATTGATATTCGGTAGGAGCAGCCAAGTCATCCACATTACTATTTAGATGTTTTGGCGTGTGTTGGATAATTGACCACGACTCGTTGTTGATATAATCTGAGTAAAACACTTGGTTAACCGTTTGAAATGCACAAACAAACGACTCATCGCTCATATGGTCATACTATATATATATATATATATATTGATCGATATACAAAGTAATTTTAAAAAAAAAGATGAAAAATCTCACTCCCATATGGACAATAATCCAGTGGTCATGCCACTTTTAAAACTAACCAGCCCAACATCGATCCATTATAATCCAACAACAATGTCAACAACAAATGTGTATCCCGTACTCCTTCTAATTCATCTACTCAATTAATTATTTTCATCAATTAAACTAACAATTAAAGTATACAATTATTAATTTACTAATTTACAATGAGGGGCAATCCTACTTTCATAATTAATCATATATTAATTTACTAATTTACAATGAGGGGCAATCATATATTAAAATACTAAAAAAATTAATAACCAACCAATTCGTTTACAAGGGACATTACGCACAAACACGCACACTACACACACATATACACACACGCGCATACACACACACACACCCACGCACATTCACACACACACACACACGCAGCCCCCCACCCCTACCCCACCATTCACCCACCCATCCCTGCCCCCTCCTCCACCCCCTTCGCCCACCACACGCGAACACAAACCACTACACACACACGCACACATACGACACACACACACAAATAGCCCCCCCATCCCTGCCCCCTCCCCCACCCTGCCCCATCCCCTTCCCCCACCACACACATATAAACACACACACACACATATATATACACACACACATATATATATATATATAAATGGAAGAGAGAGAGAGAGAGAGAGAGAGAGAGAGAGAGGGATAGCAGGGTAGAGAGAGAGAGAGAAAAATGGAGGGAAGAATCGACAGGGGAAGTGTTGATACCAAAATTAGTATGCTGATGTGGACGAATAATAAGAAGACACGTGTCAATCTACGTGGCACAATAGCAACGAGGAAGATTATTCCCCCGACCAACATACTCACTCCGAGCACCAGGTATATTTCGAGGAACGCCAGTCTTCCGAGGAACACCAACCCTCCGAGGAACTCTTATCCTCCGAGGAACTCCAATGCTCCGAGGAACTTTTGGACGACGAGCAACTAAGGCGGTTCGAGCTGCATCTCGACCACAACATTAATTGCCAGATAATCAACAGTTCAACTATTCATTGAATGCTTATCATCTTGACGCACACGTTTGAAGAGCATTAAATGAATTACCCTTTCATATGTGTATCATTTAATGTAACACCCTTTCATGTACAGCCTAAGAGCTATAAATACCTTGTATCACCCTCATTCAAGGGGACCAGAATTTCTTGATAGCACTTGTAATCGAGAATTCCCAAACACTCAGCAATAACATAACAGTGGACGTAGGCCATTCATATAAGGCTGAACCACTTTAAAATCTTTTGTCTCATTTACTTATCTGTGATTAAATAATTAGAGTAATCTAGTTTTTTACATCAACAGATTGGCGCCGTCTGTGGGAACGATTGTTATTATCGTTTTTCACCAAAAATCATTCATCATCAATGGCGGATAATCTAGAATCTAGCAATCGAAACGCTGGAAATGCTGGAAATCCTCCAAATCCCTCTGCACCTCCAGATCTGGCTGGGATTATGATGAATCTGGCTCAAGAACAAACCGCCATGCAAGAAACAATGAGGCAACTCATACAAACCCTTCATGGCGGTGCACCTGCACGTTCAGGACAGCGAAGTGGTCAGAGGCAAACTTATTTACTTTCTTCACGATCCAGGCGTACTGAGTCATATCGTAATGAGGAGTCTGATGATTTCTCTTATCAACCTGGGCGAACTTCGTCAATAAGGGCTACAGATACTGATCAACGTATCACTCTCTCTCCAGAAAGACCCAGTGCCTTAGAAAGACTGAGTAGGGCGTCTCCTTTTAGTCGATCAGGCCCTAGGAGGAATAGGAATCCACCTAAGACCATGTGGAGGAGTTTTCGACAACCATCAGATCTAAGAGAAGGATCAGCACAATCACGACCAGTTGCTCGTCAAGATAGATCTCAGGAGGTTACTTCAGAACGATCTATTGCTCGAACCAATAGGCCCGAGGAAGGAAATAAAGCGTGGAAAGGATCCCTTCAGCGGTTGGAGGATAGATTGGGAGAAATGGCTAAGGCGAAGAATCCCCTACAATGAACTTTTGTTCAAGGGACACCTTTTGTCCAGGCCATTGTGAATTTTCCTACACCGTCAAAGTTTAAAGCACCAGTAGTGACCCCCAAATATGATGGAAAGACAGATCCTGTTCTTCATATAGAGCAATATCAAGCTGCCGCCGATATCTATGCTGTCCCCGACGAGATGAGATGCAGAGCGTTCTCAAGAACTCTTACTGGAGCTGCCCAGATATGGTACAACAATCTTCCTCGGGGTAAGATTTTAACTTTCTTTTAGTTGGCCGAGTTGTTCATCGACAATTTCTATTTTGGAGCAAAGCCAGTAAAACGAGTAGCACACTTGTTAAGTGTTAGACAAAAATCTGGTGAGAGTACTAGAGATTACATAACTCGTTTCAATAACGAGAAGTTGGAAGTCATAGATTATGAGGAGAAGACAGCAATCACCGCCTTGATGAGTGGGTTGTTGCCTAATAAGTTGTATTACACCTTGGCGAAAGATCCACCTAAAACTATGTCAGAATTGATGGCAAAAGCGGCCAAAATCATGAATGCCGAGGAAGCTATAGCTGCAAAGAAGAATATGGATAAAGACACAAGGGTGGACGTTGACAAGTCTAAAAATAAAGAGCATAAGGGCAATGGCGGTGACAAGCGTTCCAGAAATAATAAGTCATCATGGGAAGTCCTGAAGAAATTCGATAATTATACTCCCTTGAAAATGGGTATTAATCATGTCTTGGAAGAAATCAAGAATAGCGAGGAGGTAAAGTGGCCGAAGAAACTGAGGTCAGATCCTGATGCGTGGAACAGGGATAAATATTGCGAGTTCCACAAAGATCATGGCCATATGACTAAAAATTGCATAGCTCTTCAGAACGAGATTGAAACACTCATCCGAAGAGGAAAGCTAGCAAAGTATGTTGATCGGGGAGGTGAAAGAAGAAATAATGATCGAACTAGAGAAATATCTAGATCTCCTCGTCGAGCAGAGGAGAAAAAGAAGAGAGGCCATGAAGATGATGCCGAGGATGACCCCGATCTTCCCAAGAAACCAAGGCAGCTAAAACGAGAGGTATTTTCCATACGCTTTGGGTCATTTGATTGTAATGTTATTACAGGAGGAGATGTAGGAGGATGAGATCTTACTGCAGAAAGAAAAGCTTACCTCGGAGAGGCACAAGCATGCTCGTACATTCAACGAATAAATTTGGCCGAGGAGGATCGTTCGAGGAAGGTAAACAAAGGGAAGCTGGTTATTGGCTTTTCAAAAAATGACCTGGCAGGTGTTCTTTACCCTCACGACGACCCTTTGGTGATCAAAATGAGGATGAAAGAAGTAGTGATTTCAAGGGTGCTGGTAGACAATGGCAGTTCGGCAGACATCATGTACTATTCCTGCTTTGACAGTTTAAATTTGAAATTATCTCAATTGGAACCTTATCACAGACCTCTTCTGGGTTTCGCTGGCGAGAAAGTTTTTCCACTTGGGACGATCAAGTTGGATATATTCATTGGAACTTGGCCTGCTTGTCGAACAGAGAGAATACGCTTCTTTGTGATGGATAAGAATGTGCAGTCAGCCTACAACATCATCATGGGAAGAGTTGGTTTGAAGAAGTTCGAAGCAGTCCCATCTACAGTACATCAATGTTTAAAATTCCCAACAAATTTCGGAGTGGGAGTGGTGAAAGGTGATCAAAAAGTAGCTCGAGAATGCTATTATTCATCTGCCGAGCAAGAGGAGCTTGAAGAGTCAAGGAAAAAGACTACTACTTACCAGGTAAATGAAAGTACAGAAATTGAAACACTTGATCCAAGAGATAAATCCCAACTTGTAAAAGGACAGGTGATGGAATCTACAGAAAATGTTATTCTGGACGACGAACACCTGAACGAGTAACCCAGATAGGTTCGTCGTTGGATGCTTCAATAAAACAGGAGTTGATAACTTTCTTGAGAATCAGAAAGAAAACTTTTGCGTGGAGTCATGAAGACATGCCAGGAATAGATCCAAACTTCTTATGTCATGAGCTCAATGTGAATAAGGAGATCAAGCCTGTAAAGCAGAGAAGAAGGGTATTTAGCCCCGAGAAGAATCAAGCTATTCAAGAGGAGGTCGACAAGCTCCAGAAAGCTCAATTCATTGAAGATGTGAAGTATCCAGACTGGTTGGCAAATGTGGTGATGGTAAAGAAGAAAAATAATAAATGGAGAATGTGTGTTGATTTCACTGATCTCAATAAGGCCTACCCAAAGGATCACGTCCCATTGCCCAGAATTGACCAACTAGTGGATGCTACCTCGGGGCACGAGCTGCTCAGCTTCATGGATGCTTACTCTGGTTACAACCAGATCAAAATGAAACCTGAAGACAGGGAAAGCACTTCTTTTATTATCCCTAGGGGAACTTATTGTTATAATGTTATGCCTTTTGGTTTGAAAAATGCAGGAGCGACATATCAACGGCTGATGAACAAGGTTTTTGCCGAACAAATCAGTTACAACATGGAAGTCTATGTCGACGATATGCTGACAAAGAGCAAGAAAGCTGCTGAGCATCTAGTTGACTTAGGTCAGACCTTTGATCAACTGGATAAATACCAGATGAAGCTCAACCCGACGAAGTGCACCTTTGGAGTACGAGAAGGAATGTTCCTCGGGTACATCGTCAACCAACGAGGCATTGAGGCAAATCCAGCAAAGATCAAAGCTCTTTTAGGGTTGCGATCTCCAACGACGAAGAAAGAAGTGCAGAGTCTTACAGGACGAGTTGCAGCGCTCAATAGATTTGTATCTCGAGCAACTGATAGGTGCCTTCCATTCTTCAAAACACTCCGAAAAATTTTCGAGTGGAATGATGAATGTGAAAAAGCCTTTCAAGACTTGAAGAAATATCTGGGAACACCGCCACTGCTGTCCAGACCAGTGATGGGAGAAAAGTTGTACTTATATCTGGCAGTATCAGAGAATGTAGTCAGCTCGACATTGATCAGATTGGAGAATGGAGTCCAGAAGCCAATTTATTACATGAGTAAGTCTTTCCGAGGTGCAGAGATCAGGTACCCAAAGTTGGAAAAATTGGCATTAGCATTAATTGAAGCGAGTAGAAGAATGAGGCCATATTTCCAGGCCCATACCATCATCGTATACACCGACATGCCATTGAGACAAGCCCTTCATAAGCCAGAAAAATCAGGAAGACTGATGTATTGGGCAATAGAGCTTGGTGAATATGATATTGTATATGAACCCAGATCGTCATTAAAAGGACAGGCTGTAGCAGACTTTATAGCAGTATTTACATATCCTGATACCCCCCAGGAGCAAAATTTGCTCGCTAACCAACCTGTGGATGTTACAGGATCAACAGACATGAGTCCAGATCAACTCCGGTTGGTAAAAGGGCTTGTGGATGTAGAAAGATCATCAAATTCAAACCCAGACCATCTCCGGTTGGTAAAAGGGCGAGAAGAGATGGTCGACGAAGAACAAAAAGTACCAGGGGAGGATGAAAGGAAACAACAGATATTTCACCGAGGAACTCTGTCAGAAAAGAAATTTGAAGACGGGTTACCTACATGGAAATTATATGTAGATGGGTCATCTTGCACAACAGGTTGTGGAGCAGGGATTGTTTTGAACACCCCAGACGAGATTGACGTGGAATATGCCTTACGATTCCAATTCAAAGCTTCCAATAATGAGGCTGAGTATGAGGCCATAATAGCAGGTCTTAATTTAGCAAAGATTATAGAAGCACAACAAGTGATGGTATTCAGTGATTCTCAATTAATTGTGAATCAGATGATGGGAACGTATGCAGTTAAAGGAGAATTAATGATCAAGTATCATGCAAAGGCGATGGAGTTGTTGGCATAATTTGATGCCATTCAGTTAATCAGAATACCAAGAATGGAGAATGCACAAGCAGACGCACTGGCCCGACTAGCATCAGCTACTCGTACCGAGTTGCGAAGAACGATACCAATTGAGGTGTTAGAAAGTCGAAGCATAGATGAAGGCCTGATGATGAATGTTATTTCCCTTAATTTAGGACCATCTTGGATGGATCCCATCAGGGCATATGTCGAGGAAGGAGAATTACCGAAGGATAAGATCGCTGCCAAGAAATTGAAGTTTAAAGCTGCTCGGTATGTACTAACTAATGGTGTTTTGTATAGACGAGGAATTATGGCAGGTTTGCAAAGATGTGTACATCCCTCCGAGGTGAAAGAATTGATTGAAGAGATCCATGAAGGGTCTTGTGGAGCCCATGTAGCAGGGCGGACACTGTTGCAAAGGGTGATGACACAGGGATACTACTGGCCAACGATGAGGGATGATTGTATAACCTATGCTAAGAGATGTGATAAATGCCAACGTTTTTCTTTCGTCCGACGAACTCCACAAGCATTATTGACACCCATAACTTCCCCTTGGCCTTTTGCCATGTGGGGAATTGATTTGGTTGGACCACTACCAACGACCCGAGGAAGATTCAAGTACCTCGTCGTCGCAGTGGATTATTTTACTAAGTGGGTAGAAGCTGAGCCTATGATTGATATGACATACGAGAAGGTGTACCAATTATTTTGGAAGAATATCATCTGCCGGTATGGTCTCCCTCATGCCTTCATCACAGACCATGGAACACAGTTTGATAATGAGGAGTTTGTCGCCTATTGTCATCAGTCAAACATTTTGAAGGTTCATTCAGCACCAGGCCATCCTCAAAGCAATGGACAGACTGAAGTGACGAACAGAACATTATTAAATGGTTTGAAGAAGAGGTTAAGTGAGGCTAAAGCTAATTGGATTAAGGAGCTACAATCAGTATTATGGGCTTACCGAATAACTCCCCGAGCAGCAACTGGAGAATCACCATATATGCTGGCGTTTGGAAGTGAGGCTGTAATACCTGCTGAGTTGGGTCTCCCAATACACAGAGTGCTGAATTTCAATTCCCCAGTCAGTGACTTGATGAGAAGATTAGATTTGGACATGCTCGAGGAGGTTAGAGAAGAAGCAGCCATTAGGAATGCTTCATATCAACAACGAACAGCTCTGTTCTACAACAAGAGGGTGAAGAAATGCGATTTAAAAGAAGGAGATTACGTGCTAAAGAAGGTCATTCAGAAGCACAATAAATTGGAAGCAAATTGGAATGGACCTTACCGAGTTACAGAAGTTGTTCGACCAGGAACTTACCAAATAGCAACTCTAGAAGGAGAGGAATTCAAGAATGCATGGAATGCTGAACACCTACGCAAGTATTATCAGTAATGTAAAATGTAAAGCAGTTCTATCAATATGAATAAAACGATGATGTTTCACCATCTTCTCTCCTTTTATTAAAAGTTTTTTGGGGAATACTGGTGTACAACACTACACTGCTCGACAACAAAAAGAAGACGATAGTTCAAACCCACGACCAACTCCGGTTGGTAAAAGGGCGAGAACAAACTATACTCCTTTGGTTAGGAGGCATACACTAGCGTGACCAACTCCGGTTGGTAAAATAACTAGTGAACACTGATAGTTCAAACCCACGACCAACTCCGATTGGTAAAAGGGCGAGAACAAACTATACTCCTTTGGTTAGGAGGCATACACTAGCGTGACCAACTCCGGTTGGTAAGATAACTAGTGGACACTGATAGTTCAAACCCACGACCAACTCCGGTTGGTAAAAGGGCGAGAACAAACTATACTCCTTTGGTTAGGAGGCATACACTAGCGTGACCAACTCCGGTTGGTAAAATAACTAGTGGACACTGATAGTTTGAACTCAGACCAACTCCGGTGGGTAAAAGAGCGAGAACATGTGATTCCTAAAAATGCCAATGTCGGTTGGTTAAGAAACAAAATATGCCAACTTATGTTGGTCGGAAGGTAAAACTATTCCAGAAAATACAAACTGAACCAAGTATGGTTGGTCGGGATCAAAATCCACTAACTGTAGTTGGTCGACGAGGATAAAATTATCGACCTTGGTTGGTCGGACACATTTTATGAAACAATTTACCAAGTATGGTTAGTCGGGGATAAAAACTCTCACTAACTATAATTAGTCGACAAGCACAATTTAACAACCTTGGTTGGTTGGAAAAATTTTAAACATTTTTATACTCATTACTTTATTATTAAGTGATCGAGCAACATTACTGATACTTGTAACTTTTTATTACTAGATTGGTCGATGAACCACAAAATATTGTTATGCAATCAAAATATAAAAGTGTTAGACAAGTACAAAACAATAGCAATACAGATTTGCAAACAGAAAATGAAAGTCTTTCATTAAAATTTAAAACGAATTACAAATTACATGTATACTAACTATTACATTGAGATCCCTACTCTATTGGTTTCTTTCCTTCAGCTTTTGAAATAGGTCGCCAGTAGGTGGATAATTTAAAGTCTGAGGAGAATTAATAAAATTCATGTCCTTCAGCATTCTGACATTCATTACCGAAGGTGTGTCCAATAGATGCTCGGGACGAGATACCTCGATCTGAGAATGAAGATTGTAGTCACCGAGGTATTGTGCAATTAAGCTCCGAGGAATGGCACGAGCTGGGATCCATTCCTTGTCCAAATTGAACGATGTCACAGGCAAGTCAAGTACCCCAGGGTCGTAATAGTCCCACAAGTAATGTCCCTGTTCAAGTTTCAACACGCATAAGGCATTCAACCAGCCTTGTTTATAGCCCTCATTAGTGGCACTCTGGATACGAGCATCTAAATGGAATAGTGCCTCGTTGTACCCAGCCATCCAAAATTCCCTAGGCTGCTTATGGAATTGGAAGGTTAGTCTCTCCAACTGCTCGTGAAGGCTTTTTGCAAAAATGTCCTTATTCTCTAAAGCAGACTTCGTCGCAGTAAGTTGATCCTCCAAAGTTAGGATTTTCTTGGACATTTCAGACAAAGCCCGATCTTTTGCATTCAGCTGGTACGCTTGGGTTTCCAATGTTGACAGAGTACGAGCTTCTTCAATACTACGAGGAGTTCTTGATCGACTCCGAGCAGGTGGAGTACTTCGTTCCTCGACAACATCCTGGGCAACTCTTCCTCGCCCACGAGAACCTCTTCCTCGTCCCCGAGTAGAAGTAGAAGTACCAGATCTTCTCAGGATATCCAACTCCTGCCTTAATTTGGCATTCTCAATGTCTAAGAAGGAAAATCCCTCATCGGTCACTGGGATTACCGCTGTTGAAGAAGAGGCTGCAGACTTATATTATGCTCGTTCTTTCTGCAAATTATTATTCTCTTGCTCCAGCAGTTCAGCAATTTGTCTACAAGCTTCAACTTCTCCCTTTAGGGTCCTCTCCTTGACATCATACCCAGCAAGGAGTTTGTCGTAGCCCTTCTCGGCAGAAAGCTGTTGATATTTCTTTTCATACTCCTTGTACTGAGTCTAAAGATCTTCTAGAGTATATTGGAGCTCCTCGATCATATCATAGTAAGCCACGTTATTGGCCACAGCTCGATCAAGTAAGCCCTTCAGATATTGATAAGCTTCTACTGCCTGCTCTAAAGCACCATGGCCAAGGATGTCGGCAACTTCTGATGCACTGAGGTCTGTGTGACCAGCTTTATAATATTCATGGCATTTCTGCATCAACTTTGTGTCATTAGCAGACAGAAGATCCATCCTGGCCAGAAACTAACAGAGAAAGAAAAAGAAGATCAAGACAGAGTGCAGATAAAGAAGAGACAATCATATGGAAGAAAAGAACTCAAATTTTATTAGATCAAAAGGCAAAGTTACAAAGATCTGGGATACAAAGTACAAGTAAGAAGAAAAACATAAAGAGAATACCGAACAACTTCACACCTTTTCCTTGTCTCCCAAGACTTTCTCGGGAGGCTGGGACGAGGAGCTTGGTTGCTCGGTGGAAATAATGAGTTGGTCGGCGGGAGCTGGAACTTGTTCTGGAGGAGCTGGCATAGATGAAAACTCCTCGTCAGCAGGCTGGGTAAGGATTAGATCACCCACTACCAGTGAAGATTCTTCTGAGGCAGCTTCGTCCTCTTCTTCATCCTCGATGGCTGGGGGAGGACCAGGGAGATGCTGTTGAAATAACTCGGAGTCATCACTCACCTTTAATTCTTGCAAAGCAGCAACCCAGTCATCTCAGAAGTATTTCAAACCTCCATATTGGACCTGAGTCATCATGGCAGCTACTCCCTTGCTCCACCCTTTGTCCCAACCTGTGCTGAAAGACTTCTTTATTGCCTTCTTTCTTTTCATTTTCTCTGAGGAGAGCTTCTCGGATAGAAGGTCCTCGGAGGCTTTCAGCTTGGCCTCCAACTCCTCCTTCTGACGATTTTCTTCGCGCAGAAGGGTCAGCTCTTCCTCAGCTGATTTCAGCTTATTTTCAAGCTCCCCGAAGGTAGTGAGCTTCTCGGCGTATTTCTTATTCTCTCTTTCCAAGTCCTTCACTTTATTTCCCAACTGCACCTTCTCTGCTTCAAATGCAGCCAATTTCTTCTCCCATTCACCTTTATCCTCGTCGTACTTTTGACGGGATTCCTTCAGAGATTGGGCCAAACCCTGGAATGCATCCTCTACTCTAGACGAGGAGCTTGAAGCCTTGAGCGCATCATCTTTCTTCACAATGGTGTTAAAGCAACTCACCAGCTGAAAAAAGAAGGTAGTGATGAGTTAGTGCCGAGATACATATATTGATAGAAGGAAAGAAGAATTCAAGATAAGAAGAAACTTACTGAAGCAATGTGACGAGTAGCTAGGGATGTCAGCATATCCCTAGACATGTTTTCCTCGATGCCTTGGACTTCAGGAATAGTCCAAGTCTTTACCGAGCTCATTGCAGAGCTCGGGGGAATAATGGTTGGAACACCAGCTCCACTAGTTTGGAGCTGGGGAATGACTTCAGAAAAACTAACCGAGGAGGACTTCTTCAATCTCCTCGGTGTCTTCTCAACAACCTCAACCAAAGAAGAATTTTTATTTGGAGAGATAGTGATTACTTCCACAGGCGCATCCTTCTGTACAGGAGCCACTGGGGGCTTCTCGGCGGCCTTCTGAGGAGCAGCAGAAGGGGCAGCATCCACTTTCTTTGTCCCCTTTGGGACATCGGCTTTGTTTCTCTTTCCATCTCCAGCAGAGGAGGTCTCTTCAAAGAGAGCAGGAACTCTTCTCTTGCCCATCTTATGACTCAAAGGAATGTGAGAGTCTGGTGAAGAGTCTTCAGAAGCTGGCAATGGTTCGCTAATGCTAGCCACAGGACGAGCAGTATAAGAGGATGTATAGCTCCTGTACTGCAGCAAGTATGAAGCAGACCTAATGTGCTCGTCTGCAACCTTCTGATGCAAACTCCAGATATGTTTTAAATGCTTGATATTAACTTCTGTTTCTTTTGGAGTTTTTCTCTTGTTGTCAACTGCAAATAAAAACATAGTGAAATATCAGTCATACATTTTGTCAAACACAATGAAATCATAATCTCAAAAAACAAAATAAGATGAAAATAACCTATCCCATTGCCATATGGAGGGCATTTGGGACCCTCATATACTTCGTCTCCAACCAAAGGGGCATGTTGCCAATTTTTTACAACTACTCCATGTTCAAAATAATCCCTGTTGGCATCAGGGAGGTTGACTACTAGAGCCCTATTCAAAAATCTAGTTTTTAAATAATAAACATTGTCTAAAACAGCCCATCTATAACAGTACATAATCTCAGGAATTCCTATACGAGTTCCATGAGTTTGATTTAACCTATACACCCCATTAACTATTCTCCATGTGTTGGTGGCTATTTTTGCAGGGACAATGTCGAAATACTGACAGAACTCTAAGCATATAAAGGGTTTGGTGGAAAAGAAAATCCACATTCAACAATAAAGAGGTTAGGGAACCAATGTCCCTCAGCCAAATCAAAATAACTTGAAGGCTCAGAAAGAACCTCCAAAATTACCCAAGATGGAATAGAGAAATCAGAACGGAATTTCTCAAGAGACTCAATAATGTAAACCATGATGAATAAAATAAGAAGGAAGAAGAGCTTACAGGGAAAAAGGAGATCTGTTGACAAACAAACGAAGAAAGGGATGGACGCACATGAGAGAGAAAAGCTATAGAAAACTCGAAAGCAGAAATTGAAAAGGTAGAAGACGATGGGATTGCCTCTGAGGCTTAAATACTTTGCCTTGGGAAACGGCAAAAGAAATGATTACAAAAAGGAAACTATTACGCTACCGGCGGCTAAAAGGACAAAAAGGGCACGAAGATCGAATCGCCTATAAAAATGCAAAAAGGAGGATTCTGCGAATTTGGAAGGAAATTCAAATATGAAGAAAAGGCTCCTAAAACCCAGGAAGGTCATTTAATATCGCCATATACCGAGAAAGAATGTTCCATACTCCTCAAAGTTCGAAATATGAAACATTGGGGGCTTCTGTTGATACCAAAATTAGTATGCTGATGTGGACGAATAATAAGAAGACACGTGTCAATCTACGTGGCACAATAGCAACGAGGAAGATTATTCCCCCGACCAACATACTCACTCCGAGCAACAGGTATATTCCGAGGAACGCCAGTCTTTCGAGGAACACCAACCCTCCGAGGAACTCTTATCCTCCGAGGAACTTCAATGATCCGAGGAACTCTTGGACGACGAGCAACTAAGGCGGTTCGAGCTGCATCTCGACCACAACATTAAATTGCCAGATAATCAATAGTTCAACTATTCATTGAATGCTTATCATCTTGACGCCCACGTTTGAAGAGCATTAAATGAATTACCCTTTCATATGTGTATCATTTAATGTAACATCCTTTCATGTACAACCTAAGGGCTATAAATACCTTGTATCACCCTCATTCAGGGGGACCGGAATTTCTTGATAGCACTTGTAATCGAGAATTCATAAACACTCAGCAATAACATAACAGTGGACGTAGGCCATTCATATAAGGCTGAACCACTTTAAAATCTTTTGTCTCATTTACTTATCTGTGATTAAATAATTAGAGTAATCTAGTTTTTTACATCAACAGGAAGAATCAGTAAAGAAAAGGTTTTTTACTGATACAGTTGTCACGGACGTGTCACGGTCCTTGACCGTGGCAATATTATAAGGATTTCCACTGTTATTGACCGTGATAAGCCCATGACAACTGTACTTGTCACGGTCTTGTTACGGTCATTGACCGTGACAACTCTTTGTCACTGTCTTGTCACGGTCAATGACCGTGACAAAAAATGGGTATTTTTTTGTCACGATCAATGACCGTGACAAGGCTAGTCGCTGGAAGGGTGCCAATTTATCCATTTTGGTGTAGTGATCATTTTTTTGATCAAAGAAAGGATTCTTCGATTAAAGATAAAAAATGAGGATAACCCTTAAAATACAAACCATAACAAACACACTTTAAATCCCAAAACTAAATACATTCATTAGTGAAGTGGGATATATACCCAACACCTTATCTCAAATGCTCAAAGTACTCCTATCAAATAATGAGCACATAAAAAAATAGTAGATTTGCAAATAAAGAAGTATAAATAATAATATAATACAAAAATAAAGAAGTGTGAATTGGAAATATTGAAAATAACATTAGCTATAAAATAATTCTTGTTGAAATAATGAAACGAAATGAGGAGATTTCATGCACTCCATAAGGCCTTTTTTTGTTTGCTCTTATATCAAACAAAAAATATTACTCGAATTCCCTATGCCATCATAAATATTAGTTAAAGTTATATATGAATCTGATCTTTACGCAATAAATAACAAAAATATGATATTATCCTAACACATATTTTATTTGAAAAGCTAGAGATGAAAACACAAAACAGAAAAGGAAAAACTAAAAGAAAATAAAGTTGTAATGACAATTTTGAAATCTAAAGTTCAAACCAAATTATCAAAATATAGACCTAGTAATTTTTTTTACAACACCTCATGTCATCCCATTAACTTCTTCGAAAATTCTAGCATTATCTAAACAACACCTTATACCATTGTCCATTTCATGTAACATGACAACGCGCCCCAACAACCTAAAACCCAACACGATAACACACCACAACAAACCAAAAGCCACCATTTTTTATCACTCCTAAACCATTTCATAATAACATTAACAATACCTCCAATACCACTGAAACTTTCATACTTACCTTTTTTGTTTACACCCAACTCGTTCAAACACATTATGGGTAATATAAATAATAATTTACTTCAAAAGATAAATAATTGCACAAATAAATTTCAAAGGTAAAGAAAAATATATTGGCTGACACCATTAATTATATAATAAACAATTTAAGGGGTGGCTCACAAAAGTGTGTAAAGGCAATGGGAGATCGGTTAGGTGGTGTGCATAGTGTGATTTTTGCTACACGAACGATCAAGATCAGTTTTTCTCTCTCTTTTCTGAGATCTCCTCACCATTAGACTAAATTTTTCCATCCAATTTATCTTTTTCCTCCACAAGATAAAAAGTAAAGCTCTTTTTTTTAGACAGATGAATCGTACCAAATCTGAGAGTCAAAGGTGGAAATCGAGAGATGGGTGTGACAATGAAAGTGGGTTTTGGACCAAGAAACGGGTTTCAACCAAAAGGTGGGTGAGAAAGAAATAAAAAGGTTATGAGTGGGGGGTGGGTGGGTCGCGCATGGGTTTAGATAGTGATTTAGAGAGAGAGAGAGAAATAATAGGAATCCATTCACTTGAGAGAGAGAGAGAGAGAGAGAGAGAGAGAGAGAGAGAGAGAGAGAGAGAGAGAATAGGATATATGTGAATCCCTCTTCAAAATGAAGCAATGAATGATATTTGTAGAAATGAGGTTATGTAACCACATAAGGGTAAAGAGGTCAATAAATACCATCTTAAGATATTGCCTATTTTTAAGTAGTAGTGATGATTAGCTCGTTGGGAACATCATTTAGTCTGTAATGTTAAGTTAAAAATATGAAAATATTGGGTAAATGGGTGTTTGAAGGACTAAATAAGTTAAAAATAATTTAAAAAAAAACAATTTCTTATTAAAATAGTTTTTTAATGCGAACATTTAAACAATTTTAAATTTCAAAACTGATCTTGCAATCAAGTTTTAAATTATTTAAAATTGTTATTAAAAAAACAATTTAAAATTGTTTTTAAATTCTTATTAAAATTGTTTTTTTAAAAAAAACAATTTCTTATTAAATTTCTTCTTTATTGCAACGCAATTATTTTGGTACAAACATATTAACCTACACTACAATGAAATATATGAATAGGCATTTGCTGGGCATTTTCGAGCGTGGCAGCTATAGAAGGGATTAATTATATCAAAACTGGTCAGTTAGTTTCCCTGTCCGAGCAAGAAATACTAGACTGTGATCAGGGTGCGAATGGTTGTAGTGGTAATGAAATTAACCACGGCTTTGAATTTGTCATTCAAAATCAAGGTCTAATGAGGGACACAGAGTATCCATATAGGGAAGGAGAACAAGGAATGTGTCAGGCAACCAATGGTGGTGGTGCAGTAAGGATCAGTGGTTATGAAAATGTTCCGCAATATGATGAGGAGGCTCTGAGAATAGCTGTGGCAAACCAACCGGTTTCCGTTGCTTTAGATGCCTCTTCCGACAGCTTCAAGTACTACACGGGTGGGATTTTCAATGGAGAATGTGGGACAGAATTAAACCATGCAATTACAGCAGTTGGGTACGGTACAAGTGATGATGGGACACCCTTTTGGATTTTCAAAAATTCATGGGGTACAAGTTGGGGTGAGAACGGCTACATTAAAATGGCAAGAAATATTGATTCCCAAGAAGGCATGTGTGGCATTACCAAACAAGCTTCTTATCCAACTATAGACTAAGTTAATAATTATTTTATAAATACTAAAAATAACTATTTCCATGAAGAAAACTACATGTGTGGCATATACTATAAATCTGATCCTTTTTACTTCCTCATTGTTATATTTTTTTAAGATTGTACGCCTTGGAAGTGGGCTCACTCATCTTCCACCTTTTCCCCATATTTTTAATATAAATAGGTGCGCCCACGTGCGTTGCACGTGTGACCAATTTCGTGAAGTCAATTTAAATAAAGAAATCATTTTAAATGTCATCTCAAATACCCACATCTATTACCACGTAAGAAAGCTATATCTATGGTATGTTGTCTCTTTGTGTCCAAATGGACCCTTATTTGTTAGATCCAGTGTATCGAATATAAGACATATAGCCAGTTCATTATATACATGGAAAAGATTTTAAGAATTTAATATCAAACCGAATAGAAATAAAGTTTTAACATAACTGAAGTCCAAAACGTAAAGTGTGACACCCTGCCTATTTTAAGTATGGGTGATCAGTCCTATATCAAAATAACCAAGAATCTCATTTGGTTCATTCTTAGCATCACTGTCGAAAATATTTTAATTACTAATCCCATGTGTCAAATTAAGGTGATGCTAAACTGTATCTTTCATTAACAACATGTGAAACTACAATAACCTAACCAAAACATCCACAAAATAATAGTCCGAACAATCACACAACATATATATATATATATATATATATAGGGAAAAGTTCAAAAGCGAACATTAAGAGTGAACATTTTAATGAACATTATGTAAAAACACCCAAAAACAATTTATTTTAATTCATATGTTGAAATTGGTTCGTACTAGCGGCGCCCGAGAACATTTCAGTCAGCCCCCCACCCTCCCACCCTTCAACCTACCCCCCATCCCCACCCCCCCCCCCCCCCCACCATGGCAGCCAGGGGCAGCAGGTATGGCAGCCCTTATGGGGGTGGGTAGGTGGGGGTGGGGGGTGCTGGCCGGAATGGTCTCGGGTGCCGCTGTTACGGACCAATTTCAACCTAGGAGTTAAAATAAATGGGTTTTTGGTGTTTTTCCTTAATGTTCATTAAAATGTTCACTCATATTGTTCGCTTTTGAACCATATATATATATATATATATATATATATATATATGGAAATGATCAAGTGAGGTCCCAGTTTGAGGATCCTGAATGAGGTCCATTTTTTTAAAATAGTAAAAAAAATATTTTTGGGCTTATTTTTTTATGGGTTTTAAACATTTCAGTCGGACCATAAAAAAAATAATTGCTCAAATTGAATTTTTTTGCTCTTTCAAACAAATCGGTCAAACTGTGTCAGTTTTTAAGTTATTAAAAACTAACAAAGTTTGACCGATTTTTTTAAAATAGTAAAAAAAAATTCATTTTGAGTTGATTATTTTTTATGGTCCTACTGAAATATTTAAAAATCATAGAGAAAAACTCAGCTCCAAAATATCTTTTTTACTATTTTAAAAAAATGAACCTCATTCAGGGTCCTCAAACTGGGGGCCTTACTTGATCCTCTCTCTCTCTCTCTCTCTCTCTCTGAGAGAGAGAGAGAGAGAGAGAGAGAATCAAGTGAGGTCCCAGTTTGAGGACCCTGAATGAGGTCTATTTTTTTAAAATAGTAAAAAAAATATTTTCGGGTTGATTTTTTTTTTTGGTTTTTAAACATTTCAGTAGGACCATAAAAAAGTAATCATGTCAAAATGATTTTTTTTTGCTATTTTAAAAAAATCGGTCAAACTGTGTCAGTTTTTAAGTTGTCAAAAACTGACAAAGTTTGACTGAGTTTTTTTAAAATAGTAAAAAAATTCATTTTCAGTTGATTATTTTTTTACGCTTCTACTGAAATGTTTAAAAACCATAGAAAAAAATCAGCTCCAAAATATTTTTTTTACTATTTTAAAAAAATGGACCTCATTCATGGTCCTCAAACTGAGGGAAGTCACTTGATTCTCTCTCTCTCTCTCTCTCTCTCTCTCTCTCTCTATATATATATATATATATATATATATATATATATATATATATATATATATATATATGACCAAATAAATCATCGGTTCCCAAAACAAATAATCTAGCCACAATCTGAAGTAAATAAAACTGAAATTCGAATAAAGTTAGTAAGGACATTATTTTATAAGTCCTTTATCAATTTAGTATGTCATATACCGCTACACCGTCGAAGAGCATTCAAGAACATTCAGGCAACAAAGACGGATCCAAATATCAAGTTCTTCATCAAAAAGACTTTGCGAAGTTTACTTTGGTAAGGTTA
This sequence comes from Sambucus nigra, assembly GCA_949130495.1. Taxonomy (NCBI): domain Eukaryota; kingdom Viridiplantae; phylum Streptophyta; class Magnoliopsida; order Dipsacales; family Adoxaceae; genus Sambucus; species Sambucus nigra. Next base: position 390,940,652 of record OX422224.1, on the reverse strand, counting down.
GGTTTTTAATAGCTTAACTTTCCACTTAGAGCTTTTGGAATATTTTTACAAAATATTTTCTAAGTGTTGGAGCGGAATTTTTCGTCAAAATTTGAGAATGAGTATTTTTTCTAAGTATTGGAGCGGACATTAAAATAATATTTTTTTGACGCAACAGTCGTTTGAACGAGATGACCATGTCGCGCGATCTCGTTCGAGCAACACGTGTCCTTCGTTCGAGCGATATGCTTATCTCGTTCGAACGAGCTCTAATACCGAGGCGGCGCGATTTGTATAAATATTCATTAAATAGTTTCGTTTTCATTATGAAGATCCGACGTTTTTAAAGACATAAAACTGTGAAATAGCATAATCCTTTTGACTTCTTATTTTAGGGTTTAATCCCTTTTTTTTTTCAATTCACAAAAATCCCATATGCTTTGGTAAGTTGTTTCGTGTTGAGGAACACAGTTTGCTATGGTTTATTCTTTGTGGGGAGAACTCTACAACCGGAGAGCTACGTGCTATTGTGGAGGGAGTCCTTATAAAGTTCACACTTTTGGAGAAACCGTTTTCTTCTTCATTGCTGACCATCTGGAGTTCTTGTGGGAGATTCCAGCAGATGATATTTCTAGCCGTTGCTTTGAAGGATTGACGAAGACACCGTGCGTTACACTTGTGGAAAATTATCAGGTTGTATGTAAGTCAATGGTCTTGTGAATTCTTCAAAGTTCTAGATATAAAAGGTTTTGCCCTTCGGAGATTTTTTCTGAGTATTTGTGTCATATGCTTTATTTATTTATGGGTTAACACACGCACACACATAGTTGCATGTTTAGGGGCTGATTTGATTTGGTTTAAATAGACTCTAATTAAATAAGGTTTACTTGGAAACTTGTGAATTAATTTAAATCGGTATCACACACCGCATTTATACGTTTTACAAAGTCTGATAAATAAACTGAAGAACTAAATAGTTTGAAGGGGCAACACACCAATAATAAAATAATGAAGGAACTCCTATCTAGAAATGAATAAACTGAAGCATCTAAAGCAACTCATGCATGCCTCCACAAGTGCTACAGTTACGCATCCATGGATAGAATCATCAAGCTGGGCGACCTTATGGCTGGACACCTAAAAGGTTTTGAGAATATTTTGAAACACATTAGAGACCAAGAAAATAATTTGAAAATATTTTGCAAATGCTTAAATGACAGTTTAAATCAGTTATTAGATAAACGTGCTAGTTCCATGTACACTCTCTTGAGATCCTCCCATCTTAACTAATGTGTACGCCTAACGTACCCTATGTAGTTATGATACCCTTCCCAACTAGATGGCGTATCTAAATATTCACAATAGGTCTAGCTCTCTCGTATTACCCATACGACATGCTACCACAATATCAATAATATATCACCCACGTATTATTATTGAGTCAATTATTTAAGTCTCCCTACTTAAATTACTTTTAGATATACACTTTCTATCAATTCTACTATCACACATAAGTAGATATATCACCCTTGCTTATAGTTTAGGCGAGTCTTTTTAAAACACCATTCAACGTGCATTTCACACATCATTGGGGGTCATAAAAATTGATCTCCCAAATATTACTCTTTTTATATTACGAAAATTAGCCCTTTTTGATAACACTAAGACGACTAAATAGGCCCCGACCCAACAAATATACGAACCTTGATATATATATATATATATATATATATATATATATATACATATACTAGGGTGTACCCGTGCTGATGGCACGGTGATAAATTTTCTCCCGGGTATTTGTCGTTATAGCACTCTTACCTTCCTCTTGAGCATTTGTGATTATAGAACATTCACACTCCCATGTATGGTATTATTCATTTGACACTTCTGTAGCACTACATATTCTAGCTACATGTTTTGTAACAATACATATTCCACCTAAAAGTTAGTGTACTCGTGCCGATGACACGGTGATAAAGAAGTTTAATGTATATCTAAATATATGAAAAAAAGATTAAAGCATATCCCACGTCGATAGGATTATCTTAATTCCGTCTAGAGTTCAACACATCGAAACCATATAACTTTAATCATTTTAAGTGTTAAGAATATGATATTTCAAATATACACGAGTCCAAGTGAGATTGTTGAATAAAAGGTTCAAACCATTAAAATTATCTAATACAAAAATGACACGATCATATATAATCACCACTTAAAACAAACAAAAAAAACTCTAGTTTACCACAACTCAATACACTGAGAAACAATGCATAATTCAATTTATTACTCGCTTTCCTAACTACATTTTTTGTCCTCATATGAGCTTTTATAGACTTGTGCCCAACATGAGTAGATAATTCTTTTAAAAAAATAATGCAATAGAAAATTCATTACTTAAAAGAAGCAATAGACAAAAATATAAAGAGAAAAAGTCAATTATATTGAAGACTTAAATGCCAAATAATGGGTTCCTTTGTATTGAAATATTTGGTGACTGTAATTGTTATAGTTTTGAAAGTGGGTCCAGCTTGTGGGACGTTCTATGATGAAGCTATCATGTCCAATATGCACGAGAAGTGGATAGCTCATCATGGACGCAGTTACGAGAGTGTGGCAGAGAAGCAGAAGCGATTTCAAATATTCAAACGAAACGTTGAGTTTATAGAGAGTTTCAACCGGGCTGGTAATCGCACCTACCAGCTTGGAATCAACCAATTTACAGACTTGACTAAGGAAGAGTACTTGGCCTCTCACACTGGATTCAAAATGTCACCTTCTTCATGGTCCTCTACAACGTCGTTTAGGTATGAAAATATGGGTGAGACTGATGTACCATCCAGTATGGATTGGACACAGAAAGGAGTTATCACCCCTATCAAGAACCAGGCTGCATGCGGTAAAAACACCATTTTATACTCACACTAGGCATGCATATTTTTGTATACATTTGATGGTGCTTGTAGTTTAGGCGAGTCCATTTAGAACACCATTCAATGTGCATTTCACACATCATTAGGTCATAAAAATTGATCTCCCAAATTTATTTGACGAAAATTAGCCCTTTTACCTAACACCAACATTACCAAATAGCCTCGACACAATAAATAGATGAACCTTGATATATATATATATACAAACAGTCTCTTGTACACACTAAGTCTGCACATCTTTTTTTTTAAATAGTAAAAAAAAATATTTTTGAGTTGATTTTTTTTGTTATACTTAAACACATAAAAATTTCAACGGACCAATATAAAAATTTAAATAGCTCAAAAAACCCTTTTTTCTATTTTTAAAATATCCGTCAAACTTTCACTGCTTTTAAGCACTTCAAAAGCTGCGAAAGTTTGACTGATTTTTTTAAAATAGCAAAAAAAGTTTTTTGAGTTGATTTTTTTATATGGGTCCGTTGAAATGCTTAAATATCACATAAAAAAATCAACTCAAATATATTTTTTTAATAATTTAATAAAATTAGTTTGCGCCAGCACGTGTCCAAACTAACTGTCCATAAGAGTCTCTCTCTCTCTCTCTCTCTCTCTCTATATATATATATATATATATATATATATAAATTTCTTATTATGTAATATGTCTGTTAACAAATATTTATTCATATAAATTCTGTTGATCTAATCAAATTTGCCAAATTTGGAAATTTCTTCGTTATTGCAAAGCAATTATTTTGGTACAAACATATTAACCTACACTACAATGAAATTTATGAATAGGCATTTTCTGGACATTTTCGAGCATGGAAACTATCAAAGGGATTAATTATATCAAAACGGGTCACTTAGTTTCCCTGTCCGAGCAAGAAATACTAGACTGTGATTAGGGTGCGAATGGTTGTAGTGGTAATGAAAATAACCACTGCTTTGAATTTGTCATTCAAAATCAAGGTCTAATGAGGGACACAAAGTATCCATATAGGGAAGGAGAACAAGGAATGTGTCAGGCAACCAATGGTGGTGGTGTAGTAAGGATCTGTGGTTATGAAATTGTTCCGCCATATAATGAGGAGGCTCTGACAATGGCTGTGGCAAACCAACCGGTTTCAGGTTCTTTAGATGCCTCTTCTGACAGCTTCGAGTACTACACGGGCGGGATTTTCAATGGAGAATGCGGGACAGAAATAAACCATGCAATTATAGCAGTTGGGTATGGTACAAGTAATGATGGGACACCCTTTTGGATTTTCAAAAATTCATGGGGTACAAGTTGGGGTGAGAACACCTACATTAAAATGGCAAGAAATATTGATTGCCAAGAAGGCATGTGTGGCATTACCAAACAACCTTCTTATCCAACTATAGACTAAGTTAATAATTATTTTATACATACTAAGAAAAACTATTTCCATTAATAAAACTACATGTGTGGCATGTACTATAAATTCATCCTTTCTACTTCCTCATTGTGATTTTTTTTTAAGATTGTGCGCCTTAGAAGTGGGCTCACTCATCTTCCACCTTTTCTCCATATTTTTAATATAAATAGGGGCGCCCACGTGCGTTGCACGCGTGACCAATTTCGTGAAGTCAATTTAAATAGTGAAATCATTTTAAATGTCATCTCAAATACCCACATCTATTACCACGTAAGAAAATTATATCTATCGTATGTTGTCTCTTTGTGTCCAAATGGACCCTTATTTTTTTGATCCAGTGTATCGAATATAAGACATATATCGAGTTCATTATATACATGGAATAGATTTTATGAAGTTAATATCAAACCGGATAGAAATAAAGTTTTAACATAACTGAAGTCCAAAACGTAAAGTGTGACACCCCGCCTATTTTAAGCAGGAGTGATCAGTCCTATATCAAAATAACCAGGAATGTCATTTGGTTCATTCTTAGCATCATTGTCGAAAATATTTTAATTACTAATCCCCTGTGTCAAATTAAGCCGGTGCTAAATTTTATCTTTCATTAACAACATGCGAAACTACAATAACCTAAGCAAAACATCCACAAAATAATAGTCCGAACAATAACATATTTTATATATATATATATATATATATATATATATATATATATATATATATATATATATATATATATACTAGGATATGTCCGTGCCTGAAGACATGCTGTTAATCGCAAAATGGCAAAAAAATTGAGGAACCAATCTGCTAACAAAATGGCAAAAAAGTTGCAAGAAGGCAAAAATTTCATTTGCCAACAAAACAAAATGTAATTTAAAAAAAAAATTGACTATAATCTCCTTTGTTTATAAGACTAACCATCCTGATTAACAAATAACAAATAATCCAACAACGTTCAAATAGTTTAAATTTATCAATCGAATTCACATTATGTTTCAAGTTAACAAAGTAACCATTCTAAAAAAAGGACAATCTCCTTTGTTTATTAAACTATCCACCCTGCTTAAGGGATAACAACCAATGGTACAATATTCAAAATGTCCAAAATTATCAAACAAATACTTGAACGAAACAAACTTCTTTAAAAAAAACTACGTCAACTAATACATTTAATCATAAAATTTATTATAAAACACAAAAGTGTACACGATTCATAAAATTTGGATAAAACTTCCTCTATTTATAGGACTGTCCACCTATTTAAGAAACAAAAACTACTCATCAATACAAATAGTCCATCCCGGACATTATATAAAACAAATCATCAATTTATAACTATAATATACAACTTTACCAACAAAATGGTGATAAATATAATACTTAACACTATCATAAATTTTCAATCTAATCAAAAATAAAAATCGTCGATCGATCAAATAACTCGTGACACATTTGTAATAATGGGGTGGGATGAGGCTCAAAGCCGAACGGAATCCCAAACTCAGCCCTATAATTAACACATTCTTTTAGTTTCCCCTAGTACTTTATATACATTAAATGACAATTTCATTCCAATTGGGACGTAACCAAAAAATTGTGAAATGACACTTTCATATACGTACATGTAAAATGTTACCATGGTAATAAATGTACATGTAAAATGTTACACTTCAGATTAAGTACTACTTCATGGAAGTAAACTCTGTTGCAGATTCCTTAATTGCTTTAGCTTCTAAAAATGGTGTTCCTTGGATTCAATTCATAAAAATCATCTCCCGAATATGATTAAACTTACTTTGTATCAAAATAATTTTTGGTTAATAAAGTTACTTTGTATCAAAATAATCTCCATCATAGTACATTAAGTAATGTTAAGTTACCTGTACTAAAATAATTTTCATCAAAGTGCATTGAGCCATGTGCTCGGCATTGTGGGCTAGCAGATATGTTGACGTTTAAAGTACATTTGGTTGTGTAAAGAAAAGAACAGTCTTGATAGATAAAGAGATAGGTAAGGTAAGACTAAAAATTCACAAAAAGGTAAATATTCTATATAACTAAATAGTTTTTGAATTATTAATATCGTTTATTTTAAACTAAACTAGTAAATAAAATTTAACTCTAAATAGTTCAAAACATATTTTAATACATTACCTTTTAACATGGTAAAAAATATTTTTAATCTAACAAAAACAAACCCCCTAGGGTTTTTACCGCGCTCAATAGCAAACCTATACAAAACATCTATACAAAAGTATGTGGGTTTTCTTTGGAAGTTGGTATGTAAAAGGTTAAAAATAATGACATAGATATGTTGAAATACCTAAAATCCTGTGATGAAACACCTCAAATCCACCTCCTAGTTTAATGCATTCAAACATCACAAAAACTATATATGAAAAACACAAACCTTAAACTGAAACAAAGAGTGATCTTGATGACAAAAAATTCATCCCAAAAAACACTGATGTTGATGGAAAAAAAATCGCCCCAAGTTGTGACGTCTCTTTCTTAAAAAAAAAGAAATTCTGCTTCTTTTTTCGTCATCCAAAACCTCATTCTCCTACGCTCTGACGGAGATGGATACAGCAGTGATGGGGACTACCTTTCTTCAACATCTTCCCGTTGTTCCAGTTGTCAAGATATTTTTAAAAAGTTTAAAATCAAACTAAACCAAAATAGTAAAACTAAAAACCATGAAACTGAACATAATAAAACATATTAAGAAACACCTTCTTCCTTCCATCCTCAAATTTACAATCCATGTAACCAAAACCCCTTGTATCATATCATCACCATCCTGAAGAATGCTCAGTGGTTTGGCGAGATAATGACCTCGTGCTGAACATCGATGGCAAACTCTGGCCCATCCGAGAACTGTGGTATGTTCTTGCGCGAAGATGTGCTGAACCCAAAGAACTCAAGTGAGATGGTTAAAAGTTCAACAATATATAAGAGTCCAAATATACATAGATGCAACGTAGAGATAGTCCAAATGGTTACTTTGGGTGGTTTGATAATACCCATTTCAAATGGATCAGTTAGCATAGTTTTTCCATGATAATACCCATTTAAAATATACATAGATGCAAAAATGGATAGTTTTTGCATGATAATACCCATTTCAAATGGACTATTTCCACGATACCCATTTTGAGTACACTGTTAACAAATCTAAGTTTTGTGTATGAAATACAAAATGTTGAGACTGAAATACATGATTACAGCAAAAAAAGAGCAAAGAGTTGAAATGTGAAAATGAAAGAACCTGATTCCTTGTGTCGTGCGCAACTGTTATGAGACACTTATGTCGGGCACAACTAAGTCTCAATTTTGAAATGGGTATTATCAACAAATCAAAATCCTCCAAATCAATTAAAACCAAAACTAAGTCTCAATTTTGGATTTTGAACTCCGAATTTGAAAGGCAACGCAGTAGAGACGTGTTAAGACTCAGTTGCCATATGGCTCAGACTCAGCTTTGTCCCTACCAACACAGTGGAGGCACAAAGCCTAGCATTTCCACCGGAAGACCTTCTAGAATTCGTGGGTGGAGCAGAAAAAACCCTCTAGATTAGCAAAAAGGAGAGATGTGTAAATAGTAGAGATATAAACTATACATATGAGATCCAACGTCATTGTCATCAAACAAAACATATGGATTTGAGAATGTAGAGATCCGTGTACCTCTGTAAATTCGTGTACCTGTGAGAACCCATGTACTTGTGAGAACCGGAGAGAGATGCAAAACCATATACCTAGAGTCTGGTTTGGTGGATCTGGTGATGGGTTTGAGATCAAGGGAGGTGGTTTGAGATCTGGTGACTATTTATTGATGGGTTTATTTACTGGTGACTGGTTTGTTGACGGGTTTGTTGATTGGGGACTGGTTTGTTGATTGGTGGCTGGTTGGTTGACTGGTGACTGGTTCGTTAATGGGTTTGAGAAGATGTTACAGATCAAGGGCGATGGTGTGGGAGGGATGAGAGGTGTGGCGTGGGAGGGGGAGGCGTAAGCAAGGGAGACGGGAGAGAGATGAATTAGAGAGAGAAAACTATTGTGATATGGATTGAGAATGTATTGGGGTGATTTCACTCGACTGGGGTTGGATTCAGCTCTTTGTATTGCAAAAATATGTGTGTGAGAGGTAGAGAGAAATGAAAGAGGTTTTGGAGAAGTAATTTACTTTTGTACCCTTATTTTTGAATTTTGAAAAATAGGGGGAAATAAATTAGTGTGTGTAAAAAGAGTGGGAACTCAAATGTTTGGAGGGCAAAAGAGGTAGTGCATGAAAATCTCATATAGATGACATCATAAGCAAACTTGTGACATACATAAGTTTTATACTTTATTATATAGATATCCTAGTGGAATGCCCCTCCCTGAAGGCACGGCAAAAATTTTGAAAGTACAAAATCGTAAAACGATAAAAAATTCAAATGTACATAATTGCAAAACGGCAAAAATTTCGTTCCCCAACAAAATAAAGTGTAATTTTTTTAAAAAAAAAGTCCATAACCCATAGCCTCAAACCACCATGGAGAGAACCTAATAAGAAATACCCAAAATGACTTATAAGTCCACTGTATATTAAAGTACCTAAAATAGTGTCTAAATTAATACAAAAACTGAAACTCAAATAATACATACAACTTTTACACAATTGAAACCAAAATAATACACACGATTTAAATTGGAACAGAAAAACACATATAACCTAAGAATATTTCATCTTCTCGAACAAATGAGATATACAACCTGTGAGTATCAAGTATAGAGGGGGAAAATATGAATACAAATTTGCAATGTGAGGACCTATAAATAATTAAAAAAATCCCAACCAAGAATCCCAATATTTACTTGCCCATTTTGTAAAGCAGTTGATGTTTAACAAAGTACATATCATTATTTTGAAACCAAAGTCATATAAAGCATCTCCGCTCTTGAGGACAACTTGTGATCAAGGCACACACATTCTGTACAGGAATATAAATGTGATCAAGGTAATATACACACCTAAAGTGTAAATTTGAAAAAGAAAATACAGCAAAGTACAGAGCTTAAGCTGTACTTTGAAAAAGAAAATGCCTCAAAGAAAAAGCAGTAAAGTACATATCATTATTTTGTCAAGCACTTGATGTTCAACAAAGTACAAAGCTCAAGTTGTCCTATAATTTAATGCATTAATTAAGCGTATCTAACACGCGATTTACAAAATTTATTGAATAGGTTAATCGTCCATTAGAAACTTGACATGATTTACAAAAGATAGTTTATTATCCATTCTATAAGTGATGAAGTACATCATAAAAGAGATTTCGATCACCCACCCTGCATCTGGGAACCCAGTTCACCAAACTGTTCATCTGCTTCTATACTATCGTCCAAGAGACTAATTGCATTGAGTTTCTATTTCAGGATATCAATGGCATTAACCGCACCTGTGGACTCAACTATGAATATAAAATTGTCTTCTTTGGCAAAGATTTATTTATGTCCCGTCTTCCCCATAGCCTCCGCTTTCTTGATCACTTCATCATCGTATGTGTATGCCCCAGGGTTAACCACAATAACATGTTGGGTGTCAAGATCAATGTCAAACACTTCAGTAGGACTACTTTCAAACAAAATTATTTTCTCCTAGAGTGTTAAAGTCTCCATTATCATTTATAACTACAATGAATAAACCATAAGATCATATTAAGCAAGCAGGAAAATAGAGATTCCATAAACTAAACATGAACGAAGTACAATGGTAAATGAATTCCAATTTTACAGTTCAATAATACCAAATCCACAGTTAATCTATCGATGATTCAAAAAATTCACATCTTCACAAAAAAAGTAAAAAAGATTTCTCCACATACCCAACCAAAGAATCGCCATTTCCATGTAGATCTGAAGAAGAAATAGGGGCAGACCCTATGATAGGTTGGTCAAGACCTGAAGCCACGGGTAATGTCTCTTCAAATTTCGTGATGAGAAAACCCAAACTTCCATCCCGTGTATGGAGACTTGTGTGTGCCATATTTAATAGACAACCCACCTACCAAATGAAATGTGAGCAGCCCAACTTCAGTACAGTAACAACAAAACTATCATGGCAAAAAAAAACTTAGAATTTTTTTTAACCTATAAAGTGGGATGAGATTTTGAGAATTATAATTCAGTAATATTCATAACTAACACATTATTGTAGTGTCCTTACCAATCGTGAGCTTACCAATCGTGAGCATGCTACTTAAATAAAAAGAAAGCAAAAAAGATAAAAATAAAAAGAGCAGAGATACACAATAAAATAAAGTTCACCCCCCTCGGCCCCCTCCTCATGCCACTGCAGATACCTTTCCAGATATCTTTTCACCAGCACGACCTCTACCCTGTCCTTGGCCCCCATCCTCATGTTGTTGCTACCGCCTCGAAGACTCCCCATTACACCATCTGTTCCTTGACTTCTAGGTGCAAAATATTGATTTCCAAACGTGGCATTTGCAACCACATTCACTGCAGCAGTTGTTGCAGTGTTTGTTCCTGCTATATCAATTTTCATAGGACTTCAATCTAGTTGGACATTTCTGTATTCCTTGAATACCACCTCAGTATCTCTCCGGCATGAAAAGTGATCAGAACTCCAAGACAAATGTATATAATTGAGATGAAGCAAGTCTTGAAATCTATAACTAATACAAAATTTAAACATTAGATGGCTACTTTGTTATTGAGGAAAGTTTTCACCTTGTTATTGAGTTACTCAAATAGCGAACTATTCTGCATTGTAGCACACAATACACTAAACTCTCCAGTTTTTCAAGTAAAAGGAGATCCATTTGGATAGATGAAAGGCTATTCTATTATGTGAACCTAATACAAAAGTCAATTTTCCAAGTAACCCCAAATGTTTCTCTACTCACCTCATAAATGGAGATGGTGTTTTTAATGATTCTGGACTTGAGAAGGTTTTATTAAGGAAGTGAAACTGGTTGAATGTGAACTTTCATATGTCGTAGTCTCCATTATGGGCCTGCAAAGTAGTGGTATGATTTATTATCTCTTCAAGAATCACTCATATATTTCCAATTTGTCTCTGGAATTTTTGTTCAAATCTAGATTCTCTTATTTGCATTTGAAATTTCCATAGGTTGTAAGTATGCGATTTATTTCATGGACAATGGCCTATAAAACATAACTGTTGCATTTTGGTACATTTTTTGAATATATGTATTATTGCTTTAAAGAATATATATTTGTACTATTGCTTTAAAGAATATATATCTGAAGCTAAAAATCAGATCATGACACCATTAAATTTAGTCCTCTCATTATCATCTTTATCACAGATGGTGGAGAATATATTGCTAGGAATCAAACCTCGAGGGAGGTCCCTAAAACTTTCTGGAACATTGCAAAATGTATTTTTGCAAAATCCTAAGGGTAGTGAGTGCAACTTACACTAAAGAATAGATCATAAACACATTCTATGAAAGGGGAATAAATAAATAAATAAAATGATGCCGACTCACCTTTAGAGTGAATAAGACAAAGAGATTTGATTTATGTGGAACTTTTTCCTCTCATAACGACTTTGCGATGTCAAGATTGTTGATGAAGAACTCATACAGACCAATATCGAACACCAACATGAATGTTCCTAAAAAACATTGAAGCCTAATTTGTAGCAGCATAATACTAAGATGAGCAGAATCATACCGAGCCTGCTCACATTTTCATAATTTAAATGAAATTAAACGATATGGAGGTAATTGATTATACCTGCTCCCATTTTTCAGAATGTAAATGAGCTCTGTATAAATTTATGGGATGCCTTATAATTGAGAGGACCTTTATCAATATAACAAATTGAAAAAATATGTTAGGCCAAGACATATATATTGAACCTTAGTAGAACATAGAATGCCCGTGCCTGAAGGCACAACGAAAACTTTCGAAGTATGTAATCGCAGCAGCAACAAGCTCCTTCTCTATACCACTGTCATTTGGTTCCAAAACCAATGATTGTTTAAAACCTTCAACTCCAACATCAATGTCATTAACTTCCACGAATGCCTAGCGGTGGGGAAAAGTCTCTCACATTATTTTTGTCGTCATGAATTGCGATGTCTACATCTGGCAATGCTCCTTTTAAATCTCCCAATTTCAATTTGCAGGTAGAACTATTCGTATATATCTGAGATTTTTTTCTTCCTTGATTGGATTTTCTGTTCATCAATCTCTTCAGCAATAGCACACAACCTTGATATACTTTCGAAGATCCATTTTACAGACTTGCTTCTTAAAATGGAGAGGAACGAAAGTGTTAGGGCCAATTCCATTCTCCCCAGTATAGAGAGATATTATGTTTTAAGTGGTTTTGGGGACGATGTCTTTGTAAAGTTCCACCACTATCCTCCCTTCTAGCTCTCCTCCAATGCTTATGTCTAAAAAGAACCTTGGGTTCACCATTTTCTCTCTTGCCTCTGCACCTACCAACTATATACTATAACCTTCTTCACCATTTACCTGCCCCCCACACAACCGTATCCGTAACAAATGACTTACATTTGTACACCATTTCTAAAACTATGGTTATAAGAGAGACTAAATCTTAATGATCTTTACTGCTATTATCTCTTAAGAACTAATCCTAACTAAGATGGAATCTAGCAGTCCTAGTGGAAGGATCATCCTAACGAATGTTTTGAACATAAGTGATAAAATCAAGACAGTTGTGAAACCTACCTGATGTAGGCGATTAGAAATTACGGATGGATTAAAACCAAAAGGTAACTAATATCTATATCATCTACCTATTTATATAGGACAAATACCTACCGCGAAGGGCTCAAATTGATCCAACGGCTTGAGAAGCAAATCCATGAAAATTTAACACCTGAATAGTCCTACAACTGGCATTTAAATAACACTTTAGGTCTAGTCAGCATAGCTACTCAGTTCCATTATCAACATAGATACTCAAATGTTACAGAAAATTAAAAACCCCAAATAACACTAATTATGCCTCAATGTATCAAACAGAGAAGTCGCAACTCATAAGGTGAAGTAAAGATATATTTCAAAAATCTTGAATAATAATGTGAACCAAGTCACATAATACTAAAATTTAGCCAGGAACACATTACCTGGTAATTAAGAAAAATGAAACCAACCACTCAAATCAACATCATCCAAGGATAAATTTCCAGATTGTACAAACAAACAAAAAAAATCATGAAAACTATTTGCAAAGAATGAGTTAACCACTATGAAATAATAATTGGTTGTACACTATTAAGGAAGAGATGTACACTAAGAGGAGGGGGAACACATCTTACATTACAATAAATATTCCAATTTTTTTATCCACCTATAAAAAGAAAAAAAAAATGTTAACCAACTATTAAATTGATATAAAAATTTCATGTCAAAATAAAGACACTCCCCGAAGTTGTACAATAGGTTCAAGTATTCACGCTGCTTGAGTAAACAAGGAGTTGGAAATTTGATCTTGGACAAGGAAAAACCAGGATCCAAATAAGGTGGGGAAGGGAGTTAGTCAAAGGCCAAATCGATCTGCTCAGGATGTTTTTAGACTCACGGATAATAAAATTGACTTAGTTTCTCCGTTAAATGATTTGGTTCTTGCTAATGGCACAAATATAGTGAGTGACAATGTTGTTGAGGAACCAACTTTCTTATCAGATAAAACTATGGGCATGCAATCTGACTTAGCATTGGAAGTCAATAGCCACGTGTGTGTGTGTTTGTGTGTGTGTGTGTGTGTTAATGCCGAAGTTGTCATTATTGTTCTTAATCACATTGAGCCCTCTAACATGTCAATCATTTTAATTAAAACAGTGGATGAAAAGTAAAGAGACGCCATAAATAGAGATTACCTTTGATGATCTACTATAGTGTTGGTGGCTCAAATATAGTAGCAACTTGTCATGGGCAATTTCTTATTGGTCTTGAAACGATTATATACTCTGGTAGTTTGTGAAAAAGAACAATACTTAGTACTCAAATATAAATAATGAAAGATTTAAAAGGCTAAATCTCCAAGAATTTCTCGATATTAGAAAGAAAACTTCTTAATTTCCCAATTTTAGTTGTACTTGTATCAGACCTGTTTCAAAATAAGCATAAGTATTTTTACCAAAATAAGCGAAGAAAATTTAAACAAAATTAAATGACATCCTCTACTTGATTAATTAATATATATTAAAAAAAATCTTGCATAAACAATATATATGCAAAAAAAAGGAAATATAACCCAAATGAAAATTACTTATGAGAGATGGAGGCGTCAGCGTGGGAGGTAGCATGGGAGGCAGTTGAAGGAGGAGAAGCGTGAAATGCAACTAAAGGGAGGGTTTGTGAGGGGGCATCATTCAGCATAAGGGCGGCAGTGGCGTGGGATCACTGATGTTATCTTCCCAGATAATTATCATTTAAAAGCAATTCAATCCCATCAGTAAAAGCTATGACATTCAATATGATACCACATCCCAAATAGAAAAAGCAATATATATACATATAAACGTTGAAGAATCCACCATAAAATAAAAAACATAGACTTTATATATCTAAACTAAAGGCATCAGAGTTTGGTAGAACTAATAATCGTGAGAAATAAAAAAGGTTTTTAAAATTACAACCATAAGACATATAATAGTCATGGTACCAACAATACTTACTTTTTAGTAGAAAAACATATTACCAAAATCATATTACTAAAAAAATGAAAGGGTATACCTCAGATATGTAAAAGTTTATACCTCGCTAGAGTGAGAGCCTTCAAACATGTGAAAGTGTATACCTTGTCAGTGAGCGCATCTAAAATACACATATTACCACAATTAAATTAACATGTGTTACAAAATATGGTAATGTTCTCCACGTGAATAAAGAAGTAATTTACAAAATATAAAAAACTATATGAACACGAATCGGCATAAATTCTTTACAATAAAAATTACTAATGAATCGGCATGCGTTCTTTACATAACACCCAAAATTAAATGTAGTGAAATCCCACTTTGAATATATATCCTGAAACAAAATAAAAATGATACTAACACGAATATTATACCATGCTATTGAAACATAATCAAATAAGAAATCTAAACAATGTACGAACACGAATCAGCATACATTCTTTACAATAAAAACCTCTAATGAATTGGCATACATTATTTACATAACCCCCAAAATCAAATGTTGAAAACTACTAATGAATAGGCATACATCTTATCATAACGCGAATCAACATATATTTTTTACATATCTTTAGTTAAAAAAATTAAAAACGTAACACAATCAAATAAGATACGCAATCAAATAAGAAATGTAAACATTAAAATAATTAAAAATCCCATTCAAATTCCAGTTTAAAAATCATAAAAAAATTCCAGAAATGCAACCATTAAAACCCCCCTAAATCCCATAAATCAAAACAGGGTATATAGTTAAAAAATGATTAGAAATGAAATTTTCTATAAACATTCAACACAAATGTTTATAGAGCTTGAAAATTGAGTATATAAGTATATACGAATATGGAAGGCTGTACCGAATGTTTGTTGTACCGAATGCGCATCCTTTGACACCGTACCAAGTTTGTTGTGTCGAATGTTGGTCGTAACCATACCATGAATACGAAATCCATAAAACATGAATACGAAACAACACAAAGTAATATTTAGTAAATCCATGAATACAAAAGGAATATTCTGTAAACCCATTGATAAAACTTCGATGGAATGTAAAGCCCTAAAACAACACAAAGTATATAGAGCTTGGAAATCCATTAAACAACACAAATGTAAACCAACACCAATCGATAAAACTTTGAGAGAATTTTTAGTAAATCCCTAAATAAAACTTTGATGGAATATTCAGTAAAACCATTACCTGATGAGGAGTACTACGGTAGGTGAGGGAGAGTTGTTCCATCCCACAATTGATCGTGAGTGTGTGTGGGGGGGAGAGAGAGAGGTGTACTAGGGCAGGGAACAAAAAGTTAAAAGGCATCTAATTTTCTATTTTAACCATGTTTTTGAATTTTGAGTAAAAGGGGCAAAGGAAATCAAGGGTTTAAAAGAGGGTTAAAGAAAATAATGAAGGGACAAAAGAGGAAAAGAGAGTCATTTAACCTCCACCCTTCATTTCTTGCATTGGTGTTTTAATCTCAACCTCAGCTTAGCTTATACTCTTATGGAATAGTAACAAAATTCTACTCCTTATTTTATATATATATATATATATATATATATATATATATATATATATATATATATATATATATATATATATAAGACCGAATAAATCATCGATTCCCAAAATAAATAATCCAACCACAATCTGAAGTAAATAAAACTGAAATTCGAATAAAGTCTGATAAATAAACTGAAGAACTAAACAGTCTGATGGGGAAACACACCCAAATAAAATAATGAAGGAACACCTATCTAGAAATGAATAAACTGAAGCATCTAAAGCAACTCATGCAAGCCTCCACAAGTACTACAGCTACGCATCCATGGATAGAATCGTTAAGCTGGGCGTCCAAGTGGCTGGACACCTAAAAGGTTTTGAAAATATTTTGAAATGGGTTAGAGACCAAGAAAACAATTTGAAAATATTTTGCATATGCTTAAATCACAGTTTAAATCAGTTATTAGATAAACATGTTAGTTCCACATATTTTACTGAATATAATTTTTTCCTTATTGTGACATACATGAATTTGGCCAGATAACACAATATGAGGATATCTATATGTTAATAATATGTTTCCTTAATAATATATCTTGTAGACGCAAGTTTTAAGTGAATGTAGCCAAGATAAAACCATGTCTATCCTCCTACATCAATGATTCCATGAATGACAATATTGTTACATCTCCCTATTCAAGACATCCACTACACCAAATCTGTCGAATTGTCACGGTCATTGGCCTTGACAAGTTCAACTTTCATAATTAATCATTTATTAATTTACTAATTTACAATGAGGGGCAATCATATATTAATTTACCAAAAAGAAATTAATAACCAATCAATTCGTTTGCAATGGACATTACGCACATACACACATACTACACACACACGCACATACACACACACGCACATGCAGCCCCCCACCCCTACCCCTCCATTCACCCACCCATCCCTGCCCCCCCACCGTACCCCACCCCCTTCTCCCACCCTGCCCCACCCCCTTCCCCCACCACACACACACCACACACACCACACACACACACAAATAGCCCCCCCATCCCTTCCCCCTCCCCTCCCCCACTCTGCCCACACACATGCACACTACACAGGAATGAAAATGATAAAGTGCAAATCAATTAAAAGCATTAAAAATGGATGTTTCGGTACAATTTGGAATATTTATTACAAATTGAAAAATTGTTTAAAATTCGGGTTATCATAAAAAATGGATTGATATTCGGTAGGAGCAGCCAAGTCATCCACATTACTATTTAGACGTTTTGGCGTGTGTTGGACAATTGACCACAACTCGTTGTTGATATATTCTGAGTAAAACACTTGGTTAACCTTTTGAAATGCACAAACAAACGACTCATCACTCATATGGTCATACTATATATATATATATATATATATATATATATATATATATATATATATATATATATATATATATATATATATATATATATATATATATATATATATTGTTCGATATACAAAGTAATTTTAAAAAAAAAGTTGAAAAATCTCACTCCCATATGGACAATAATCCGGTGGTCATGCCACTTTTAAAACTAACCAGCCCAACATCGATCCACTATAATTCAACAACAATGTCAACAACAAATGTGTATACCGTACTCCTTCTAATTCATCTACTCAATTAAATATTTTCATCAATTAAACTAACAATTAAAGTATACAATTATTAATTTACTAATTTACAATGAGGGGCAATCCTACTTTCATAATTAATCATATATTAATTTACTAATTTACAATAAGGGGCAATCATATATTAAAATACTAAAAAAATTAATAATCAATCAATTCGTTTACAAGGGACATTACGCACAAACACGCACACTACACACACATATACACACACGCGCATATACACACACACACCCGCGCACATTCACACACACACACACACACGCAGCCCCCCCACCCCTACCCCACCATTCACCCACCCATCCCTGCCCCCTCCTCCACCCCCTTCGCCCACCACACACGAACACACACCACTACACACACACACACACATACCACACACACACACAAATAGCCCCCCATCCCTGCCCCCTCCCCCCCACCCTGCCCCATCCCCTTCCCCCACCACACACACGCACATATATACACACACACACACATATATATATATAAATGGGAGAGAGAGAGAGAGAGAGAAACCTGAAAGTAGAGAGAGAGAGGGGTAGCAGCGTAGAGAGAGAGAGAGAAATGGAGGGAAGAATCGACAGGGGAAGAATCAGTAAAAAAAGGTTTTTTACTGATACAGTTGTCACGGACGTGTCACGGTCCTTGACCGTGGCAATATTATAAGGATTTCCACCGTTATTGACCGTGACAAGCCCGTGACAACTGTACTTGTCACGGTCTTGTTACGGTCATTGACCGTGACAACTCTTTGTCACTGCCTTGTCACGGTCAATGACCCTGTCAAAAAATGCGTATTCTTTTGTCACGGTCAATGACCGTGACAAGGCTAGGCGCTGGAAGGGTGCCAATTTATCCATTTTGGTGTGGTGATCATTTTTTTGATCAAAGAAAGGATTCTTCGATTAAATATAAAAAATGAGGATAACCCTTAAAATACAAACCATAACAAACACACTTTAAATCCCAAAACTAAATACATTCATTAGTGAAGTGGGATATATACCCAACACCTTATCTCAACTGCTCAAAGTACTCCTATCAAATAATGAGCACATAAAAAAATAGTATATTTGCAAATAAAGAAGTATAAATAATAATATAATACAAAAAATAAAGAAGTGTGAATTGGAAATATTGAAAATAACATTAGTTATAAAATAATTCTTGTTGAAATAATGAAACGAAATGAGGAGATTTGATGCACTCCATAAGGCCTTTTTTTGTTTGCTCTTATATCATACAAAAAATATTACTCGAATTCCCTAAGCCATCATAAATATTAGTTAAAGTTATAAATGAATCTGATCTTTACGCAATAAATAACAAAAATATGATATTATCCTAACACATATTTTATTTGAAAAGATAGAGATGAAAACACAAAACAGAAAAGGAAAAACTAAAAGAAAATAAAGTTGTAATGACAATTTTGAAATATAAAGTTCAAACCAAATTATCAAAATATAGACCTAGTAATTTTTTTTACAACACCTCATGTCATCCCATTAACTTCTTCGTAAATTCTAGCATTAGCTAAATAACACCTTATACCATTGTCCATTTCATGTAACATGACAACACGCCCCAACAACCTAAAACCCAACACGATAACACACCACAACAAACCAAAAGCCACCATTTTTTATCACTCCTAAACCATTTCATAATAACATTAACAATACCTCCAATACCACTGAAACTTTCATACTTACCTTTTTTGTTTACACCCAACTCGTTCAAACACATTATGGGTAATATAAATAATAATTTACTTCAAAAGATAAATAGTTGCACAAATAAATTTCAAAGGTAATGAAAAATATATTGGCCGACACCATTAATTATATAATAAACAATTTAAGGGGTGGCTCACAAAAGTGTGTAAAGGCAATGGGAGATCGGTTAGGTGGTGTGCATAGTGTGATTTTTGCTACACGAACGATCAAGATCAGTTTTTCTCTCTCTTTTCTGAGATCTCCTCACCATTAGACTAAATTTTTCCATCCAATTTATCTTTTTCCTCCACAAGATAAAAGTAAAGCTCTTTTTTTTAGACAGATGAATCGTACCAAATCTGAGAGTCGAAGGTGGAAATCGAGAAATGGGTGTGACAATGAAAGTGGGTTTTGGACCAAGAAACGGGTTTCAACCAAAAGGTGGGTGAGAAGGAAATAAAAAGGTTATGAGTGGGGGTGGGTGGGTCGCGCATGGGTTTAGATAGTGATTTAGAGAGAGAGAGAGAGAGAAATAATAGGAATCCATTCACTTGAGAGAGAATAGGATATGTGTGAATCCCTCTTCAAAATGAAGCAATGAATGATATTTGTAGAAATGAGGTTATGTAACCACATAAGGGTAAAGAGGTCAATAAATAACATCTTAAGATATTGCCTATTTTTAAGTAGTAGTGATGATTAGCTCGTTGGGAACTTCATTTAGTCTGTATACATATATATTTAAATAATAACATAACATCCCGGGAGGTGCTATTGAAAATTATTGATAAATTAGAGAACTATTTTTTAATAAAAAAAATACCATTTTGATTGAGCATAAATTTGTGGAAGCATAAATACAAAAATCAGCTGAATAAAATAACTCAATTTTATTAAATCTCAAATGTCCTTTTACAAAACAATTTACAAAAAACAAAGCGGTACATTTAAATTTTGAACATAAATATTTTGAGCCTCTAACGACTATCCCAATCCCAACGATGCTATACATAACATCTCGCATCAAACCTGAAATACTAGGGGGGAGGGGGAGCGGGAAACTCAATCGCTCGTATAAATGCTCCAAGTGTAACTACACATACTCTTGTGTACGTGCATCATATACAAGTGTATATGCAATATGAACACTCAAACTAAAATTCCAATAACATAATCATAACATGGGATCTCATGGAGGCACTACACAACCCAAGACCCCATATCAAATTTTCTCCGCACTTCCCACAATATGGTATGGACTACCGTATACTATCCTTTCAATTATCCTCGGAATAACCCAATAGCCCCCAAAAATAAATAACATAACTCGAATACATCGCCCATCATAACCTAACATCAAGACAATAAAAACTTGGCATCACCACCATAATAACACTTGGCATACTCTCCAATTGGGGTTCATGGCCTAGCCTTTGGATAATAAACAAAATTATAACTGATAGCACACCATCCATTAGGTGATTTTTCTAAAGAATGCCTACGCATTTTTCAATAATAATCATCATAATATCATTCTCTTAATTCAAATAAATTTTAGCTTCAATTACGGTAAATCACATTCACATATTTTCTACCCAATTTCTATAACCCATATGCTCGTAAAATCAACTAGTTTCGTTACCCCAAACTACATGGCATGAAAATAACACATACAAAATGGGTGCAATAATGAACATAGTGTGAGAGCATATAATATATATAATTGCAACACATAGCATTGATATTACTATATACAATTGAGGTTGAATAGGTGTAGCAAACTAAATTAACAATGTGAGAACGAAACTAGCTCAAGAGAGTCAAAATCCACATTATAGGCCTCTTTTACAAACTCAGAAAAATCAAATCCAATCATTTTCCAAATTTTCAATCCGACTTCAGATTTAGATTCTACATGAAAAATTGCTCGAGGTATGTGTTTTGAATTTTTCTCAAATCTCATCCAAAAGCACTAAAAAAAACATCGAAAACACTCGAAAGTGTCTCGTTCTATTCCTCTCATTTATGCCTCTTTGAATTTAGTTTTTGATCTCTCTTTTTTATCTTCCTTTTCTTAGAATCAGTCATAATATTCCTTATATAACCGTCCTCTCAAATCCTATATTGGAGCCTAAGCTAACGCATATTACCATATTGCCATTTAATTCAAAATCGTCAACTTTACATAATTAACCATTATAAAATGTCAAAAACCATATATATTTAATTTCGAATGTTTGATTAGATTTAAAATTAATATAATAAGAATAAAAATATTTTTATTGAAAATCAAATATCCCAATTAAAAAATAATAATATTACTGAAATCATATATAATGTTCATATGTAAGCCCTTAAAATAATGGGGTATTACAAGTAGTAGTAGTAGTAGTAGTAGTAATAATAATAATAATAATAATAATAATAATAATAATAATAATAATAATAATAATAATAATAATAATAATAATAATAATAATAATAATAATAATAATAATAATAATAATAATAATAATAATAATAATAATAAATTAAATAATAATAATAATAATAATAATAATAATAATAATAATAATAATAATAATAATAATAATAATAATAATAATAATAATAATAATAATAATAATAATAATAATAATAATAATAATAATAATAGGAGGGGGCTCTGTTATTCCCTATAAAATAGTTAGGTTTGAATATGAGAGAGTTATATCCGATGGCTCAAAATGGCGCCACATGACTGAAATTTGACAGCTTTCAAGCCAAATCAGTCCAAGTCTCGAGACTGGTGAAATCTAGCCCACTCAGTTTTGAATCCTTTTTTTTTTCACACTCACCTAAAACGTTTTTATGTATGACATTCCCTCGAGCCCATACCTTTGTGACATCTCTGACTCCCTAGTCTATCTACACTACTCCTCAAACCCATACCATTAGTTACCATTTCAAAATATGCCCTCCCTCCCCCCTTTCTCTCCTTCTCTTTTTATATCTTTTTTTTTTCAAGATCGAGAAATGCCCAAGTTATAGTCATCTCTCATCCCTATTGATTTTTATTACACATTTTTTCTATTTTGGTATTTTTTTTTAAACCTTTTTTCACATTTTTGGTATCTTTCATGCGTTGTATGTTTGGTATTATATCTTGGTTTACATATTTAGGTTTTCAGACTACGTTTTTGGGGCGTTTATTTCTTGTGCTCTTTGTTTTTGTTCTTAGGTTCTTTTTTGTCATTTTATTTGCTCTATGATCTTATATATTACCTGTAATTTGTTTAGGTTTCAGAAGATGACTTTGGAGGACCCCTGATTGACAACCATAAAGATTTAATAGACTTTTCATATTATTTTTTCACATATGGTGTTTATTGTAATGGTTCAAATAGTTTGTAATTAGTTTCTACCACTAACCTTTATTTGCTTATGTTAGAAATAAAGATATTATGATGGAACAGTGCATGGACCCCTTAAATTGTATATAGTTGAATTTGTGGTGCTTTCAACATTTTTCATATGTTTCCAAACACCAGGAGAAAAAATTTCACTCTGAAATGTACTAAAATTAGGGGAATGCAAATCTATGTTCTATATTTATTTCTGAATGAATTTCAAGTTGTTATCTCTTAAACATACAATATTTCTCTTCGATTTCCATATAACATAAGGTACATTTCTTTCTTTATTTATTTTTCCTAAAATTTGATTTGTTTGTTTACTTTTTTCTATAATTGTTTGTATTTAATGTATGTTTGGTAATTATTTCGATACTGTTTGAAATGGTTAACATCTCCATCGATGCACACAATAATTACTTAAATCTTGGACAACATTCTTGCGAAGGTATCCTATAATTCTTGTTTTTTTAATTTATGAAAACTAGAGTTCATAGACGCGTGCTCTATCTTATATAACCATCTAACATTTTTATGTTTTGTAGATTTTTGTATAATAACAAGTCTAAAAAAGGTTATTACTTCCATGTAGGATTTTAGTTCATCATTTGGGAAGAGATGAGATGAGTTTACCCACTACAATGTGTTATTTATCTTTTTTTTTTATTTTGGTTTTCTTAATGAAAGAAACTCATTTTCATCAAAATACAATATTTTCAAGAATGATCAAGTAGTATGGATAATATTTTTGCTAAAATTGAAAGAATGATGCAAGACATCACATGAAGATGGACGAATGTAAAAAATAGTAGAACTAATAGAGCTATATGTAGTAAATAGGCGATTTTGGAAAGGGTACTTATCTAAAAGAAACATCTTGTGTCTCTGGTCTTGATTGTTGGTATATTTTCTCTTGCATGTCAGTTTGGGGATTTGATATGTCACGAATATTGCATACTAGCACCCGTTATCTTTATGGATTCTAGCACTTTTGTCTCCATTATATCCTACTTTTATGCAAATATATTGTATAACCTCGGTTTTGGATATATATATATATATATATATATATATATATATATATATATATATATATATATATATATATATATATATGCTTTGTATGGTTTATGTTAGATTTCATAGGTATCAGATCTCTTAATGGAGCAAGTGGTTGCATTTTGAGGAAGTTCTGTCGTCCAAAACAACTTTAAGAGACTTTTAGTCATTTTATACTTCATTTCCCGACCAACGGATCTCAAGAGTAGTTCGTTGATTTAGATTCGCGTGGCCTCCACAAACTTCACGTCGTTTTGAGTCCGGATGATGAAGTTATGGACTTTTCTATAAATTAAGTTTTCTCCCTTTTTGATGGACCAATTTCCCCATAAAACAGAGCTCCAGTCGATCGACCTTCGTACCCTGGTCGACCGGCCATTCAATATTTGCCTATAAAGGAAGGCAGTGGGCTATTTTAAGCTTCATTAATCGATCGATGAAAATAGATCGATCGATCAACACCTTCATATATTTTACGCTTAGGCTTATTTTCTTTTCTGTTCCCTTTTTTTTCTTTTACCAACCTACAATATATTTGGAAGTTGGGTTTATTTGTTAGATACTTAGTTTTTAGGTTTTGATTTCGGGAGATCATCTTCTCTCTCTCACTTAGGGTTTCACCCATTTGGGTTTATAAGTAACACCATTCATTGTCTTCTTCATTTATTTAAGCTTCCATTGTGGTTTTCCTACTTTGTTAATTAGGTTTACTAGCCTTCCTTTACATACATGTCTTTCATTATGCTTTGTAGCTAATTTAGTTTAAGTTGATATTGATTTCACTCACCTTTGGTTAATGGGTTGCTTTACTTTGGTGATGGATTTTATGAGTTTAAATGAGTTAGGTTGTTCTTAATTTTATGCCTAGGAGATTTAACGGTGTATATAATGTATTCTCCGTATTTACAACCTTGCGAGTGTAATCTTAGGGATATTTATTGACACCAAAATCAATTAAGCTTCTATGACAATTTAAGGGTTAACAACTGTAGATCTAATTAATTGTAAAAATGAGATTTAATCTTGATAAATTTGTCTTCCAGTGTAACCATTTATACTAGTTAACCCGAGTTGATGGATATTATTCTCAATCTATAGTTTTTACTGGTTTTGTTAATCTTATTTACCTTCATCTTTTACACTTTATTCCTGAAATAAAAAATCAATTAACATCTAGCAATATTCCCTATGGATTCGATATCCGAACTGGACGCTATACTCCCGTAAAGAGTGTAGTAATAGTTTAGTTTTTTTGCATGGCAGTGGAAGCCAAAAACAATGACATACGTTTTCACATGACACCGTGATTTTCCTCTACTATCAAAATGGCGTCATTGCCGAGCAGTGTTTGTTTTAGAAATTAATGGTTTTAGTATTGGGTCATATTTTTCTTACTATTTGCATTCTTTGTTAACTACTTTTCTAGGACTTCTACATTTGAGCGCCTAGAAAAGCTTGAATTTATCGGACGCACATCACTTTGTGAATTTTTCCATCTTGAGGTTTTCGGGGTAAGCATGTCTTATTTCAATGTTTTCGGTAATCGCATTGATAATTCCCAAAATCCCCCTAAACCAATGACTTTTGGTGAATACCTGCAAAGTCAAAATCTTAAAACATCTAAAACGTTTTTGGGTGAGTATTAAAAAAGTCAAGTTATGGATTATGGGAATTTTGAGAATTATCTTTTCGATTGTGGGCAACAAAGTCATTATAATAAGAATGGTCAAACTAATTGTAATAGCTTTCAAAATTATTATAATAATGATTTTACTAGTTCCGAGGATCGTTTCAAAACTTCTCATTTTCAAGAATCCGCGCCTCCACCTATGACATTATGTGAGGGCTTCCGCATTCATGAAAATACGAAACTTGAAAACCGTTATCAAGAAGAAAATCGTTGTTGGGAACAAGAATTGGATGGATTATTCAAATCCGACAACGATTTTTCTTCCGAGACTTTTGATGTTGAGTAATGTTTTGAACCAAATAACGAATTTTTTCCTACTTTGGAACAAAACATTCTTCACTTGGACCAAGGGATAATAGATAATGAAAGTCAGGAAGAAATGGACATAGTATCCATTTTCAATGGAATGATTTATTCTTTGGTAACGAAAGAAGAAAGTTTCATTGAAAATGATCGTATTTCATTTAAAATTCAATCTTTTAGCGATGACAAGTCATCTATTGAGTTTGAAATTATTTTCTCCATACCTTTATTAAATTTTGTCAAATTGTTACGAGTATCCTATGAATCAATGAAAAACTTTAAAACATTTAACCCTTTTTTTCTTTTACCAACCTACTATATATTTGTAAGTTGGGTTTATTAGTTAGATACTTAGTTTTTAGGATTTGATTTGGGGAGATCATCTTCTCTCTCTCACTTAGGGTTTCACCCATTTGGGTTTATAAGTAACACTATTCATTATCTTCTTCATTTATTTAAGCTTCCATTGTTGTTTTTCTACTTTATTAATTAGGTTTACTAGCCTTCCTTTACATATACGTCTTTCATCATTCTTTGTATCTAATTTAGTTTGGGTTGAGATTGATTCCACTCACCTTTGGTTAATGGGTTGATTTACTTTGGTGATGGATTTTATGAGTTTAAATGAGTTAGATTGTTCTTAATTTTATGCCTAGGAGATTTAACGGTGTATATAATGTATTCTCCGTATTTACAACCTTGCGAGTGTAATCTTAGGGATATTTATTGACACCAAAATCAATTAAGCTTCTATGACAATTTAAGGGTTAACAACTGTAGATCTAATTAATTGTGAAAATGAGATTTAATCTTGATAAATTTGTCTTCCAGTGTAACCATTTATACTAGTTAACCCGAGTAGATGGATATTATTCTCAATCTATAGTTTTTACTCGTTTTGTTAATCTTATTTACCTTCATCTGTTACACTTTATTCCTGAAATAAAAAATCAATTAACATCTAGCAATATTCCCTATGGATTCGATATCCGGACTGGACGCTATACTCCCGTATAGAGTGTTGTAATAGTTTAGTTTTTTTGCATAGCAGTGGAAGCCGAAAATAAGGACATACGTTTTCACAGGACACCGTGATTTTCCTCTACTATCAAAATGGCGTCATTGTCGAGCAGTGTTTGTTTTAGAAATTAATTGTTTTAGTATTGCGTCATATTTTTCTTACTATTTGTATTCTTTGTTAACTACTTTTCTAGGACTTCTACATTTGAGCGCCTAGAAAAGCTTGAATTTATCGGACGCACATCACTTTGTGAATTTTTCCATCTTGAGGTTTTTGGGGTAAGCATGTCTTATTTCAATGTTTTCGGTAATCGCATTGATAATTCCCAAAATCCCCCTAAACCAATGACTTTTGGTGAATACTTGCAAAGTCAAAATCTTGAAACATCTAAAACGTTTTTGGGTGAGTATTAAAAAAGTCAAGTTATGGATTATGGGAATTTTGAGAATTATCTTTTCGATTGTGGGCAACAAAGTCATTATAATAAGAATGGTCAAACTAATTGTAATATCTTTCAAAATTCTAATAATAATGATTTTACTAGTTCCGAGGATCATTTCAAAACTTCTCATTTTCAAGAATCCGCGCCTCCACCTATGACATTATGTGAGGGCTTCCGCATTCATGAAAATGCGAAACTTGAAAACCGTTATCAAGAAGAAAATCGTTGTTGGGAACAAGAATTGGATGGATTATTCAAATCCGACAACGATTTTTCTTCCGAGACTTTTGATGTTGAGTAATGTTTTGAACCAAATGACGAATTTTTTCCTACTTTGGAACAAAACATTCTTCACTTGAACCAAGGGATAATAGATAATGAAAGTCAGGAAGAAATGGACATAGTATCCATTTTCAATGGAATGATTTATTCTTTGGTAACGAAAGAAGAAAGTTTCATTGAAAATGATCGTATTTCCTTTAAAATTCAATCTTTTAGCGATGACAAGTCATCTATTGAGTTTGAAATTATTTTCTCCATACCTTTATTAAATTTTGTCAAATTGTTACGAGTATCCTATGAATCAATGAAAAACTTTAAAACATTTAACCCTTTTTTTTCTTTTACCAGCCTACTATATATTTGTAAGTTGGGTTTATTAGTTAGATACTTAGTTTTTAGGTTTTGATTTGGGGAGATCATCTTCTCTCTATCACTTAGGGTTTCACCCATTTGGGTTTACAAGTAACACTATTCGTTATCTTCTTCATTTATTTAAGCTTCCCTTGTTGTTTTCCTACTTTGTTAATTAGGTTTACTAGCCTTCCTTTACATACATGTCTTTCATTATTCTTTGTAGCTAATTTAGTTTGGGTTGAGATTGATTTCACTCACCTTTGGTTAATGGGTTGCTTTACTTTGGTGATGGATTTTATGAGTTTAAATGAGTTTGGTTGTTCTTAATTTTATGCCTAGGAGATTTAACGGTGTATATAATGTATTCTCCGTATTTACAACCTTACGAGTGTAATCTTAGGGATATTTATTGACACAAAAATCAATTAAGCTTCTATGACAATTTAAGGGTTAACAACTGTAGATCTAATTAATTGTGAAAATGAGATTTAATCTTGATAAATTTGTCTTCCAGTGTAACCATTTATACTAGTTAACCCGAGCTGATGGATATTATTCTTAATCAATAGTTTTTACTCATTTTTTTAATCTTATTTACCTTCATCTTTTACACTTTATTCCTGAAGTAAAAAATCAATTAACATCTAGCAATATTCCCTATGGATTCGATATCCGGACTGGACGCTATACTCCCGTAAAGAGTGTAGTAATAGTTTAGTTTTTTTGCATAGCAGTGGAAGCCAAAAACAATGACATACGTTTTCACATGACACCGTGATTTTCCTCTACTATCAAAATGGCGTCATTGCCGGGCAGTGTTTGTTTAAGAAATTAATTGTTTTAGTATTGCGTCATATTTTTCTTACTATTTGTATTCTTTGTTAACTACTTTTCTAGGACTTCTACATTTGAGCGCCTAGAAAAGCTTGAATTTATCGGACGCACATCACTTTGTGAATTTTTCCATCTTGAGGTTTTTGGGGTAAGCATGTCTTATTTCAATGTTTTCGGTAATCCCATTGATAATTCCCGAAATCCCCCTAAACCAATGACTTTTGGTGAATACTTGCAAAGTCAAAATCTTGAAACATCTAAAACATTTTTGGGTGAGTATTAAAAAAGTCAAGTTATGGATTATGGGAATTTTGAGAATTATCTTTTCAATTGTGGGCAACAAAGTCATTATAATAAGAATGGTTAAACTAATCGTAATAGCTTTCAAAATTCTTATAATAATGATTTTACTAGTTCCGGGGATCGTTTCAAAACTTCTCATTTTCAAGAATCCGCGCCTCCACCTATGACATTATGTGAGGGCTTCCGCATTCATGAAAATGCGAAACTTGAAAACCGCTATCAAGAAGAAAATCGTTGTTGGGAATAAGAATTGGATGGATTATTCAAATCCGACAACGATTTTTCTTCCGAGACTTTTGATGTTGAGTAATGTTTTGAACCAAATAACGAATTTTTTCCTACTTTGGAACAAAACATTCTTCACTTGGACCAAGGGATAATAGATAATGAAAGTCAGGAAGAAATGGACATAGTATCCATTTTCAATGGAATGATTTATTCTTTGGTAACGAAAGAAGAAAGTTTCATTGAAAATGATCGTATTTCATTTAAAATTCAATCTTTTAGCGATGACAAGTCATCTATTGAGTTTGAAATTATTTTCTCCATACCTTTATTAAATTTTGTCAAATTGTTACGAGTATCCTATGAATCAATGAAAAACTTTAAAACATTTAACCCTTTTTTTCTTTTACCAACCTACTATATATTTGTAAGTTGGGTTTATTAGTTAGATACTTAGTTTTTAGGATTTGATTTGGGGAGATCATCTTCTCTCTCTCACTTAGGGTTTCACCCATTTGGGTTTATAAGTAACACTATTCATTATCTTCTTCATTTATTTAAGCTTCCATTGTTGTTTTTCTACTTTATTAATTAGGTTTACTAGCCTTCCTTTACATATACGTCTTTCATCATTCTTTGTATCTAATTTAGTTTGGGTTGAGATTGATTCCACTCACCTTTGGTTAATGGGTTGATTTACTTTGGTGATGGATTTTATGAGTTTAAATGAGTTAGGTTGTTCTTAATTTTATGCCTAGGAGATTTAACGGTGTATATAATGTATTCTCCGTATTTACAACCTTGCGAGTGTAATCTTAGGGATATTTATTGACACCAAAATCAATTAAGCTTCTATGACAATTTAAGGGTTAACAACTGTAGATCTAATTAATTGTGAAAATGAGATTTAATCTTGATAAATTTGTCTTCCAGTGTAACCATTTATACTAGTTAACCCGAGTAGATGGATATTATTCTCAATCTATAGTTTTTACTCGTTTTGTTAATCTTATTTACCTTCATCTGTTACACTTTATTCCTGAAATAAAAAATCAATTAACATCTAGCAATATTCCCTATGGATTCGATATCCGGACTGGACGCTATACTCCCGTATAGAGTGTTGTAATAGTTTAGTTTTTTTGCATAGCAGTGGAAGCCGAAAATAAGGACATACGTTTTGACAGGACACCGTGATTTTCCTCTACTATCAAAATGGCGTCATTGTCGAGCAGTGTTTGTTTTAGAAATTAATTGTTTTAGTATTGCGTCATATTTTTCTTACTATTTGTATTCTTTGTTAACTACTTTTCTAGGACTTCTACATTTGAGCGCCTAGAAAAGCTTGAATTTATCGGACGCACATCACTTTGTGAATTTTTCCATCTTGAGGTTTTTGGGGTAAGCATGTCTTATTTCAATGTTTTCGGAAATCGCATTGATAATTCCCAAAATCCCCCTAAACCAATGACTTTTGGTGTTTACTTGCAAAGTCAAAATCTTGAAACATCTAAAACGTTTTTGGGTGAGTATTAAAAAAGTCAAGTTATGGATTATGGGAATTTTGAGAATTATTTTTTCGATTGTGGGCAACAAAGTCATTATAATAAGAATGGTCAAACTAATTGTAATATCTTTCAAAATTCTTATAATAATGATTTTACTAGTTCCGAGGATCGTTTCAAAACTTCTCATTTTCAAGAATCCGCGCCTCCACCTATGACATTATGTGAGGGCTTCCGCATTCATGAAAATGCGAAACTTGAAAACCCCTATCAAGAAGAAAATCGTTGTTGGGAACAAGAATTGGATGGATTATTCAAATCCGACAACGATTTTTCTTCCGAGACTTTTGATGTTGAGTAATGTTTTGAACCAAATGACGAATTTTTTCCTACTTTGGAACAAAAGATTCTTCACTTGGACCAAGGGATAATAGATAATGAAAGTCAGGAAGAAATGGACATAGTATCCATTTTCAATGGAATGATTTATTCTTTGGTAACGAAAGAAGAAAGTTTCATTGAAAATGATCGTATTTCCTTTAAAATTCAATCTTTTAGCGATGACAAGTCATGTATTGAGTTTGAAATTATTTTCACCATACCTTTATTAAATTTTGTCAAATTGTTACGAGTATCCTGTGAATCAATGAAAAACTTTAAAACATTTAACCATTTTTTTCTTTTACCAACCTACTATATATTTGTAAGTTGGGTTTATTAGTTAGATACTTAGTTTTTAGGTTTTGATTTGGGGAGATCATCTTCTCTCTCTCACTTAGGGTTTCACCCATTTGGGTTTACAAGTAACACTATTCGTTATCTTCTTCATTTATTTAAGCTTCCATTGTTGTTTTCCTACTTTCTTAATTAGGTTTACTAGCCTTCCTTTACATAAACATCTTTCATTATTCTTTGTATCTAATTTACTTTGGGTTGAGATTGATTTCACTCACCTTTGGTTAATGGGTTGCTTTACTTTGGTGATGGATTTTATGAGTTTAAATGAGTTTGGTTGTTCTTAATTTTATGCCTAGGAGATTTAACGGTGTATATAATGTATTCTCTGTATTTACAACCTTACGAGTGTAATCTTAGGGATATTTATTGACACCAAAATAAATTAAGCTTCTATGACAATTTAAGGGTTAACAACTCTAGATCTAATTAATTGTGAAAATGAGATTTAATCTTGATAAATTTGTCTTCCAGTGTAACCATTTATACTAGTTAACCCGAGGTGATGGATATTATTCTTAATCAATAGTTTTTACTCATTTTTTTAATCTTATTTACCTTCATCTTTTACACTTTATTCCTGAAGTAAAAAATCAATTAACATCTAGCAATAATCCCTATGGATTCGATATCCGGACTGGACGCTATACTCCCGTAAAGAGTGTAGTAATAGTTAAGTTTTTATGCATAGCAGTGGAAGCCGAAAATAATGACATACGTTTTCACATGACACCGTGATTTTCCTCTACTATCAAAAAGGCGTCATTGTCGAGCAGTGTTTGTTTTAGAAATTAATTGTTTTAGTATTTCGTCATATTTTTCTTACTATTTGAATTCTTTGTTAACTACTTTTCTAGGACTTCTACATTTGAGCGCCTAGAAAAGCTTGAATTTATCGGATGCACATCACTTTGTGAATTTTTCCATCTTGAGGTTTTTGGGGTAAGCATGTCTTATTTCAATGTTTTCGGTAATCGCATTGATAATTCCCAAAATCCCCCTAAACCAATGACTTTTGGTGAATACTTGCAAAGTCAAAATCTTGAAACATCTAAAACGTTTTTGGGTGAGTATTAAAAAAGTCAAGTTATGGATTATGGGAATTTTGAGAATTACTTTTTCGATTGTGGGCAACAAAGTCATTATAATAAGAATGGTCAAACTAATTGTAATAGCTTTCAAAATTCTTATAATAATGATTTTACTAGTTCCGAGGATCGCTTCAAAACTTCTCATTTTCAAGAATCCGCGCCTCCACCTACGACATTATGTGAGGGCTTCCGCATTCATGAAAATGCGAAACTTGAAAACCGCTATCAAGAAGAAAATCGTTGTTGGGAATAAGAATTGGATGGATTATTCAAATCCGACAACGATTTTTCTTCCGAGATTTTTTATGCTGAGTAATGTTTTGAACCAAATGACGAATTTTTTCCTACTTTGGAACAAAACATTCTTCACTTGGACCAAGGGATAATAGATAATGAAAGTCAGGAAGAAATGGACATAGTATCCATTTTCAATGAAATGATTTGTTCTTTGGTAACGAAAGAAGAAAGTTTCATTGAAAATGATCCTATTTCCTTTAAAATTCAATCTTTTAGCAATGACAAGTCATCTATTGAGTTTGAAATTATTTTCTCTATATCTTTATTAAATTTTGTCAAATTGTTACGAGTATCCTATGAATCAATTAAAAACTTTAAAACATTTAACCTTTTTTTTCTTTTACCAACCTACTATATATTTGTAAGTTGGGTTTATTAGTTAAATACTTAGTTTTTAGGTTTTGATTTGGGGAGATCATCTTCTCTCTCTCACTTAGGGTTTCACCCATTTGGGTTTATAAGTAACACTATTCATTATCTTCTTCATTTATTTAAGCTTCCATTGTTGTTTTCCTACTTTATTAATTAGGTTTACTAGCCTTCCTTTACATACACGTCTTTCATTATTCTTTGTATCTAATTTAGTTTGGGTTGAGATTGATTCCACTCACCTTTGGTTAATGGGTTTCTTTACTTAGGTGATGGATTTTCTGAGTTTAAATGAGTTAGGTTGTTCTTAATTTTATGCCTAGGAGATTTAACGGTGTATATAATGTATTCTCCGTATTTACAACCTTGCGAGTGTAATCTTAGGGATATTTATTGACACCAAAATCAATTAAGCTTCTATGACAATTTAAGGGTTAACAACTCTAGATCTAATTAATTGTGAAAATGAGATTTAATCTTGATAAATTTGTCTTCCAGTGTAACCATTTATACTAGTTAACCCGAGTTGATGGATATTATTCTCAATCTATAGTTTTTACTGGTTTTGTTAATCTTATTTACCTTCATCTTTTACACTTTATTCCTGAAATAAAAATCAATTAACATCTAGCAATATTCCCTATGGATTCGATATCCGGACTGGACGCTATACTCCCGTAAAGAGTGTAGTAATAGTTTAGTTTTTTTTTGCATAGCAATGGAAGACAAAAACAATGACATACGTTTTCACATGACACCGTGATTTTCCTATACTATCAAAATGGCGTCATTGCCGAGCAGTG
The DNA here is from genome assembly GCA_949130495.1 of Sambucus nigra. Taxonomy (NCBI): domain Eukaryota; kingdom Viridiplantae; phylum Streptophyta; class Magnoliopsida; order Dipsacales; family Adoxaceae; genus Sambucus; species Sambucus nigra. The sequence goes on along the minus strand of OX422224.1, from coordinate 390,906,012 downwards.
TTTGTTTTAGAAATTAATTGTTTTAGTATTGCGTCATATTTTTCATACTATTTGTATTCTTTGTTAACTAATTTTCTAGGACTTCTACATTTGAGCGCCTAGAAAAGCTTGAATTTATCGGATGCACATCACTTTTTGAATTTTTCCATCTTGAGGTTTTTGGAGTAAGCATGTCTTATTTCAATGTTTTCAGTAATCGAATTGATAATTCCCAAAATCCCCCTAAACCAATGACTTTTGGTGAATACTTGCAAAGTCAAAATCTTGAAACATCTAAAATGTCTTTGGGTGAGTGTTAAAAAAGTCAAGTTATGGATTATGGGAATTTTGAGAATTATCTTTTCGATTGTGGACAACAAAGTCATTATAATAAAAATGGTGAAACTAATTTTAATAGACTTCAAAATTCATATAATAATGATTTTACTTGTTCTGAGGATTGTTTCCAAACTTCTCATTTTCAAGAATCCGCGCCTCCACCTATGACATGGTGTGAGGGCTTCCGCATTGATTAAAATGAGAAACTTGAAAACTGCTATCAGGAAGAAAATCGTTGTTGGGAACAAGAATTGGATGGATTATTCAAATCCGACAACGATTTTTCTTCCGAGACTTTTGATGTTGAGTAATGTTTTGAACCAAATGACGAATTTTTTCCTACTTTGGAACAAAACATTCTTCACTTGGAGAAAGGGATAATAGATAATGAAAGTGAGGAAGAAATGGTCATAATATCCATTTTCAATGAAATGATTTATTCTTTGGTAACGAAAGAAGAAAGTTTCATTGAAAATGATCGTATTTCCTTTAAAATTCAATCTTTTAGCGATGACAAGTCATCTATTGAGTTTGAATCTATTTTATCCATATCTTTATTAAATACTGTCAAATTGTTATGAGTATCCTATGAATCAATTAAAAACTTTAAAACATTTAACCCTTTCACCGATGATGATAACTTGCTGGAGTTGCTTTCTTTGAAGGCAATTTTTTCTCTTTGTGCGCCAGCTCCCACTTCAATTGTAAAATCTTTTGGAGGAAAATCTATTTTTTGTATCCCATGTTTATTTATCACCCGTTCAATACAAATCCACCATAATCCCCCCTAAAATTTTAATTAATGATGGTTTGTTTCTTCCGCATTACACATACCTTTCGTTGTTTAAATGAAATTATTATTTTAGGGAAGGTGTGAACTCATTTGAGGGTACACCAGTTTTCCCTCAAAGTCAAATCCTATTTTGGGTGGACCCTCAAACATTTTAACTTCTGGTGTATAGTTAGTTAGAAGTTGAAATTTTACTTTTTACATATTAGGTTTTTTTCTTTTTACTTATTGTCTAGTGTAATTATTTAAAGTTTTTGTTCTTCTTTTTTGTTATACTTGGTGCTAACATATTTTGTAAAATCATTGGACTTTTACTTTCTAGAGATCGCTCCATTTTGGGTAATATCGCGCTTTTCCTCACTTTAACTTGGTTCTTAATTTACATTGAGGACAATTCAAGGTTTTTTGTTTGGGGGGGGGGGGGGGGGGGGGATATTCTATCCATTATTTTGCTTAGTCCGTGATTTTATTATATGTTCACCCAAAGCATGATATTGTTGTAAAAATTGAAAAATTAAAAAATATTTTCTTTCTTTCTTTTCCTTTTTAGGCATTTTGCCTTTGTTTTCGATGATAAATTTCAATAAATTCCCAATCCAATAGATAGCGCAATGATGCATGTCCTGGATTGTAAAAGTTATTAGACTTTAGTTCTCAAATTATTGATATTATGAAAAACTTCATGAATTAAACTTTAAACCCATGAGCACATGCACTCCTCTTATTTTAATGATTTGGTCTAAGACGTTTATAACTCAATTATCTTCTATTGCATTGTATATTCTTACACCAAGTGAGCTTTGGTTTTTTCTTCATTTGTGAGTGTTATACATTACTCTTTCCTATTTGAAAACGTTAAATTCGTTGGTAATCTCACTATTCTTTCATTTGATCGTTCATTAGTTGAGTTTATATTTTGAAATGTAATACTTGATCATGATTTTCAAAGTTGTTTTGACTCCAGAATTGTGTAAACTTTAGGAAAGGATCATAGGCCCTCTTTTCTATATCACCCATATTAAACTTGACCTCACCTTATATGTTCCCCCTCGTCATTCCCTTTTAGCCTAAATATATATTTTCTTTTCAAAACTCAAAATCCCTTACCCAACTCCACATTGGAGGTATAAACCATATGTATCACCTTACATACTTTTGTTTGGAATGATACATGGGATTGAATGATGTTCTTGTTATGTGGATGCGATTAAGCATGTGAGAGAGAAAAATATGTGAAAGAGAAAACAAAAAAAAAATGAAAAAGAAAAGAAAAAGAAGAAAAAAAAATATTTCCATTATATACATAGTGCTCAATAATCTTTGTCACTCTCCAATTTTGTATTCGACGCTTGTTACGGAATCATGATCCAATTTTAAAATTGCCCACAATTTTCCATTATCCCAAGTGTTTTTTTTCCATTAAAAACTTTGAATTCGTACATATTCGCTTCATTTCATAGCTAGATCCTAGACTACATTATAACCCATTAAAGTCCTATGAGACCCTAGGGTGAATTCAATTCAAAAGTAATAATAATTGTGATAATCTGTGAAAATACATTTCGCCTCCCTTAATGAGCAGTATCTTTAATTGAGATTACAAGTTTTTATTTTATATATAGCATTCTTCATTGATGACATGTGTGCGACCTAGTTTCCATTTACATTACTTTATATGCCCGCATGTCCCGTGTGTGTTATGCCCCTTTTCATAGTGATTGATCTGCTGAGTGTATAGATTTATGAGGATTGATATATGTATACTTTAACGCTTATTCGAATTATAAAAGTGTTGCCAAATACTATTTTGCACGTGTTTGCTCTTCCTCCCCCATCTTAAGGTTTCAATTCGACAAGGTTCATTATATAATGTTAATGACTACGGACTTTTATGTGAATTTATTCACTTTTCTAATAATGTGTTTGAAATCATTTTCGTTATTATTGTGCTCGTCATATGGTTGTTGGGCATATTTTAAGGCAACTTAGGAAAGGAAACTTTGTTGTTGGACGTAATGAGGTATGAGTTTATGAAATTTTTTCCAAATGGTGATCCCAACTAACCTCAGGTTGAAGATTTTGACAATGATAGCAAAGAGAGCGTTCTGGATTTATCCATACTGACTCCTTTGAGAGTTATGTAATCGAGGTCAATTTGTTGACTTGGAGCCATTTGTATGGCATCGGGCCATCTATTTCAATGAGGAAACCATCTGTGGATGATAGAGCCTATAACGACCAAGAGGGTGAGTTATGTATCTACGAGCAGATGTTCAAGGTCGACTTTCGACTACCTATCCACCCCGTCGTATGCACAATTCTATCTCGTGTAGGAGTTTCCCCATCCTAGCTTTCTCCGAATGTCTGGAGGGTTATCCTCAGTTTTTTCTCTCTCTGGAAGATAGTTCATCAAAATGACCTTCTAGTTGGTATTTTCTTGGCATGTTATACCCCTGTCGTCCCCCAAAACTCAGCCTGTCTACTATTATCTCGTAGCTAGGAAATCTTCCAAAAAGGTCTTGTTGGTTACCCAGACTTCCAATCATAATTGGAAAGCCTCATATTTCTTTATCTTGGGGGCTGAGGAATTCGGTCCCACTGAAGCTTGTGGTACCTCTGAGCCCAGGGTTCCTTAGAGGTGGCCCAAGGTTTCTATGTCTGCCAAGGTTGATCCGGGCTTGAGTCTTGATGCTGCTGAGAAAGTTAAGAAGCTTAGAGATCAAGGGGACTAAGGTCGTCTCATGAAATTTGAGAAGTTGATGAGCACTTACTACCTGTCTCAGACAGGTTTAGGGGTTGACCTTTTAACCGAGCTACATGAGTGGCCTCTTTTATTGAACTGATGTCTCCTATTTTTTCAAATTTTCAATTCTAACCTTGTCTTCTTTTCGTAGATCGTCCAGATGACGTGTCAGATTATCTTTAAGAGATAGTGGCAAAAAATTAAAGCAAGCTTGTTATCAAGTATTGCAAGGGAGCTAGCCCTTCTACTGCTACTGCCACTAAGACTACTCCGGGCGACGGAACTACTGAGTCCACGAAGAAGAGGAAGAGTCGAGAGGAAGAAATAATTTCCTCTCGTCAGTCAAAGCAGAGTCGGTCTGATCAGGCCATTCCAATTTGCATGGATGAGGCTCTTGTAACTCGTCTATCCTAACTGAAATTAGACAATAATAGCCCCATTGACAATCCCCGAAAAGCATGTGATGGTGTTGACTTTTTGATATCCGAGGCTGATAAACATTTTCTACAAGCCACGGACTTCTCCCTTCTCACCGATTTTTCCATCCACAGGGTCGTTCAGGTATACTTTCTAAAATTCATTTAAAAGTTGTCAAGTGTTCTCTCGTACTTTTCTTCATATACTGATTAACTGCTCTCTTGTTGTAGGTTCTTGTTTCCCTCTATCGGTTGGGGGACTGAGCGGAATCTAAAAAGGGAGATTGAGGATTCCTAGAAGGCCCTCAAGCTATCTCAGGATGAGATAGCCAACCTCAAGGCATAGCATGCCAAAGCTTTGAAAAATCTCTGTGACAACAAAAAGGTCGAGATTAATGTTGCAGTTCAGGCTGCTGTTTATGACTATAAGGAGTCAGAGGAGTAAAATGATCATGCCTATAAGTACCTGGAGAGGGGCATCAGGATTGCTTGCCGATGGGCTACTTTGAGTCAGGAAAAAGTTGGGAGCCTAATCTCTCAGGACTTCGTGGGTCTGGAATTCAGTGACCCTCTACTCGAGACTGCTCTTACCGATGTGAATATTCTAGGTGGAGGTGCCTAGGTTGACCTTGAAGCTCATAAGGCTCTGGAAGAGACGACTGAGTTGGATGCCGATGCTGTGAGGACCAAGGTTGTTGGTGTGGTCAAGGCTTTAGCTACTGAAGGGTCATCCCTCAAAGATGCCGACGCTACACTTGATCAGTGAATGCAAAATTAAGTTTTTCCTTTTTGTCAGGGAGATCGTTTATGACCTATTGCCCTTTTCTCGATGTAACACATGGAACACTATTTTATTTTATTTTAATCATTTCTTTAAATACAAATGCCCGATTGCTTGAATGTTTGCTTACTTGGATATTTTCTTGCTTGAATATTTGCTTGTTTCTTCCATTACATGATGTGTTGTGGTAGTAGTGTCGACACCAAATTTCACAATTCGAATGCACAAAATTATGGTGTTATACCATACCTCCTCTTGTTGTTTTTAGAGTGCATGGTTGAGCATCATCTCATCCATGCCCTGTCCTCTCGGTCGAAAGAGGTATTTATTTTTCGCTAAATATTCACCTAATTAATGATATTTAAGGTCTGAGATCATCAATTTAATGATGTTTTATCCCTTATTCACCAAATTAATGATGTTTTAAGGTTTGAGATCACAATTCTAATGATGTTTCATCCCTCATTCACCAAATTAATGATGTTTTAAGGCTTGAGATCACCAAACTAATGATGTTTTATCTCTCATTCACCAAACTAATGATGTTTAAGGTATGTGATCACCAAATTAATGATGTTGAAGTAACGAACCACCCCCAAGTGATTTTCAATTTGGATCACCAAATTATGGTGTTATTGCATACCCCCTCTCGTCATTTTGAGAGTGCATGGTTAAGCATCCTCTCATCCATACATTTTCGTCTCGGTCGAGAGAGGTATTTATTTTTCACCAAATATACACAAAATTATTGATGTTTAATAGTTAAGATGGACTTTCTTGGTGTAATTGAAAGTCCATGGATGGGGTCGGCCCCTTTTCCAGTGTTCCTTTCACCAAGGTTAGGTTTGTTGCTATCTCACCACGAATGATGTTTTATAGCTTTTAAGGTTACTTGAGATGAATAATCCAAAACAAAGTATATAAGATATGAGGGAACAAACCCTTTTCATTTTTCTCATCCATAATAAGCCCTTTTACAATGATTCATGATGAAAAAGCTCATATACAATCATCTATTAGTAGTACCTTTTTAAGTGGTCGGTGTTCCAAGGATTGGAGAATGGTTCCCCTTCTAGGTTCTCCAGTTGATAGGTTCCTAGGACTACCTCATCAGTAACCCTGTAAGGACCATGCCAATTGGTATGAAGCTTATTCAACATCCATCGAGTCTTCTTCAAAACAAGGTCTCCCACTGCTATCGGCCTTGGCTTTATCCTCTTGTTATAAAATTTGGCCGTCTGATAGGCTTCCACTCTGACCTCGGTATCCTCTCTCCTTTCCTCAATTAGATATATGTCAAGTCTTCTCTCTTTCAGATTTCTCTCAGGGTCATACGTCTGAACTCTGTGTGTAGGCAAACTAATTTCGGTAGGGACTACTACCTTTTAGTCATATGCTAACATAAAGGGCGTCTCCCCTGTCAGTGTCTTGGTTGTCATCCTTTAGGCCCATAGCACAACATGTACCGCTTCAGTCCATTTCCCCTTAGCCTCTTCCAACCTTTTTATTGATTCCATCAAGAATAGTTCTATTAGTGACCTCAGTCTGACCATTAGCCTGGGGTCGGCCAGGCGACAAGAAGAACTATTTGATGCCTACCCTTGTATAATATTTTTCAAGGGAAATGTTTTTGAACTGGGTACCATTGTCTGAGATGAGTGTGTTAGGCAAGCCATACCTGCAAATGATGTTCTTCCATATGAACTTAAAGGTCTTATTTTTCGTGATCTTGATTATAGCCTCGGTCTCTACCCACTTTAAAAAGTAGTCTATCACCATAATCAAATATCTGTATATGCCCATGTCCCTTGGCAGATGTCTAACCAAATCAATTCCCCATATTGTAAATGGCCATGGTGAAGTGATAAACGTCAAAGGTTGATGGGGTTGGTGAGGGATGATATCAAACCGCTGGCATTTATCGCACTTCTTTATGTATTCTGCCGAGTCCTTGGCTAAGGTCGACCACCAATATCCTTGAGTGACGATCCTCTTTGCCAATGATCTACCCCTAATATGGCTTGAAACATCCTTCAAAATGTAATCTACCTCGGCTGGGTGGACACATCTGAGCAGAAGAAGAAGAAACCCCTTCTTATACAACACGTCCCCTAGGATAAAGAACTTAGTTACTTTGTATCTCAACTTCCTTCTTTCGGACTTAGACTCCGATAAGCTACCCTCTTTGATGTACTGAATAAGGGGGTCCATCCAAGATGGTCCCAAGTTTAAATTGAAGAAAAAGTTTTGCTTTGCGTCATCCTCCTCTATTGTGGGCCGAGAAAGGATTTATATTGGCACAATGTAAGGACATTTTTGTCCAACATACTTGTATATGTCATTAGCCGTAACACCGTTGCAAAGATTCAAAGTCCATTCATCATCAACGAAATCCGAAGATCAAAAAAAGAAGGAATCAGAAATCCAGAAATTCGGACCGGTCCGCCTCTAATTAAAAAGAACTGATCCGCCCAGGCAACCGGACCGATCCGCTGAAATAAAAAAGGAACCGATCCGCCAGCGAACCGATCCGCCCAGTCCCGAACCGGTCCGCCCTGCAAATTGTATCCAAAGAGCACCGAACCGATTGCAAACCGAATCTGCGTCAAATTAAAAGAACCGATCCGCTATCGGACCGATCCGCCTCAGGCCCGGACCGGTCCGCCCTGGATAGAATTTCCCAGATCGTGATTCAGATTTTTTAGGGCTATGGCTACCTTATTTATACCACGATCAGAAGATGGTTTCCTTAAAACTTTCCCACGTTTTTCAGAGCATATCAACCCTAAAGTCTTCACCTATTGAGTCCTATGATTCTAGGTTTTTAGATTCACACATCTTCCATATCTATGTGAATCAAGTTTGGTAACCCAAGAACACCATTGCTGTTGTTCAACCCTTGTGAAGTGGATCGTTTCTTCCTCTTCATTGCAGCCCTACTGGAAAGGGATAATTCCAGCCGCGACTACAGAATCCGATGCCTGCGGGTAATTCTTAGTTAAAAACTTGTATTTCAGTGTAATCCGATTGTAAGTCGTTTCTCTTACAAATTATAGTGATATACAAATGGTTTTGCCCCTGTGGGGGATTTTTCCTTAATTGCATGTGTTTGAATGTTCTTGCGTAGATTATCTATTTTATTCAATCACATACTGCTGCATGGTTAGGGTTTGTTTGGGTTAAAAAGGTGTTTATTATATTATTTCTTAATTGAACACAAGCGCCAACTCTTTCACACAATTCTCTTAATCTTTATCCGTGTTACCGAGGCTAACCTTGTTAGGGCATCGACTCGGCTATTATCCAGCTGAGGCACCCTTTTAACTTTGATTTCACCAAAGTCCATCATCATTCATTTTCACCTTTGCTAGGTATCTTGCCATTCTGTCATCTTTGGCTTCATAAATCACTAGGACCTAGTTAACCTCATAGTCGCTATGGACTAGAAGTTGGTCGACGTTGAGGGCTCTGGCGAGGGAGATTCTGAATATGAGGGCCTCATACTCTAACTCGTTGTTAGAAGCCTTAAAACTGAAAGCGCATACTCTATATCGGTTCCATCTGGGGCCGAATCCACTCATATTTTCACAGGTTGAACCATCAAGGAACAAGCTCCATACTTCCCCCTCTAAAAATGGCCCCTCTTTAATAACTCCATTTCTAAGTAAAAACTTATCAGCCTCGGTCGTTGGATGTCTCGCCACTCTTTTCTCTGCCTTTGCTGACTCAGTATGGGTTTCGACCAACCCTTTAAGGCCGTTTGCTTTTTCACTATCGGCATCGTCCTAGGTGAACTCTGCCATAAAGTCTGTTAAGGTCCACCCCTTGATTAAGACCCTCGACTGATAGACTATGTCATATTCTTCTAACTCAATGGCCCAGGTCATCAATCTACCTGATTTCTCAAGTTTAGGGATGACTTGCCTAAGGGGAGAGTATGTCGAAATAACCATTGTATGAGCTTAAAAATAGGGCTTCAGCTTTCTTGAAGCGTGAATGAGGGCATAGGACAGTTTTTCCATCCTAGGATACCTCTTCTCAGCCCCTTGTAGGGCCTTACTCTTGAAATACACTGGTCATCTCGTACTATCGTCGTGCTGATAACCAACTCGAACACGACCAAATAAAGGTAAATCCTCTCTCCATGGACATTACGAGATAGTAAGAGTGGTGAGCTAAGATACGACTTCGGTTCTAAAAAATCTTTCTCTCACTCCTCGTCCCACTCAAAAGCTTTTCTAAGAATCTTAAAAAATAGAAGACACTTATCAGTGGCTCTAGAGACAAACCTTTTTAGAGCAGCCACTCGTCCAGTGAGCCTTTGAACATCCTTGATGATCTTTGGGTTTTTCATTTCTAACAGGGCTTTTATCTTCTCTGGTTTGACTTTTATACCCCTTTAATTGACGATAAAACCCAAGAATTGGCCAGCTCCGACACCAAAGATTCATTTTGCTGGGTTGAGCTTCATCATGTACTTGTCTATGGTGTCGAAAGTTTTTTTAAGGTCGGCCATGTGAGTCTCGGCCTTTAGACTCTTGGTCAACATATCATTTACATAAACTTCCATAAAATTTCTAATATGGTCTCAAACTTCTTGTTCACCAACTACTGATAGGTATCCCCGACGTTCTTCAAGTCGAAGGGCATAACTGTATAAAAGTATGTTCCCTTATCAGTGATGAAAAGTGTTTTCTCTGCGCCGATCTAGTCCATAAAAAATTGATTGTAGCAGGAGTATACATCCATGAAGCTCCTCAATTTATGCCCTGTCATAGCATCTACCATCTGATGAATACAAGGGAGAGGGAAATAATCCTTGGGGTAGGACTTATTCAAATCAGTGAAGTCCATACACATTCTCCACTTTCCATTAGCCTTGCGCACTATGACTGCATTTGATAACCATTCAGGGTAGATGACCTCCCTGATGAACTCAACCTCTTCCATCTTTTTAAACTCATCTCTTATAACCTCGTACTTCTAACGAGAGTAAATTTTTCTTCTATTGCTTTATCAGCTTAGCATCTTCCTACACATTGAGTTTATGATAGATTATCTTTGGGTCAATGCCTGGCATATTAGCATGACTCCAAGCAAAGATGTTATGTATTCCCTTCAACAGCTTGATCATCTCATCTTTGATCTCTAGCCATAGGGTTTTACTGACCTGGATGTTTTTTTTGGCTCGTCCTCATTGAGGACGATGGATTCTACCTCTTCCACGGATTCCCCTTTATTAAGATTCGCCTCATCTCTAGGATCAAGGGTATCAATGTTGTATGTAGTTGTTTATTTCTTGTGTGCTTCTCTCTCCCCAACTGAGTTAAAGTAGAACTCCCGCGCCGACATTTGGTCACCTTGAAATTCCCCTACCCCATATGGACTTAGGAATTTTATCATTTGGTGGACCGTCGAAGGCACAACCTTAAACTCTTTGAGGGCCACCCGTCCCAATATGAGGTTATAGGCCGAGAAGACGTTCTCATCCATCATAAAAAAGTTAATCTTCTTAGTGAGCCTCTTTGGCCATTCGTCTCCCATTCTGACATCCATTTTATACTTCCCCAGAGGGTGAAACTTCTCTCCACTGAATCCTATTAGAGGATGATGATATGGGACAATCCTGGCTTTGCTAAGTCCTAGGCCTTTGAAGCATGTCCAAAATATAACATCCACGGAGCTTCCTCCATCAATTAAGTTTCTCGGTACTTCACATCCATGTACTCTGGTTGTTATAACGAGCGAGTTGTCATGTGGAGCAACGATACCCTTAAAATCTAGTCTTGAAAAGCCGACTATGAGGGTTTCCATATCCACTTTCTTCCTTTTCTCAGGCTTAGCATCAATAGAGGTTGAGTTCACAACCTCGGCTTTAGTTATCACCTTTGCCTCAGCCACATGAGCTTTTCGATCGGCCACCTCAAAGCCTTCCCCTACTAGTCCACCACAAATTATGCCTACCCTAAATGAAATCATGTTGATCCTCTTCACTAGACCATCATCGTCTTTATATGGGAGATCTAAATCATCATTATCGTCATCTGAGGGGTCATCCCATTTTTATGGAGCATCCTCTCTATATTTACTATTTCTCCTCTTTCTAGGGTCATCTCGGCCTTGACCTGAATCGTTCTTATCAACATACTTCCTCAACTTTCCATATTTCAACATTTTTTTGATCTTATCTTTGAGGGCGAAGCACTTATATGTAATGTGCCCATGATCATGGTGAAACTCACACCAAAGATTTATATTCCTCTTTTAAGGGGTTATCTTCAACTTTTCCAACCACCTAAGAGACCGGTCAATTTTATTCTCATTTAGAAAGTGCTCACAAGTAACTGTCAAAAGTGTATAGTCTATAAACTTGTCGTCTATTGGCCTTTTCTTGTTATCCTTCCCTTAAACTTCTGACCCTTTCCATCACCGTGGGTTCTTTTTTCTTCATATTATTTTGCATCTATTGCCTCTAATGCGTTCATTACTCCCCCAGTCATAGTCAGGAGTTTAGCCATGGACTTTGGAGGGTCCTCGGCTAGCTTCCAATGTAGCTCTCCTTTCTGAAGACCTCCCAGAAGGGCTATAATCGCTATACTTTATTTGTAGTCTTCTAATTACAACTTTTCTTTGTTAAAATGGGTTATGTACTCTTTCAAAGTCTCTTCCTTCCAATATTTCATGTACAACAAGTGGGTCGTCTGATTCCTAGGTTTTTCCCCAAAGAAAAAGTTGTATACAAAACTATCGTCCAGTTTCTTAAAGTTTCCAATAGATTTCTTATGAAGGGAGGTGAACCATACGTGGGTTGTCCCTGTCGGCGTGCTTGATAATTCCCATCATCTTATCTCATCTGATATTGAATAGATGTCGGAGGTTGAGTGATACATCTCCACGCCATGTATCAGATTAGTGCTCTCGTCATCCTTTGGTGTAACTACCGATAATTTGAACTTGGTCGGGGTTGGATAGTTTAGTATCCTCACTATGAATGAGGACCCTTCAGCATATCCACTTTGTAAGGAGTCTCGACTTTTTATGATATCCCGTATTTGATTCTCCAAACTCTGTATCGACTCATTCCAGGTCTTGTCTGTTGCAATGTCGACTTTTGCAGGGATATCATTATCCCTGGCCTCTTCTTTGTCATCTGGTAGAGCTGATTGTTCTCTGTTAACTGGTCTGGCTAAGGGTACTGTCTCCAGATATTTAGGTCTATTTATTGCCTCTCTTTGGTCCTCTCGGTCTTTTGGAAGTCTGCAGTCATCTCTCATCTCATTTCTTCTTGAACCGATGACATTCTTGACCTGGATAGGCGGTTCCTCAAATCTCTCTGAGGTTTGAGCCTATCAAAGGTTAACCCTCTTCTTAGCATGTCAAATGATGATTTCCTTGGTCCACAATTATGATTGCGCTTGCGCTCTCGGATGGGCCTTCGTCCTTGGTCCCTACTTCGCCAAATAGGGCGTATAGTTCCTCTACATATCTCATGAGGTTCCTAATATTCAAAATCTCCATCTTCATTGTCAAGGTTGTCCCCAACCAAGTCATCACGGAGTTCTTAACCTTGCCTCCCCAGGCGTAGACGCCTAGGTTCCGTAATGGATCTCCGTCTCTGACACAGTGGAAGGTCTTTTTCTGGCTAAGCATAACAAACTCGTTCTGCATTTATTGTTGGTTAGTTATAAAGGAGAAAAAAAAACTCCACAAAGAGGGAGGACTGGTTGACCATTAGAGACTCTGATGAGTATAGGCTAAAAATAGGGATGAGATGGTTATCCTCGTTCTCACAGACGACACCAGAATGATGATGCTAGAAATAGAACCACCCGGTCAATTTGATATTGAGCTCAAACATATATAGCAATGGAAAAATGGAACAAGCAATGTAGCAGGAAGAGAATGGGATGAGGCAAAGAGAAGATGAGACAACAATTTAAGTGGTTCAACCAATCAGGCCTACATCCACTATGTGTGTGTGAGATCCACTGAATAATCACACTAATGGCCATAGATACAATCAATCAAGCTTTTCTCTCTCTTACAATCAGTTTGACATTGTTCTGCTAGGGTTTTTAATATTCGAACCTTTCTCATGGAGAAGATGAAGTGCATATATAGGGCTTGGGGGGTGTGGTGTACCCCCTAAGCATGCCATCAACATGCACATGATGGGGCTCCCAATCAGGAGGAAACACTTGTCCATAGTGCATGGATATAATTATGAGGTAATATTCCCTCACGTGAGGGGATGATCTTGTTGCAGCGATTTTCCTCACGTGAGACATTCCATGTTAGAACCTTATATTGCTCGTATAGTGGTCGTCATATTGTGGAGCATTGGCTTGGCTGGGTACGATGTTGCATCATTACAGATGCTCCGATGCAGGAAATTAGTAAGTGTGTCCTTTGTTGAGTGCCTCTGACCGAGGTTGTATGGTCGTCCATCCCCTAGTATCGGCTATACGAGAGGGCGAGTGATTCTCTTGACGCCTGGGGCTTTCAACTGATGTATCGGCCTATGAATTGGCCGAGGTTGTACATATGCTTATGCGATCGACCCCTTAACTGGACGAGTCTTGGCAACATCTTGCTAGCCCTTTCTAAGAGGGTCGACTGGCTGGTGTCAGGTGGCCTCATAAATAGACGAGGTCATACTTGGGTATATCAGAAATCATTTTATATTTTTTATGAACCTCGATATTTTTAAATGTTTTTTTTGTATTTTAATGTATTTTCCAATAAATATTAGTATTTTTAATATACTTTTTTGAATTATTTTTTTAGAATTTTGCATGCTAGAAATCATATTTTATATGCTGAAAAGAATTTATATGGATGAAAATAATTTTTTATTACTGTAAATAATTTCTTTTTGTGGGAAATAATTTTTCAGTAATTTGTTTTAAAAATTATACATATTTTAAATATCTTTTTGGTATTTTCAGAATTTTTAATGTTTTTTTTTTATATTTTTAATTTTTTTTTGGTATTTTCTTAATTTTTAAATGTTTTTGTTGTTATTTAAAGATTTTTTTAAAAAACAATTAGGTTTGGACAAAAATGCTCTTGTTTAAAGTCATGTGCCACTTGACTAACAATTTTTGCCAAAAGTTAATGCAGTTGGATGGTAGGAGGTGAATTGTAACCTTTTTCAAAGTTATGGAGGTATATTGAAAAAAGTTAAAGTATTGGGGGTGAAGTGTTATTAGGCATAGTTCAGGGGGCCTAACTGTAATTAATCATTAAACTTTTAAAAGAAAAAAATTATTTGGACATAATAGTATTTAAATTATACTGTATAATATAGAGTAAAAGTTGACGCGGCCTATTAAAAAGCGAACTCGTCAACAAGTTTACAAAGGGGAGTGTTTATTTACTTATTGTGTTGCCAAAAAAACATTTGGAAGGCCTTTGTTTCAAGTCTCCATTTCCATTCTGGTTCCTTTTTTTTATGGATACAGGATGTGAAAAGGTAAAGACAAAATGTTTTCAACGTGATACTAAAATATACCCGAAAAAGACAAAAATGAAATAGACCAAGAAATGAAAGGGAGTTCCACCATTACGATATTCTTATAGAATATTATTTGGGGTGCCTTACGAGGGAATTTATAGCTTATAACCCCGAGAGTAATTCTTAAATGTAAAATATCTCAAAAAATCTATTCCTAAACAAAATTTAAAAAACAAATAGAAGGTTTGACATGCCTACATTCAGAGGCGATCCTGAACATATGCCAAATAGGCGAACACGTAGGACCCCCATTGGTCTATTTGTTATTACTTCTATGTTGAGGACCCATTTTCTTTATATCAACACACCTAAAAGAGGCTATTTTATCATTTTTGCATAGGACCTTATCAATTTTTATCAATCTCAGGATCGGTCCTGCCTACAGTGATGGACCGCCTGTGTCCGGTCATGGCGTGTAAAGAAGAGGAGAGAAGGGCGGTAAAATGAAGAACAAAAGCAAGTATGAGGAAGATGAGTGGTAGTCAAATGAAAATAAAGAGTGAGGACATTGGGTTGTTTTTTTAATCTAATTAATAGATCACATAATTTGTTAGCACTCGTGGAAATATTAAATTAATTCTAAAATTAAATTTTATCCAGCTTATCGCAGCGATAAATTGTAAGGACAAAATTTGTCACTGTCATTAGTGGTGATAAATATTAAGGAAAAAATTTATCAATGTCATTAGTGGTGACAAATCAATTAACTCAAATTTGTCACTTTCAAAGGCGGTGATAAATTTGTCAAAACGTTTCTTACTCCCAATGACAGTGATAAATAATTTTATATGGCACAAAAATTGTTTTGTGATTGTCACGAGCAGTGATAAGGTTGACAAAATTGGTGATTTGATGATGTAATCTAATTTAAAATAGTCCTGGACCATAGTCACGATCCAAGACCGTGACTCACTTTTAGGTATAGATAAAACCTGTAAGGGTTTATTAGCTCATTTACCACATTTCACTCTCTCTCACTCTCTCTGTGTGTGTGTGGGGGGGGGGGGGGTATGTGTGTGTGAAAACCCTCATTTATCCTCCTGTTAGTTGATTTGTTTTATAGCATATCAGTCTCCTATATCGCCTAGAAAAGATGGATCATGAACTCCACGGGGAAAACACAAATGTCACAAGTCTACCCAAACCCTTAACCCTTAGGAGGGTAAAACTCGTAGCCGAGGAAGGAATTCAGGGTATGACTTGGACTATTCTATATAGAGGGGATCACTAGATATAAGAAACCGCCACAACATCAATAGTAATAAAAATGACATTTGCAACCTCATTTGAAAGGGGATGGATGAACATCTATGTGACACCCCGCCTAATTAAATACCGGTCGATCACTCCTTTATTAAATTAAATCAAGGTAAACAGTTGGTTCATTCTCAGCATCACTATCGATAAAAAAAATTCCAATTTAACACCCTAAATAATTAAGCTAAGTGTCAAAAACATTTTAATAAAAACTTTCCAAATTTTAATTAAAGAAAAAGATTTATTTATTTAAAACAACATTTCTACAATTAAGAATCACACCACGATAAACCAAATAATATAATACATTCGTCAATCGAATGTCAACATATGAAAACTAAAATCACAAATCCATACTGAATAAATCCCATAGAACAATACTGGAAATAACAGAAATATAAATGTCCCAATAACAAATGAAATAGTGGAAAGGGCGACACATGCCCAAAAAATGAGAATGCTAGAAATGGAGTCAATAAAGGAAGCTGTCTACGCAAGTGACCTGCAACTCCCACCTAAGCTACAGCACGTTCCTCTCAAGGGATACGAAGAAAGATGCCCCTGTGGCTGGGCACCTGAAAAATATACATATATATACAAGAGAGAGAGAAAAAGAAACAGGTCAGAGCCCGAAAGTGTGTTTGATTTAAAATACGTTTAGCAAGTATTTAAATTGATACAGGCCAATGCAACAACATATTAGTGCGACACTCTCTTCAGAAAATCTCACCTCTCTTCTAATGTGTACACCTATCGCACTAACTTTCCCCACGGTTTGTTTTATCATTTATCGCACTAGTCTTTCTAAAAGATTTAACTTATCTCAGATTACTCGTAAGATTTACAATTCACGATTCCATTTTAAAAAGGATGTTCCAATCAGTGACCAAAGCTCTCCATTTTTACTTTATAAAATTAATAAAGTTTCCAGTGACATATTATACTTTCTCAAAACAAGTATTTATAATTAGTCAACAACCATGTCCTACTTATCAAGTCCCAGTAGGCAGTTTCAAATTTCATAATCTCATATATATATTAACTACTCGTATAGTATATATATACATATCAGCACCCCGAATAAAACTATGGTGCGTGCATACTTCCACTATCCAAACCCCATACCACTCAAATCAAGGGGAATACAAATTCGGAATCACTCTCGAATTGTATTAACACATACATAAACAATATCGAGGCGAAGCATAGATTCCAAGTCTCTAAGAGGATTGCACATACTCGCGTCTCTTAGGACCGTCTGAACTATCAATTTGATAGCCTGTACCAAGGATATCTATCTTCTAGGGTACAAGTCAATATCCCCCATAAAGGTCCCATCGAGATAAGACTGTCCCAGCGCGGTAACCTCAAGGATAGTAAGTAGCGCGGTATGTTTTTCACATGTATATAATATATGTACACACAATCATATAAATATAGCACTTTATCATATTAAAATAGGTTCTTCTCGTCACCCATAATTATACCATTTATCCTTAATTTCACATTTATAGAATTACGTATAAGGTTTCATTCCTAACCTTAACTCGAAGGGTTTTCTCACTAATTACCTAACACTCGTGGGCTATATCCTCACAAATCTGAAATTCAGTAAGTGTCTTTATTAGGTTCCAACGTAACTCTCTTACGCACCTCACCCTTTAAATTTATAAGTTTACCAACCCTAAAGTAAATGTCCCATAAATACCATTCTCGTTGAAGATTAAAGGTCCCAACATTCATTCATATGTCCTATTGGTCCTCAATGTCTCCCAAATTATTTTATCAAGAATGCCCAAGAATTATTTCACGACAATCATTTAAAGAGGGAATTAGGAGTCTGCCAGGAGGGGTCGATCGATCGAAGCTTGGGGCTCGATCGATCGAACCTTCGATCGATCGAAGCTCTAGGCTCGATCGATCGATCAAGCAGGTCTGGGAAAAATTCTGCAGAATGCAGTTATGGGTTTCATCACCAAAATTACACCAAATCCATATTTTCAAGTTCCAATCGTCCCAGAATTCTACTACTAACATTATAACAATATACTAGATGATTCTAACGTAACGTATGTACATATTCATCATTTAAACATGGGTTTTCAACCTAAAATTATGTCCAATTATCAAGAACCCTAGAATTTTCTTAAACAGATTTCTAATGAATACTTCTCCAGAATTTCTTTCTTATGATCACCAAAATTTCGTGGTTTATTACCGCTACATGGCAAGGGTTTCCAGAATCAACATATACATCAATACTACATGGATTTTCCAATCAAAAATTGGGTTTTCTTCCATAGTTTTCATCACAAATCATTCCTAAACTAATATGAAGATTGCATCAACGAAAATAGCAAGTTAAACACTTGCCTGGGATTTTTGGTATTCTGATTCACGGCTGATTTTGGTATGGCTGCGTTCCTTGTCTCGCGATCTACGCGGTGGTGGTGGCGGCGGTGTAAACCGGTGACTTTTTGGCCTTGAATTGCCTAGGAGCTCTCTCCTCTCTTCTCCAATGGCCGTCACTTGATTTCTGGATATTCTAACACTAAAGGCTAACCTAAATGGCTGATATAGGTTGCTGAAATTCGTGGGTTTAATTACCCAATTATGTAAAATGACTAAAATGCCCTCCCGGGGTACTATTTACGCCTAAAAATGCCCCGAGACCCAAACTAAACCCCCGGGTACACTTTTCTGACTATCTCGACCCTTCCGGACGCGTTAGCGCACTCAAAATGACCATACGAACAAATTTTAAAATATTCACTTTTTATATAACAAAATTAGTCCCGGCGTGACACGGGCACGTCCCGACTTAAATTTCCGAAATAGTCATTTAATTCACTCATGACATTCAATATAACCAATATAATATATATTACTTTGATCATAAGTAATATTCAACAAATTTCCCATAATTACTAACTCTCGTCACGTTAATAATTATAACATCATTAATTTCCGGATTTTTATTAAATAAAGCATTCACGTTAAATTTAATAAATCCCCAAATTAATATAGCATGAAAATACGGGGTATTACATACTTCCCCCCTAATAACGGAATTTCGTCCCAAAATTCGGAAAATAAGCATACCTGGTAAAAACAACTCTGGATATTTCTCACGCATATCTACCTCGCGCTCCCAAGTGGATTCCTCCACATTATGATGCTCCCACTGGACTCGCACAAGTGGAACTATCTTCGACCTCAATCTCCTCTCACTATAGTCTAGGATAGCCACCGATCTCTCCTCGTAAGAGCTATCAGGATGTAAGTCGATCTCCTCTATCGCAATGTGAGTATGGGCCATATCATCCCGAAGATATCGTCTCAACAACGAGATGTGGAATACATCGTGGATGCGATGTAAATGTCCTGGCAATCCTAACTTGTATGCAACCGGCCCAATCCTTTCTATGATGGGAAATGGTCCTACGTACCTCGGATCCAATTTCCCCTTCTTCCCGAACCTCATCACTCCCTTCATAGGAGATACACGCAATAACACTTGATCTCCCACATTAAACTCACCGAAGAACCGTTTCGCATCCGCGTAGCTCTTCTGCCTGTCCTGGGCTACCCGAATACGACTCCTGATTACCTCAATTCTCGCGGAGGTCTCCTGAATCACTTCTGGCCCTAGCAACTTGTTATCCCCCACCTCGAGCCAACAAGTTGGAGAACGACAAGGCCTGCCATACAAAGCCTCAAATGGAGCCATACCGATCGTAAACTGATAAGAGTTATTATAAGCAAACTCTACCAGTGGAAGATGTGGCTCCCATCCTCCCCCAAAATAGAGAACACACATGCGTAGCATATCCTCTAACATCTGATTAGTACACTCTGTCTGTCCGTCTGTCTGTGGGTGGTAAGCCGAACTCAACCTCAACTCAGTACCCATAGCCTCCTGAAAGCTTTCCCAGAAACGTGACACAAAAATCTTGTCTCTATCTGACACAATATTCAGGGGCACCCCATGTAATCTGACAATCTCTACGATGAACAACTGAGCATACTGACCCGTGGTATAATCTGTCCTCACTGGCAGAAAATGAGCCATCTTGGTCAAACGGTCTACAATCACCCAGATAGAATCGTGGCCCCGCTGTGATGTAGGCAACCCTGTAATGAAATCCATGGAAATACTCTCCCACTTCCATGCGGGTACTTCTAATGGCTGAAGCAATCCTGACGGTTTCTGGTGGTCCACCTTTACCAGCTGGCAGGTAGAACACTTGGACACAAACTCAGCAATGTCCTTCTTCATCCCACTCCACCAGTACTGTCGTCTCATGTCCTGGTACATCTTATCGCCTCCCGGATGTACTGCAAATCGGGACCCATGAGAATGATTCATCACTTCATGACGTAACTTTGCTCCTTCTGGAATCACCAATCTCCCATTAAACGGCAAACCTCCATCAGAACTAACAGAATAGGACTCAGCACCCTCGGCTAGAAGTCGCACAATCTGCTCCTGGCAAAACGGGTCTGTGGTCTGTGAACAAACGGAATTTCTCACCCAATAAGTAGTGCCTCCAAATCCTCAATGCAAAGACGATCGCTGCTAACTCCAGGTCGTGGGTGGGGTAATTCTTCTCATGCGGCTTAAGCTTGCGGGAAGCAAAAGCTATAGCCTTCTCCTCCTGCTGGAGTACACCTCCAAGTCCCCGTAAAGACGCATCGGTATAAACCAGGTACTCCACACCCGGTTTTGGTAAGGCAAGAACTGGTGTTGAAGTAAGCTTGTCGTCCAGCTCGTCGAAAGCCAACTGACAAGCGTCATCCCAAACATATGGTACCCCCTTGCGAGTCAAATTCGTCAATGGACCCACTATTTTGGAGAATCCCCGAATGAACCTCCTGTAGTATCCGGCTAATCCCAAGAAACTACGCACTTCCGTCGGTGTCGTGGGTTGTCCCCACTCCCTCACTGCTGACACTTTGCTCGGGTCAACTTCTATCCCTTGCTCAGAAACAACATGGCCCAAGAATTGTACCTCTCTCATCCAAAACCCGCACTTCTCGTACTTAGCATACAACTGATGCTCTCGTAGAGTCTGAAGAACCTGCCTCAAGTGCTCGGCATGCTCATCCTCGAAGTGTGAATATATCAAAATGTCATCTATGAAGACGATGAAAAACTGATCCAAGAACTCTCTGAATACTCGGTTCATTATGTCCATGAAAATGGCTGGGGCATTTGTGAGTCCGAACGGCATCACCCTAAACTCATAGGACACATATCTCGACAAGAAGGCAGTCTTTGAAACATCTTGCTCTCTAATACGTAACTGATGGTACCCCGACCTCAGATCTATCTTTGAAAAGAAAGTTGCTCCCCTCAACTGGTCGAACAGATCATCGATTTGAGGCAACGGATACTTATTCCGTATCGTGACCTTGTTCAATTCCCGGTAGTCCACACACAATCTCAGTGAACCATCTCTCTTCTTCACAAACAAGACTGGAGCGCCCCAAGGTGAGGTACTCCTACGGATGAAGCCCTGACCTAACAGCTGCTCTATCTGATCTCGTAGCTCTCGCATCTCTGCCGGAGCCATACGGTACGGTGCGCGTGCTATAGGTCTCGTATCTGTAAATAAATCTATAACAAAGTCTATCTCACGACTGGGCGGTAGGCCTGGTATCTCCTGAAACACATCGGAATACTCCCTAACAACTGGGATCGAATCCAAGGGAATCACAACCTCCTTAGAGGTATCCTTCTCTATGTAATACAAATGAGAGGTCGAACCTCCCTCTGGGCGAGGCATCGCCACTACAAACATCTCTTGCCCCGGAATGGCAAAAACAATGCTCCCACCGAAGCAATCAATCATGGCTCTATAAGCTGCGAGCCAGTCCATACCAATAATCACATCATGCTCGTGCATGTATAAGACAAACATGTCTGCAAGTAATACCAAGCTACCAATCTCTACCCCCACTCCCCGGCATATAAAGAAAATAAGTGACCCACTCCCCAGTGGTGAGTCGACACACGTCACGGTGCTCTCTGCTGTGGCTAGCAACCCTAAGGACTTTGCAAAATGTGTAGCTATAAAACAATGCGTTGCCCCCGTATCAAACAAAACTCGACCCATAGTACCATGGATAGGAAACATACCCTCAATCGCGGGTGGTGCCTGTGGAGCTGTTGCCTGGTGGACGTTATAGACATGTCCATACTGCAATTGCCCCTGCTGCACTGGAGCTGCTGGAATGGCTGGTAGGGCTGGCACCTGGGCTGGAGCTGGGAGGGCAGGTGGAAAAAGTGGTCTCTGCAGCTCATTACGGGCTCCCTGATGCTGTGGGGCCCTATCGCCCTCTGGGCAATCCTGGCGCCTATGGCCATGTTTATCGCACCCAAAGCATCGGCCTTTGAAGTTACCGCCCCTCTGACCCTGCTGTCCATGATAAACCACGATAAACCAAATAATATAATACATTCGTCAATCGAATATCAACATATGAAAACTAAAATCACAAATCCATACTGAATAAATCCCATAGAACAATACTGGAAATAACTGAAATATAAATGTCCCAATAACAAATGAAATAGTGGAAAGGGCGACACATGCCCAAAAAATGAGAATGCTAGAAATGGAGTCAATAAAGGAAGCTGTCTACGCAAGTGACCTGCAACTCCCACCTAAGCTGCAGCACGTTCCTCTCAAGGGATCCTAAGCAAGACGCCCCTGTGGCTGGGCACCTGAAAAATATACATATATATACAAGAGAGAGAGAAAAAGAAACGGGTCAGAGCCCGAAAGTGTGTTTGATTTAAAATACGTTTAGCAAGTATTTAAATTGATACAGGCCAATGCAACAACATATTAGTGCGACACTCTCTTGACAAAATCTCACCTCTCTTTTAATGTGCACACCTATCGCACTAACTTTCCCCACCGTTTGTTTTATCATTTATCGCACTAGTCTTTCTAAAAGATTTAACTTATCTCAGATTACTCGTAAGATTTACAATTCATGATTCCATTTTAAAAAGGATGTTCCAATCAGTGACCAAAGCTCTCCATTTTTACTTTATAAAATTAATAAAGTTTCCAGTGACATATTATACTTTCTCAAAACAAGTATTTATAATTAGTCAACAACCATGTCCTACTTATCAAGTCCCAGTAGGCAGTTTCAAATTTCATAATCTCATATATATATTAACTACTCGTATAGTATATATATACATATCAGCACCCCGAATAAAACTATGGTGCGTGCATACTTACACTATCCAAACCCCATACCACTCAAATCAAGGGGAATACAAATTCGGAATCACTCTCGAATTGTATTAACACATACACAACCAATATCGAGGCGAAGCATAGATTCCAAGTCTCTACGAGGATGGCACATACTCGGGTCTCTTAGGACCGTCTGAACTATCAATTCGATAGCCTGTACCAAGGATATCTATCTTCTAGGGTACAAGTCAATATCCCCCATAAAGGTCCCATCGAGATAAGACTGTCCCAGCGCGGTAACCTCAAGGATAGCAAGTAGCGCGGTATGTTTTTCACATGTATATAATATATGTACACACAATCATATAAATATAGCACTTTATCATATTAAAATAGGTTCTTCTCGTCACCCATAATTAAACCATTTATCCTTAATTTCACATTTATAGAATTACGTATAAGGTTTCATTCCTAACCTTAACTCGAAGGGTTTTCTCACTTATTACCTAACACTCGTGGGCTATATCCTCACAAATCTGAAATTCAGTAAGTGTCTTTATTAGGTTCAACCGTAACTCTCTTACGCACCTCACCATTTAAATTTATAAGTTTACCAACCCTAAAGTAAATGTCCCATAAATACCATTCTCGTTGAAGATTAAAGGTCCCAACATTCATTCATATGTCCAACTGGTCCTCAATGTCTCCCAAATTATTTTATCAAGAATGCCCAAGAATTATTTCACGACAATTTGAATTTAACTCATTTAAAGAGGGAATTAGGAGTCTGTCAGGAGGGGTCGATCGATCGAAGCTTGGGGCTCGATCGATCGAACCTTCGATCGATCGAAGCTCTAGGCTCGATCGATCGATCAAGCAGGTCTGGGAAAAATTCTACAGAATGCAGTTACGGGTTTCATCACCAAAATTACACCAAATCCATATTTTCAAGTTCCAATCGTCCCAGAATTCTACTACTAACATTATAACAATATACTAGATGATTCTAATGTAAGGCATGTACATATTCATCATTTAAACATGAGTTTTCAGCCTAAAATTATGTCCAATTATCAAGAACCCTAGAATTTTCTTAAATAGATTTCTAATGAATCTTTCTCCGGAATTTCTTTCTTATGATCACCAAAATTTCGTGGTTTATTACCTCTGCATGACAAGGGTTTCCAGAATCAACATATACATCAATACTACATGGATTTTCCTATCAAAAATTGGGTTTTCTTCCATAGTTTTCATCACAAATCATTCCTAAACTAATATGAAGATTGCATCAACGAAAATAGCAAGTTAAACACTTGCCTGGGATTTTTGGTATTCTGATTCACGGCTGATTTTGGTATGGCTGCGTTCCTTGTCTCGCGATCTACGCGGTGGTGGTGGCGGCGGTGTAAACCGGTGACTTTTTGGCCTTGAATTGCCTTGGATCTCTCTCCTCTCTTCTCCAATGGCCGTTACTTGATTTTTGGATATACTAACCCTAAAGGCTAACCTAAATGGCTGATATAGGTTGCTGAAATTCATGGGTTTAATTACCCAATTATGTAAAATGACTAAAATTCCCTCCCAGGGTACTATTTAGGCCTAAAAATCCCGAGACCCAAACTAAACCCCCAGGTACACTTTTCTGACTATCTCGACCCTTCCGGATGCGTTGGCGCACTCAAAACGACCATACGAACAACTTATAAAATATTCACTTTTTATATAACAAAATTAGTCCCGACGTGACACGGGCACGTCCCGACTTAAATTTCCGAAATAGTCATTTAATTCACTCATGACATTCAATATAACCAATATAATATATATTACTTTGCTCATAAGTAATATTCAACAAATTTCCCATAATTACTAACTCTCGTCACGTTAATAATTATAACATAATTAATTTCCGGATTTTTATTAAATAAATCATTCATGTTAAATTTAATAAATCCCCAAATTAATATAGCATGAAAATACGGGGTATTACAATCTAGTCCACTAAAGTATCAGGACCACTAAAGATCAGGCCAACAAGGACCTTATCATCCAGATGAAATCCCATTTTTCAAAGTCGATTGAGCATTTTAAGACCCCTAAGAAGTTTAACGCTCCCAAATTTTACATCTATGATGGGAAAACTGATCCTACCGGCCATGTTTTCCAATATCGATAGGTCATGACCCTCTAGAGAAATAATGAGACCCTCATGAGATGTATTTTTTGTCTTGTCTTACTGATGTTGCACAACAATGGCCGCTTGCAATGGTGATCTCAAATAGATTGAGGAGGCCTTCACTGGAAGGTTCATCACCAACATCACCTATCCATAGAGCGTGGACTGTATCCTTAAAATGAAGAAAAAAACCCTTAAAGCCTTGTGTGAATATACTCAGCGCCATTGGGAAAACTACATCGAGGTGGAAGACTTCTTTGAACAAGTAGTAATAGCCTTATTTAAGATAGACCTACTGAAGAGCTCCATATTGCACTAGTTCCTTTACAAAAAAGGCCACAATTATTTAAAATCCCATGTTCCGAATTAATAAATATGCCCTAGGTGGAAGATGTAGCAGCAGGCACACAACAAAATAATGGCCGGCCCAAAGAGAGTAAGAATGGTGAAAATAAGAACGATCCAAGAAGAGGTAAAGAAATAGAACGATGGATCAAAGGCTACGATAAGTTAGATCATATTGACCATTACGCAATCGCCACTTTTTTTAAAGAGAAAATCCATAAGAACCTGAACAAAAATAAGGATCAACATTACTTCAAGTGGACAAGGAAGATGTAAAGGGAACCATAAAATATAAATACAAGCCGAGATATTCGTACCACAAGCAACATGAGGACACGGAGGAGAACTATAAGGCGCTTAGGTCGCACCTAGAAAAAGTGGCTTAAGCATTTAATTTAGACGACTATATGGAGAAAAAGAGCATAAATGGGACATTAGTTTATAATTATAATACTCGTGCCCAAGATTTTTTTCCTTTTTTGTAATTTGTAATATATGTAGAACTCTTGGGATTTGGATCAATGTATATATGGATGGTTGTTGGTAATTTAATGATCTTGTGGCCCTTTTGAGATTTGTTGGAAATATAGGGGGAAATTTGGAATTTAAAAGGTTCTAATCGTTCTAATGAAAGTTAGGGTCATTCGAACGAGGTCCTCATCTCGTTTGAACAAGCATCTAACGAAATTTTAACGAACCTCGCGTTTTTCGAGATTTTTTCAGCTCGTTAGTATGTCGTCCAAATGAGATTTATTATTGTTCGAAAGGACGCATCAGATATTAAATGTTTCGAGTTTCCCTTATGTGCTGTCGCATTTTGGACCCTTGGATTGATGATGTGTCGACCTCTGAGAGCACCAGATGATTAAAAATGTGTATAACATGTGGGGCTTCGGTTTTCAAATCATTTTATTGGTTATTTTGGGGGTATAAGAAGAGAGAGAGGGTGGGTCTTCCCCCACAATTTTCATCAGGCATATTTCCTCTCTCTATAAGTTTCAACAGTTTATCTACTTCCTTATTAATTTCCAACCATAGTTACACCTTGCCACAACCATAATCAACCATTTCGCAACATTGTTCTTCATCTTCAAGATTTATCAAGTGGGTAGATTCAAACAAGTAGGATAAAGCTTTCTAGTATTTTGAAGAATCTTGGAGTATTTTAGAGATCTTTTTGGAGTATTTGGAGCAAGGTGCCTCCATACTCATCTTCTTTTTTGTCTCCTATTCAAACCATAAGGTAGGGTTTACCTCTTCCTAAGATTTCAAGGTTTCTAGCTATGAAAAATCCGTAGGATGCATGCTAGATAATATTTAATGCCAAAAATTAAGCCATTTATTAATATTTTCAAGTCTTACAAAAATGGATTTTTAAAGGTAACAAACCCTAAATGGATTTTTTATGAATAAATGACATTTTTACCTTGAAATAAGTAAAAGAAAGCATGAAAAATATAAACCAATGATTTATATCTTATTTTGTTCATTTTTGAGGAATTTATAGGCTTGAAATCCTCCCCAACATGTGTAGAATAATGTCGTATGATAAAAGACGACATTTTAGACTTTATAAATCATATTAAAATGGATTTAATTAGGAAATAATTAAATGCAATAAAAACACTAAAAATGTTTTATAAACATTATTAGGGTGAAGAAAAATGATATTTGAAGTCTAATGAAATAATGGGGCTAAGTATTGGACATTTGGTTAAAATGGTCTCTAAATGGTTGAATGTATTTTATGTAGAAGACATAAAATAATGAAGCATGATTTTGGATATAAAATCATAAAAAGGATGTTTTGAAAGAAAATGTTGTTGTTTTTGTGCCATAATGAATTAAATATGTATTTCACAAATTTATGATGAAAGAAAAGGCAAACGGTAATTTTTGACAAAATTAAAAGTGTTAGTTGTTGGACTTCCTCGTTAGACCATATCGATCGGTTTCATGAAAAATTGACAAAGTGGATAAAATGGCACGTTGATAAGAAGAAATTGTGATACAAACCGTAGAAATGATGAAAATGATGAAATAATGTGGACATTGGCAAAAATGTTAAACCACATTGAATGACACCATAAATAACTAAGAATTGCCTGGAGTCCTAGGGTGAAAGACCCTAATTCACTGGCCAGAGCCTATGGTAGCATAGCCGGTAATGTGGAGCCCGTTAAAGTATGCAGATTTTGTAAGATTTCGAGAAAAGATAATGGAAAAAGGAAATGGTAATGGGTGTGCTTGAAAATATATAAGTAAGATAACCTAATGAATTTTGATAAAAGGAGACTATTGAATAAAATATGATTAATAGTCTCTAGACCTGGTAAAGGGAGGTATGAAATGGTTAAGTGTGAGTATGAGCTCATCGCTCGGGTGCATTGCATAGTAGTTGCATTAGTACAAGCTAAATTGTTAAACGTTTTTGGAATTGATTAAAATATATGTTATATGTATAGTATCTTTGTAGAAAATACATAGCTTAGTATTGCCCACCCTGCTGAGCGTTTCGTCGCCCCTGCTTTTTATGTTAAAAACCCCAACCCCACCCCAGATACTTTGAGTTGGAATGTCGGGAAGGACGTCGGGAAGACCCTAGAGAGAAATCAATGTTGTTAGTGATTCTGTAATTTTAATGAAATTATATTTTGGAACATTGATAATTCTTGACTCTAAACATTTTATTCGGGCCTTGGCCATGGTTTGTAATTATACAAAGATTCTTTCGGTTTATTTCTTTCTTAATTAGTATTGAGGATTAAATCGGATTTTAATAAATAAATATATTAAATTGACTTAATTACTTAAAGTGGCCACCCCCTTTTAACTTAAAACCGATAAATTAATCTTTAATAAATGGTGTAGTTAAAAGGAGTTTTCTTAAATTATAAAATTGAATTTTTCCCCTCCCCATTTAACTCCTTAATTCAGTACGGGTTGACCCAATGGTGACCTAAACCTGGGTCGGGGCATTACAAATGGTATCAGAGCAGTATGATCCTCGAGTGTGACAGAGTTTTTACGCTTTCTTAGTATGATTTCGTTATACGTTTTCGCATAGCTAATACTTTAGTTACTGTTTTAGCAAATCGATTCCAATATCTCTTTCAATTCGTATCATTATGCATTGAGCTCTCCTTTTTTGTGGAGATGCCTACACATTGTGGTATAGCCAGTGACATGGGTACTAGCGAGATTAGATGCATGGAACAAGACGTGCGCCCGCTTGTCGACTCCCTCACAGAGTAGCAAAGAGCCAACCATAGTGGGACTGTTGAGAGTACTACCTCCGCCTCCATCCTTAAGGATTTCAGGAGGCCTAACCCACCCACCTTCAATGGGGCAGTCGGCCTCGATGTTGTAGAGGAGTGGATCAATGAAGTCACTAGGGTAATGGAGATTCTTGACATGCCAACTGGGCATAAGGTCAAAATCTACATTCTAGCTCATGGACCAAGCACAGTGCTAGTGGAGTGCCCATTCTTCCAGTACTAATGAGACTATAGACTGGGGTAGCTTAGGGGTAGCCTTTCTCAATAGGTACTTTCCACAGGCATTTAAAGATGCCAAGAAGAACAAATCCCTTCATCTTATACAGTGTAAGACTTTTGTGAATGAGTACCTCGTAAAGTTTGAAAGCCTGTGTAAGTATGTCGATGTTATTTACAGATATTAAACTGATAAGACGATGTTATTTGTTGAGGGTCTCAACCTGAGTAGTTGATGGATCCTGGTAGGTGTGGACCCGCCAAACTTCAGGTCCGCAGTGGACAAGGCGATCCGGTTAGAGATGGATGCTGAGGATGGCAAGTCCATCAGGGAAAATAAGAGGGAGTCCACTGGGTCGCAGATTGGTGGTCATAAGAAGTCCAGGGGCAGGGCTCGAGGCTTTTATTCTAATCTAAAGGTTTCCATGGGGGTTGGTTCTTCATCAGCCCAGTGCACCAGTGATTAAATTCCTATAACCCCACAAAGAGGACTCATTTCTATTACAGATCCTTGAAAGTGCGCCAGCAATCAATGATTAACTTATTTAATTAAATTTCAAATTTTAATCCAAAAAATCCTAACTCTTGCAACCAAATTTTGAGAGACAAAATAAATCAAACCAAGCATGCAAAGTCAATCACAATATGTGGAAAAATCCCTCAAAGGGGAAAAACCATTTATTTCACTATAATAGGTAACGACTTACACTCACAACAAAATACAATTTTGATGCACGAATACTCGCAGGCGTCGATTCGTCGGCAGTGGCATTTGTCAGCAAGAGGTCCCATAAGAACTCCAATATCAGCAGTGGATAAAGACCCTTCTTCTCCATAAAGTTACTCCAAGATGAGTAGAACAGTATCTAGGGTTTAAGGATTCACACAAACGTTTGGGAAGGATTTGTGAATTAAAAAGGCATTAAACGTTAACGAAACGAAGTCTGTCTCTGGGCAGAATAATTGCAGAAACGTCAGTGTGAAAAGACTTGAAAAACGTGTAGAATGTCACTGCTTTAAATAAAAAAATTAAAGCGATGTGTCGCTCGAACGAACTACAAATTTCCCTCGAACGTATGGCCACGTCGCTCGAACGACGTCAGCGAGATTTTTTCTTTCACCTCTACACATAGAAAAAAATCATATTTTGAAGAAAAAACGTTCCAGCCCTTTAAAAATATTTTATAAAAATTTTCCAAATATTTACGTAAATAATAAACACTCCAAATAAATTATTTTACCATAATCGTGAGTGGAGTCGTGGGAACGGTTTAACAGTACATTGCATGTTGCATGATGCACATATGAAGATCATGGATGCATGGCTTCAGATCAAGGCCATCATGGATGATCGTGTTGACGTGCCGAATGTAGCGGTATCAGACATACTAACTGTGATCTAGGACTGACAGAGAATTCCTAGATTCTAACTCGGACATTTATAAAATAATGTCCTTACAAATCTCCCCCTATGTCTATGCCGGTACATACATAAAAAATTCGAATTATGCTACCCAAACAACAAATAAATGACATACAACTTAATATCCCCGTTAAACACAAGAACTAGAAATACTAAATGACATGTCTTCAAACAAACTTCAACATCGTCAAATCTCCAACTCTTCAATCTTTCTTTGTCATCATCAGGGGTGTGAAAAAATAATCCTCAATTAAGTATCTACACATATGAGACAAGAAATAATACCCATGATACGCAACAATTTGAAATATTATGATAAGAAAAAATAAATATCAATTAAGTTCAAGAAATCACAATAAAATCAAACAAAATTCTCCTTTATAATTCGTTCTCCTCCTTTTTATGATGTCCCCAAATAAACAAATAAGGAGAACATAAATCAAATGAAAATGGAGAATGTCATAAGGTAATCAAACTTACTCTTTTTTTTTTAATTTATCAATATTTTTCTTACAAAATATACAACAAAGAATCGGGCCATGAAAGAACACCAAAACAACTGAGTCGGTGAATGCGGAAATGTAGGCATGTGACCAAATTCGACAGGAAAATCAATACATATAACCATAACATATGTGCACGATGAATGTTGGATATTCCTAACGAATGAACTCAACATCTTCCTTAGCTGTACAAATTCTGGAATGAAAAGAAATTGACTCAATCAAATCAACAAATCAAAGCTCAAAGTGATTTCCACACCAATATTGTCATGCTTTTTCATGACTTTCAAGGACATTAAAACCCATTTTTCATTTCTTTCCATCCAAATTCCCTCATAAATAATAATTCATTATATTTTTTTGAGGTGATGAAACTAAAACCTATTGGCCCATTTGATTTGGTATATTTTTCTTTTTATTGCCATTTCATGTTTTTGGGCTCTTTTCAAACGGTGGCTTTCACGACGAGTTAATTTTGAACTCTCATAGCCATTTCCCATGATTCACTCATTATATTTTGTTGCAATTAAGTCCTCACGATAAATGGTTTTTACAGGCGCTATTATCTTGTCAAGTTTTATCACATTTTGGGCGTTGTATAAACATAATTGAGATGGAAACACTTAAGCCAATATGTGATAGACAAGTACAATATTCAAATAATACCGCGCATGTGTGCAATAAAGGAGATAAGGAGCCAGGCATGTAGAGGATATCACTAATCACATCTCAAAGTCTCCAAACAATGTAAAGCACATGGATGAAATGATGTAGCATCTTAAATCACTATCAAGCAATCACGTGGAATATGGAATGAAATTGTGAATATGGGTGTCTTAAATTTTCATCCATAAACAGTGTAAACAAAATACAAAACTCTTTTTTTGTTTTACAAAAAAAAATTATAAATCGAAAATCTTTTTGTCTTTTTCTATAACTTTTTCAAAAAAATAAAATAAAATCTTTTAGGATTTTTAAAATAAAAAAAATCAAACAAATAATTATACAAATGATACAATCTAGAGATAGGTATCAGATGATATGAACATGAAAAATGCATCCTACTATAGACATGGTGACCACCCCTCCGTCAACTATGTAAATTCCTAAAGACTTCCTAAGACTCTCAAATATAAGGGTATCTAAAGGCTTCCTGAAAATATCGACTAACTGGAGGTCGGTAGATACAAAACTCAAGCATACGACCTTTTCCACTACAAGCTCACGGGTATCCTAATGTACTTTGTGCGCGAATGTTGAACTGGATTATGAGATATGTGTATTGTGCTCGTGTTATTACAGGAAATAGTCATGGTGTCCTATGATATACCATAATCCTCCAACATCTGCTTCATCCACAAAAGTTGCGTGCAAAAACTCCCGACGGCTATGTACTCAGCCTCTATAGTGGACAAAGAGATCGAGTTTTTCTTCTTGGTCAAATAAGAGAGAAGAGAAAAACCAAAAAAGAAACACCCACCATAAGTGCTCATATATATATCTGCATCCCTGGCCCAATCAACATCCAAATAGGAGAATAAACGGTCATTGGTATCAAAGGAATACCAAATACTAAGTGAGAGAGTCCAACTCGCGTATTTGATAATACGTTTAAGATGTAGTAAGTGTAAATATTTTGGGGACACCTGATATTGTGCGCACACTCCAACACTAAAGGTAATGTCGGGACGAATGGAAGTCAAGTAGATAAGACTACCTATCATACTCCAATACAAGGTTTTCTCTACATCTATGTCTGAAGTGTCCTTGCTAAGCTTTGTTGAGGTATCCATCGGTGTACGTGCATGCTTAACGGAGTCTAGACCAAATTTCTTCACAAGGTCTCTAGTATACTTAGATTGGGAGATGATCATCCCATCCTCTGGATGACAAACCTAGAGACCAAGGAAAAAAGTAATCTCACCAACCATGCTCATCTCAAACTCACTATTCATCTCCTCCTCAAAGTGGTGAGCATGATGAGAGAACGTGGATCTAAAGACTATGTCATGCACATAGACCTGAGCAACTAAAATAGCACTATCATCTCTCTTGATGAACAATGCCATATCAACCCCCTCTCTTAAAGCCACGAGCTAAGATATAGGAAGTAAGCCTCTCATACCAGGCACGGGGTGATTGCTTCAAACCATACAAGGCTTTTCTCAGATAGTAGACCTGGTCAGGGTGCTTAGGGTCTTCAAACCCTTTTGGTTGTTCTACGTAAACCTCCTCCTATAGAATTTCATTCAGAAAGGCACTCTTGACATCCATTTGATAAAACTTGAAGCGCAGATGACATGCGATGGAGAGTAGTAAGCGGACGAACTCAAGTCTCGCAACATGAGCGAATGTCTCGTCAAAGTCTACACCCTCTATCTGTGTGTATCCTTGAGTGACCAACCTAGCCTTGCTTCAAATAATAGTACCAGTCTCATCCACCTTCTTCTTGAAGATCCACTTGGTACCTATCACATTTGTCACTCTAGGTCGGGGGACCAGTTCCCAGCCATCATTCTTTCTAAACTGAAGCAACTCATCCTACATAGCACATATCTAGTGTTCATCTTTGAGTGCTTCCTTATTTCTCTTGGGGCCGATTTTGGACGTGTAGCAAACAGGGCAAACAAAGTTCTCTAGCTGATCAGGAGTCTTAACCCCTAAGGTGGGATCTACAAGAATAGTAGTAGGATCATGACTCTTGCGAAACCAAGCAGGAGTGTTGCCTAAATTAGGAATATGATCCACTTTGGGTGTGGGAGGCATAATGGGATCATCAATAGAAAGTGCGCCATCTTCACACAAAAGGTTTGAATCAACAAACGCGGGCGGTTCGTCATATTTCATGGTGACATTTATTGACTCCATAGCCTTAGAGCTACTCATGTGAAAAACCCAATATGCTCTACTAGTCGATGAATATCCTAAAAATATTCCCTTGTCGGTCTGGGAGTCAAACTTTCCTAATATCCCTATATACCGTAGGATGTAGCATTTACTCCCAAAGACACAAAACTATGAAAGATTGGGATTCTTTCCAGTCCACAATTCGTAAGGTGTCTTAAGTATGTGTGGACGAAGGTAAACCATATCCACCATGTGGCATACGATAGACACTGCCTCTGCCCAAAATCTCCTAGCAACTCTATGACCTAGAGGCATAAATCTGCCCATCTCCTGAATCGTCTGACTCTTTCTCTCAAAAATCCTATTTTGCTGAGGAGTCTTCATGGCCAAAAATTCATACTTGATCCTGAGGCTATCACAGTAAAGATCTACTTTATCTTCCTTAAACTTAGTGCCATTGTCACTACATATTATATTGATAGCGACTCCGTGTTGATTTTACAAGACACGACACTTGGTTGTAAGAAATTCCATAGCATTGGATTTCTCTATCAGAAAACCTACAATCGAGTAATGAGAAAAATCATCTACCATCACGAGGATATACCTCTTACCACCCAAACTCTCAGTGTGAGTAGGACCCATAAGATCCATGTGTATCAACTTAAGCACTCGTTACGTGGTAATGGAATTTAACTTCCTATGGGGACTATGGACTTTTGTTTCCTAACTGATAGGGTCCATAAATCACGGAAGTCATCTTTACAAGTGATGGCAAGCAACGTACTAGGTCCGTTTTAAATAATTTCTCTCAATCTCTAAAATTCACATGACCTAGACATTAATGCCACAGATCCATAGGAGTGATCATGGCGCTGTTGCTGACAAATGAGGACTTAGGAATAATAAAAGTTTACCCAATTGATTATAAATATTTCGTTCATTCCGATCGCACTTTACTGCAAAGTCAGCGTCGCATAGCTAGCTAATGATGAGAAGGTTTTCTTTCAAACCTTAGACGTACAAAACATCCTCCAGCTTAGGAAATCCTAGTCTCTCTATTGTACCTCGTTCTACTATGCTATATTTTCTCCCATGTACAAAGGTTACTTTCCCTTCCTTACGATCCTCTAGGTAGGTAGAAAATGAGACATCAACTGTCATGTGTCTAGAGCACCCACTGTCAAAGTACCACTGAGAAGTGTTATGTGTTTTAAGAGCAACATGAACAATAAGGGTGTAAAAACGTGACTGTGTGATAATTGATTAAATTTGCAAATTTCTAAATTAGCACACTTATTTAATTAGAGTTTATTTTTAAACAAACTTAATTAAATCCCTAAACATGCATCTAAACATCATAAATCATTCAACCCATGCATGAAAAATAAAGATGACCGATTCAGGAAAAAACCCCATTCGGGTAAAACTTTTTATAAACACTTTGAAGAATTCACAAGACCTTTGACTTACATACAACCTGATAATTGCCCACAAGTGTGTAATGCACGGTGCCTTCAGCAAATCTTCAAAGATACGAGAGACAGCGAAATACCCTCTAATCATCGATTCGTCGTCTTCTGCTCATCCACACGGAGAATGACTATGCTCAGTATCCACCGATCAAATATGGAGATGCCTTCTCCACAAAGGTTTAACCAAAGAAAATTTGTGTTCTTGAACACCAAAACAATTCACTAAAGCATATGGGAGTTTTGTGAATTGAAAACTAAAAGGGGATTAAACCCTATAAGGAAGAAGCCAAAAGAATTATGCTTTTGCAGTTTTTTTGTTTTGTAAAATGCTGAGACTTCTTAAACAAAATGAAACCACAGAATGAGTTTTTATAGAAAAACACGTCGCCTTGAAAACCGTGCTCGTTAGAACGACATCAGCATGTCGCTCAAACGAAGGGCAGCTGTCATTCGAACGAGATCGCGCAACATGGCTATCTCGCTCTAACGACATTGCTATGTTGCTCGAATGACTGTTGCGTCAAAAAATTATTATTTTAATGTCCGCTTCAATACTAAAAAAAATACTCATTCTCAAATTTGACGAAAAGGTCCGCTCCAACAGTTAGAAAATATTTTGTAAAAATATCCCAAAAGCTCTAAGTGTAAAGTTAAGGTATTTAAAACAAAATCTTACCAAAGTAAACTTTGAGGATTCCTTTTGATGAAGAACTTGATATTCGGATCCGTCTTTGATGCTTGAATGTTCTTGAAATCTCTTCAACGGTGTAGCGGTATATGACATGCTAAATTGATAACGGACTTACAAAAATATGTCCTTACAAATGTCTTTTGCATCAAGTTTAGGTACCCAATATGAGGTAACCTTATGTTTGCCCTTATCATTTTTGTCTATAGTCAGGATATTAGAAGTGTCCGATGACGACATAGAAATCTATTGGAACTCTTCCATTAGACTCTAAGAAGTGGAGACTAGAAACTCAATCTTCTCTCTAAGTCTCAAAAATTGCTAGTGGCACGTGGTGGAGCAAATGTACGTTGTGTCCAACCCAACCTATAGCAAAACTCCCTAAGGTGACCCTTTCTTTTATAGTAGGTACAGAAGTACACAGGCTTTGGCCGACCTTGGTTTGATTTTCTTGGCTGAACTCTTTTTCGGGGTTTTTGGTAATGGCCATATGGGTTCGTAGTAAACTTAAGAACCGATTTTGGTGTCACATGGGATGTGGAGGCACCATCAAAACAAATTCTCTGCCTTTCAAAAAACCCTAAAGCAGGGGCGATGAGCATCTTTCCCATCTTTCCAGATCTATCCTCAATATTTACCTTGACCTCCCTGGCTAGCTCAAGGTCATGAGTAAGCTTTTCTACCAGGGCTCTAAGTTTCTTTCGAGTGTCAATGGAGGTCTGAAACTTACTCGTAAGACTACCCACTTTCTTGGTCAAGTCCCCTTTCTCTTTCTCTAAACATCTCTCTCTCTTTCACCAAACTGACTATCTCTCTACACAAACTCTCTCTCTCTCAACACAAACATTCTCTCTCTCTCTCTCTCTCTCTCTCTCTCTCTCTCTCTCTCTCTCTCAAGGAAGTGGTAATGGAGGAATCTCTCTTGTCTCTCATATTTCCTAAATATTTCTCTAAGGAAACTATCCTAAGTGCTAACGTTTTGTCATGCTTTTTAGTTTTAAAAGAATCAACCTATAAATCAGCGTACGCGTGTCATAAATCACTCTCGAGCTTACTTGCAACTTCCTCCCCTTCACTCACATCGCTTCCACTGTTGAGGTGTCCCTGTGAGGTAGCATCCTCATTATCGTGAAGTTCACTCTCAATACTCACATGACTAGCCATAAATACGATCAAGTTACATTCATGTGGTGACTCGTCTCCAGAATCCACCGACTTGACCTCACTATTGTCACTAAGGGAGGCATTAAGAGCAGCTTCGCCTTTGCTTTGACGTCGTAACCTAGTAGGACACTCAAATTCCTTGTGACCTCTACCGTCACACTCATAAAATCTCTCCTTATCTTTCTTAGGCTCTTCCTTTTTATCCTTTTCAATTTTCTTTTCAAACTTATTTTTCTCAAAATTCTTTTTATCTTTGAAATTACCATTTTTCTTTAATTTGAGAAATTTGTTGAAATTTTTAGCAAATAAGGCCAAATCGTAAGTCAAAATCAAACTCAGAATCAGACAACTCTTCCTCTCTTTTCCTAGATGATTTACCGCTCTTTCTTACTGACCCTTCACTCTTCCTAGCCTGGGCTTTAAGTGCCACCCCTTTATTTTTTGATTTTATCATATTTGGAAACATGTCAATTTCATAAGTCTGGAGGTCTCCTACCAATTCTTCTAATTTCAGACTACTCAAATTTACTAATGAATTTAGCAAAGTGACTTTAGGGACAAAATGCTTAGGCAGTGATCTCAGAATCTTTTTAACTACTCTAGCATCCAGAATGTGTTCACCCAAATTGAAACTAATGTTAACAATATCAGATAAGCGTGCATAAAATTCATCAAAACACTCAGATTCAAGCAGGGTAATTATCTCAAATTGCGTAGTTCGATTTTGTAATTTTGATTCTTTAACTGCATTAGTGACCTCATGGGTAAGTTGAAGAACATCCCATGCTTCTTTAGATGTGGTACACGTCATGATGCATTGGAACTCATCGGGGGTGACATTTTCGAAAATAGCACTAAGCCCACGTGAGTTAAATGTGCTCCATTTAAATTCTTCCTGAGTACAAGCAGTCACGGACTTTAATGTAGTTACGTTATCTACAGTGACAGTGGGAGGCGTCCACCCTCTTTCACACATAACCCAAACACGTTCATCAATGGCGTTTAAGTGGGATCTTATACAGGCTTTTAAATATGCATAATTTAACCCGTCAAAAATTGGCACTCGATTGTGAAGTTTTCCATTGAAATTGCACTTTTTCAAAAATAAATTTTTAAATAAAAATTAATATTTAGAAAAAAAATTACGGAAAAGATTACGCAGTATAATTGTGTAATAGGCTCTGATACCAGTTTGAGAGTGCGTCAACAATCAATAATTAACTTGTTTAATTAAATTCCAACTTTTAATCCCCAAAATCCTAACTCTTGCAACCGAATTGTGACAGACTAAATAAATCAAACCAAGCATGCAATGTCAATCACAATATGTGGAAAAATCCTCCAAAGGGGAAAAATCATTTATTTCATTATAATATGTAATGACTTACAATCATAGCAAAATGCAATTTTGACGAAAGAATACCCGTAGGCATCGGTTCGTCGTCGATGGCATTTTTCAATAAGAGGTCCCACAAGAACTCTAATATCAGCAGTGGATAAATACCCTTCTTCTCCACAAGGTTACTCCAAGATTAGTAGAACAATTGTATCTAGGGTTTAAATATTCACACAAATTTTTGGGAAGGATTTTTGAATTAAAAAGGCATTAAACCTTGAAAAATGAAGTATGTCTTTGGGCATAATAATTGTAGAAACATCAGTTCCAAAAGACTTGGAAAACGTGTAGAATGACACTTCTTTAAATACAAAAATTGAGGCGGTGCATTGCTCGAACGAAGTATAGGTGTCACTCGAACGTAAGGCCGAATCGCTCGAATGACTTCATACGAGATGGATATATCGCGCGGACGACAAGCCAATGTCGCTCGAATACCATGATCATATTCAGAATGGAAAAGTGTTCGATAATCTTAATACGGATAAGGATAGTGGGGTGAGACATTGGGGTTCGTTGATTGTACTTACTATTGATAAGATTTAGGATGAGGTGATGGACGAGGCCCATCACCCGCGTTTCAGCATACATCTCGATGCCACAAAGATGTATAAGGACATGTTCATAGATTTCTTATGATTCTATATGAAGAGGGATGTACAAACATATATGGCGAAGTGCTACATGTGTCAGTAGGTGAAGGTTGAGCATAAGAAACCAGTAGGGGTATTGCAACAACTAACTACGGAAGAATGGACATGGGATCATATCACAATGGATTTTATCACAACCTTAACATGGTCTGAGTGTGGTCATGATGCAGTGAGGGTCATAGTGGATCGACTCACGAAATCATCACACTTTTTGCCGATGAATGTCACGGATAGCGTGGCTAAGTTGGTGAGGATGTACATTCGAGAAATAGTTAGACTTCACGGTGTTTCGCTCTCGATCATTTCAGACTGGGATCCTGGATTTATATTTTGATTTTGGAAGAAGTTTAAAAAAGAGTTGGGTACCGAGTTGAATATGAGTATGGTGTATCACCCTGAGACCGACGGACAATCTGAACAAACTATCTAGATTCTAGAAGATATGCTGAGAGTTTGTGCACTCAACTTTCATGGAAGATAGGTAGAGAATCTGCATCTGGAAAAGTTCTCCTACAACAACAGTTATCAAGCAAGAATCGAGATATATTCTGAGAAGGCTCTTTATGGTAGGCCATGCTGCTCTCCGATTTGGTAGGATGAGGAGGGAGAGAAGCATCTCACCAATTCAGAGTCGATCAGATAAATGACGAAGAAGGTTCAAGTAATTCGACAAATAATCACGATGGCATAGAGTTGATAAAAGAATTACGTTGATAATCGTTGGATACCCCTGGAGTTTGGAGTAGGTTACCATGTGATGTTGAAAGTAAGACAACAAATTTATAGTCAGTGATTCGAGAAGAAAGGGAAGTTTCCCCTCCGGTAAATCGATCCCTTTGAAATCCTGGAATGGATTAGGGATGTATTGTACCATTTCGTGCTGCCTCTATAGTTTTCCTAGGTCCATAAAGTGTTCCATATCTCTATGTTGAAGAAGTATCTTCACAGTCCCCGACATATCATCTATTGTAACCTAATCAAGTTAGAGGAAGATATTACATTTCTCACCCGACCTATATCCATTTTGGATCGTGAGGATATGGTCCTGTGCAACAAGGCTATTCCCTTAGTGAAGGTTCTTTGGGAGTTTTAGGGCGTCGAAGGGGACACTTGGGAGTGCGAGTCGGAGATGCGGGAGAATCACCTGGAACTTTTTTCGTAGTTGGTTGTTCTTATTTCAGAGACAAAATCTCCTAAGGTGGGAAGAATTTAATACCCGTCCTCGAGATTTTATTCCTTTTTTCATGTAATTTGAATTATATGTAGAACTTTTGGGATTTGGATCAATGTATATATGAATGGTTATTGGTAATTGAAAGTTCTTCTGGCCCTTGTGAGATTTGTTGGAAATATAGTTGGAAAATTTGGAATTTGAAAGGTTTCTATCATTCTAACGAGAGTTAGGGCCATTTGAATGAGGTCCTCATCGCATTTGAATGAGTCTTTAATGAAGTTTAAATGACCATAACCTATTTAGTATTTTCCCATCTCATTAGTATGTCATTCAAAAGTTGTTCAAATGAGATTCATTCTTGTTCAAATGAGATGAAATCTCATCCGAACGATCGCATTAGATATTGAATGTTTCGAGTTACCCTTGTGTGCTGTCACATTTTGGACCCTTGGATTGATGACGCGTCGACATCTAAGAGTACTAATGATAAAAAAACATGTATAACAAGGGGGGCTTGGTTTTTTAAATGATTTTATGTGTTATTTTAGGGTTATAAGAAGAAAGAGAGCTTGGATCTTCCATCACCATTTTCATCAACCATATTTCCTCTTTCTCTTTTTAAGTTTCAAGAGTTCATCTTCTTCCCCAAGCATTTACCACCATAGTTACACCCGGCCACCACCATTATACACCATTTCCATGCCTTGTTCTTCCTCCCCAGACTTTATTAAAGGTAGTAGTGGGTAGAGTCAAGAAAGTAGGAGAAAGCTTTGGAATATTTTGAAGAGTCTTGGAGTATTTTAGAGAGCTTTTTGGTGTATTTGTAGCTAGGAACTTGCATAGTCATCTTCTTCATTGTCTCCTCTTCGAACAATAAGGTAAGGTTTTCCTCTTCTTGAGATTTCAGGGTTTCTAGCTATGAAAAGTGTGTAGGATGCATGCTAGATAGGATTTAATGCCAAAAGGAAGTCATTTGTTAATATTTTCAAATCTTGAAAAATGGATTTTTAAAGAAGACAAACCCTAAATGGGTCTTTTATGAATAAATGGCACATTTAACTTGAAATATGGAAACAAAGCATGAAAAATTTAAACTCAGTATTTATATCTTATTTAGTTCAGTTTTGAGGAATCTCTAGGCTTGAAATCCTCCACAACATGTGTAAAATCATATAGTACGATAGAAGATGACATTTTGGACTTGATAAATCATGTTGAATTGGGTTTTATGAGGAAATAATTAAATGTGGAAAACCAACCCAATATATTTGTTATAAATATTATTAGGATGAAGAAAAATGATATTTGAATTCACATGAAATAATGGGGCTAAGTATTGAACATTTGGCTAAAATGGTCTTTAAATGATTGAATGTATTTTATGTAGGAAACATAAAATAATGATGCATGATTTTGGATAAAAAATCATAAAAAGGATGTTTTGAAAGAAAATGTTGTTGTTTTTGTGCCATAATGAATTAAATATGTTTTTCACAAATTTATGATGAAAGAAAAGGCAAACGAGAATTTTTGACAAAATTGATAGTCCTAGTTGTTAGACTTCCTTGTTAGACCATATCTATCGATTTTGTGAAAAATGGACAAAGTGGATAAAATGGCACGTTGATAAGAAGAAACAATGATATAAACCGTAGAAATGATGAAAATGGTAAAATGATGGAATAATGTGGACATTAGCAAAAATGTTAAGAAACATAAAGATGGACTCGG
This sequence comes from Sambucus nigra, assembly GCA_949130495.1. Lineage (NCBI taxonomy): Eukaryota > Viridiplantae > Streptophyta > Magnoliopsida > Dipsacales > Adoxaceae > Sambucus > Sambucus nigra. The sequence continues at coordinate 390,863,898 of OX422224.1, read as the reverse complement.
GTGACACCAGTAGTAATTAAGAAGGACCCGGAGCCTTGTGGTGAAAGACCTAAAATCAGCAGCCAAAGCATATGGTTGCATAGTCGGTGGTGTGGAGCCCAATAAAGTGTGCAAATATTGGAAGATTTCAAGAAAAGATAATGAAAAAAGTAAATGGTAATGGTTGTGCTAGAAAATGTATAAGTAAGACAACATAATGAAATGTGATAAAAGGAGACTAATGGATAAAATATGATTAATAGTCTCTATATTAGTTAAAGGGCAGTATGAAATGGTTAAGTGTGAGTATGAGCTCATCGCTTGGGTGCATTGCAAAGTAGTTGCATTAATAAAAGCTAAACTCTTAAACGTTTTCGAAATTGATTAAAATACTTGCTATATATAGTATTTTTATAATAAAAATATATCTTAGTATTTCCCACCCTGGTGAGCGTTCGGTCATCCCTTCTATTTATCTTAAAATCCCCCACCCCTACCCTAGGTACTTCGAGTAAGGAGGTCAGGAAGGACGCCAGTAAGATCCCAGAGACCAATCACCATTGTTAGTAACTTTGTAAATTTAATGAAATTATATTTGTGAACATTGGTAACTCTAGATCTAAACATTATATTCAGGCTTTGGCCATGGTTTGTAATAATACAGGGTTGATTTTGACTTATTTCTTTTTTAATTAGTATTGTGAATTAAAATGGATTTTTATAAATAAACCATGTAAATTGACTTAATTACTTAAAGTGGCCACACCTTTTTAACTTAAAACCAGTAAATTAATCTTTAATAAATCGTGCAATTAAAAGTATTTTTCTTAAATCTTAAAATTGGACTTTTCCCCTTCCCCTTTAACTCCTTAATTCGGTGTGGGTTGACCCAACAATGACCTAAACTCGAGTTGTGACATTACAACAATTATCCACGGGGCCTCAATCCCTAATCAGATCTAAGGCAGTATCACAAGGATGTAGTTCAAAAAGGTTATTGTAGTTATAAAAACTTTCCAGATCGACCCTACTAAAACTATAGTTGGCAAATATCGATGACCAAAAACAATTACCTATGCCAATTATATCGTCTTCATTGAAGAAGACCTATTTGGAGTCAGAACTCCACATCATGACACACTAGTAATCACCCTAACCATCACTAACTAGGATGTGATAAAGCTATTGGTGGGCCATAAAAGTTCTTCGAAAGTCATGTATCTTGAGTTATGCATCCATCTTAACCTGAAGATGGAATACCTAAAAAAACACCATCCTTCTAGTCGACTTCGTGGTAAGAAAGATGATGTCCCTTGGAAAGGTCATATTCCACTTGATTGTTAGAACAATTATTCTCTTATAACATGTATACATTTTTTCTTTAATATATTTAGGGAATTCAATTACCATCCCTATTCCTAACATTATCTTATTCTTTGAACTATCAAACCACAATTTCTAAGGACTTAAAGATAATTATCTTATCTTATGTTACCTTTATGGCTCATCCTTAGATGGATGATCTACCAAGAAATCAATCAAAGTTATGACTCTTACTACTCTTTGGGTTACATAATGTAGGCCAGACTCAGACAGAACTAACAGCCACTAACTAATTCTATTATGCAAAATAGGTTTAGTCAAATTAAACTTCAAAATGTTAAACACCTCTATAAGTAATAGATAACATCTCAATTTCATAGAAGAAAAATACAAAGTCAAACATAGTTTTTCCACTATGGAATATCTACATTCACATGCTTTTAAAAAGATACTAACATAATTAGGGGTGGTAAACGGACGAATACGGATCGGATACCATGTTTTTCATATCCGTATCCGCTATCTGGATGCACTATCCATATCCGTATCCGTATCCGTATCCGCGCGGATAGTTAAAACAACTATCCATATTCGTATCCACCCGGATACCCCGGATTCAGATAATATCCGTATCCGTTTACATTATTTAGTCATCATAAAAAATAACTATTCTAATATCGAATTCAATGAAATCCAATCCAATCCAAATAAATATATAACAAATTACTACCTCCTAACATCAACAATTATGGCTTCCATAATAGTAGTAGCATTCCATAATGATAATATGGCTTAAAGCTAGGGCTGGCAATTCGGGTTAGTCGTGTCATTCTCGGGTCACGTTGATTTTGATTTGAGTATAAGTTTTAGGTACTCTTAAATCTATACAAGTTAATCGTCATGTTCGGGTCATTACCATAAACGGGTTATCGTGTCAAAAATTACCAACCCTACTTAAAGCCATCCATACTTTACAAACATATAAGCTTAAAGCCATCTAAAAAAAATAACAGTAGCATTCCGTAACAGTGGAAATAAATATGCGCATTTTAGATTAAATCAAATTTATTAAGAATAATAACCTCATGGACATTTTAGTCTTCAAAACATACTAATATTTTTATTTTAATAAGTATACATTTTATTTTGAATATAATATATCTGTTGTTAACTTCAGTTCTTAACACAATTAAAACCATCTCTTTACTTTTTTGTTTCTCTCCTACATTTTTTTATAATTAAGGAAACTAATGAACAACCACATGAACAATATATAAATACAGTTATATATTTTTATTTTTATCTTGTATGTACCTGTTGTTGCTAACTTTCTGTTGCAGGATGAGGGGATGCGCAGCGGCGGAATTGATGCGCAGTGGAGGGGTTGATGAGAAGCGGTGGCGGGTTGATGAGCAGCGGTGGGGTGATGCGGCGGAGAGGGTTGTGAAGTGAAATGAGGGTTTCTTTTCTCTTATTTTATACGAAAGAGAAATGAAATGAAATTAATTTTATTTTATTTTTTGTTTTAAGTGGAGCATATGTTCTTTAGTGGGTGTATGTTGTGTGTGATAGGGTGTATTATAACTTTAATGTAACTCCATGATAATATACCCAATAAAATAATAATAATACATGGCATTTTATAATATACCCAATAAAATAATGACTTTCGGGTGTTTTTGTTTTGAGTGGAGTCTCTGTTTGTTTTCTTTTAGGGAATAAATGATTTAAGGTTATTTTTAATATTATATTATTAGTAATATTAATACTAATGTTATTAGTAGTATTTTAAATATAGAGTATCCATATTCGTATCCGTTTCCATTTGTTTGGATAAATATTCGCAAATTCGGATTCGGATATCGGACGGATGCGGATTTTCGAATATCCATTTACAGCCCTAAACATAATACTCGATCTGTTCCCTATGGTTCTCACAGTCTTGAACCAAATGAACTATAGTTGATGCTTCAGAAGTTTAAATATACAACTTTGGTTGCTTCTCTTCTCTAGGAGGTGCCAAAACAAATGGCTTGACTAGGTATCTCTTGAGTGATTGGAAAGCCTCCTCATACTCCTCTTTCTAATCTAGATCCCCTTGGTTTTGTTGCTTCAATAAAGGGGAAAACATTTTTTTTTTCATGATGCATTATATATAAATCTACGAAGGAAATTAATTTGACCCAAAAATCTTTGTAATTGTTTCTTTTAGAAGATTTTTTTAAATGTGTTATATAATCGTCTACTATTTTTTGTTTGACAATTATATCATCAATATAACACTTTAAAAGGGTGCCAACCATATCATGGAAAATGGTATTAATACCCCTTTGGCATGTGGTACTTGCATTCATTAATTAAAATGGCATTTTTATCAATTGAAAGGTTCCAAAATTACCAAGTCACCTAAAAGCATTTTTATACACATCTTCTTTAGCTATGCATATTTGATTATAACCAGAATGACCATCCATCATAGACATGATAACATGACCACTTGATCTATCAACCAATAAATATACCACTTACATTGGATATTCATCATTTTGAGTGGCTGCATATAGATTTATAAAATCAGTGGACACTCTTAATTACTGGCATTATATTAGAGAACCATTCAACATACCTGTAAGTTCTAATGAATTCGGTCTTCAATATCCTTTTTAATTCTTCTTTTATCTTGGTTGTGACCTCTGGTTCATCTACCTATGAAACTGTTTGACAAGTTTATTTCCTTCTTTGATTGGTCATACGCATTCCACTAATTTCTTATACATGCCAAACATCTCATTATATTCCCAAGCAAAACCGTTCTTATACTGATGTAAAAGTTTCACAACTGTAGGTGCAAAAATCCCATAATGAGTTATCCCAAATAATTAAAACCAAAAAGAATAAAATTAGTCAAATGATCACAGAAAAGTATTTACGTGGTTCAAAAATGGCCTACGTTCAGGTGGTGTTTCTTATTTCTTAAAACTTTTTTTTATAACAAGAATTACATGCCCCACTTCCCTAGGGTAAGGGTTACATTTATAGAGGAAGAAGAGATGGTGTTGTGAAAGGCTCTGGAACTTGTTGATGAAGTCATTGTTTGGTTGTATAGATCTTACTTTATATCCTCACAGGTAAATCTTCTTCGTTATCATCTTGACATGAGATTCTTTATCCAAAGGTGTCGGTTCAGTATTTCTCCAACCCAAGTTATTCGGGTTGTTCGGATAATTCCCCCACAATTTCTCCTGAAGCTTTGCGGCTTGAATGGGGCGGAGAGGTCGAGAAGTGAGTTTGTGTCTTCCTACTCTTGGAAAAACTTCTTGGATGGATATTTTGATTTATTTTGATCGTTATTCCCTCAAAGGGCATTCTCGTAATTTCTCATGTTAGTTTGTGATACACTGGTAAAAATCCTTCTTAAAAACTGAAGTGCCTCTGCCAATTATGGCCTTGGGCTCTATTTTAAATGATGAGATGACTCAAAATTTTGACCAATCTATCAAAAAAATTCAACTGCCATTTTTCTCCATCGCTTCAACTATTCAAAGAACTAGAGGTTTCTTTAAATTTCTTCACTCTTAAGTTTTCCTCTCTTTTGCATCTTTAATTTTTCTTGCAATGATCCTCTAAATATCTTTATTTATACCTTTTTTCCCTTCCGAATTTGAGAAAATGGTTTATATCGTGAACGATATAAACTTAGGGGAATTAAAGGGTAAATACTTCATTCCTGATTGGGTGACTGTAGAGTGTGTTGATATTCCAGTAAATTAATAAAATATTAAAGGTGGCCATTGGATTCATATGATCTCGATAGCTTGGGGGGGGGTATAACGTTACCCTCCAACCAACTCTTCTTAGAGTTTCGTGAATTATTCCTTATAGTTCCTCCTCAATGTTCTCCAAACACATGGAGGATTTTGAATGGTATCCCTCTCTACAAATGAACTGTATGACAGTCAAACGGGATTCGAGAAATTGGATATTACTATTTGTTGTAAAAAATGAATGACAATGTATTTTATCTAAAGGAAAGAAAATCATATTGGGCTTTAGTTATTAATCTTCCTGATTCCGACAAAGGATATTAGGGTCAAGGATTCATTTCTAGAAATTGGAATATCCACTCATTCCTGAAGGTGGTGAACCATATAAAGGGTTTCTGTGCTATGCCAGGCGGAGGAAAATCGGTGGATAATACATTTTCTTCAAATTATGTCACTGTTGGTTGATGTTACGATGAAATAAATACTAATAATTATTTTCTTCTTTAGTTTGTTTAGCCGGGTAAAAGAAAATGAGGCCTTCTCATTTCTACTGTGAGGAGATTATCATAGTTTGGACGTTGAGGAGTCCTTTAGTTCTAAGTGTAGAGAACCCTACGTCAGCATCCTTTCTTCTTGAGTATACTAACTCCACGTCCATCTTTACATCTAAGCCTATGGATTCCATCCCCAAGATACCATTCCATTTAATAAGTAAGGTATCCTCTAGAGCCTCCACCTCGTCCTCATTTGAGCCTGTAAAAGTGAATACCATCCTTATCGTTGAGGAGGATGATATGGCTCAGAGAACTAGGAACCTTACTCTTATGGAAGATTCCAACCTTACCACCTCCCCAAATGCAAAGGTCACCAAAACAAAAAGGGTCGGAGGTCCCTCCGAGCTCGTGACTCTTATTAATTCTCCCAAAAAGGAGAAGGCGAAGAAGGATAAAGCCAGTCCTTCCCCTTTTGTTATGTTTCTCACCAAGAGGGTGAACAAAAACCATATAGGTGAACAAAAACCCATCTTTAGCCCCTGGTCTGCTGAGGAGGGTCATTATGGCATTGGATCGAGAGCGGGTTCATAGGCTGACCTCTGGTTATTTTTCTTCTCATGCCGCATAAGAATTATATTTGGTAAGTTCAATTACTTTTAGTTCGATTGCTTTCTTATTTTGGTCGATGCATTGACTTGTGGTTATTCGTGGCAAACTTTATTGACATGCTCGATAGGGGTGCCAAACATGCCAAGACTAACAACGACCTGATGAAGGCATTGGATAATTATTGACATTAATTGGAGGTATCCGTGTTGAATAAGGGGCTTAACAAGTTGAGGATGGAGAGTGACACATTGAAGAAGGCTACTGATAATCATCCTCGTGTCATGCAATGACAAAAACATTACGACATTAACCAGAGGTACATAGATTCCTTTACTCAAAACAAGAAATAACTAGCTTTCATTTGAAAGTGAAATTTTAATAAAGGCTGGGATGAAACCTTAGTTAAGACCAATGTCCCTTCTAAATTTGAGGTTTTTAGGGAGTATAATCCAGGTTCTCCACCAAGAGAAGAAGAAGAAGAAGAAGAAGAAGAAGAAGAAGAAGAAGAAGAAGAAGAAGAAGAAGAAGAAGAAGAAGAAGAAGAAGAAGAAGAAGAAGAAGACAAAGTCTTAGGTAGTGGTCATGCAAGGGTCATAGTTGATCAAGAGATGGTGGATGTCGATAAAGGAAAATCCCCAAAACCTCAAGAGTAGGTGAAGGAAAAAAGGGTCAAAGCTAGTTAGGATTAGCTTAGCTCCCCAAAATCATTGTATTTTTATATTTGAGTGTCTTTAAGGGCATATCCCACTCTTTGATCTAATGAAAACACTTATTGTTTGTAATCATCTTTTTTATACCTGAATATTTTTTTAGTCATGTAGCTTGAAAATATGATTGTAGAGGTCCTACCCTTTTCAGAGATTGATGAACTAAATCTAGTACTTGGTTGGGATGTCGGTAGCCAGACGCGTAGCACTTTTATCTCTGTTTGGCAAGCTCTTCAAAAATGACAAGTGCTTTCGATGAACAATCTCATTTATCCACTAGTCTGAAGAGTGAAGTTAGGGATGTTAGCGATATTTTGGAGCTATTATAAAAGGAAAATAATTTTCTAAAAGAGTGGCTCGACAAAGATAAAGAGAACTCAAAGAGAGATGGTGCGATAAAGTTGGAGCTTGGTTTCAACATAATGAATTAAAGTATCTCTTCAGAAAGGGTCCTCGCGTAGTTTGGGCCACTAGTTATGATGACATATGGGTGTATGAACCCTTAAGATGGATGAATCTAGTCAAGTGTCATTAAGCATGGTTAGCTTAATGCCCTAGTTGTTAGGAAAATCCCCAAAGACTCTGAGCTTTGGTACTAGTACCAAATGGAGTACCCTAATTACATCCACCCTTCATTTGGAAGTGATTAAAGTTATATTCCTCATAACGATGTTCCCTTTTAGCTAACGAAAGATTACTTGTCAGTATATGATACTGATGATGAGTTTATGATAAATCTTAATGATAAAATAAGAGTTTCATTTGTCGAGATAATAATTGGTCAGAGATGAACAGTTGTGCCTGGACTAAATATGTTCTTTTTGTAATTCTGATGGTACAAGCTTTTGTAAAATGAATGCCCTATGAAATTTTTAGTTAACTCCACATTTTTCAATTTTCCATTTTTTATGTCATGCATGTTTTTATTATGTGTCTTACCTTTTAAATTTTGTCATCGCACAACATTAGTATTAGGTCAAACTCTGGTGAAAATGCACCAGGATGTAGGGACGTCCACCCGTTCAGGATTTTTAGTTGACCAAATTTGGAACACTTAGTGCCTAGGTATCCCTCTTAGGTTTTTTGCTTATCAGGGAGTTTCTTGATGCTTTATTATTTTTTATGATGAAAATATGTAACCTTGAATTTTTTATTATGTGTAATTATACTAAGGCATTCATACTGACGACTAATAATAATTCACAAATACAAAGAATTGGTCTACCATTTGGAACAATAATGAAGCTAATTACTTTAATTAAACTTAAAGTACTCCAAGAAACAGTACCTCAAAATTTGAAATAAAGCTAGAAATGAAATTTGAGAAAATTATGATAGAAATAGCTAGAAATAAAACCACTAAAGACTGTATTCCATGCACTAAGGATCTCCATGCCCCTATTGTTTATAAATGACAAGCTTCCTGAAGATCATCTATGATGATATTTAATAATTGTTCCCAGTTAGGACCTAACTTGCCATCAGAAGGTTTCTTCATGTTGCCGAGCACTTTCGTATGATGTAGTCTCCAACCTGGAACCTTCTTGGGTTGACTCCTTTATTGTATTTTTGGGTCAAATGTTATTGGTAGGGAGATAACTTGATTAAGGCTTGTTCCCTTTGTTCATCGACGATTTCTCAATTTAATTCTTGGTTTGCGACTATAATCTTCATGGTTGGCAAGCCATCCTCCAGAGGGATAATGGCATCCATTCCCTAGGCTAAAGCAAAGGTTATTTCCCCTATTGACCTTCTGGGCATAGTAAGATATGCCCAAAGGACGTGGGGAAGTTCATCCACCCAAGTGCCTTTTATCTTTTCCAACCACTTCTTTATCTCATTGGGAACTATTTCGTTAGAAGCCGTGGCTTAGCCATTGCTATTGGCATAGGCCACCGAGCTGAAGTGATGCTTAATGTTGTGATCGTCACAGAAGCTTTGGAATGGACCACTTTTAAATTACTTTCCATTATCTGTGATGATCGTTTTAGGCATGCCAAAGTGAGTTATAATGTAAACCCAGATGATATGATCATATCGGTACCTATTATGTTCATTAATGGCTCTGCTTCGATCCATTTTATGAAATAGTCTGTGTCGACTAGGAGATACTTACGATTTCCTAGTGATGTAGGTAGTGGGCCTACGATATCCAAACCCCACTGAGAAAACATCAATGGGCTAGTTAATTGTTTTTAGCTGCTAGTAAGATGCTGAAGCATGGGAAAGAACTTTTGATAGTTCTCGCATTTTCTCATGCAGGGGACTGAATCCTTCTACATGTATGATAACCAATATCTTTCTTTAATTGCTATAAAATACATAGACCTTCCCCCACAAATGTCGTTATGAATTTTGTAAAGGACTTAGTCGATGTCATATGGAAGGACGCATTGGAGGTAGGGACGCGTGCAAGATCTCCTATAGAGTTTTCTCTCAGGTGATAGATAGAAACGAGCATCTTTTGTCCTAACCTTATGGGCTTGCTTCTTATCCGTTAGTAGGATGTCTTTTTACAAATAAGTTATGATTGAATACATCCTTCTAGGAACATTTTGAACTACTAGGACTTGTTCGGTGATCTATGGTTTCACAATAGTGATTTAAGCAAGGAAATCTACCTCGGTGGTTCTTTTAAGTGCAAAGTTCACTATCGACCCCAATGCGGCTGAGGCATTGGCACGACTGTTATTCTCATAGGGAATTGTTGAATGTGGACCTTCTCGAACCAAGAAATTAAGTTGTGGGAGACCTATAGATATGAGAACATTCCCTCATCTTTGGCGTTTTAGTCTCCAAATATTTGGATGGATATAATCTTTGATTCACAATAGACATCGAGGTGAGTTGCGCCCAAAGAAGAGGCCTTGCATAACTCAGAGATAAGGGCTTCATATTTGGCTTCGTTGTCGGATGCTTCAGAACCAAGTCGGATCCCCTTTTCGATTATACCATTTTCAAGAGAAACGAGTATAACTCCCACTCTTTCTCCCCTAAAATTAGAAGCTATGTTTACATAGAGAGTCCACGATTTGAACTAAAGAGTCCACGATTTGAACTAGTAAAACTCTTGATTAATTGGCTAGTCGACGAAGTTCTTGTCACTGCACCTTTCTTCCCCTGTGAACTAGGCAATAGAGTCTTCTAGTACTTGTCCATGTATCTCCATATTATCTGTGATATTGTTATATTTCCTACATATATATATTTTTGAAAATTCATAATTACATTACGTTTTACAAATAAAAGACTTTTTAGTACACTTTCTTTTTATTAAAAAAAACTTACATTTTATATTTATATAATTAAAATTTTCAATATAGGATTAAAAGGAAAAAATAAAAGAAATACTTCTTACAAATTAAAAGTAGGACCTCGCGGGAAACCTGATCCCCAATTGATTCGAGGAAGGAGATTCCTCACCTCGAAAAAAATGGTGATGGAGGTGAGGATGGGGATGAGTATTTGAAGCGAGGACGGGGATAAAAATGGTCCCCCCCCCCACCCCCCGTCATGCCCCGCTCCGTCCTATTGCTATTACTAAATAAGGGTTTGGACGTATTATTTATAAAAGTCACTTTTTAAATATAGTTCAAACAAATAAACCTGTCAAAATGCCACACGACACGATAACATGACACGACACGATACAAATTATAAGTTAATGGGTATAGACTTATCGAGTTTGGGTTAATATCAGGTAATACAATAGTCTCGTTATAATAAAGGCTCGGTTTTGAAAACTTTGATTCACCGACATGATTAAACTCGTTTATTCCCAATAAAACCCCTTAACACCACATTAAATCCTTGTCTATTATGTTTGATATATTTTGTAATATTTGTAAACTTGGTTAACAAATATTTTATTTTTGGGATCCTATTAGTATTAACACTTGGAATTCATAATGAAAGAATTAATTATATTATTTTTTATAAAGAATTTTAGTTACTTAACGAGTGTTAATGGGTTGGGTCATGTGACTCGTTAATAGTAACATTTTGGGTTGGGTTCGGTTTCTTTATTTGGAATAGATTTGCCAACAGGTGGTGTATGGATTATGGGGGTTTTGACACTAATCGGATATCACACGACATGAAGACGACTCATTGACAGGTATAGTGACAAAAAAAAATACTAAGAAAAATAGTGAAGAAAAATAATTTTAAAATTAAGATCAATTATTAAACATGCAACTAAACGTAGCCTAAATATGTTAATGCTTTGTTGAAATAAAAAGTAGAAAAAATATTAAGAGATAATAAAAACATGAGTAAATTAATATTCAAACAGTAAATATGTTAATTTTTGTTTTTTTAATTAACCCCCACTTTTTAGTATGATATTTGAGTCTCCCACTTTGGTAATCTCTTTCATATACCCCCTGCATGAGGGGGTATCTCAAAATATTGAAAAAAATAGGGGGTTAAGTCTAGGGATTTATTTTACTTTACCACCTCTTTATAATATCAAAGTAGACTTAGCCCCCTATGTTCGGGGCAAAGTCAGAGGATTATGAAAATGACGGATTAAATCAAATTTGGCGTTAATATTTGGGGATTAAGTCAAAATGACCCTAGTTTTTTACTATAAAACACACCCTACTCCTACTTTAAAATATCTTTTTTTGTAACCAGGTTGTGACACCCCACTTAATTAATATAACAGGCGGCCAACCCTACACTAAAATAAAACAGGTATCTCAAGTGTATCATTCTTAGCATCAACTATCGAATATAATTATAATCAATAAACAGGTGCCAAATTTTCTATTTAAAAAGGGATGTGACCATGAAACATTCCCAAACTACTAAGCATGTACATAATAAGTACTACGAGACATAAGCATGTACATACAATCCATAAGTTACAAAAAAATATTCCTGAATAAGCTGTCGGGTAATAGACCATACAATACCAAGAGACAAAAAGATAAGGGATATACATATACAACCCTTGGGTATACACACCCGATTTACAATTTTGGATTCTTAACTAGATTACAAAATGATTTGTACTTATAACAATAGTACTGTAACATACCGCACATGCTACAACTCCCAAAAGACTCTGGAAAAGATAACCATCATTGGCATCCTTATGGTGGAACACCAATAATACATCACAATATATTGCAAGAGAAAAGATATAAATAGGTCAAAGTCCCGAGTTTGTAAAATAGTTATAGCAAGTGAATTAAAATGCATAATAATTGTAAATGCACAATTTCATAATTGAAGTGGAACCACGCTCTCTTGATACTCAACCTCACCTCTCAGCTACAGCGCGCACCTAAACGTATGCCGTATGTCCTAATTGGATTACCCAACTTAGCCAAGGAGAACTCACCCTCAAACCTATGCATTTAACCAACTCGCGTGACTTGCTTACCCATAACATAATCATTGAAATCTAAATTCTAAGGATTATATATCAAATAACTTTCTCTAGTTATAAGTATAAGATAACACCCATTATCTTGAAGGTGCATATAACTTAAATCTAAATACATACACAAGATAAATCACTCCATATCAAGTGTGAATCCATAACACATATAAGATATGTATTTCAAACCTCTTACATGGCATTATCTCATCGAAATATATAAACATATGTGTATTTATTCTCTATAATGCTATCATATTCCAAGAACTTTTTACACCACTTAGGCAGCCAGGTCGGAATCTCACCACCGAACCCAAAATAAATCACAAGCGTATGGGAAGAGGCCTTAGTTCCTTAGCTAAAGGTAAGATGAATAATACCCAAGACGTCTTACCCCTGAAAAGCCACACACGGTAAAATGCGGGATGCTATGACCCAGGGACTATACGCTCCCTGCTCCTCAAGCCAGGAGCCTCACCCACAACGCGCAACTTCCCATGATAGCACTAGAGGGGTATGAACCAACTAATCTATCATACACACAAGATATAAGTATTCACATCATAAATATACAAACCATCTCATAACCAATTGTATGAATTTAATAATCCCGACTACTTGCGTATACACACTATACATTAGCCGATAATCCATAGACCTATTCCCAATTTATTTGTTTAATGATTCAATCACTCCCTCGAACATTTATAATAAATCACGTATATGCTTTTTCATCAATTTATTATCATTAAGGACACACAACCTCTCACTCATTAGCCCATAACCATTCTTAAAAGAATCCCCACTCTCCAGATAATTTACGGAAGGAAACAACCTAATAGCTCCCAAATTATACTTTCATATTCGTCTCAATGTATCCCTAACATTTCATCCTATCACAAACCCCCATTTTCTCATAAATGTGTTTATAGTACCATCTTAAAGGGTTCCTCACACTCTGAACCCAAAAAGAAAGGAATTAGACAAGAGGTAGAAATCTTCAGTGATCGGACCGGAACGAGGGTCCCAAAAATGGACCGATCTAGTTCTTTATACAAGAGTTTACAAAAAGGTTGTTCTGACCAGACCGAACCAATATCATTGAAAAATAGACCGGTCCAGATGCTAAAAATGAATCGTTCCGGTGCTAAAACGGACCGATCCGACCTGTTCAGATTTTGATCCTACGAGATTTTTTATACATGTCAAAAGAACCCCATTTCTACCAGATTTTAACATCATAGATCATCCAAAATGCCCAACCATTTTTACACATTCAAACCCAAATACATACATCAAATGCTAGATTTCTACACAACATCTAGGGTTTATCATATATATACCCAACACTACCATAATTTATCCACAAAATTATGAAATAAATCACACACATAAGCGTTTGGCAAGTTTAATCACTTGCCTCAAAGATGTAGGGTCTGATTCTTCCTCAAAGTCACGGATTTGTTCGATATTTCCAACGTTCTAAGGGTTTTCTCTTTTCTTTCTCTTCTTCCCACATTTTTCTCGCAAATGGGTATTCTATCAAATTAGATTAATTGACTTCTCTTAAGCCTAATAACCCATATTACTAGTAATCCCAACTTAAAATGATAATACACACATAAAATGACTCGTATACCCCAATTCGAGTCAACCAACTAAAAATACCCCAGAACCCAAATAAAAACCCTAGGGCAGTCATATATACTTTCTTGGCCCTTCCGAGATCAACCGTGCACTCCAAATTATCATCCGAGACTCCGAATATAGAAATAATCTCCCAACCTCATATAACTCACCCAAATATGCTTCGATTGAGAAATAACCAATTCCCGCCGCTAATACACACATACGACGTAATTGCATACGAGAAAATTGTATTTACCATATCACACTAGTAAATGTACAATTCTCACAAATATTAACTATTCTACCCAAATCAATATTTATGTTAAGTTCTCATTTTAATTATCCATTATATTAAATCACACTCGCCTGATAATTTAATATAAAAATATAAATACACAAATCTTAACTATTCTACCCAAATCAATATTTTTGTTAAGTTCTCATTTTAATGCAATTTTTCTGCTCGAATAAGATTTTTTTTTAAAATTACTTGGTTACTAACATCATCTCTTTTTTTGTATGCTATTTTTTTTTTGCAGAACAACGTTTTATCGTTAGCTTTTATCCACGTGGAACACACGAAGAAGTCAATGATTTACAATAAGGGGATTATTTATTTAATGTCGTTAATATTCAGGATTCTATATTTACGGTTATGGCCGTGTGGGCTTTCTTAGTTTTATTGTTAACTTTTATGGCCGTGGAGACTTTTGTAATTTTATTGTTATATTTTATGGCCGTGCAGGCTTTACATTGCGTAGATTGTAGAATGTCTTGAAACTAGAGCAAACTCTGCCCAATTTTTTTTTGGTCTGTGAAGTATTAAGACTTGTAATATTTTGAAGTTTGTATGTACATTAGTCTATCAACAACATGTGAGATTCGCAATTTGTGAATTTTTTATTTTCAAATAATTATTTTTTTTCTTTGATCCAAAAATTTGGCACAGTTCAAAGTCGTGCCAAATGTGTATCAAATTTTGGCACGATTTTGAATTGTGTCAAAAGTTTACCAAAATGTACTCAATATGGTGCAGTTAATAACTGTGCCAAAATATTGAATTTTGACACAATTTAAAAGTGTTCCAGAAGTGTTTCTGTTTTGCCAAATCTATCACACTTTTAAACCGTGCCAGAAAAAAATGGCTATTTTGAAACACCTGATTCTGGCATAGTTTTAAACCGTGCCAGATTGCTATTTTTTGGTGTAGTGACCGGTAATAAGAATTACGTTCGTTCGAATGTTAATAGCAATAACTGCTATTATTGGACTTGAAATACATCAAATGGATGTAAAAACTGTTTTCTTAAACAGTGAATTAGATGAGGAAATTTATATGGAGAAACCTGAAGGGTTCAAGGCTCCCAGACAAGAACGAAAAGTATGTAAGCTTGTGAAATCACTTTATGGATTAAAACAAGCACCTAAGCAATGGCATCAAAAATTTGATAATGCTATGTTATCAAATGGTTTCAAAATTAATGAGTGCGATAAATGTGTTTACTTTAAAAGAATTCAAATTGAATATGTCATTGTATGCCTCTATGTTGATGTTATGCTAATCATGGGTAGTAATCTAGAAATTGTCAAAACTACAAAACATATGTTGAGTAGTCGATTTGACATGAAACATTTAGGTATCACCGGTGTTATATTAGGAACTAAATTTTCTAAAACATCGGATGGACTTATATTATCTTAATCTCAAAACATAGAGAAAGTACTTGAAAAATTCAAGAAGTATGATATCAGTCCTACCAAGACACATGTAGATGTAAATTTACATCTAGAAAAAAATAATGGTGAAAGCATACCTCGACTAGAATATTATCGTATTATCGGCCGTTTAGTGTATATCATGAATTGTTCACGATCGGACATAGCAAACTCAATAAGTTAAGTCTATTTACGAGTAAACTAGGGAAAGATCACTAGAAGGTGATATTAAGAGTTTTGGGTTATTTAAAATACACTCAAAACTATGCACTGCATTATTCAAGATATCCATCTAATCCTGAAGGACATTGCAATGAAAATTGGATATCTGATACAAAGGACTCTACGTCTACGATGGGCTTGTATTTACCCTTGGAGGTGCGGTGGTATCTTGGAATTTCGCAAAACAAATGTGCATTGCTAGATCGACAATGGAATTCGAATTAATTACACTGAACAAAGCTGGAGAAGAAGTTGAATGGCTTCGAAACTTCTTAGAGGATGTTCCAAACTGGTCAAAACATGTGCCCGCAATATGTATACATTGAGACAGTCAATCGAAGATTGGAAGGGCACAAAATCAAATGTATAACGAAAAATCTGGACATTTATCTAGCACATATAATACCGTTAGACAACTTCTCTCAAATGGAATTATCTCAATTAACTACGTAAAGTCAAAAGATAATATAGTGGATCCATTAACGAAAGGTTTAAATCGAGAGCAAGTTAAAAGATCATCGAGAGTAATGGGTTTAAAGCCTATAAATAAATAAGAATCAATATAGTGCCAACCTAACCTAGCTGACTGGGGATCCCAAGATCTAGGTTCAATGGTCAAACCGAACTACATTGTATTTAGTAAGCACTGGAGGATTTTTAATCCTATCAATTCCAAAGGTCAGACAGTGCACACCTGCCGAGAATTTAGGATAAGTTACGCTTTTAATGACATCCGTATCTTAGTACATCTAAGTTGGGTATATTATAATACTCCTTATGGATATCACCTATGTGAGTAAGAAGGGGGGTACTTCTATGAGAATAATGAAAGGCAAATTCTCTAAAATACTCACGGAACCAAGTCATGTTCATGGCCAACACGAACACAAACGTGAGAACCAACCGTGTTGAAGAATTATATTGTCAATACTATTGTCTAGGTTTACAAAAACGGTTGACAGTTCAAAGAAGTGAAGACTACTGATTAACTAAGTAAATTCGATGGTATATCACTAAGGAAAGTTCAAGGCCACTAGGCTACTTCTCCAGATGCAATAATCTTCAGCTTTACTCAACCAGTGTCTTCATGTTCATCTTTATATGCTTTGTTTCTATTTATAGTGATATATCATTCATGTGGGGGATTGCTAGAAAGTGGACATTGGACAATAATTTTTGAGCAAATTTGAGCTCAAATTTAGGTGGGACCCACCCCACGAAAATTGTGAGATCATATACGAACACGTTCTCCTTCGTAAGGAGATTAACGTAGTATATTCACATGTTCAATTCCATTAAGTTATTAATGATAAATATGTCTCCAAAGTGACACATAAAGTAATGAAAGTTAATGAATTGGGTGTGTTTTAACTCTTGTCCCACATTGGAAGAGTAGTGAAAAATTGACGTGTTAATAAAACTCCAAATATGGACTAAGGCTTGGATGCCTTTGGGGTATCCCAACTCTTTGAAGGGGAGATGGCCTACACTATGCAAGTGTTGGGCTTGGCCTAAAAGCCCACCCGTGCACATCGGTCGTCCGATCGGCCGACTCGATTAGATTCAGGTCGATTTTAAATTAATAGTTTTTGGGCCGATTTTAAATTAACTTTCTGGGCTAAAATTTAATTAATTCCGAAATTAATTATGTTAAAATCAGTTTAACTATTTGACAGTTAAAAACGGTTTCCGAAATTTGGATTCTAAAAATTCCTTGTCCAGTGCCCCATTTTTTCCATTCATATATTGAAACAGTCTGCATATTTATGTCTTATGGTTGAGTACAAAACATAGAATTATGAGTTCGCTGGAATTAATTGATTGGTGTGCTACTTGAATTAATTCAAAAATCAGTTCTATCTTGGAAGACAATTATTCATTGACCTAAAGCACATTGGAGGGAATAAAATTGTCTTAGGGATACTGTGGTATTACATAGGGCTCAAATTCCTTTCTATTTCTAGTATTTATTTTAGCAAAAACAAGTAACTCTCATTTTTCTGTAATTACGTTTTATTTCTGTAATTATTATTATTATTCGTAATTATCTACTGTTGTACTAATTAAATAGTAGGCATAAAACGAAATTGATCCACAAAATCATAAAATTTACCAAATCAATCATAATTTTCCAAAAAATCAACCTCCTACAAGTGGTCACTTAAGGGATAATGTGAAATATTTTGACCCTCACCGATTTGGTAATTTTTACGAAGGGGGATTTTTGGTAAAAATATTCAACAATCATATTTTTTTTCATAGTAGTAATTTTCATAGCAAGTAACAAATATAAAAGTTAGTTATTTTGTATCACTTCAAAGAAAGCAACAATATTATATATACTAAATTCTAAAAATTCTCGTATCGTTGGTAATTTATGGGCAAAAGACACACGTGTATATGCATCTTAAACTCTTATAAGGGTGGTAATTTTAGAAATGATGCGAAAACATTATATACGTGTCGAAATTATATGTAAGTACAGTCCCGCTTTGGTCCAGGACTAGTTTACGGAATGTTCATGGGGTTATTTTTTTCTAAAATACAACGAAAATATTATTTGAAGGGTTTAAAAATTTCAAGGGACCCCTTAAAAAATTAACTCATAATGATTTTTTATGATATTTTTAAAAAAAATTCAGTATTTGACAGTTTTTAAGCCATCGGTAGGACTAGTTTACAGGTTTATGCAAATATTTTTGAGCTAATTTCTTTAGAACTTCCTTGAATGTTTAAAACACATGAAAAAATAAACATTTTTTGGATTTTAAAAAAATAAAAGAAAAATACTGTATACTTGGACCTCATCAAGTATACCACACCTAAGACCCTCTCAATCTCTATACATGTATATGCTGTGTCCGTGTAGTGTTTATTGACACAAATTTGTGTAGTGTTTTTTTTACATGAATTCGTCTCGTGTCGCGTTCGTATCAAAATTATATGCTTTGCTAATCATGTTTTTATGAGCGTTATTGGGTCCATGTTAAGCGTCGTTCTTGTGTTCTTATCCAAAAGTTTAGAAAATAAAAATATTTTTTCTATTTAGTTGAGAAAACTAATACATACTTAACCCCAACCGACGTTGAAGAGAGAAAAGTTTTAAACAACACCCCTTTAACTAAAGGGATCTTTCACAAAAGTCGTGTTCAAATAGACAAAAAGTTGGCAAAATGAGTAGGTATCACATGACATTGCTTAAACATGATATCTTGTGTTATAAACACTAGACGAATATTCAGCACGGACTGCTTATTCATCTTTTAGTTACGCCGAAATGAGCCAATTTCGTATCATAATAATGGCATGAACACGACCTGATCCGTTGTCGAACCAAAATATCACAACAGCTTGTTAATTTTATGTCAATTTCATGTTCGGCATTTAATGTTTTTGGGTCATACCGAATTTACAGCATTACAAATGAATTTTTTATCCACTTTTATATGCTTTTGATAGCCACTATTTGTCATTTGTCATTCTTTTCCCACATTTTGGGAAAGAAATTTCATTGGGTATACAAAAGAAAAAAATTTCAACAAAGATTTCTCACTTTTGTTGTTAAAATATATTTTTTAATTTTGTTAAAGTCATGGGTTTGTTTTTATATGAGAATTTTATGTCATCTTTTCTTTATTTCAAATTTTTTTCGCTTAATTTGTTTTTGTATCAATCTTTTTTATATATACGATTTGTTTGACGTTAGATTTTATTTATCTTATTTCACTAATATCATATGCTTCTTTATACCAAGTTTTTTTAATATATTTAGATTATTATTATATAAGGTTTTTATATTATATATTTTCAATATCATATTGTTTTTTATATCATCTTTTCTTTTTCCTATTCCAGATTTTTTGTCCATTTTTTTTATATCAGATCTTTTTATATACGATTGTTTTTACATTTTTTTTTTTCATATCTAGTTTTCTTTACATCACATTTTTTGGGGTTTCTAGAGTTTAGTCACTGACATATAATGTTTGGACATTAAGCCACACTCAAATAACTTTTAAACATTTAAGGACACACACAAACCCATTTACCCATTTCTCTATCTTAATCTTTACAAAACATCTCCCTCTTTCCCCCACCTCCCCCACCCTATTGTCGGCTTCTAGGGGCTGCCAGAGCTCTGACACGAACAGGGCGCTAGCGCGGACCCTTAAAAATAAAAGAGTATTGAGTAAATGGTTGTTTGAGGGCCCTAGGTGTTTAAAAAATTATTGTCTTGATTTTAGAGTCCAAAAATTACTTACCAGAGACTAAACTATAGAAATACATTTTATGTCAATTTTTTTTTACGTCATATTCTTTTTTTATAATAGAGCTTTTTAATATTTGATTTTTTTTATATTTGTCCCTTCCATTAAGTCTTTCACCGTATAAAACACTTTCGATCACAGATATTTGCTTCTTTGATAATTAGGTGGTTTGGATATGTGTTGTCTTGGTGGGCATGTCATAATTTCGTATGTGTAGGATAGCTAGTTCTTTTAGTTCTTCCATAATGATGCATAATCTTATGTTTACATGAGTTAATGGTATAGTTAGTTACACCACAGTACACGGAAGATTTAGTATGATTATTTTCTTTATAGGTGATGCAAAACTGGACCTTTTCTTCCAAATCTAAGTTTGCATATGTTTCGGATGTGTGAACTTTAATTTACAAAATGTGTATTAGATAAAGTAACTTTTTTTATTTGATTTATTGTTTCCTTCGAGGCTTTTAGATTTAATTCTTGAACAAGTGTCTTTGGATGCGTTTGCCGAGTCTGGACTCTTTTCAAAAAAAAAATTCTCAAAAAGAAGATGTATAGAGGTGTTGATGTAAAAAATTAGATTATCTCTAATTAATCAATCACAGATAAAAATAAACAAGATAAAAGATTTCTAAAGTGGTTCAGCCTTGAAAGAATGGCCTACGTCCGCTGTTTGTGTTATTGATAACTGTTTGCAGAATTCTCGATAATGAGTTTTACAAGAAATTCCGAGTCCTCTTACAATGAGGATGATACAATGTATTTATAGCCCTCAGGCTGTCAATGTGAAAGGGTAATACATAGCTGTCCAATAGGCGTGTACATCTGTATGATAATAATCAACATTTAATGCGCATTCAATCCTCTTAATTATTCAGTTATAAATGCTCCGAACGAGGTGCAACTTGGACCGCCTAAGTAGCTCGGTATATATGAGTTGCTCGGAGAGCACCTGCTGCTCGGAGTGTCTGAGTTGGTCAGGGAGGCTGAGTTCCTCGAAGTCAAGGTGTTGTTCAGAAATGTTTGTAAGTGCCATGTAGATTGACACGTGTCGTCACTTAACTGATCCACATCAGCAGACTAAATTTGGTATCAACAGAAGCCCCCCAATGTTTCACAGTTCGAGGTTGAGGAGTGTGGAACATTCTTCTTGAAATATGGCGGGATTAAATAGTCATCCTGAATTTTAGGAGTGTTTTCCATGTATTTAATTTTCTTTTCGAATTCATAGAATCAGACTTTTTGAATTTTTCCCACTGCTTTGGTCTCCGTGCCTTTTTTGTCCTTTTAACCGTCGGTAGAGCAAACGTCTTTCTTTGTAATCATTATTTTTACCCCTTCCCAAGGTAAGGTATTTAAGCGTTGCAGAAAATCCTATCGTCTCTTACTTTTTCAAATATGTATCTTTGATCTCTCCATTTCTTTTCCATCTTGTGCGTTTATTCCTTCCATCGTTCATTATCAACTGATCTACCCTTCTTCTGTAAGATCTTCTTCCTTCTCTTTTATTTTCTTTGTTCATCATGGTTTACCTTATTGAGTCGCTTGATAAATTTTGTTCTGATTTTTTTATTCTTTCCTGGGTCATTTTGGAAGAACTTTCTGGTCCTTCTGATTATTTTCGTTTGGCTGAGGGACATTGGTTCCCCAGTCTCTTTGTAACTGAATGTGGCTTTTCTTTTCCTCCAAACCCCTTGTGTTTGGAATTATGTCAATATTTTGATGTAGTACCTGCAAAAATAGCCCCCAATACAAGGAGAATAGTTAATGGAGTCCATAGATTAAATCAGATTCATGGAACCCGTTTAGGAATTCCAGAGATTGTGTTTTGTTAAAGATGGGCTGTCAGTGACAGTACTTTTTATTTGAAAACTAGGTTTTTAAATAGAGCTTTAGTTGTCAATCTCCCAGATGCCAACAGGGATTACTTTGAGCATGGGGTTGTCATGAAAAATTGGCAACATGCTCCATTAACTAAAAACGACGTATATCAGGGTCCCAGATGCCCTCCCTATGGCAATGGGATAGGTTGTTTTTATTTTATTTAGTTTTTGAAATCATGTTTTTTTTATATTCGATAAAATGCGTCACTGATATTTTGATTTTTATTTATTTGCAGTTGACAACAAAAGAAGGTCTCCAAAGGAGACAGAAGTTAATTTAAAGCATCTGAAACTTATCTGAGGTTTGCATCAAACTGTCGCTGACAAACATATCAGATCAGCTTCGTATTTGTTGCAGTACAAGAGTTACACCTCGTCTTTCACTGCTCGTCTAGTGATAAGTAACATAGAACCAGCACCAGTTTTTGAAGGTTCTTCTCCTGAATCGCATATTTCTCTCAGCGACAGAATGAAGAGAAGAAGAGCTCCCGCCCTATTCAATAAGTCTGCCGCTACTGCTGGAGAGGCAAAAAAAAGTAAGCAGTATGTCCCAGAAGAAAGGACAAGATAAATTGAGGCACCTCCTCCAGCTGCTACTAAGAAGGTTGTCGAGAAGCCCCCTATGTCTCCAAGAAAGATTGCAGCTGTTTCACCTCCAAGCGAGGTTATAGTTATATCACCGACCAAGACGACATCCTTGGTCGAGAATGTTCCTGCTCCCTCGAGGAAGTTAAAGAAAAGCTCCTAGGACAATTTGGTTGAATCCATCTCTCAGTCTTTACCTAGTGGTGTTCCCACTTTTGTTGCTCCGAGCTCTGTCATGAGTTCGGTGAAGTCTTGGATCATCCCCGAGATCCAAGGTATTGAAGATAGTCTTTCTCGAGATAGGGTTACCACCTTGGCAGCTCAACACATTGCCTCAGTAAGTATTACTACTCTAAACTTTCATTTTTCACTGTTATGCCCCTGTACTGACATACAGTTATTTTCTTTTTCCAAGTTGGTAACATGCTTCAACACCATTTTGAAAAAGGATGAAGGTATTAAAGCTTTGAGCTCCTCGTCAGGTGTGGAGGAAGCTCTTGTAGGTCTGACACAGTCATTAAAGGATTCTCGTCAGAAGTATGACGAAGATAAAATTGCTTGGGAAAAGCAATTAGAAACCACCGAGCAAGAGAGAAATAAAGTTGTTGATGTCTCCAAGGGTTTGGAGAAGAAAATAAAAGACTTGGAAAGTAAGAATAAAGATCTCGAGGGGAAACTCCAAAATGCTGAAGAGCTTGAAAGTAAGCTCAAGTCTGCTGAGGAAGAGTTAAACAAGGTTCGTGAAGTTGGTCGTCAGAAGGAAGAAATGGAGAATAAATTGAAGGCTGTCGAGGAGCTCCTCAAGGAGAGGACCTCCTCGGAGAGAGAAAAAAGAAGAAAGGATGTTAAGAAATCCTTCAGCGCTGGCTGGGATAAGGGGTGGAATAAGGGTTTGGCTGCCATGGTTTCACAAATGGAATATGGCAGCCTCAAGTACTTTAGGGATGGTTGGGTCGCTGCTTTGAGAGAGACGAATGTTGATGAGAATTCATACCTATTTCAGCGACACATCCCTGGCCCCCCTCCATCTCCCGGGGAAGAAGAAGAGGACAAAGCTGCCTCTAAGGAATCCTCCATGGTGATTGGAGATCAGATTTCTCATGCCCCAGTTGTCCAGACTTCCCATGAGCAGCTTTAACCAACCAACATTTCAGTCGAGCAGCTTCCAGCACCCACCGAATAACCTTCTATGCCATTCGAGCAACCTACCTCCTCGTCCCAGCTTTCCGAGAAAGTTTTGGGAAACAAGGAGAAGGTGTAGAGTTGTTCGGACTTTTATCTGTGTTTATTTTTATCAAATGTGACTCTCAACTATGTACTTCTCTTTTATTATGCAATAAAATTTAAAATTTTAATTATTCATACTGTTGATTCTCTTCTTCTCGCTCTATTTACACTCTTATTGATTCTTGCTATCTCTTCCTTTTACTAGTTTATGGTCAGGATGGAATTGTTATCAGCTCATGATACAAAATTGCTGAAACAATGCAATGAATACTTCAAAGCTGGTCATACAGATATGACTGAAGCGCAAATCGTTGATATCCTCGGTCCAGATGCTTCAGAGCGAGCAGTTGAAGCCTACCAGTATTTAAAGTGTTTGCTCGACCGGGTAGTGGCTAACAATGTAGCATATTATGAGATGATTGAAGACCTCCAGGGCACTCTCACTACAAGAATTTTCACCATTAGCAACATACAAATTATGTTTCCAAAGTTACAAATATGTTGCTAAAAGCTTTTGGCAACATATTTTGTTATGTTGTCAGCTTGTTGCCTATTGTCTATCTAGGAAACCCTTTGGCAACATAGCAGACTTGTGTTGCTGAAGGTATACTTTTGGCAACACGCAATTGTGTTGCCAAAAGTATTTTTTAATTTGTCAAATTTATAATAAAAAATATTATTTGTGTTGCCAAAAGTCACTCAACGGCAACAAAAATAGTTGTGTTGCCAAAAGATATAGCTTTTGGCAACACAGGAGCTGTGTTGCCAAAAGGCTATACCTTTGGCAACACAGGTCTTGTGTTGCCAAAAGCAATATCTTTGGATACACAAGAGCTGTGTTGCCAAAGGTACGACTTTTGGCAACACAAGAGCTGTGTTGCCAAAGGTATAGCCTGCTGTGTTGCCAAAGGTATAGCCTTTTGGCAACACAGCTCTTGTGTTGGCAAAAGTCAAACCGTACCTTTGACAACCAAACATGTGTTGCCATATCCAAAGGGATAGATGTAGATGATAACTTTTGGAGACAAAAAATTGTGTTGCCAAAAGTACAATATTTTTATTCATTACCTATTATTTTTTTCGCAATTTTAAGCACTTTTAAACCTGCACTTTTTTCATCAAACGTGCAACCTTATAATCCAAAATAACATTACGCATTTTTCATACAATCACAAGTAATACAAAATTCCACAATTTTCAACCAAATCTCATAAATATGAATTACAAAATAATATTCCACAAATTCACTGTGTCTAAAAAAAAATAAAGTGTCAATTTAAAAAAAAAACTTGGACAGAGCTTCCTTTGTTTATTGGACTATCCACCCTATTTAAGGGGTAACACAAATCCAACAATACAAAAAAAAAGTCCCAAATTCGAAGATGGGAGCTAGAAGGCCGGGAAAGGAGAATATGAATTTATTTTTTCTGTGGGACTTCCTCAAAATGTCTGAGCAGTCTTTGCGGAAGCATCGGAGAGCATGTTTTTGGAAATTGCAATTCTTTTAAGTCTTTTGCACTCATCTGCTTCTGGATTAAGTGTTATTACTGCTGTCTTCCCATCCTTCTTCCCACCTCTCGCCATTATCACTCTCTCCCTCTCGATTTTCTGTACGATTTGACAAACAATAAACATAATCAGTTTCTCGAACAAAGATACAATCACATAAGTAAAGATACAATCAGTAACATACATGAGCTTTTTTTCAATCCTAATCTTACTTGCATCCAAGGAAAAGAAGATTTATATTAAAACATTGGACATTTTATATACATACAGTTCATATCAGTATATAGATGTGATGTATACAATCGTATTGATTATTGAAATATTAAAAAATGGAAAACATAAATTAAGGATTTGGAAGTAAGATTGTCGACTTACCATGGTTGCCGCTGGTTTGGATGTTTCAGGTTCTCGGTACAGATTCGACCTGAGAGAGAACAAAAACAAATTCTCAATGTTGAGATATATTGAGCAATGGTGTAAGAAGTGAGGGGTGTGTGTGTGTGTCACTGATTTTTGTAGTTACTTGTTTCATCATTTAACTACTATATCCATTAGTTCCGATTCTCATTATGGGAAGCAATAATTGTCTTTAATCTCCACATTTGGCATGCACATACACACATATATATTCTAAGGAGTTCAACTAAAGATAAATGCACATTCGGCGCACACATACAAAAGATAAATGCATTATCTCTAGATCATGTAAAGTCATACTTTCTAGTACAACTCTGAGATCAAGAACACCAACCGGGAACATCTATTTTTTCACATTTGATAGTTAAACATGTGGTGCTAACAACAAAAGACATTAAAATTAGAAAGAAAAAACAAAATTAGACCCCTCATAGGTCTAATTTAGAAAGAAAAAACAAAACAACTTGACTTCAACTTCGAAACTTGAATTAACAACACTCACGTTCCAATAAGAACAAAACAACTGTTATATATATAGTTATATACAGTGTATATACATATATATACAAATACATATACACTATGTATACTGTTATATATATATAACTGTATACATATACATTTATATATAGTTATATATATATGTATATATTATATATAACATTTATATATAGTTATATATATATAGTTATATATATGTATATATTATATATAACGGTATATACAGTTATATAACTGTATATACCGTTATACTGTTATATCATGGGCTTGGAACAGAGTTATGCTCAACCCTCGAGGTCTATATTGATTATTGAATCTCTATAGGAGGCTTATACAAGTACAATAGCTGAGTTGTTCTAAATCTCATACATGACTTCACAAGTTGATGTATATAATCCATAATTTTAGGGCAAATAATCTCTCCCAAATGGGGCCTAACTCTAACCAACCGACTTCTTATTTGTGTTAATAACTTTAGACTTGCATGTTATTGGCATACCTTGGGCAAAGAGTTTTTTGTAAGGTATACAACACCAGAATTCAACTCAGATATCGTAAAGGGAGGCTCAATTTCAGTGTGAAGATACATTGGTCCCTTAGCGATGCCTATAACAATTTTCATTCTCCGTGTCTAGCTGAGCTGGCATCCTTCTCCAATTGTAGTTAAATTTTCATTTACATTTTGTACGCGTTTGGGGTATTTTCAAGGTAAGCATTAGGTAAATTTTATGTTACCTCTTTTTGAAAATAGGGCTTGAGATAACCTGTCCAGTGCTCTTCTTTGATCCAAAGGGCTATCACAGCAATCTCGGGCCCAACTTTCATGATGCCTTTGTAGACTATACTGTCTGGAGAGGAACCAATAATGCCTTTGTAGACAATCTCGGGCTTGAATTGTGCATACTCCACAGACCCCCCTTCATCAGTATCTAAAACTACAAAATAATATGGGAGAAACATTACTACCATATCCTAAAATAAGAATTTTGTTCCAAAAAAATTGTATAAACAATTTCAAAATCAGTAGAGCTTAGAAATTTACCTAGGCTTTAGATCATGCCAAAAGAGCAAGGTTAATTTCCTTAATCAACATGTATCTTCTTGCTTATCAACCTACATATGAATTGAACAAATGTCAGATATCAATTGGCAATCTGAGTACATGTAAAAAAAATGCAACACTTCAAAAAGTATTCAACATTTATCAGAAGATGCCGATGCTCATTGCAATGCACTAAATTCAAACTAGGCCAATGGTTAACATGTTCCATCCATAGTTTTTATATAAACTCAAAACAAAAGTATATAAATGAAATTGTAAACAAAAGTGCATAAAGACATATATATATATGTGTGTGTGTGTGTGTGTGTATTAGTGTAAATTAAACTAATAATGTATCTCACTGAAATTTGAAGAAAAAATCATTAATTATTAAACACTATGCAACTCATTTTATATATCATTTAATCGTTCGTCTAGGTAGTCATTTAATCGTGACTTTATCAGCAGTATTTGAATGCGAGAGAGATGGAGTTTAGCAGCATGATCTGTGATCGCGATAATGCAATAAGTTTTCTGTAATGCGGATAGATGGCGAACCACCACAACACACGTTCAACCATCCATAATCTTCTGAAGTACTTCTTGAACCAAGCTCTCTAAAAGACACCTAGTAGCAGTTGGGAAAAAGGTCAGGATTAAAATAGTTCAAGTTGAAAAACACATTGATACACAAACTATAACGTTAACTATAGATTATTGTAAAACATCCATTAACACCGAGGATTTCAGATGGTAATTTTGGTGCAGAAACCATAGCTGCGATGATAGTTAAAGTTGTCCCACTATTGGATGATGATTGTGTAGGCGATGTTGAGGCTGTAGCAGGCATTGATCCAGCGCGCCTGTTTAAATCAGTGCCAAATTACAATCCTTTCTCTCTGAGTTCCCCTGCTGCTCAAATTCTCTGCAAACGAATGACTTTAACCTTAATTGACTACAACAACAAATGCATGAAGTTTAAATGTAAGGATGCAATACCAAATGTAAGGATGAAGTTTAAATGTAAGGATACAATAACAAATGCATGACTTTAATCTTCATTGACTTCAATTAACTGTTTTGCCATATGCAACTGCAACTGTTGTGCGTAAGATCTGAAATTGAAACGTGTGAGCTGTGATAGCCGGTTCTGTTGATTCAACTGTCATAGCTGGCTGCATTTTTATAGTTTTCTACTCAATGAGGCAGCTCACACGTTACAGTCTTGGATCTGTACCTATTGGTTCTCTAATCGTATCATTTAGTGAGTCCAGCCGCTTTATACTAAAGGCAACTCGTCGGAAACTGAAAGATGCTAACACTATAAACTAACCTTTTCTCTAGAAATCTCTTACTTTGTTCTAGCATGGTTCCCAACAGGAGAAATGTCGAAGCACATTTGAATGAGTAGCATTGGATCGAGTGACAATCTCTTAGTTCCAAATAAGTTGGCATTCAGACAAGTTATCATGGGGTGTCCAAGGGAACTATTGATGGAGCCAAAAGAGCACAAATCTGCATATTTAAACGTGACTGAAGGCTATGTGAGTATACTCTTTTTAGGCTTTTTTCAAGGTTTTTTCATTTAATTCTCATTTTATGTTATGAGCCTCAAAGGGCATATGTTGTAATGCTTGTTGACTTGAATGTTATAAGCTCGATTTGTGTAGAATACTGTAAACTAACAACTCTGTAATTTGACATAGATGTTTCTTTAAGACCATTGGATTGAGCACAATCCTGATCCATATAAAGGGGGAAGATATTCTTATGTAGACGAGGATGAGGAGGTGAATGTCCAAGAATCGTGATTCATATGTGCCTTTTGCTTATCAAGTGGTTAGAGTTCCTTTAGACCATCTGATGAGTGGATATGTATAACTCTATTTTTTTGCTATGATATTATTTGGTCTTATTTGATTTGTCCTCTAATTATGACACTAGCTATTTTTAAATGTCCGTCTTAAACGCACTTCATCCCTTATAGTAGGGATATTGAGGACATGAACACGAATGTCGTGCATACCTAGATAAGTCGCTCGTTGGTGCATGAGTTTGGTGCTTGCTGGTATCTACACGGCATGGTGGTCCACCAGATCATGCTGGGTGAGAATTTAGTCCCATTAGTATATCCTCTAAAGCATATGCGGGATCCATAAAGATTATTTGTTAAGGATATAGAGGTGGCACTTATTGGAGATCCCTACTCCTCATCTCAGAATATGGTAGGGTATGTCAACTACATGGCCTTTGTGACGACATGGTTGGTGGCTCCCTTTATTGTCTCTATCATTGCGCTAGTAAGAGTTGCTCATTCTATTAGAGATAGTGTTCCTGCTCGACTCAAGTAGTTGGCAGTGTAGCTTGGACTTTTTGCGAACCCATCCCTGGATATTTAAGTTGGGGGCACCATCGTGTTATATTTTAGTGTTGATGCTGACTGGTTTGATGAGAAAAGAGATTCCATTTTTCCCCATGGGACATTAGATGGATTCCCCCCTTTTCCTATGAAGATACTAATGTGAGACATATGTTACTAACTTATTTTAGTATTTCCTTCTTCCTTAGGTATTAATTATTTTTGTGACACTAATGTTTATTATAATTCTATTCCATGCAAGGTGTGATGATGAATACTTCTTCGCTTCATCAAGTGTGGTAATGGATGACGTCTACTATTGAGTATGATCGGGACATTGAATGTTCTTGTGTTTCCTAGTCGACTACTAACGAGTCTGATTTAGATGGTTCTTACAGTTTTACTAGCACTTATAGCGAATCAGTTGATATGTGGAAAGAGGCATGTGATAAGTAATGAGTCATGTCAGTAGATGTAGAACTAGAAAATAAAGTTTTTAGCTTCTGATATATCTGTAATTTTATTTTCTATTGTAACTGAAATTTAAATTTAAGAGAGAGAGAGGGAGAGAGAAATATGTACAGAAAGTTAATGGTGCCTTATTTTGTATGTTATGCGTAATGACTTAATATAAGTGCATGCTCTTAATTTTCTACAATAATTTAGAAAGATGAGATAGTAGAGGTAAATATTAAAAAATAAATAAAAGAAATGAGAGTAAACAAATCCAACCTTTTCTTTACTCCAAAAGTTTTTCTTTACTCCAAAACTAATCCAACCTACGAGTCACATTGGTCCCATGTTAGGTGTTCGTGACTCTTACGGGAACGTTGTGTGTTTGTTTAAAGTTTTCACCATTCGATGGAGTTTTTTTATGCTTAAGTCTAACTTTTTTGCAAATTTACGTCGTACACTCAAACCGGGAGTGCCGTGACTACGTGGCCGGTTCCTACGAGTTACATCGATCCCGTGCGAGGCGTAGTACCTCTTACGGGACCACTTTGTGCTTGCTTTACATTTTCACCCTTCGATTGCATATTTTTATGTTTAAGTCTAAATTTTTTGCAAATTTACATCGTACACTCAAACCGAGAGCCCCGTGACTACGCAGTTGGTTCCTACGAGTCACATTGGTCCCGTGCGAGTTGTTCGTGACTCTTACGGGACCGTTTTGTGGCTATTTTACGTTTTAACCCTTCGATGGCATGTTTGTATGCTTAAGTCTATTCTTTTGCAAATTTACGTCGTACACTCAAAACGGGACGCCCGTGACTACGTGGTCGGTTCCTATGAGTCACATTGGTCCCGTACGAGGCGTTCGTGACATTTATCGGACCGTTTTGTGGTTGTTTTACGTTTTCACCCTTCGATGGCATTATTTTATGCTTGACTATAATTTTTTGCAAATTTACGTCGTACACTCAAACCGGGAGCCCTGTGACTACGCGGTCGGTTCCTACAAGTCACATTAGTCTCGTGGGAGGCGTTCGTGACTCTTACGGGGCCATTTTGTGCTTGTTTTACGTTTTCACCCTTCGATGCCATGCTTTTATGCTTAAATCTAACTTTTTTCAAATTTACGTCGTACACTCAAAACGGGAGTGCCGTGACTACGCGGACGGTTCTTACGAGTTACATCGATCCCGTGCGAGGCGTTTGTGCCTCTTACGGAACCATTTTGTGCTTATTTTACGTTTTCACCCTTCGATTGAATGTTTTTAGGCTGAAGTCTAAATTTTTAGCAAATCGTTGTCAAACACTCAAACCAGGAGCCCCGTGACTACGCGGTTAGTTCCTACGAGTCACATTGGTCCCGTGCGAGGTGTTCGTGACTCTTACGGGACCATTTTGTGGCTATTTTAGGTTTTCACCCTTCGATGGCATGTTCTTATGTTCAAGTCTAATTTTTTGCAAATTTACGTCGTACACTCAAACCGGGAACCCCGTGACTACGCGGTCGGTTCCTACGAGTCATATTGGTCCCGTGTGAGGTGTTCATGACTCTTACGGTACCGTTTTGTGTTTGTTTTAAGTTTTCACACTTCGATGGCATGTTTTTATGCATAAGTCTAACTTCTTGCAAATTTACGCCGTACGCTCAAACCGGGAGTGTCGTGACTGTGGCGGGTTCCTACGAGTTATATCGATCCCGTGCGAGGTGTTCGTGCCTCTTACGGGATCACTTTGTGCTTGCTTTACATTTTCAGCCTTCGATTGCATGCTTTTATGCTTAAGTCTAAATTTTTTGCAAATTTACGTCGTACACTCAAACCGGGAGCCCCGTGACTACGCAATCGGTTACTGCGAGTCAGGTTGGTCCCGTGCGAGGTGTTCGTGACTTTTACCGGACTGTTTTCTGGCTATTTTACGTTTTCACCGTTCGATGGCATGTTTTTATGCCTAAGTCTATTTTTTTTGCAAATTTATGTCGTACACTCAAACCGGGGGCCCCGTGACTACGCGGTCGGTTCCTACGAGTCACATTGGTCCCGTGCGAGGAGTTCGTGACTCTTATCGGACCGTTTTGTGGTTGTTTTACGTTTTCACCCTTCGATGGCATGTTTTTATGCTTACCTCTAATTTTTTGCAAATTTACGTCGTACACTCAAAACAGGATCCCCGTGACTAAGCAATCGGTTCCTACCAGTCATATTGGTCCCGTGTTAGGTGTTCGTGACTCTTACGAGACCGTTTTGTGTTTGTTTTACGTTTTCACCCTTCGATGGAATTTTTTTATGCTTAAGTCTAACTTTTTTACAAATTTGCGTCGTACACTCAAACCGGGCGCTCCGTGACTACGCGGTCGGTTCCTACGAATCACATCGATCCCGTGCGAGGCGTTCGTACCTCTTACGGGACCGTTTTGTGGCTGTTTTACGTTTTCACCATTCGATTGCAGGTTTTTATGCTTAAGTCTAAATTTTTTGCAAATTTACATCGTACACTCAAACCGGGACTCCCGTGACAACGCGGTCGGTTCCTACGAGTCACATTGATCCCGTGCTAGGTGTTCGTGACTCTAACTGGACCGTTTTCTGGTTGTTCTACGTTTTCACCCTTCGATGGAATGTTTTCATGCTTAACTCTAAATTTTTTGCAAATTTATATCGTACACTCAAATCGGGACTCCCATGACTACGCGGTCGGTTCCTACGAGTAACATTGGTCCCATGCGAGGTCTTCGTGACTCTTACCAGACCGTTTTGTGGTTGTTTTACGTTTTGACCCTTCGATGGCATGTTTTCATGCTTAACTCTAATTTTTTGCAAATTTACATCGTACACTCGAACCGGGAACCCCGTGACTACACGGTCGGTTCCTACGAGTAACATTGGTCCCGTGCGAGGTGTTCGTGACTCTTACCGGACCGTTTTGTGATTGTTTTACGTTTTCACTCTTCGATGGCATGTTTTTATGTTTAACTCTATTTTCTTGCAAATTTACGTCGTATACTCAAACCGAAAGTCCCGTGACTACGCGGTCAGTTCCTACGAGGCACAATGGTCCTGTGCGAGGCGTTCGTGACACTTATCGAACCGTTTTGTGGTTGTTTTATATTTTCACCCTTCGATGGCATGTTTTTATGCTTGAGTTTATTTTTTTGCAAATTTACGTCGTACACTCAAACCGGGAGCCCCGTGACTACGCAGTCGGTTCCTACGTGTCACATTGGTCCCGTGTGAGGCTTTCGTGAGTCTTACGGGACCATTTTGTGCTTGTTTTACGCTTTCACCCTTTGATGCCATGTTTTTAAGCTTAAGTCTAACTTTTTGCAAATTTACGTCGTACACTCAAACCGGGAGCGCTGTGACTACGCGGCCGGTTCCTACGAGTTACATCGATCCCGTTCGAGGCATTTGTGCCTCTTACGGGACCATTTTGTGCTTGTTTTACGTTTTCACCCTTCGATTGCATGTTTTTATGCTGAAGTCTAAATTTTTAGCAAATTGACGTCATACACTCAAACCGGGAGACCCGCGATTACGAGGTTGGTTCCTACGAGTCACATTGGTCCCGTGCGAGGTGTTCGTGACTCTTATGGAACCGTTTTGTGGCTATTTTACGTTTTCACCCTTCGATGGCCTGTTTTTATGCTTAAGTCTTATTTTTTGCAAATTTACGTCGTACACTCAAACCGAAAGCCCCGTGACTACGCGATCGGTTTCTACGAGTTAGATCGATCCCGTGCGAGGTGTTTGTGCCTCTTACGGGACCACTTTGTGCTTGTTTTACGTTTTCACCCTTCGATTGCATGTTTTTATCCTTAAATCTAAATTTTTTGCGAATTTATGTCGTACACTCAAACCGGGAACCCCGTGACTACGCGATCGGTTCCTACGAGTCACGTTGGTCCCGTGCGAGGTGTTCGTGACTTTGAACGGACCATTTTCTGGCTATTTTACGTTTTCACCATTCGATGGCATGTTTTTATGCCAAAGACTTTTTTTTTTGCAAATTTGTCGTACACTCAAAACGGGAGCCCCGTGATTACGCGATCGGTTCCTACGAGTCACATTGGTCCCGTGCGAGGCGTTCGTGACTCTTATCGGACCGTTTTGTGGTTGTTTTACGTTTTCACCCTTCGATGGCATGCTTTTATGCTTAACTCTAATTTTTTGCAAATTTATGTCGTACACTCAAAGCGGGAGCCCCATGACTAAGCACTCAGTTCCTATAAGTCACATTGGTCCCGTGTTAGGTGTTCGTGACTCTTACGGGACCGTTTTGTGTTTGTTTTACGTTTTCACCCTTCGATTGAATTTTTTTATGCTCAAGTCTAACTTTTTTGCAAATTTACGTCGTACACTCAAACCGGGAGTGCCGTGACAACGTGGTCGGTTCCTACGAGTCACATCGATCTCGTACGAGTCGTTCGTACCTCTTACGGGACCGTTTTGTGGCTGTTTTACGTTTTCATCGTTCGATTGCATGTTTTTATTCTTAAGTCTAAATTTTTTGCAAATTTACGTCGTACACTCAAACCGGGACTCCCGTGACTATGGGATCGGTTCCTACAAGTCACATCGATCTCGTGTGAGGTATTCGTGACTCTTACCGGACCGTTTTGTGGCTGTTTTACGTTTTGACCCTTCGATTGCATATTTTCATGCTTAACTCTAAATTTTTGCAAATTTACGTCATACACTCAAATCGGGATCCCCGTGACTACGCGGTCGGTTCCTACGAGTAACATTGGTCCCGTGTGAGGTTTTCGTGACTCTTACCAGACCGTTTTGTGGCTGTTTTACGTTTTCACTCTTCGATGGCATGTTTTTATTCTTAACTCTAATTTTTTGCAAATTTACGTCGTACACTCAAACCGGAAGTCCCGTGACTACGCAGTCGATTCCAACGAGTAACGTTGTTCCCGTGCGAGGTGTTCGTGACTCTTATGGGACCGTTTTGTGGCTATTTTACGTTTTCACTCTTCGATGGCATGTTTTTATGCTTAAATCTATTTTTTTGCAAATTTACGTCGTACACTCAAACCGAGAGCCCCGTGACTACGTGGTCGGTTCCTACGAGTCACATTGGTCCCATGCGAGGCGTTCGTGGCACTTATTGAACCGTTTTGTGGCTGTTTTACGTTTTCAGCCTTCGATGACATATTTTTATGCTTAAGTCTAAATTTTTTACAAATTTACGTCGTACACTCAAATCGGGAGCCCCATGACTACGCGGTCGGTTCCTACGAGTCACATCGATCCCGTGCGTGGTGTTCATACCTCTTACGGGACCGTTTTGTGACTTTTTTACGTTTTCACCCTTCGATTGCATGTTTTTATGCTCAAGTCTAAATTTTTTGCAAATTTACATCGTACACTCAAACCGAGACCCCCGTGACTATGTGGTCGGTTCCTACGAGTCACATTGATCCCGTGCGAGGTGTTCATGACTCTTACCTAACGTTTTGTGGTTGTTTTACGTTTTCACCCTTCGATGGCATGTTTTCATGCTTAAGTCTAATTTTTTTTGCAAATTTACATCGTATACTCAAACCGGGAGCCCCGTGACTACGCGGTTGGTTCCTACGAGTCACATTGGTTCCGTGCGAGGTGTTCGTGACTCTTACCGGACCGTTTTGTGGCTGTTTTACGTTTTCACCCTTCGATGGCATGTTTTTATGCTTAACTCTAATTTTTTGCAAATTTTCATCGTACACTCAAACCGGGAGCCCCGTGACTACGCGGTCAGTTCCTACGAGTCACGTTGGTCCAGTGTGAGGCTTTCGTGACTCTTACGGGACCGTTTTGTGTTTGTTTTACCTTTTCACTCTTCGATGCCATGTTTTTATGCTTGAGTCTAACTTTTTGCAAATTTACTTCTTACACTCAAACCAGGAGTGCCGTGATTACGCGGTCGGTTCCTACGAGTCACATTGGTATGTTTATTATTTGTTTTACATTTTCATTCACCAATGTTCAATTTTCAAATGTTGTATGCTCTCCTTAATCAATTTAGAACACTTACTTATTTCATAAAATTTTGAGAAAGTTTCCTTTGTTTATTCATGAAATCCAACCCATTTTAATATTAAAATAAACCCAACAACAACCATAAAAACCGTAGCTAAACCACCAATAAATCCCTTCCACCGATTTAACATCTAAAAATAGTATATAAATCCATATAGCCCCTTCCTCCATGTCAACCACTTATTAAGGCCTTAAGACACACACATTTACACAACACACACACGCGCACACAACTAAATAAAGAATTTACTTTGGTAAAGGTGCACTACATTAGAAAATCTTCTATTATCAATATAAAATACTTACCAAATTTATTCGCAACTTGAGATCCTCCGAATAATCTCCCTCATTCTTGATCCTTGCATATTTGTGCAAACAACTCGAGATCATCCTTTTTCCGATCACTTCTTCGAGTTCCGCTTTGGCTTTCACTATCGTCTCTGATTACGCAGTACCTCTGCCATAGCCATGTTGTATCAGTCTCGACACAAAGAGGTCCTACAATACCAAAATTATATTTTAAAAAGATATATTAACCATTATGTAGGGAAAGTTGTCATTTTACAACAATATGTGACTTAATTTTCTGATTTGTGAATGTTCTTGGTTTTTTGTTTTATTTACGAGTTTTTCAATTTTGGCATAGGACATACATGAAGAATTAGTGAAGATGAGTAAGTAGTTGAGAAAGGCGACAAACCAAGCACATGTGTTCGATGTGGGTCCTGTCAATTTATTCTGAGTTCTATTGTGAAATATTGAGTATTGTCCTCACCCTGAGTTTGTAGGGGGGGTGATTCGAATAGGGATCCAAATTAGGAACATACACAAGCAAGAATACTTCAATTAAAACTATTATTCAAAACAACTGACATTCTTTGATAGAACAGGGTGGCAGACAGGGTTTTGCCGCGGCGCGAGCGTCACCTACGCGCCGGTCGTTTTGAATTCGGCTCACCTGAACTATATAAAAACCTAAATTACGACTACACTCAACGGGTGAGTATAGAGGTAAGTCGGGTCTCGAAAATCCACAGAGACGAGTTGCTAGAATTTAAATGGTTTATTACTTCTCAATAAAAGTGTAAAAGATATTTTTCTAACTAAAAAGAAATAAAAGATAAAGTAGGCATGAGTGTATTTAAACTAAAATTAACAAAACGAATAAAAACTATAGGATGCGACTAATATTCCTCAAATCGAGTTAACGTGTATAAATGGTTACATGGGACTGCGAATTATTAGGATTGCATCTCGTTTCGTCAATTAATTAAATTAAGAGTTGTCACACCCCTAAATTCGCATAAAAGACTAATAAGATTTTGGCGTTAACAAATATCCCGGAAATTACGCACGCAAGGTCGTAAACACGGTGCATACATGATATACACCGTTAAATTTCCTAGGCGTAAAAACTAGGACAACGCACTCGAAATAAATACGTAAATCTCCATCACCAAAGCGAAGCAACAAATCAACCCTACGTGAGTTCCATTAATCGCACCCTAATTTAAATTAGCCCCTACACATATTAAATTACATAAATAAATTAACTAATTAATTAAAGAACACCACTAATTAATTTAGCAACTAAAATTATCTAGGCATGAAAATTAATTAAGCATGAAAAATAAAGCAAATTCAACTTAAGGGAGACAATGAATAGTAGCACTTACATTAATGGTGAAAAATGAGGAGAGGGGTTATCTCCAACAAAAAATCCCCAAATATACCAAACCCTAAGTTCTAAGAGAGAAGAGAACTAAAAATCTAATTTATTACATGATATTTACAAAAATAAACCAAGTCTTCTATTTATACTAAGTTGGAATTAACAAAGAAAAGAAAAGAAATAAGAAAACAAAAAGGGAGATAAGTCTCCAAATTAACTAACAAAAGAAAAAGGAAAAAGAAAAAAAGAAAATAAAGAAAGAAAGCTACAGCAAAAAAGGGACCAAAATACAGAGTACCGGTCGACCGGGTGTGGTAACCGGTCGACCGCGCGTAATGGGGGCTGCCCACTGTCTACAACCCACGGCAAAAATGGAAAACGCGGTCGACCGCCTGTGAGAAGCCGGTCGACCGGCGCTGCTGGAAACACCCAATCCATTCATAACTTCGCACACTCCCCGTCCAAATATGGCCAAGAATCTCCATGCCCATTAATGGTGGCAAACACCAAATCAAGACCCATTTTCAAAAAATGCCAACAAAAGCCCAACTCCACATATGCCAAGACCATTCTTGGAAGCCAAAACCGAGACTAACTTGTGTTCCACCATTAAAATGCAAAAACCCACTTCTAAGCTCCAAAACCTCCATAGCCATTAATGGACAAAATCCAAGCTCCAAAAAATGGCCAAAGAGACCCATTTGCGTGTGTGGTCCCAAATCAAGCTCCAATTTCGGACGAAAGGCTCGAATTTCGGGCGAACCCAAAACCCGAGCAAAACCCGAGCCTAGGGCCAAATCGCCATCTTCATTTGCTGCTAAAAACGTTTTGGGGACACAAAGGGAATTAATGAATTTGTTATTAAAGAAGAAAAGGGACATGGATGGAATTATTTAAATTGTTAATGAATCCTTATAATTCTTTCCGATTAAAGCTCCGTGTTTTCTTCGTTCGGACTCCGATTCGAGCACCGTTCGCGGCCACACGAAGCTTGGCCCAAGGGCTACAACTTCCGTGAAGACTTCGGGCAAAAAACCCTAAAGTGTAAAATTACGAAAATGCCCCCGAACGTGCGAATCGCGACGAAACTTAGTCGGAACGTGCCCAAACTTCATACTAAGTACTTTAATACCTATAATAGCTCAATTATACCTCAAATAATATTTTAGCATATAAAACGGAGGTTGTCTGATTAACGAGCATAATTATAGACATTAAAGTACCCGAGGGGGCTAAAATGCATAAGTTTCGAGGGTATTTAAATGCATAATTTGATACGAATCACAGGGCAATACATCTTTTCAGTGTAGAGAAGCTGGTATGCATAATAAAATGGAAGTAAATACTTGTAAACATAAAATCACTACTGGTGTTATTTTTTTAAAGGAAAAATAAAGAACAGTTTATAATATTGCTATTACCTCAATCTGTAAAGATATTCTAGATGACATAAATATCAATGACTAATCTGTAAATAAATCAGGCCACAAATTAACATAAAGTGCGTAAGAAAACTCACACACTAAGCATAACTAAATAGATTTGAAATTCACAGCAGAAATTGATTGGAGATATTGAACAACTAGCAGAGAGGCTCAATTGAAAAATAAGTAACTAACTAATGAAATACAATCTCAAACCCTAGGTCGAAAACATGAAGTAATGATACAAATTGAAAGTAACAAAGAATACGAAGGAGGAGATGAGATTACGGGACTGAACCTTTGTAAACGAACAGGTTGATACCTATGTAAGTAGCGGTACACCAAGCTTCGCAAGTAGATGAGATTACGGGTAGATGAGAGAGAGAACCTATGAAGGGGAAGATGAGAGAGTGTCGGCAAAAGAGGGACTGACGGGGGTAGGGTTTCGCAGGTGAGAGCAGCGTGGGCGTGGGTGGGTTTGGGGGGAAGTTTACAATCGATTTTTTTTTTTGTATAATTTGATATATTTTGGTATTTTACATTTAACAAAATATATAAAACACTTTTGGCATCACAATTTCCTTTGTTGCCAAAAGTGGTCTATTTTTCTCAACAAGAGTATTATGTTGCCAAAAGTTAGGTCATGTTTGGCAACAAACAATTATGATGCTAAAAGTTAAAATTCTCCCCCCTTTTATTTTGCTACCTTCCCGCTTAAAATTTTAACTTTTGGCAACAAAGTTTATTTTATGCTGCCAAAAGTACCCTCTAAAATAGTCTTTCGGCAACATAAATAAGATTTTATTGCCAAAAGGGTATCTTTGGCAACAAAAATAGCTTGTGTTGTTAAATATTGTTGCTAATGGTGCAAATTCTTGTAGTGTCTCGAGGAGCTTCAACAACAATACAAGGAATCTACAGCCCTTTTGCACCAGGGTATAAGAAGAAGTATCAGCAACTAAGTGCTGATAAAGGATATGATAGATTGGTTGTTGCCTATGACATGAAGGAGAGAACTCTGAAGACTGAGGTTGAAGATCATAGGCAGATCGCAAAGTTCATAGAGCAGGAAAATAATAACCTGCGAGGAGAAATATCTCAGTTGAAATCTGCAGCGTCTTCCTCGAACGCTTTGGTCCCTGTCAACGACGAGGGTTTCTCTTTCTTAGAGGTCAAAAATGCCAATTTGAG
Organism: Sambucus nigra; assembly: GCA_949130495.1. NCBI lineage: Eukaryota > Viridiplantae > Streptophyta > Magnoliopsida > Dipsacales > Adoxaceae > Sambucus > Sambucus nigra. The sequence continues at coordinate 390,823,512 of OX422224.1, read as the reverse complement.
AGACGAATTGGAGATTTTGAAAAGGACTGGGTCTTCTACTTCTGCTCGGGGACGAGCAAGAGGTTCTCGGGGATGAGCAAGGGCTGCTTGGATTACTATTAAAGAGGCAATAACTTAAGCTTCTCTGGAAAATCAAGCAGTTCAGTTGGTTGCGAAGAATAAAGCTCTGGCAGAGATGTCCAAGAAGATTTTGAATCTGGACGAGCAGCTCTCTACACAGAATTCTGTCTTGGAGAGTAAAGAACTTTTAACGAAGAACCTCCTCGAGCAATTGGAGAGGTTAACCAATCAGTTCCACAAGCAGCCCAAAGAGTTGGAATGGCTGGTTATAATGAAGCCCTTTACCATCTAGATGACCGGATCCAAAATGCAAATAATGAGGGTTACAAGCAAGGATGGCTGAATGCCTTGGGTGTGCTGCAGTTGGAACATGGCCACTATTTGTGGGATTACTAAGTTCCTGGGTTGCTCGAGTTTCCAGTGCCACCTTTCAAACTGGATATGAGCTGGATTCCTGCTCGGGCCATTCCTCAATGTCTGATTTCAAAGTATCTCGGTGACTACAGTCTTCATTCCAATTTCGAGATATCTCGCCCTGAACACCTACTTGATCGTCCATCAGTAATGAATGTCAGGATGCTTAAAGATATAAATTTCATCAATTTCCCCTATGCTTTAGACGATCCTCCTGCTGGTGAAGAACCTATTTGAAAGGTAGAGGGGAAGAAACCAATAGAATAGGATTCTTGATGTAATAATTTTTTATGTATTTTATTCTCAATGTATTTTGTTTTGGATTTAATGAAAAACTTCTAGTTTTCTTTGCAATCTTAATTGTCATTGTCTTTGGAAATATTTTGTAAGACATTTCTTTTATTTGTTAATGAATGTGTATGTATATCTATTGAAAAGATAAAGATATTTTGTGCTATTGTCGATCAACTAGAGTTGGTGAAAATTTATTGTCGACAATCTGAATTTATCTGACGACCAAGCAGAGTTGGTGATATTTTATTTCTCGACCAACTATGGTGGTAGTTTAAAATGCCATAAGTATCAAGAAATTTATCACTTTTTTAATTTTAAGCCCTGAAATGACTTTCATTTGTTTAACCAATTGTTTCCGACCAACCGGAGTTGGTGGTTTTTATTCCCGACCAACCATAGTTGGTAGATTTTTGTTCTCGACCAACCTTAGCTGGTAGATTTTCTTCCCAACCAACCGTAGTTGGTATTTCTGGGAAATTTTTTATTTCCGACCCACTATAATTGGTGGATTTTCTTCCCAACCAACCGTAGTTGGTATTTCTGGGAAATTTTTTATTCCTGACTAACTATAGTTGGTGGATTTTCTTCCCAACCAACCGTAGTTGGTATTTCTGGGAAATTTTTTATTCTCGACCAACTATAGTTGGTGGATTTTCTTCCCAACCAACCGTAGTTGGTATTTCTGGGAAATTTTTTATTCCCGACCAACTCTAGTTGGTGGATTTTCTTCCCAACCAACCGTAGTTGGTATTTCTGGGAAATTTTTTATTTCCGACCAACTATAGTTGGTGGATTTTCTTTCCAACCAACCGTAGTCGGTATTTCTGGGCTTGATGCGTAGTGTGTAGCACTAATACTCCGAAAAATTTTCAACAAAAGGAGAGAATTGGGTGAAATATCCAAAACTTTATTCATATCAAAGAAAACTGCATTACATAGAGATTGAATTACTGATAATATTTGTGCAGATGCTCTGCGTTCCATGCATTCCTAAACTCCTCTCCTTCTAAGGTTTCGATTTTATACGTCCCTGGTCGAACAACCTCTTTTACTCTGTAGGGCCCATGCTAGTTAGCTTCCAGTTTGTTGTGTTTTTGAATTACTTTCTTTAGCACATAGTCTCCTTCTTTTAGGTCGCATTTCTCTACTCTCTTGTTATAGAACAGAGCTGTTCATTGCTGGTATGCAGCATTTTTGATTGCTGCTTCTTCTCTAACTTCCTCGAGCATATCCAAATCTAATCTTCTCATCAAGTCACTGATAGGAGAGTTGAAATTCAGCACTCTGTGTGTGGGAAGACCCATCTTGGCAGGTATAATAGCTTCACTTCCAAATGCCAGCATATATGGAGATTCTCCTGTGGCTGCTCATGGAGTAGTACGATAAGCCTATAGTACAGAATGCAGCTCGTTGATCCAATTTGCCTTTGCATCATTTAATCTTTTCTTCAAGCCATTCAGCAGCGTTCTGTACGTCACTTCAGTTTGTCCATTGCTTTGAGGGTGGCCTAGTGCAGAGTGGATTTTCAATATGTTCGACTGATAACAATACGCAGCAAACTCCTCGTTGTCGAATTGGGTTCCATGGTCTATGATGAATGCATGAGGAAGACCATATCTACAAATGATGTTCTACCATATAAATTGATATACTTTGTCATATGTCATATCGATAAGGGGCTCAGCTTCCACCCACTTAGTAAAGTAATCCACTACGATGATGAGATATTTAAACCTTCCTCTGGTCGTTTGAAGTGGCCTGACCAAATCAATTCCCCACATGGAAAATGGCCAAGGGGAAGTAATGGGTGTCAACAATGCTTGGGGAGTTCTTCAGATGGTGGAGAAGCGTTGACATTTGTCACTTTTTTTGGCACAGGCTATGCAATCAGCCCTCATTATCAGCCAATAATATCCCTGCGTCATTATCCTTTGCAGAAGTGTTCGACCTGCTACATGGGCTCCAGAAGACCCTTCATGGACTTCTTCTTTCAAGTCTTTCACCTCGGTGGGATGTACACATCTCTGCAAGCCAGCTATAATTCCTCGTCTATATAGAACACCATTGGTCAATACATAACGAGCAACTTTAAACTTTAGTTTCTTGGTTGCGAGTTTATCAGTTGGCAAATACCCTTCTTCAATATATGCCCAGATAGGATCCATCCAAGATGGTCCTAAATCAAGGGTAATAAAGTTCATCATCAGATCTTCATCTATGCTCCGACTAGCCAAGACTTCTATTGGGATTGTTCTTCGTAGCTCGGTGCGTGTGGATGAAGCTAACCGAGCTAAGGCATCTGCTCTGGCATTCTCCAATCTTAGTATTCTAATTATCTGGACTGCCATCAAACTTGATAAAATCTCCATCGCTTTTGCATGATACCTGATCATTAATTCTCCTTTGGCTACATATACTCCTAGTATTTGATTTACTATCAACTGCGAGTCACTGAATACAATAACTTGCTCTGCCCCCATGGTTTTTGCCAAATTAAGACCTGCAATCATAACTTCATATTCAGCCTCATTATTAGAAGCCTTGAATTGGAAGCGCAGAGCATATTCCACATCGACTTCATCCGGGCTGTTCAAAACAATCCCTGCCCCATAGCCTGTAGTGCAAGATGAGCCATCCACATATAGATTCCATATAGGTACCTCGTCTTCAAATTTTTGATCGGACAGAGTTCCTCGATGGAATATTTGCTTCTTCCTTTTATCCTCCTCTAGCACTTCTTGATGTTCGTCGACCATCTTCTATTGCTCTACGACCGCCTTAAGTTGATCGGGGTTAAATTTGATGATCCTGTAACATCCACAGGTTGGTCAGTGTGCAGCTTTTGCTCCTCGGAGCTATCAGGATAGGTGAACTCTGCTATAAAATCTGCTACTGCTTGCCCTTTTAGCGACGATCTAGGCTCATAAACTATGCAATATTCACCAATTTCTACTGCCCAGTACATCAATCTCCCTGATTTTTTTAGTTTGTGAAGAGCTTGCATCGATGGCATATCAATATACACAACTATGGTATGAGCTTGGAAGTACGGCCTCATTCTCTTACTCGCCTTGATCAATGCTAGTGCCAACTTTTCCAATCTTGGATATCTTATCTCTGCTCCTCGGAAGGCCTTGCTAGTGTAATAGATCAGTTTTTGCACTCCATCCTCCATTCTTATCAATGCCGAACTAACTTCATTCTCCGACACTGCCAAATATAAATACAATCTTTCCCCCATCACTGGCCTGGACAACAGTGGAGGTGCTCCTAGATATTTCTTCAATTCTTGAAACCTTCTCGCATTCGTCATTCCATTCAAACATTTTTTGGAGTGTTTTGAAGAATGGGAGGCATCTATCTGTTGCTCGTGATACAAATCTATTAAGTCCTGCAAGTCACCCAGTGAGACTTTGTACTTCCTTCTTCGTCATTGGAGATTGTAGTCCCAATAGAGCCTTATTCTTCTCTGGATTTGCTTCAATTCCTCGTTGGTTGACAATATACTTGAGGAACATGCCTTCTCGTACTCCGAATATGCACTTGGTGGGATTCAGCTTCATTTGATATTTATCCAGTTGATCAAAGGTCTGGCCTAAGTCAATTAGATGGTCAGCAGCTCTCTTGCTCTTCGTCAGCATATCATCAACATAAACTTCCATATTGTAATTGATTTGTTCTGTAAATACCTTGTTCATCAGCCGTTGATATGTTGCACCTGCATTTTTCAAACCAAAAGGCATAACATTATAATAATAAGTTCCCCTAGGGGTAATGAAAGAGGTACTCTCCCTGTCTTCAGGTTTCATTTTAATCTGGCTGTAACCAGAATAAGCATCCATGAAGCTCAATAACTCGTGTCCCGGGGTAGCATCCACTAATTGATCAATTCGGGGAAAAGGAAAATGATCCTTTGGGCAAGCCTTGTTGAGGTCGGTGAAGTCTACAAACATCCTCCACTTGTTGTTTTTCTTCTTCACCATAACCACATTAGCCAACCAGTGTGGATATTTGACATCTTCAATAAAGCAAGCTTTCTGGAGATTCTCAACCTCCTCTTGTATATCTTGGTTCTTCTCAGGGATGAACACTCTTCTTCTCCGTTTCACTGGCTTGATCTCCTTATTCACATTGAGCTCGTTACATAAGAAATTTGGGTCTATTCCTGGCATATCCTCATGACTCCAAGCAAAAGTTTTTTTTTCTGCTTTTTAGGAAAACTATCAATTCTTGTTTTAGTGAGGCATCTAACAACGAACCTATTTGAGTTGTTCGTTCCGGGTGTTCGTTGTCCAAAATGATATTTTCAGTAGCGTCCACCACTTAACCTTTCACGAGCTGCGACTCGTCTCTAGTATCCAATGTTTCGATCTCTGCACCTTCATCCACTTGATGGGTCGTAGTCTTTTTCCTAGATTCCTCCAGTTCTTCTTGCTCGGCAGATGAACAATAACATTCCCGAGCAACTTTTTGGTCACCCTTCACAACTCCTACTCCAAAATTGGTTGGAAATTTCAGACATTGATGTACAGTAGATGGTACTGCTTCGAACTTCTTCAAACCTACCCTTCCCATGATGATATTGTAAGCTGACTAGACATTCTTATCCATCACAAAGAAACGTACTCTTTCTGTTTGACAAACAGGCCATATACCGATGAACATATCCAACCTGATCGTCCCAAGTGGAAAGACTTTGTCGCCAGCAAACCCGAGGAGGGGCCTGTGATAAGGTTCCAACTGGGATAACTTTAAATTTAAACTATCGAAGCATGAGTAGAACATGATATCCGCCGAGCTATCATTATCCACCAGTACTCTTGAGATTATTACTTCCTTCATCCTCATTTTGATCACCAGTGGATCATCATGAGGATATAGTACACCTGCGAGGTCGTTCTTGGAGAAATCGATGACCAGTTTTTCTTTGTTCACCTTTCTCGGGCGATCATCTTCAGCTAGATTTATTCGCTGAATGTATGAATAAGCTTGAACCTCATTGAGGTAAGCTTTCCTTTCCGCAGTAAGTTCCCCACCTCCTTTATCCCCACCTGTAATAACATTACAATCAAATGATCCAAAACGAATTGAAAATACCTCACATTCTGGTTGTCTTGGTCTCTTGGGGAGATTGGGGTTTTATCTTTTGGATCATCTTCATGATCTCTTTTCTTGTTTTCTTCTGCTTGATGAGGAGATCTAGACCTCTGTCTCGCTCGGTCGTTGCTTTTTCTTTCATTTCTTCGATCAACATACTTGGCCAGCTTTCCTCGTCTGATGAGTGCTTCGATTTCATTCTGGAGAGCTATGCAATTTTTGGTCGTGTGACCATGGTCTTTATGAAACTCGCAATATTTAGCCTTATTCCTCTTGTTAGGATCTGACTTCATTTTCTCAGGCCAGTTTAGTTCCTTGCTGTTCTTGATATCTTCCAGGACATGGTTTATGTCTACTTTCAAAGGAGTATAATTTTCAAATTTTTCAATATTTCCCATGATGGCTTTTCTTTTGACTGCTTGTCACCACCATTGTTCCTGTGTTCTTTCTTTTTAGCCTTATCAACCTCCACCTTGGTCTCTTTGGTGTTCATGTTCTTCTTCGCATCCATAGCCTCCTCGGCATTCATGATCTTGGCCGCTTTTTCCATTAGTTCTGACATGGTTCTGGGTGGATCTTTGGCCAAAGTATAGTACAATTTATTGGACAACAGTCCACTCATCAAAGCAGTAATTGCTGTCTTTTCTTCATAATCAATAACTTCGAGCTTCTCGTTATTGAAACGAGTTATGTAATCCCTGGTGCTCTCACCTGTTTTTTGTCTAACACTTAATAAATGTGCCACTCGTTTAACTGGTTTTGCTCCAAAATAGAAATTCCCAATGAAGAGATCGGCCAGTTGAAAGAAAGTTGAAATCTTCCCCCGAGGAAGATTATTGTACCATATTTGTGCAGATCCGGTCAGAGTTCCCGAAAATGCCCTGCATCTCATCTCGTCTGGCACGTCATAGATGTCAGCAGCAGCTTGGTATTGTTCTATATGAAGGACAGGGTCAGTTTTTCCATCATATTTAGGGGTCACAACAGGTGCTTTGAACTTTGATGGTGTGGGAAAATCCACAATTGCCTGTATAAAAGGCGTCCCTTGGACAAAAGTTCTTTGTAGAGGATTCTTGGCCTTAGCCATTTCCTCTAGTCTATTCTCTAACCTTTGAATAGAGCCTTTCCATGCATCCTTTACCTCCTTGGGCCTATTGGTTCGAGCAATTGATCGTGTTGAAGTCGCTTCTTGGGATCTATCTTGTCGAGCAACTGGTTGTGATTGGGCAAAACCCTCTCTTAGATCAGATGGTCGTCGAAAGTTTCTTGACATAGCCTTAGGAGGACTTTTATTCTTCCTAGGGCCCAATCGATCAAAAGGAGAGACCCTACTTAATCTCTCCAACGCACTAGTCCTTTCTGGAGAGAGAGAGTGATGTGTTGTTCAGTATCTGTAGCTCGTACTGACGAAGTTCGACCTGGTTGATAAGAAAAATCATCAAATCTCTCAGTGCGATATGAATCGCTCTGCCTACTACGCGAACAAAGTAAACGGGTATTTCTTTGAACACTTCGTTGTCCTGAATGGGTCGGCGTCCACCCTAGATAGTTTGCATGAGTTGTCGCATAGTCTCTTGCATGGTCGTATGACCTTGTACCAAATTGGACATAATTCCAGCTAGATCTTGAGCACTTGGAGGAATGGATGGATTTGGGGGGTTTCCAGCATTTCGATTACTAGATTCAGGATTACCAGCCATTGAGGATGAGATGTTTTGGTGAAAAACGATAGTTTCAGTCGTTTCCCACAGACGGCCCCAATCTGTTGATGTAAAAAATTAGATTATCCCTAATTAATCAATCAAAGATAAAAATAAACAAGATAAAATATTTTTAAAGTGGTTCAGCCTTGAAAGAATGGCCTAAGTCCACTGTTTGTGTTATTGATGACTGTTTGCAGAATTCTCGATAATGAGTTTTACAAGAAATTTCGAGTCCACTTACAATGAGGATGATACAATGTATTTATAGCCCTCAGGATGTCAATGTGAAAGGGTAATACATAGTTGTCCAATAGGCGTGTACATCTGTATGATAATAATCAGCATTTAATGCGCATTCAATCCTCTTAATTATTTAGTTATAAATGCTCCGAACGAGGTGCAGCTCGGACCGCCTAAGTACCTTGGTATATATGAGTTGCTCGGAGAGCACCTATTGCTCGAAGTGTCTGAGTTGGTCGGGGAGGCTGAGTTACTCGAAGTCAAGGTGTTGTTCAGAAATGTTTGTAAGTGCCATGTAGATTGACACGTGTCTTCACTTAACTGATTCACGTCAGCAGACTAAATTTCACTACACCAAATCTGCCCATTTGTCAAGGTCATTGACCTTGACAAATCCACCTTGTCAAGGTCAATGACCGTGACATTTCGAGGTGAGACAACTTTTTTTGTCACGGTCGTGTCACGGTCATTGACTTTGACACAAAACTCGCGTTTTGTGTCACGGTCGTGTCAAGGTCAATGACCGTGACACGTTTGTCACGGTTTATAACCGTGACAAAGCCGTGACCCTTTTTAAAAAAATTGTCACGGTCATTGACCGTGACAAGTCCGTGACAAGATTTGTCAAGGACTTGTCACGGTCAATGACCGTGACAATTCTGGGCAGAATTTAAAAAAAATCTGCTGGGCAGTATGGCTACTGCCACTGCCCAGCAGTATATTTGTACCTGTTATAGCAACGTTGTACCTGTTCCAAACATCATATATCCAACACAAACTAAAGATAATGCAAATATATATTCATGACAGTATAATCCAAATATTCAAAGTAAAAATAATATACATGACGATATAATCCAAATATAATTAAAATTGACAAACTTGAAAATAATGTTACTACATGTCTTGGATAAAACTGAGGAGGTGAGTAGGCCACACGACATACGAATTGACGCACCCACTAATATACGTCGTGCCGCATTGTTCGCGCAACCTCAATAGGGAGTTCTCCTTCCCGGGTATGACATGCGTGACGAGCACCCTGGACTCCATCTCTTGAAGCACACGTCCATGGACTATTCCACCCTCGACGATATTCGGGTCCCTCAACCCCCGCCCTATCCGCTGGCCATCAAATATGTCCAATATGAACACGCTCGGCCAACCAATTGTCGACAATGGTCTGTTGGAGGGCGTCAAAGGGAAGTGGATCGTCGAAGTACGAACATGTCGGTGATGAAGCAGTGAGGTCCACATCCTCGTCATCCTTCGCCTCGTCCTCCCGCACCTCCTCCTCCACCGCCTTCTCCTTCCCTTTCCCTTTCCCTTTACGGTCTCCACCCAACGTACGCTTCATGAATGCGTACATATCTTGGATCGTCGCCTCCAAACGGGACAGCTTCGCGTCGTGTGAATCCACCGTTCGAGCCAAGCCGGTGTCGCTCGTCTCCAATCCGATGATCCTAGATTTGGCCACCCGCGAGCTCACTCCCCTTGTCCTCCCCTTGCAATCAGAGCCAAGCACTTGGCTGAGTGCGTCTGTGGACAAAGATGCCTTGTCGGCATCAGACTGCGACTCATGCACTTCCTTAAGCTTTCCCTGAAACGACAAAAAGCACATGATTAGTAAAATAAGTAAACTAAAAAATTATAACGTAATTAACAATAATTAAACTGTCGGATTACTTACAATCGTGGCCGCGATGCTCGGGGACACCTCCTTGTCCTTCCCCTTCTTCGTCCGAAGAGCCACATAAGTATCGAGCCTATGTGGCTTACCCCCTGGCCCACTCCCTACCCCCTGAAATAAAATAAAGTAAAGTAAAATTAGTATCGGCCCCGCAAAGTAAAATAATATCCAATAATATATTTCTGTAGTTATAGATAAATTAAATCTTACCTGCATCCTATGCTCCACCTCAGCGTAAGAGGTTCGACCGGAGTAGTGCACGTCCGTCTTTTTAGCCCGATTTTCCCTCCCCGATTGGCGAGATGCCAATTGTCGATCCTCGATCTCATTGTCAATGAACTTTTGCCATTATGCCAATGAGATTGGCTCCTTGGGCGGGACGGATCCGCGCCATTATAAAATGGACTCTCGTGTTTTTCCAAAGTACCGTGTCCGCATATTTTTCTTCCACGTCTTGTGTTGCTCCCTCAATTGCTCCAAGACGGAATCGCGTAGCTTTGGATCCATGTTGAATTGTTCCTGTCCAACAAATACAATGTTAGTTGCGAATAAATATAAATATAAATATAAATATAAATATAAATTGAAATATTCATATAAATATTACATGTAGTGCCGCCCAAACAGCTAACTTGAGCTCATACAGCACCTCCTTCCAACTCATAAACTCCGGGCCGATGACCGTCTTTAGCAGCTCGAGGGATCTCGCTAAAAGCTCCGACTTGTTTTTGACGGTAATCCCAAATTTTACATATTTGGGGAGCCTAGGGGCGGAGGAGCCCTCGTCGCCTCCGCTACCACCGAACCCAGACGACATCATCATAAACAGCATCATCATCTTTGCCCTAACATCTGAAGGAGACATTTTTGCTGTAAAAAAAATGTTATTAGTACAGATAAAAAAAATGTTAATAGTACACATTTCGTTTTACCTAATTGAATTAATAGTACAGATAAAAAAATGTTCCGTCTATATTATAACGTATGTGTAAGTTCCGTCAATACCATTTCGTTTCAATTTTGTAATATTATGTTTTTTCCAAATATTTAAAGAGTTATTAAATGGGTGCCCCACCCCCACCCCCACCCCCCACCCCTCACCCCCCACCCCCCGCCACACACACACGCACACCTACGCACACACACACCCCACCCCACCCCTACCCACCCCACCCCCACCCCCTCCCCCCCCCCACGACCGTGACAACTACATATATTGTTTATCAATAAAATTATGACATGAGATAATTATAATTGTAGCATAAATTCATTATCATGGGTTTTACCTAATTGAATTAATTTCATGAATAAAATTATTATCAATTTAAATGAAAATATCAATTATTATCCAATATTTTTGAATGAAATATTTATTTTGAATGAAAATATCAATTATTATCCAATTATTATCCAACTATTATCAATTATTTATTTTGAATGTAAATAATATTCAAAACCCCACCCACCCCCACCCCCACCCCCTCCCGATGTTTATTATCCAATTATTATCCAACTTTTATCAATTATTTATAAAATTGATGTCTACTTTTAGTGTTGTGTATATATGTTAGTTGATGCCATTATATTTTTAGCCTCATTAGATTCTAAGGTTATCTCAATTTATATTTTTCTTTTTCTATCTAATAATTTTCAGCGTAAGAGCACAGTACATAACGTATGTGTAAGTTCCGTCAATACCATTTCGTTTCAATTTTGTAATATTATGTTTTTTCCAAATATTTAAAGAGTTATTAAATGGGTGCCCCACCCCACCCCTGCCCCCCTGCCTCCGCCACACACACACGCACCTACTTTTAGCCCTTGTTATTCATCAAATTTGAGGCAAGTTAATTAGAATATTTGTAGGACTGAAATTGATTTAGATTATGCCTATCTATGTAACTCTAAAACCTAATTGTGATTAAAATCTGATTTATATGGATTAGTTCTATTACATTTATAATTTAACTAATAGAGTTGAAATTGGTGGCAATTTTCTTTGGTTTGGTTTATTTCTAGTTGAATCTGAGTTAGAATTTTTAGATTATGTATAGGAATTGAATTTTAATATTAATCCTTCATAAATCCCTTGAATACATGCATAAATTTGTAGAGATTGAAATTAAATTGCTTGAGATTGAATTTCTATGGTTCTTGATAGAGAATTGGGTGTTATGAGTAAATATTGAATTTATATTAGGTTTTTTATGTTGTAATCATGTTTGAATCATGTTTTACTCCCCACCACACACCACCACACACCCCACCCCACCCCCTGCCCCCCTCCACCACCCCCTCCCCCCCTCCACCACCCCCTCCCCCACCACACACACACACACACACACACACCCTGCCCCCCTACACCACCCCCTCCCCCACCACACACCACACACACACACACACACACACCCCACCCCACCACACCCCCTGCCCCCCTCCACCACCGCCTCCCCCACCCTGCCCCACCCCGCCCCACCTCCTACCCCCACCCTGCCCCACCCCCACACACGCACACACATACACACATATATATATACACATACACACATAAATATACACACAGATATATATATAAATGGAAGAGAGAGAGAGAGAGAGAGAGAGAGAGAAAATGGACCTGAAAGTGGAGAGAGAGAGAGAGAGAGAGAGAGAGAGAGAGATGGAGGGAACAGCGCGGGAGGGAAAAAAGAAGGGGGATAGGGTTTTTGCTGCGAACATTGTCACGGTCGTGTCAAGGTCTTTGACCGTGACAATTAGTTGTCACGGTCGTGTCAAGGTCAATGACCATGACATAAAACGCGTGTTTTTTGTCACGGTCAATGACCTTGACAAGGCTGGCCGGCTGAAAGGTGACAATTTACCCATTTTGGTGTAGTGTCTGGTATCAACAAGAGGGTTTTCTTAATTTTCCAAAAGAGTTTCTAAGTAAATCGGATTATTTTCATAATTGTTTGTTTTCGATTTGGAGGCATGTAATGTATTTACTTTTTTCTTTGGTCAAATAATCGAGTTGCTTTTGAAGTTGATCATTTTTTAATATTATGATGTTGTTCTCTTTTCTACTGTTTTCTTGTCCAATGTAAAGATCTTTATTTTCATTTTGTATGTCTATGTGAGTTTCAGTAAGTTTTTTTTATAATTTTTTTAATGTTAGGATGTTGTTCTCTTTTCTAGTGTTTTCCTGTTCAATGTAAAGATCTTTATTTTCATTTATATGGCTATGTGGGTTTCAATAAGATTGTCATCGTTCAGGGTGATAGTCATCTCACCCCTAATCCAAAACCATCTATCTGAGATGAAAAATTTTTCAAGGGGTTGTGATAATTACACTTATAAACTTTTGTCCAAAACACCAAATAAGTACTTCTTATTAACATCATAAAAACTTAACACCACATAACTTCTTATCATATATAAACCTCAAAAATTTTAAACCTCACTTTTTCTCTTTGTGCTATCTCTCTCTAACTTCCCTCCAAAACATTTCTCTGAACCTAACACTACCTACTCACATTTCTCTTAAACATTTCTCTCAACCTACACATTCTACGTCAAGATAAATTTCAAATATGTTACTTTAATACCTATTACTTTATTATATGAACAATGATTTCCTAAATGCACACTCAAATGGTATGAAACCATATCATGCAAACCCTAATATGAAAATATGTAACAACTATAATGTAAACACCTTCTAATTGTATTTAAATCACATATAATATGAATAATGGAAATATATTGCATAAAAAAGAAAGAGACAACTTTAGTGTTTTAAAAGAAAAAAAAATTGGGAAGTTGAACTTACGACTACCCATCACCGTAGGGGAGAATCACCTTCGGTGCCCTACGATTGTGGAATATTTCTTATAGTGAGGAGCAATCGTATTGTCTCAATTTTGATAAAAAACAATCTCATGGCATCAATCCATCGTAAGGTAATCTATCTCGGCGCCACCCAACCGTAAGATGATAACTGTAACAACCCCCATTTTTTCACGTAAAGGCTGGTCAAGCTCAATACTCCGAAGATGGGGCTTATCAGCAATTTATACCATTCTCATCACTGAAAGAATAAAAATTTCTTTTTAATTGTATCAAAATCCATAATGAATAAAAACATCTGAATACGACTGATTTAATATATAAACAATAAAACTGAATCATCATATAACATGCATAAATGTAAAGCTAAGTACATCTGATATAAATAAGCACGTGGGCTTATGTCCATAAAAATCCCATTATGAAATAAAATGACCAAATGATGAAATACAACCTATACTAGAATAAATGGAGAGAAATCCACTACGTCCAACGCAACTGCAAGTTTGATCTATCTCTAGTCCTGTTGTCCCTGTCATTAAGAATACCTGGAGGGAAAAACATTTATAATTTGGCTCAGAGCCCTAGAGTTGCAAGGATTCTTCACCAGTAAATATGGAAATTGTTACTAACTCATACTTCACGTCTCTCCATCAGCACTCACATGTAACGAGTGTATCACCTCTCATCTAGAAGCAATCATACTCGTATCCTCAAACAAAATGCCAATTAAAAATCCCATAGTTTAATCTGACATGTAAAGAATAAGCCATCTATCTATGCGTTAACTAATAGTGAGAATATATATTTAACGTCCCAGTCCCTGAAAAAATTTCGTAATACTCAATACTAAATTTGATATGACTCAGTGCGTATTTTTACCTCATATAATATTCCACAACCTTACTCTATCCCTTCAAACTATTTGATATTTAATTCATACTCCTCATCATCTACCCCATTAGATTATAGGTTTTATTCTCTTAAACTACCAAATTATTAATTTCATTAATAATTGTCTACCACATTATTCATTCTCTTTAATTACTGTCTACATTCTTAGACTACCCAATTATTATTCTCATTAAAAAATGTCTATCACATTAATCAATAGGACTCCTCTTCGTCCTTAATTATACACATCATTATATTAACTTGACTTTATTATCATTAAGCATCGTCTACATCTTTAGATTAAGAGGGCACATTCCCATATAAGCACGCCACAATGTCTATATATATATGAGTGTGTGTGTGTGTGTGTGACACACAAAGGCATCTACCGTTGGTGTCTCGTTCGTTCTCTATTGGCAAGTCCAGAGGAAAATTTTATCCACACCACAAAACACACATAAGTTGGGGCGGTCTCTACGCAGTATACCAGTTCACGGCCCATACCTAGCGGTGAAAAAGGCTAGTCAGCGTCAACCCCTAACTCTCATAGATGGAACCTCTACGTATTACCTATATAGCCTACACAATCGACAAGCTCACGTGTGCCGGCGTGTGCTACACAGTCCGAATGCATGAACCCCCAAGCCGATAGGACGGTCCATGAACCCAGGTATGTTTACCTAAGAAAATCTCAATCCATTTAAAATATAGACTTCTTAGCTTAACTATAACATTTTAGTCATTTATTCCATAACTCGTTTTAAGTCATTATCCTACGACTACTTCCCAATTAAATATTAAGTCTCATATAATTCTTTTCGGACATAAATCACCTTTGCTTCATCATTTATTTCTCCTAAAATATATAGGTAAAGTTATTCCCAAACTAACCTTATCAATAAAATCATAGGTATAGTTACTCCCAAACTACCCTTACCAGCACGATTATAGGTAGAGTTATCCCCAAACTACCCTTACTAATACATTTATAGGTATAGTTATCCCCAAACTAACCTTACCAATACAATTAATAATTTTAGCATGTTGTCCTCTTGACTTTGACTTAAATCATTACAAATTATTAATAGTTATTCGTTTCTTGTAACCTTTTCAATAAGGTTTATATGTACATATATAAGGAGTCAACTACAGTGAATAAGGATTATGTGTACATATGTAAGAAATCCTCTAATAAGTAGTTTCATCCCAACCACTATCACAACCGATGCTACCCCTTTAGACTTAGCCCACTAGGCTTAGGATACATTTCTACTTGGTATTCTTACATGGTAAAAATTTGAGGGAGCTAACCATTAATTATATTCTCAAGCATTCAACTTATCTCAAATAAGTGTTTCTTTTTATTTATACTCTCCCCGAATTAATCATAATATTTTCATCGTATCATTTAGGGTGGTATCCTCTATGTGCCCCTACCAAAACTTTACAAAATTATCTAGGTACATCTCGACCTTTTAATATATTTATTTCATTTAGCTATATTCAAGAATCCCACGTAATTCATCTTATTCATACAGCTAACTTGTACTTTAAATTATCGCCATATCACGAAGCCATCCCAATTTAATTTTGTATATAATTTCATAATAATATCATTAATATCATGGATTAAGTCTCTATCCCTTACTTGAATGAAAATGGTCTCGTACACCCTTTCGTAGAAAAATCATAACTGATTAAATTTTTTTTTTTAAAAATACGCGGTCGGTACCCACGCGATTGTAACGAAAACTTTTACAATAACGTATTTCGAATCGATTCGATAGGAGGACGAATCAATTTGGTTTTCCTAGTAAACCAAGAGCATATCATTCCAAGATAGGATTTTTCCAGAAATTTCTAAGTTTATCAAAGATTGTTCTTATCATTCAACAACCTCATATACGATATGGGTATGTGTTTTAACATGAAATGGAAACATTCTAAACATGACTGGTTCTCTAAATTATCCTTAAATTTCAACAATTAAATCAAGAATTTTCAAGAAACTTAGAGCATACAAGTCTCATCTCATCTTTAACCTCAAGAAATATTTTTCCAGATTTATTTAAAGGGCTCTACCATATTTTTTTTTACAATAAATCTCCAATTTAATTCACATGAATACAAATTTAATATGAGGGTTTACGGATCCGAGCATGGATCATACAGTTATTATCAATTTCTACATAATTCAAAAGGTCATTAAACATTCAGTCCCAACACATGATTAAACCTTATTCTAAGCATGGTATCAACATTAATATAAGATAAGTACAATTTTAATAAGAATGGAAAGAGAATCCTTGCCTGAAATTGGGTAGAGGAGCCTCTCTTCCTCCTCCTAGGGTGTCCTTCCTCTGCCTCTTAGGTACTAATGTCTATGGTTCTTGGATGTAACTCCCAAATTAGTGGGTTAACTCTAATTAAATAAGATTAGTCTTCAATTCCCGAGTTGGGCTTTAAGTCCCAACTTTGGACCTCCAAATGAGCCAAAATTTATAATCTAATTAGCCCGTTAACTACCCAACTCATATATATACCCCGATACCCTTCGTAAGGGTCTAAAATGCCCGAATGAGCCTGTCATACCTCTCAAAGTGTGTTCCAAATATTTGTATCCAAAGATATATTTTAATTCTGATGTGACACGTGTAAATACTTTTTATTTATTACAAATCATGAAAGTCCAACTCTAAAATTTATAAATAATACTGAGTCTAATTACTCACAACTTTGATTAATTAATTTCATTGAGTTAAATAAATTCCCATTAATTATTATTTTACTAAAAAGTTACTGGGTATTACAATAACTTTGGTGGTAAGACATCATAAGGGATGATATTGGCGCTACTTCGAACCGTATATGTTCCTTATTCGGTTGTATCTTACTGTGTTATTCCCTTTACATTTACTTTCCATCGTATTGTCTCTTATGATTGTATGATTTTTATGATTCTAGTTATATAGTGTTGATTACATAAATGAATGAGTTCTATTTATTATTTCGTTATATGATATAGCAATTAGTGTCTATGAGGCTATGAGTTCGGTTCAATTACTGTGATTGTACATGTAACATTTATTTGATGTTAACTTGTTAGTAAAAATTTGTTAATTTATTAGTATTATACCTACTTTTAGTTTTTGTAATAGTTGTATGTGTAGTGTGTTTTTGTTTCATTTTGCATTAGTGTGTGTGTATATATATATATATATATATATATATATATATATATATATGAGAATAGGGTGTTTTACTATTCCAATGAATCAATGACCGAGATCAAATTTTTTGGAACGATCTAAGGGTGTGAGATTGTGCCATGTCACCACTTATGCACTGTGACATGGAAAATGAAGAGAAAAACCCTTGAACCGCAAATCCTTCCCTGACTCCCTCATTCACTTCCTTCTCTCAAACCTTAATCTTCCTTCATTTTCTCTCTCTGTAGTTTCTCACTTTCCCCCCGACACAAATCCCTCGAAACCCTCCCGCCTCTCGGCTATGTAACCCGCTGTCGCCCACTTATTTCTTCTCAAACTTCCACCGTCGTTGCTGTAGCTCGCTACTTCACTCAAGATATGACAGTATGATTTTATCTTTAATTAAGTGTTTCAAAAATGCAGTTATCATATTTTTGTGAGAAAATTGACTTTTTTTGTGGAAAAGCAGAGAACTTTGATGAAGATGAAGATGAAGATGTAGAGTGGCAGCGGCATACACACTAAGTAGAGTGATGAAGATGTTATGGGTAAAAAATATTGTCCTTTCATATCATTGCATTTCCATATACAAACATAGTTTTTTCTTGGATTCACTAACACACTTGCATTTTTCCCAATACCCATTTAAAACAGTGGACGAAAAATGCATCTTCATACTTAGAGGTCGACAGAGCTGATCAAACCCATCCATCTCTCAATGCCGGAACCATCTCAAACCCGATCAAAACTAGGTATCTATCTCCCCTTTTCAGAATTTTTTTTAATAGTGGACCAATTTAGTGTTGATCAACTCTGCTTCCCTCATTGATATTTTTATTTTCTTTATATTTAACAAATTAGGGCTCAAAATATAGTGTTATTTGTCGGAATTCATGTGATAACCACCGTCATCCACTGTTAACATAAGCCACCTCAACCATTAAGGTTTACTTGAAATTTTGAGATGAGATTTAGTTTTTTTTTTTCAATTTCAAAATTAAGTGAAATTTGTAGCTTCTTTGCAATTTTTGTTGTATGTCATCTTTGTGTGAGTATTTTTTTAAGTTGAATCTTTGTATGTGTGCATTTTCTCACTTCTTGGGTTTTTTGGGTTATCATGTTTGTACATATCCATATCTTTAATGAGTGAGGGAGATGCAACCTCATTTTTCCCGAGCAAAACTCATCAATCGAACCAATCCCCATAGATTTCTATCACCGAGGCTAAAGCCGATCAGATCCTGGATGTGAAGGTCCGGTGAATCTCAGGTGGTTCTCCCTCAGTCTCTTCTCAAATGTTCGTATTACTAACACCAAAGTCTTCTTTTGTTTCTATAAGATGAGTTCTACTTCTTTTTCCATTTTACGATTATATAATAAGGAGTAGGATGTTTTTACTACTGCATAAGTGGATAAGTCAATTAGGGGCTAGGATTGAATGGTACAAAATTGAATCCAATGGCTCACTTTAATTCAAATTAATGGGTATTTTTGAAAAAACACACTCTCCACTTAATCAACTCACGATCAATCAACTGTACCCACTCAACCACTCTCTCTCTCTCTCTCTCTCTCTCTCTCTCTCTCTCTCTATCTCTCTCTCTCGCAAGATTAAGCAAAAGGTAAATCTTTTCCCTATTCATTTTTTAGGGTTTCTTTGGTTGATTTTGTTTGTTTGGTTTGGGGTTTAAGAATGGTTTCTATTGATCTTTCTGTATATGTTGGTTTTGTATATGGTCTCTGTGGGTAGGATTTTTTTTTCTTCTGAAAATGGTCTTGTATGTGGTCTGTAAAATGTCCAATTTGGGTTTTTGTTTTATTTATTCCCCATTGACAATCTATTTGTTGCTAAATGGTTCTATATATTATTTATATTGATGTTATGATTTACTAAATATTTGTAGTGGAGTTAAGGTTTTGCGAGTTACATGTTTTTTGTTTTGATTAAATTATAAACATTTTAGTACTTGATTCTTCTATGATTTTAAATTTTATTTCAGTATAAACTACTGACCTTGGAGCTTGAAGTGACATAAATTAGGCAGAGACTAAATCCCCTGATGGTTATGTAGGTAAATGTTTTATTTTGCATGGTTTATACGTTTCTCACGGATTTCATGTTTTTTTAGTATTGTTTAGGTATTTTGGCTATCATTTGTACTATTTATTGTTACCAATAGTTGAGGAATTTACTACTTTAATTTTATGGTGTTACAGCTTATAATTTATACTGTTTTTCTTAATCTCTTGGGTATATCTTATTGTTTTTCTTAGTTAAGTTGCATGTATATGTTGGAAATTCTTACTTATACTGATGAATAATGTTGCAAGTAATTAAATTCTTAAGTTGAAAACTATTCAGACTTTGATTTGTATTGTATGTGTACATTACATTTTATGTACGTTTAATAGGGGCGCTAACAGGAGTTTTGACAATTTTGGAAAAGCATTGTGTGAAAGAATGTTGTCTCAAATTATTAACAAATTCGATACACGTTATAGATGTGAATACAATGACATGTTATGTATTGTGTCTTATGTTCTCTATCAGAAATTTCTTTTCATAATTTGGGTGTTTTGAGGTTATAAAACTCTATATTTTGTATGGGGATTGGGTTTGGATGTTTCACAAGGTTTTTGAGAACTTTTGTGATAATGGTTGTGTGATATAATGTTGTCCGAGATTATTTTTGTTACAATATAGATTTGTATGCAACTGTTTAGATCTGAATGCAACTTCTAGGGAGACGTTTGTGGACACGATTTGGGGACACACTAGATACATGTCCCCATGTCATTGGTGGACACCTTGGGTGGTTGTGCACTATGTTCTATGGTTAATCTCACAACGGTTTCACAATTGGTAATTTCACAAGGGTTTCATTATAGAAGTTTGAGGTGGTATTTTTGGGTTTTTGGTCTTTAGCTGGGTGAAGTTTCTTCTTTTTGAATATATTTGTTATGGCTCTGGGAGAATTGGGGAATCATGGCAGCAAGGATATGATGGGGTCATTGGCCCTTTTAGTAACTCGGGTTAGTGTTATAGTCAATTTAAGTAATTAGGTTTGGTTTGCCAAAGGCTTTAGTTTATACTTAATACAGTTTGTTTTTTACAGACTTAAGCCCTAAATGTTTTGTCATGCCTCTCTTTTTACTATGCCTTGATTTTCAAAATTATGCCTCTAATATAAGTTTGTTGCATGATGAAACAAATTATTATATTACTCTTTCAATTTCTTCAACTTGAGGTCAAATTTTTTCAGGTATTTGACAGTTGTGCTGTATTGATTTCTTTAATTTCGGTCGAATTGATTTATACTGATTATGGTTTGAAATGGTTGGATTGAGTATGCTTACAATGATCACATTAGATGGTATATTATTTGTTTATGTGATTGATCTTAGTTATACAGTAATGTCGGTTCTTAAATGCAGATTTCGAGGAGCTTATTTTCGGGAAAATAAAATGTGGGCATGAGTCTGCGTTCATTATATTTTTTCATTTCCTTGATTTTTATATCATGATAAAATCGTGCCATTATTGTATGCTTGCTTCCCTCTGATGATTTTTATATAATATGATATTTTAGTATTATATAACTAGCATAATTCCTTTTGCATTTTATTCTGTTATTCCATTATTAAATGTAGTAATTGATGTTATTCAATGAGAATTGGTCATATTTTCTGTTAAAAGAGTATTTGGCTTGCTATGGCTTACTGTTAAAAGAGTTTGTATCTTTAAAGCTTCCCCATTCTTTTATGATTAGCTTGCTGTTTCAGATTTTTTCTTATAAAATGTTATTGGCTACTCTGATTTTTGTTTTATAATTTGTTGATTTTGTCTAATGGTTTGAAATTCATTTTCTTCAATTTGTTTATTTTGATTACTGACTAAACTTCATTTTATTTAGTTAGGAGACCCCAATATATTACCCAGTAAATATCCAAAGGTTAGGATCTATATTGGCAACTTTAGGTTAAAGTACAAACATAAAAGGAATGTGAGATGCTCTCATCTCCACTTTAGATTTAAGATCCTCAAGAGTGGATAAACTGACGAAAAATGACAAAAAAATATTTTGCTCAGATACAACTTTTGTTTTTCTAAAACAATCTAGTCATAAATTGGGAGACTAATATACTATCATGATATGAAACAAGGTCTGGTAGCAGAGAACAATTTGTCCAATGTTTGAACCATTCCAATTCGCTGCGACCTGAAAATTTTTACGGTATCACCAAGATCTAAAGCAGAGGATTTCTATTTATTTGATGATTTGACATTAACAGAGGAAGTTTTTCGAAGGGTTTTGTTTTTGGAACTGCCTCTTTTGCAACAGAGCCTTAGTTGGTCATCACATTCTCCTTGCTCACGCAACTCCTGTAGATATCTACAGGATGAAATACAAGCCAAAGAAAAATGGATCGGGTGGGTTATCACTTGATTTTTTTTGTTTGAGCCAGCAACAAACTCCACGACCGACATTGAAGTAACACAACGCAAAATAGATTTTCATTTGGGATGGTTCATTGATCCCTTAATCTTTGGGGATTATCCAAGTTCAATGAGAAGTAGAGTACAAAGTCGGTTCCCAAGATTTTCAAAAGTTGAGTCCGCTTTTCACAAGGGTTTGTTTGATTTTGTGGGCATAAATTACTACACCACATGGTATGTCAAGAATAATTCAACCAATATTATTGTTGTAAGTAGAATTATAGTCATTTCCTTTGATTTTTTTATACTTTTATTTATTTTATTATGTGTTGCCTTTTTAGTTTTGCCTTATTTATGTTAAATGAGAATGTATCCATTGAATATGTCCATTTTGTTTGATATTAACTCTTTGTTAACACTAGGGTAATAATTTCTCAACTTTCAGTATCGTAGTTTATTTAGTCAACTCAAAAGATATAAGAAGGTATAAATTGTATATTCACTTTATTTGAACTTATGTTCACTTTTTCACTTGGGGTTTAGTATAATGGACTATCATTCTAACCTTTCTAAGGATCTTTTGAAGGTGAATATGGCTAACAACAGTGGGCATGGAAGTGGGAAATTTTCAACAAACTCCCATGTTGGTCTCAATGAAAGGATCCTTTCCTCCATGTCACGAAGATCAATTGTTGCTCATCGCTAGCATGATTTAGAAATTGGGCCAGGTGCACCTGCAATATTCAACACTGTAGTTAAAAATGGGAAGGGCAGTAAAGTCAAGTATGAGCTTGATAAGGAAAATGCTCTAATTAAAGTTGATCGGATTCTTTACTCATCAGTTATTTATCCACACAACTATGGCTTCATCCTACGCACCATTTGTGAAGATAGTGATCCAATGGATGTCCTGCAACTGATGTAGGAACTTGTACTACCAGGTACCCTCCTTGGTATACCTGAAACCAGATTCATTTTAAAAACATGATTTGGTAGAAATTATATTACTGCTCTTCAAATATAATTTTTTAGTACATGATCTATTTGTAAAGGACAAATGGTGGAATGAGTCAAATTAAGTTGATATCCATATCAATCTATAAAATTTTGTTATTATTTTTTTGTATTTTGTTAAATCATTACTCACTGGACTCCTTTTTCTTTGTCAAGTTATTTGTAAGGAATATCATGCATTTTGGGATGAAATGGAACATGGCTACTACAAAGAAACTTGGCGTGGAACACATCTCGAGACGGTCGGAAATTAGATAGAAGTAGAGGGTAATAAATATTATATAAATAATTGTAATCACATGGTAAATGTATTTTGGCATCATTTATTGATTTATGAGTCCTATGTAAAATTATACCGGTATCGTTATTTTATATTAGTTTGGTTTCTCTTAACCAAACATGCTTCCTTATCTCTTTATTGACTCATTGAAGTTATGTTTTTAGGGAACTATTTACAATGTTAGGTCTTTTGTTTTTACACAGGAAGATAGACATTTTTTTAAACTTCAAAAATAGTTTCGTGTCCTAAAACTACTACAAACATTAAGACATAAAGACAAAATTGTGTTTTTTTGTCTAACACGACAACGAACAAATTTAATAATATATATACTTAGTTAAGCCTAGTAATATATGAAACTGTGAGAAAAAACATGAATGACACATGAAGTGATATCTTTGAAAGTGTTTTTTTTTTAAATAGAAGTAATCTAATCTTTTTTAGCCTTGCACTCATGTGGTAGTTATCTTTCCATATGAAGTGATATATTTTAAATGATTGCAGATCCGAAGTGATTAAAGATGATGGTTATTTGAAAATAGGAGTTATTATGAAAATAGGAGTTGTTACTCAATCAACACTCAGGTGTATAGAGCTAATCTGCCAGGAAAGCATTAGGGCTGCTAGCAAAGTGTTAGAGCTGTTTCAGCATCTACCAATAAAACTATCGAAGGCGATGGCCGACTTAAGAGGCTGCCAAACAGGTACCCTCAGCTAAAACTATTCTCTTTCTTTGTTCCAATCCATACTAACACACACCACACTTACATATGAGTAGATGTAGCAGCAATAGCAACAAATAGATTACAATGCTTGCTCCATCCAATAAACTGGCTTGTACATGTTAGGGTGGGGTATATGCTACTTCCACGAATGGTAAACTCCTCTCTTCCAGATTTTATTATTTTTTCTTTCATCCACATCGGTTAGGATTTTTACCAAAATAAATTATCACAATTATCAATCGTTTGGTAAAAGTCCATTTTAATTTTTAATAGAATCATATGTTAATCATATTCTTTTAATTTCCGATTTGTCTTCATATAATACACAGCACATATCAATCACATGTGTTTAGACTTCATGATGCATATAACACACATCGCTTGGTCAAATATATAAGGTGTAGAATCAAAGGGATCCTTTCAGTTTGATTTTTTTTCCCAAGCATTAAATTTTTTTAAGTGCTTACTTTCAACTTTTGGTTCAAATGCAGGGCTAAAGTACTCAGTATTTGGAGGAGAACGAGTGGAAGGATGAGGAACGTCATTAGTCTGGAAGAAGGGTCGGTTTTATGAAGGTGAAGATGATGTATTTGTTAGATGAATTTAGACTTTTTCAATATTGTTGAATTAATTGTTATCCCTTAAGTTGGGTGGATAGTCCACTAAACAAAGGAGATTATGTCCAAATTTTAAAAAAAAATTGATATTAACCTGATTCTATGATATTTCCCAAAATATTTAAAATTATGTACACATTTGTATTGTAAAATAAATTTATGACTTAAACTTAGACAATTCAATACTTTGAAAATATACACTTATAATATATAAACCATTTATTATTTATATTATACACAACTTTATACTTTTCCAAATTATAACCGTGTCGTCGTTTTGCGATTACGTACATTCGAAATTTTTGTCATTTCGCGATTATGTACTTTGGAAATTTTCAGCGTGCCTTCAGGCACGAGAATTTCTCTAGTATATATATATATATATATATATATATATATATGTTGAGTTTTTATGGTTATATCTGACTCTTTTATTATTGAAATTGTAGGATATATAAATGGGAAGAAGCAAAAATCCCCCTACTGCATTAGAGCGAAAGAGGAGGTTGGAGGTGATAACAGGAGGTGAACAACACTCATCGTCTAGAGATAATTGTAGTGGAATAGTAAAAGGTATTCTCCTTCGAAAGATGTTTAGAAGATGGATGGTGATGTACTAGAGGTTGGGGACCAGGGAACAGTTGCCAATGCATAGGAAATTCTTGAGGAAGAGCAGGTTGAGAGAGAAGAGGGAGAAGATAATAATTCAGATGAGGTTGCTGAGGGACAACAAGAAACAGTTTATGGAGGAGATAAAGGAAAAGTGGCAGGACGGAAAAGAGAAGAGAAAGTAGGGGATCAATTAGAAGATCAAGTAGGAGAGAAAGTAATAGAGCATGTAGGAAAGAAAGGGGATGATCAAAGAGATGATACAGACCACCTTCATCTTAGGAAGATGAAATGCAACCGTCAACATCTACAAAAGAGACTAAGAAGAAATAATGAAAAAAACAAACCACTCAGATTCATAACAACTCGAGGGGTGCACGCCAATTAACCCCGAGTTAGCTCAATAATTTTCACAACCATATCACTTATTTGATATGGAACCATGATGTGGAAAGGGGCGTGATGAGGTGCGTGTACCACTTTAAAAATTTATCGAGTGGGATATAGAGAAGGAAGATGATTGGATGATTGAGTTATTTAAAAACTGGAGTCTGTGGGGTTTGGTTAAACACTCATACCAGTACATCGATTATGTATCGGTGTTGACGTTCATCGAATAGTGGAAACCAGAGATGAATTCGTTCCATATGTCATTCGGTGAGATGACTATCACCCCGAATCCAAAATCCATTCCGGGGAACTAGACCTAAATGGTGAAATAGACAAAGAAAATTCATAATCTTCATCATCATTTGCCATGACATTTGTAGTGGGGTTCTTCATGTCCTTCTTTAACTTGGGAAAATATTTCTTCCAATTCCCCTTCTGATGACAAAAGGCACATCTGTCTTTGGCAGGAATTCTCACACTCGAAGTTGATGTTCCACCTCTCAATTTAGATCAAGATCTTCTACGGCTACCATTCTTCCTTTCATTTGTTCTGCAATGAATTGTGAGCGCTTCAGATGTTAATCCTCTAAAAATCTCCTTATCCTTTTTACGAATCTCATTATTCATTAAGGTATTTGAGACATCAACATAGTTTATTTTCTCATTTCCTTATAATGGCATTATGATAAGATGTACGAATCAGGTAGAGAATTTAACACTAAAAGTGCTTTATCCTCATCGTCAATTTCAACATCTAAATTTTGCAAATCAGCAATAATTTTATTAAAATTGTCCAAATGCTTAGACATAGAAATACCTTTGTGTACTCGAACCGAAATAGTTTCTTCTTTAAATGAATCCAACTTTCAAAGCTCTCCGTCATGTACATGTCCTTCAATTGTTTCCATAATTTTTGTGCCGAGGTCTCATGCATATAACGATATTTTTTTTATTCTTATCGAGATAAAGACGTATATGACCACAAACTGTGTGGTTGATTTTTTTCCATTCGTCTTCCTTCATTCTTCTGGAATATCTCTAAGAGCAATCTCCAGTTCTTGTTAGACTAAGACATCCATAACTTCACATTACCACGTGCTGAAGTTTATTTGCCCATCGAATTTTTCTACATCAAGTTTTGCGGTTGCCATTTTTCAAAAGACCACAATCACTACAAATTAAGACGAAAAAAATTCCAAATTGAAAAAAAAAACGGGTTATGAATAGTAACCGTGTGAATAGTACTATACGTAAGGTTATTTCTCTACCAAAAAAATTATCCAAATGCCTAGATCGGAGGACATTGGATATGATAGCAATTTGTTGTGCAGAAGTGAGGCAACAAATGATATTGACTGTGATCCCAAATAATAATATGGCACACACATAATAAAAGTATATTGAGCAGAAAAAATACATAAACGGGAAGACACAATATTTAACTGGTTCACCAATTTAGCCACGTTCACTAATAACTCAGATCACTAACAAATGGATTACAAAAGAGAACTCTCACAAATGCACTCTAAATGAAAAATATAATGTGTATTTTTTTTTATTGAAATGTGAATTCAAATAAGATCTCTACGCTCAATTTTGTTGTTGGTGCGTCTTGTTCAATAATTCGAACTTGTATTTGGAGGAGACAAATCGGGGAGAGGCTGGGACCTCTCCACCAAAAGATCCTCACCCTTTCTCTCTTTTTTGTTTCCAATCACTAACTGAATAAAGCTGTTTTGCAACATGGTATTCAAGATTTTCCTTTTTTCTAAATGAGTGTGTAAGTCTCTTTTCTTATACATAGTAAATACTATCTAAGTATTAATTGGATCAACACACTAACAAAAAATATATTTCTCCACCATAGTCACCATGTCAATAACTTGATGCAAACTTATCCAAATCCACAATTAACATAAATTATCTCTCCCCCCTCTCTCACTCTTTCTCTCTCTGTGTGTGTGTGTGTGTGTGTGTATGTATTTTTAAGACGGACATATAGAGAGGTATTTAATGATTGATATATAAACTTATTTGGGTTTTGTTTTCAATGCCTCTGAGTTTGAATAAGAGGTTAGTCAATGGAGGAAGATAGTAAGTGTTGCAATGCTTTTGCATTGGAAATCTCTTTTCTCAGTGATTTTAGATACTAAATTTGCAGGTAAATGAGGAGAACAATTAACGACTGGACTATGAGTTGGTTAACCTAAGATACAAGAATACAACTAGTTATATTGATCCTACAAAGCATTCAAATTAATGCGTTAAGCACTTTATTTTTCCAAAACAAGGTGATTAGAGAGCGTTCCTATGGGCTAGACTCAGTATGCAGAAACATGTTGCAAAAGTGGCCACATTACATTTGAAGGTGGGTTGGGTATTAAGGTTATACACACATCGAACAGCAGATCTATACATATTATTAGCCATGGAGTTACTTCGATATTGTTCTAGTGAAATCTTAATTAAACAACCAAAAAAAATTGGAACACATGATTTTTTCGATGTATGTTATTGACATGGGACATGTAGTTTATATGCTTAAAAAAATTTATTGACATATTAGAGAAGGACAAATTATTTCACTAAAGAACTTTGTATAGTATTTTAGCGAGCGAGAGAGAGACTTACGTGTTACTAGTGACCCATGCTCATTAGGGAAATCTCTATTTTGCAGGTATAGGTACAAAGATAACCTTAATCTTTGACTTTTGATATGAAGAAACAATGTAAATTCTCTTAATAATCTATAAGAAAAATAGATAAAAAGACATAATTAGCAACCAATCACGGAAGATCTGCCTTACAAATAGTAAAAACACTAACGATACAAAAAAGTGAGATGTATCGTGCCACCAATATCATTTACTTTGTAGGGAAATCGTAGAATAAAAATCACGATTGGATAAATCAGGTAGATTTATAATGTGTACGCATTCATAAAGTGACAACCAATCTAAGGATTCCAGTCCCTCAAGCCCCCAAATCTCAGTTAGTCTCACGTGGTCACAAGTTTTTCACGATATTAACTTACAATTGACAAATCAAGTATAACCTTAATTCGATTGCAACCAGTCATATTCAACTGTTCTAAGGATTACTATCCATGGAGTCCCTATAGCTCAGTTAGTCTCACATAGGCACTAACATTTAGGGTCCGTTTGGATGCACGGAATTGGAATTGAATTGGAATTCTAATTCAATGGAATTGGAATTCAAGGAATTCCAATTCCATTTCAATTTTTTGGTTCAAGTGTAGATTTTTTTTGGAATTCTAGTAGAATTCTAAATCTCTTGTTTGGATCAATCACAGAATTCTTTTGGAATTTTAGTAATTTGTGAACTATTAAAAAACTATACTTTTAATAAAGATTTTAATTAAAAAAAAAAGCGAAATCAAAGCATATCACACTTTAACAAGAATTAATAATTTTAAATGAAATTATCTAACATTTTATATGTGGTATGTTGATATCAAAATTAGGCAACATTTTATATATATATATATATAACATATATGTTTTATGTATATACATATAAAAAAAAATCAGATATAAAAAAATCAGTTATAAAAATCTACATTTTATGCAACGTTTTATTTTGCATATATATATATATATATGAATACATATATATACATCATCTGATGTATGTATAATCTATAATCTGATGATCCATATATATACATCCATATATATATAATCTGGTGATCCATATATATACATCCATATATATATATATATATATATATATACATCAGGGGATGTATCCATGTATAATCTGATGATCCATATATATATATATATAATCGGAGATTTGAGTTCCTACATGAAAAACGACCGGAGAGAGGGAGAGATAGCTGCTGCCGGAGAACTTAGCTGCCTGAGAATGGAGCTGCCGGCATGAGTTGACTACCGGATAATGGAGCTGCCGGCGTGGGAGGAGAGAGGCAATGGGGGGGAACGAAAGGAGGGTTTTGTGCGTGTAATTTTTTTTAGTGTGTGTCCCAATCTGAATTCCAAAGAGATTTGGATTTCAAAATCTCTACCAAATAAAATGGAATTGATTTATGGAATTGGGCCTTAGAGAATTACAAATGAATTCCAAATGAATGGGCCTTTTTAATGTACCAAACAGAAAAATTGGAATTTGACCTTTCAATTCTAATTCCAAAGCTTGGAATTGGGCTGCCAAACACACCCTTAATGTTTTTAAATCTTTAAGGTTTGTCAGATCAGACATTACTTTTGTTTCTTGCTTTCTTCAATTTATCCCGAAATTGATGAAAAATAATAATAACTTAAAAAAAATAACTTAACGTAATAACTTATCTACACTACAAACACATCCTAATACATTCTTAAGAATGTTCGTGTGTGTGATTTTCCTCTTGTTATCTGTTGATTCTTTAGCTTGTTGATTCAATCCCTTCCATTGCCATAGGGAATGCTATTTAAAAATCTTTATATCCTATGTGACAATGTAACTAATATTGTGTATGTGGCTTGGCACTTATTTATATTTGCATACAATAAAATAGGTGAGTTAGAGGAAAGTGATTGGTTGGAGCATGGATGAAATGATCGAGGTGAAAAACCGAGCATCTGTGTAAATACGCTAATTGTTGTTATCGGTTTCCGAACACAATACAAAAAAAACTAAACTTTAACTACACTCTTATGGAGTATAGCGATGAGTCTGGGTATCGAATCCACATGGAATGTTTGATAGATTTTAATTGATTTATTATTTCAAAAAAATAAATTGTAAAAGATGATGATTGAGTGAGAAAGGAAAAAAGAAAAAATAAAGAAGTTAACTAAAACTAATTGGAAAATTTAAGTGGTTAATTAGACCCAAAATTTAGTACTCCCAAGCATTACCTATATGAGGTTCAAGCCTGCATCATACTTAATCAGAGGACGAGTAAATCGATATTGCGATAGTTACACTCGAATTGCATTCTGAAGCATTCCAGTTACCCTGTAGCAAATGAGATCCAAAGATCTAGAATTGTCACGTTTCTATACAATACGATCGTAATAAACCATTAAATTTAGAGGATTAATTTTATACACATGAAACTACCATATCAGGTTGAGCTCATGCATCCCAACCTTTAAAAACCTAGCCTAACATGGTGAAATTAATGAAAACTACGTTATCTACTTTGCATGAACTCATAATTGTTTGGAAAGAGAGATGAAATATGAGAAATAATAAAAAAAGTGCTGGAAATAGAATTTACCAAGATTGAAGAACAAGAACATGCAAGAAGAAATCAAAGGTTGAAGAAAAACTGGAAAAGCTCTTGAATTAAAGGTGCAAATTATGTAAATTCTTCTCCTAGATGTTCCTACTTAATATGGAGCTTTTACATCCATGAAATCTGACTAAAAAGAGTACTAATGACTAAATATATAGGCTAGAGGTCGTTTAAAAGAGTCCCCAAAATATAAAACTCTTTTGGCTAAAAGATAAGCACAAAATAAAAATCCCATCTCTAGCAATTTGTCACACTTATGAAGCGTGACTAATTTTGTAACGGATCTGGAGCGTGACTAATGACCGGATTGGTTCTTTTTTCTCAGCTTCGGTTCGGTTCTGTCTTTAATAGTTTTTGCTTAGATTTTTTTCTCAATTTTAAATGGGCATAACTTCTTCACCGTAGCTCGGATTTAGGTGCCGTTTTTTCCAGTGTTCTTGTAATTGAAAGGTATTCAACTTTCCAGTTGGCTTGACCTCCAGACTAAGGCTAAAAAATTACAAAAATACCCTTTAACTCTCCATTTCTTTGTTTTCTTTCACTGTTTTGAGTTCTCTTTGGCACTAACTTGCATGAAATACCTGTAAAACACATAAGAGATACACAAAATAACAAATACTTGCCAAAAAGGGTTAGTAGCATAAATATGAATCAAATCTAAGATATTTACACCGCACGGGATCATAAAAATACCGAAATTAAGGGGATAAATGTGAAGAATTTATGCCTAATCAAACCCCCTAACTTAGAACTTTGCACATCTCGAGCATTGTAAAAGAATGAGAGTATGAGTTAAGGACCCTTCAAAAACTTTATTGGAATAGAATACCTTTTTTGCAGGCAAACGATTGCATTTAGCGTATGCAATAAGCCTTTAAACCCTTAGGTTATCCTAGTAGGACGAGTGGTGTCTCGTGAGGGTTTGTATTGAATATACCCACAAAATTCTTTATTGACTCAAAGAAAAATCAAAATACATAAAAATTGTACAATTTAAACTCCCCAAAAACAATCACCTTAAAGTCATATTTATAAGTCTCAAGTCATAGTGTGTATGTGCGAAGCCAAAAATTGAACCGCTAACTTCCACCGATTGATCATTACGTTACTTTTTGAAAATTTGTTTTGATTCAAATGCTCACGGAATTCATTCACAAACGAATCACTCGAATTGTGGCTATTCTCTCGATATGCGTGATTTATAAAGAGTAAATATAATGGACACAAAGTCACGCACATAATTTGAAAGAAGGAAACATATGGTGAATAGATCTCATCATCGGAATACGGTCATTAGGAAACGAAAACATCACCTCTAGTTCACACCATTTAATCTCTTATATTATCTTTTTGTATCTTAGCTCTCCACGCGGTAACTAATTCGCAATTTGGACTCGGTTAGGACTTTTTCGGATTTTAAGGTGTAATGGGTACAAGGAAATGGGTTTGAAAAATTGAGAATTGGAAAATTTTCTTATGATGTTTGTTAGTGCTTTTCCGGGCTATAACTCGTTTTTTTCTCTTATTTTTCTATTTTTTTTCTGTTTTTCACCCTTTTCTTTTATTGCTATTTTTGTTGAGCATTTCTATTATTTTCTTGCCCCTTCCTAAGCACTTTTCGGACTTTATTTGATGAATATTCAATTTTCACAATTCCGGGCTAATTGGGTTTTTCGGGTTATCAAACGAAAATGAAAAAATTTATTAGGCTCAAATTGGGTTGCAAAAATTTTTCGATACTTTTTCTGGCCAATATTTTTAGGTGACAAACGAGGGCCTACTTCATTGTCCAACATATTAATTGCGTTACCATATGCATTTCGAGATAAATTAAGTTTAGAGATCAATTTTGGCACGTTTTTCAAAGCAATATCACACACATTTTTCATAACCGATCAAAATGAAAGGATTGAGATCCTCGACGACTTTTTAGACACTGAAAAGAACTTTTAGTTAACAATTAACTCGGATTGATTTATAAATTTCACAAAGATTAAATGCTCAAATCTCACCGGGGGTGTTAATCTCCACATTTATTCGTTAAGTCGCCTACGTTCGCTTGATTTCCATCTTTGGTCAATTTTGGCTTTATGTATTTTGAATTTTACAACTTGAGACTTTAAACCGACTTTTAATGATATTTTCGAAAATTTTGAATTCCAATTTTTATTTATTTTGAACAAAAAAATATTTTTGGGTTTTTCAAAAATTTTCAATTTTTTTGGCAATTTTCTATAAAAAAAAACACACTTGGAAAGAACATGTGATCGAATCAATGAAACTAAACAATAAATGGGAAGAATATCCCACACCCCCTAACTTAATTGTTGCATTGTCCTCAATGCGAATCAAGAACACAACATAAAGAGAGGAAAAGAAAGATATTACCCAAAATGGAGCAAACCCCAAAAAGTACGAGTCTATTGAATTTACAAAACATGTTAGAAACAAGCATAGAAAAAAGAATAACAAAAACTCTAAACAAAAAAATAAGCTAACTATTGTACAACCTACGATTTGAAATTCTAATAAGTTATACACTAGAAGTCAAAAAATTTGAGGGTCCACCCAAAATACAATATGACTTTGAGGGATTAATGTTGTACCCTCAGTAGAAGTCATGCCTCCCGAAAAATAAGAATTCCATTTGAACAACGGAAGGCATATATAAGGCGAAAAAAATGGTCCATCACCAATCAAAAAAATTTGGATGATGATGATGGACAATGGTTTGCATGCTAAGGGGGACAAGTACCATTGGGATCCAAGAAGAAGCGAATCCTCTCCCAAGGATTTTTCAAGTAGTATGGGGAGAGGGGAACCCAAAAAGGAAGAATCTATCTTGGAAACCAATTCACGCAAAGAGTCCTCATCGACAAAAGCTTTAACTAATTAAAAAGATACACTCGATTCATGGGACTCACAATTCAAATCATCTCCCACTTTTTTTTCATTTGGAATGGGAAGTAGTGCACGTGTAAGTGAATAGCCCATAAGATGAAGCATCTCAAACAAACATTCTCGTTTAAGAATCAGGTCAATGTCGTCAAGACTTTCTTTCGACTCTTGTGATAGATCTAATGGTTCGATAACAGTAAATGAGAATGGTGAGGACATAAATTCAATCTCAACTGGTTCATCACCACTTAAAGATTTAGTTTCAAGGGAGCAAGACTCACTTTCTATGGGATGTTCGTCAAAATTTTGAGGTAACACACAAGTCTCATATTCCTGTAAACTTTCCAGATAAGCATCAATCTCCTTTCTAGTTGCTTTAATTTGCAATTCTATATCAGTAAGGCCATCCAGATGATTTTTGCTAATAAGCAGGAGTTCTTCCAAAGTAGGCTTCCTTGCCTCTAGAACCTCGGATTCCTTATTTGGTTGGAAATATTCTTCAATTTCAAAAATATCGGAAGAAAAATCTTCATTCGGTTCAAATTATGCATCCAATTATTGCTCCCAAAAATGATTTTTTTAATGATATTCTTGTTTACGCCTTTCTTCTTCAAGTATTTTATTTTGATAAAGTTGGATGGCCTTAGCACTGGGCTTATATTTATGAGACTCATGTTTGTTGATATTGATCCAATGATTATATATCTGAAGTTCATCCTCCTCACTATTATCATAACAATTAAAACCATCAAAAGAGTTAAAGTGAGACATTTCAAATTGAGCAATTCAAAAACGTGACACACATCTTTTTGGATTTTTTTTTTGTGGATTTTTTTAAGGTCAAATTCGGGATTAACCAATCTAACCTAAAGTCTACCTAATTCCCCGGCAACGACGCCATTTTGATCGTGTTGCGACATGTCTCTCTCTCTTGATGACTCGGTATCCTCACTTGGTATGCTCGGGGCGTGTTCTAAAATGTGTCCTAAGAGGGAAAACGGAGTGCTATTTGAGATTGAGTGTGACGGTGTGGGAGGTGGAACCCAAAATTGTGGAGCGTTAGGAGTGTGAGGGCTATCAGGGTCGTACTCAACAATCGGGTTTTCGTGAATGTGGGTTGGAGTATTATGGGGAGTTGGAGTGAGTTCAGAATTTTGCATTAACGGGCTTATGAGAGATGATGATGAATATTTTTGTGCTTTTTAAATTTTTTTATGTTTTTGGATTTTTGGAGATTTTTTGTCAAAGTTTGAGATTGACTTGATATAATCCTAAGTCTACCTAGTTCCCCGGCAACGACGCCATTTTGATCGAGGTTAAAAACCGAGCATCCGTGTAAATATGATAATTGTTGTTATCGGCTTCCTACTACAATACAAAAAAAATAAACTTTAATTACACTCTTATGGAGTATAGCGGCGAGTCTGGGTATCGAATCCATAGGGAATGTTTGATAGATTTTAATTGATTTATTATTTCAAAAAAATAAAATGTAAAATATGATGATTGAGTGAGAAAGGAAAAAAGGAAAAATAAAGAAGTTAACTAAAACTAATTGGAAAATTAAGGTAGGGACACAATTCCTCAACCCTAGTGTATTGATGGTATAAAACTAATCGTAAATTTAAGTGGTTAATTAGACCCAAAATTTAGTACTTCCAAGCATTACGTATATGAGGTTCAAGCCCGCACCACACTTAATCAGAGGACGAGTAAATCGGTATTGCAATAGTTACACTCGAATTGCATTCTGAAGCATCCCGGTTATCCTGAAGCAAACGAGATCCAAAGATTTACAATTGTCACATTTCTATGCAATACAATCGTAATAAACCATTAAATTTAGATGATTAGTTTTATACACATGCAACTACCACATCAGGTTGAGTTCATGCCTCCCAACCTTTAAAAACCTAGCCTAATATGGTGAAATTAATTAAAACTACATTATCTACTTTGCATGAACTCATAATTGCTTGGAAAGAGAGATGAAATATGAGAAATAATAATAAAAGTGCTAGAAATAGAAGTTACCAAGATTGAAGAACAAAAACATGCAAGAAGAAATCAAAGGTTGAAGAAAAACTAGAAAAGCTCTTGAATTAAAGGTGCAAAGTATGTAAATTCTTATCCTAGATGTTCCTACTTAATATGGAGCTTTTACATCCATGAAATCTGAATAAAAAGAGTCCTAATGACTAAATATATAGGCTAGAGGTCGTTTAGAAGAGTCCCCAAAACATAAAACTCTTTTGGCTAAAAGATAAGCACAAAATAAAAATCCCGTATCTGGCAATTTTTCACACTTATAAAGCGTGACTAATTTTGTAACGGATCTGGAGCGTGACTAATGGCCGGATCGGTTCTTTTTTCTCAGCTTCGGTTCGATTCTGTCTTTAACAGTTTTTTTTTTTAAAATTTTTTCTCAACTTCAAATGGGCATAACTTCTTCACCGTAACTCGGATTGAGGTGCTTTTTTTTCTAGTGTTCTTGTAATTGAAATATCTTCAACTTTCCAGTTGGACCCGCCTCCGGACTAAGGTTGAAAAATTACAAAATTACCCTTTAACTCCCCATTTCTTGGTTTTCTTTCACTGTTTTGAGTTCTCTTTGGCACTAACTTGCATGAAATACCTGTAAAACACATAAGAGATACACAAAACAAGAAATACTTGCCAAAAAGGGTTAGTAGCATAAATATGAGACAAATACAAGCTATTTACACCGTGCGGGATCATAAAAATATCAAAATTAAGGGGATAAATGTAAAGAATTTACGCCGGTGAGGAAGAAGCCCCGTGTCGCCCGTTGAGAGAAATCTTATATCCCGAGCGCACTGTCACTCCGAGATGCATTATACTCCCTTATAATGCTGGGCAATTTCGGTTTAAAAATGGGATGATCCAGATGCTCGCCCACTACCATGGGATGGAATCTGAAAAGCCATATCTTCACGTCAGGGAATTTGAGGATGCGTGTGAAACTC
This sequence comes from Sambucus nigra, assembly GCA_949130495.1. Classification (NCBI taxonomy): domain Eukaryota; kingdom Viridiplantae; phylum Streptophyta; class Magnoliopsida; order Dipsacales; family Adoxaceae; genus Sambucus; species Sambucus nigra. The sequence continues at coordinate 390,786,862 of OX422224.1, read as the reverse complement.
TCAACGATGAAACTTGCACATAAGAGGTGATCCGCCTCAAACTCTTCCCATTCTCGCTAAAAGATAAGGCTAAGACTTGGCTATGGTCATTACCTCCAAACTCTATTGCTTCCTGGAATGAGTTGCAATCTAAATTTCTCAAGAAATTCTTTCCCACACATTGAATGATCTCCATCAAGGCTCAAATTCAAGCTTTCTGACAATTAGAAAATGAGTAGTTTCATTGATGCTATGAGAGTTTCAATGAGTTAATTACTTCATGCCCCCATCATGGATTTGATACACCATAAATAACTTCCTTCCTCTATAACGAGTTGAACCTTAATTCCAAGCAACTCGTTGAAACCATGGGTAGTGGTCCGTTTGTCGACTTAGACGCCCACTATGCTGAGCTGCACCTAAGGTATGTCGCCGAGACTACCCAATTCTAGGATATATCTGACCCTAATGCTCAAAATCAAAATTTCCAAGTGAGCACCACTCCATCGACGTCCGACCTATTTCACGTCGAAAAGAATTATATGACGGAGAGTCGATTAGATGTACTTGAGAAAGGACTGTGAGACCTACGTGAAGTATGTGGAAGAGGACCAATTGGATCCATCCCAAACCCCGTCGAGAAGGTGTGTGTGATTTGTGAGGCGTGTCATTCAACTGAGGAATGTCCGACTATACCCACCTGCAAAGTAATGCTTTAAGAGCAAGTCAGTGGTATAGGAGGATTCAAGGGTAATTTCGGTGCACCACATGGGAATTCTTACAACCCATCATGGAAAAACCATCTTGGTTTTAGCTATGCGCAACAAGATGCTGCGATGAATCCTAATTCACATGTTTCCCCTCCTTCACCACCGCACTTTCAGCAAGGCCATGTGCAAGCACCACCACCTCAAGGAACATATATCACTCCACCGCAGAGAACTCTTGAGGATACGATGAACCAATTTATTAATAACCAAAGTGCAGCCAATGCTAGATATGATCACCTGATCAGTGACATAAATGCAAATATTTCAAAGATACAATCATCGTTGAGTGTCCAAGAGAAGGGAAAGTTTCCTGCCCATGACCAAAGACCTCCCCAAGGTCAAACTAGTGTTAGCTCCACCTCTACCGAACTTCATGAGCAATGTTAAGCTGTGACCACTCTTCGTAGTGGGAGAGTCATTGATTTATCACCTCCCCCACACGACACAACCAAAGATAAGGAGATTTCGCCCAACACGAAAGAGGGCGAAGATGTACCCTTAGAAGGGAGTGATAAAGAAGACACTAGTGAGCCCGAGGTAGTAGTGAAAACACCCACCGCGACACCGTTTCCTCAAAGGTTGATTCCTTCCCACAAAGGAAACCCCCGTGATGAAGTGCTAGACGTACTAAAGCTAGTAAAGCTAAATTTAGTTTTCCTCGACGCTATTAAGAAAATTCCAGCTTATGCAAAAGTCATCAAAGACTTGTTAACGGTAAAGAGTAGGATGAAGGTAAAGAAAAATGTCTTTCTAGCACAGAACGTGAGCTCCATCTTACTTAATGATCTCCCGCCTAAATTCAAAGATCCCGGTGCACCCACCATTTCTTGCATCATTGGAGAAAATAAAATTGAAAAAGCCTTACTTCGCTTGGGAGCAAGTGTCAATATCCTCCCTTACGCCATATATAGGCAACTTTACCTGGGTGAACTTAAGCCCATAAGGATCACTCTCTAATTACCGGATCACACCGTGAAATTCCCAAGATGTATAGTTGAGGACGTGATCGTCCAAGTTGACACTTTCTACTTCCCGGTAGACTTTGTCCTTTGGGACACAAATCCCTCCTTCACTTCGAGTAATCATATTCCCATAATTCTTGGGCGCCCATTATTAGCTACGGCGAACGCTATTATTAACACTCAGAAAGGGAACATGCAACTCACTTTTGGTAACATGACCTTAGAGACTAACATCTTCCATATAGCCCAACATACGGGGGAAGAAGACGATCTTCATGCGGTGAGCTTAATAGACGAGATCGTAGATGAGTATTTTGAAGAAAATTATTGTGGAGACGCCCTAGAGTCCTGTTTAGTGTCGAGCCACGAGAGTGAGAGGACGTACACTGAATTTGAGAGGGAGGTTGAGGAGTTGAGAGAGTTACTTGATGAGAGAGCGTTAGACGAGGATGCGAAAGATGTGAATTGGGTTTCTCAATTCGAGGAGTTACCACCAAGGGAGACACGCATGGTTCACTCCAGTGATAAATTTTCAACCTTCGAATTGAAGAAACTACCCTCCCATATTAAATATGCATACCTAGGAGAGGATGAGACATTTCTTGTTGTTGTCTCCTCTAGCCTAGACGAAGAGCAGGAGGGTAAACTGTTAAAAATTATGAGGAAGCACCAAGATGCTTTCGATTAGTGTATTGCTAATTTGAAGGGGAAAAGTCCTTTGATTTGCACCCACAAGATCCATCTCGAAGAGAATGTCAAGCCCTCGAGAGAAATACAAAGAAGGCTAAATCCCAATAAGAAAGAAGTGGTGAGAACAGAAATTATCAAGTTGTTGGATTCCGGGATTATCTACCCAATCTCGGATAACAAGTGGGTGAGCCCTATTTAGGTTGTCCGGAAGAAGTCGGGCATGACAGTGATTGAGAATGCTAAGGGTGAGATAGTCCCCCAACGTACCACCACCGGGTGGCGCATTTGCATTGATTACCGAAAAGTCAATGCGGGAACTAGGAAAGACCATTTTCCCTTACCATTTATTGATCAGATGCTTGAAATATTAGCGGGCCACCCTTACTATTGCTTCCTTGATGGTTATTCCGGATATAACCAAATTGAGGTGGATGTACTTGACCAGGAGAAAACGACCTTCACTTGGATACTTTTTTACAATGATTTGGATACTTTTTGGATACAATGATTCAAAAAAGTAAATAGTAACTGATTTGGATACTTTTTTGAATCATTATAAAATACTGTGTGCTTTTACTATGCAAATCACTGTGCACTTTACATTCAGCAGCCCACGTTTATGTTTTCTTTCCTTTGTTTATTCATAAAGAAAAACATAAGGTTATCTTTTAGAGGCTATAAAAGGAGAGATTCTCCTCAGTTGTAAATCATCAGTTGTAATATTTCTCTTACTCTTTTGTACTCTCTTCTCCACATATAATATTAGTCCGATCATTTTCGACATTTCCGACTTGTGTAATTGTGGTATCAGAGCCTTGTGATCAAAGGTTAGCATTATAACTATGTTTATATTGTTATGCTAGTATGAATGTTAAAGTAGAAACTATTATACTCCATCACAGAACTTATGTTTCTGGAGAAAATTTTAGAGTAAAATATAAAGTTTTTGGAACTAAGTGTCGTAATAATTGTTGTATGAAATATCGTTTAATCCTAGTTTTATATAAATAACTATGTTATTTGGTATATGCAGTTATAATCTCCATATTATAATCAAGTTACGACTGTCCTTGTAAAAAAAAAAGAGTAAAAAATCACGGTGATTTAAATATAAAGATATTATTATATTATTTTGAAAATCTTTAAAGTTTTCATAAAACCCATATCCCTATTATTATTTCAAAGCCCATATTTCCATTCGCCAAAAAGCTACTCTAGTTAAGCATTAGGCGTTAGGAAAAATGGTTTTAGGCACCTGAAATAACATATAATAGGAGGTCTTAGGTACCAATGGAATCTCGAAAAGATGAACAAAGTAATAATAATATTAATCTACAATGTTTAGCACCATGGTTACAAAAAGATGAGTCTATGTATAATCATAGTTTACATATAGATAAAAAATCTGAAAATGATATTAGTAAAATTAGTACTACGTTAAATAGTTTAACTGATATAGTTTTTAGTTGGGTTAAACGAACTGAAAGACATCAGGTCGTTAATCAAAATTATGTAGAGAAAAAATTAGATTGTATTGAATTCAACTTAAACAAAGTTGATCAAAAAATTAGTCAACTCGAAACGGTTACAAATTTAGATCTAGAAGAGGAGACTAAACAACAAATTGAAAATCTATTAAACAAAATAGATAATCAAAATCCAGAACAAACTGGAATGAATAACCCAGGGGATAACAAAATTCCTAGGTTATATTATGGTTCGGAAGAAATTAAAGCTCTTCAAATAGAAGAATTTAATTACACCGAATATATAAATGTTCGTGAAATATTAGATTATTGGAAACATCTATACAAAGATCCAATATTAACTGTTTCAGAACGTAATAAACTCATTGAACAAATACAAACCACGTATTTGGAAAATGAAAAATTATTACAACACTATCAGTATGAATTAAACCAATATTCATCTGATGAAGAAGAAATTCCACCACATGTAGTAAATACAATTGATGGAAAAAGGAAGGCTGAAGACCCACTTCAGGAATTCCAAAATTGGGAAGCTTTTGAAGATTATATGCAAACCCCTGCATATAAAAATGAAAAAGAAGATTTTGTTAAAACAGGCAATGCTTCTACAAGTAATACTAAAAATGAGGATGAACCAAACCCTTTTTTCCTAAGAAGAGATAATTTGAATAAACAAAATATATCTCAACATGGTATTTATCTTGATCTAAGGCATACCTTTTAAAGATCAAGAACAAACTATTAATGAGTGGGCACAATCCATGTCTATACTCATTACTAATTATAAGAGTACATGGTCTAAAGAAAATTTTTTAGACTACCTTGCTGCAACACTCCAAGGTGATGTTTTACAGTGGTTGCAACAATGGGAAAGCTCAGAAATAGGAATTCAGCAAAAAACTGAACTCATACAAACCTTCAAATCTTTTGATGAAATATTAAAAGGATTTGTTGAAATAATTAAAGAAAATATGATTGGATATACTGGAGAACCCAGACTCCAAGAGGATGCGTGTTACATCTTATCTAAACTAGAATTATGTAACATTTGTCAATTTGCAGAATTTGTTGAACTATATAAAAAATATTATTTCAAACTAAAACATTCAGAGACCAAACACTGGATGGACCAATTCTTTCATAAACTCCCAAACCCATGGGATGGAATAGCCTTAAAATCTTATCCTGGCTGGTTAAAAACTATCGGGAAGGACGAGAAAGATGACAATCTTGGTTTTCGCATTAATTGGGTATTAAGAAAAATATCTGACCATTGCATTGAAATAAAAGCCAAGAAACAAGTTAAAAATCAAATCACGAATTCTAAAGCTGGTTATAAATGTTGTGATAAGATTTTAAAAGAAAACTGGAAAATAGGATGTAATCCACCTCCTAGAAATTCCAAATATTCTAAATATTCTCGAAAGAGAAAATTTAAATGGAAACCTTGGAAAAAGAAAACATCTTTTTCAAAGAATAAAAAATATATTAGAAAAAAGAAACCTTCTAAAAAACCACCTCTAAAAAAGAAGTGCCGTTGTTACATTTGCAACGAAGAAGGCCATTATGCACCTGATTGTCCTAAAAAAGGAAAAAGTGCAAATAAAATGATAAAATTTCTTGAAGAACAAGAATTAGAAATATTCTATGGAGAAGATTTATCTGATTCTGATATTTCTAATTATGAAATTTTATATGAGATTGAATCTGATTTGGAAACATCCGATGAAGAATTCGTATTTATGTATAATACTGCAGAAGTACGAGGTAGTAGCGAAGATGAGCTACAAACAATAGCCCTTCGTGAAATAGTTGGAGAAGAAATCACTTTTACCAACGAACAACTACAAGAAATTGATAATCAAAGGCAACTTATAAAAAAGGAAGATGTCTATAAATTATCAAAATTCAAATTATTCTCAACAAGAATATTTGAACAATTTAATGGTAATACTACTGCTGGCTCAACAGATGATGAAACAGCAGATATTAAACTTTTTGATTTAAAAAAGATCAAAAGATGGAAGAAGAAACACCCAAATATTAAATATATACACATCGGGTTTATTCAAATCTGTATTACTGCCCTGTTTAGACAAGGTATGGATACACCCGTAGCTATACTGGTCTTAGACAAAAGATTCAGTAATCCTATGAACGCCATAATTGGAGGAGTCCAATCCAATTTGGTAAATGGAGTTATTTGGTTTAACATAAAACCAAATTTCTTCATATCTATTGATGATCCAAACATTGAGGAATCTGTCATTATAAAAATCCAAACCAAAGGAATAGGAATGAAAGATACCTCACGAAATATGTCAATACATTGGAAAACAATTCATGAATTGACAACTCTACCACATACAAATACACAAAATGTGGATAGAAATATTATAGAAATATTTGAACCTCGACCATTTGATTTTGAAATACAGCCCAGATTAATCAACTGGAGAGATTTGGAAGTCCCAAAACAATGGATACTACCCCAAATAACAGAACCACCTCCTGAAAAACAACAAAACAGTGTTGAATTACAGGTATCTGGTAATAATATCTATTTTAAAAATAAACATTCAGAAAATTGGCAAAAGAATTTTCCTGACAATGATTGGGAAAAATTAAAAGGAAAAAACCTTTTAAAAGGCGAAAGTAGTAATAGTAAACCCCCTATTGCTATGAAAAATATACAAGTACCAATATTACCTGGAACAAATTATCTAAAAGAAGATAATATAAAATCTAGTCAAATTTATCATTTCCAATTAGGAAAAGAAGAAATAATCTTCTCACCAAGCCATGGAAAGAGAAGATATACTTATGTATTAGGTTACTTCAATTTTGCAGGCTATAAACCATTTAGTCTTTGCACATTAATTGATACAGGAGCAACTATATGTTCTTGTAGACCTAATGCTTTACCTCCTGAAAAATGGATAAAAATGAAAAACCATATTGCTGTAACAGGCATCAATGGGACACAAAATTTCATTGATTTAAAAGCTAAAAAAGTGGCTATATGGTTTAATGAAAAGAAATTAATTATTCCAAAAATCTTATGCTTTCCAGAAACGCATGGAGATTTTATTTTAGGCAACAATTTTATCTCAGAATATTTGCCTATAAGTATTGATGAGGGAACTATAAATTTAACCCTCAACAAAGATGTAGTAAAAACCCCTTTACTACAACAACATAAATATAAGCGCGAAAGAGAGTTTCGCCCTACTAAGAAAGGGGATATAACTCCTTTTATCAAAGCCCTTGAAGAAACTCATTGGCTTTATACTATATTAAATAATAATTTTACTGAAAACCCACTAAAATTATGGAATAAAAGTCCAAGATATTGTAATCTCAGACTAAGAGATCCCAATGTCATTATAAGAGTAAAACCAATGATCTATACCAGAAATGATATAGATGAATTTGATAAACAAATCAAAGAATTATTGGATATAAATCTTATTGAAGAAACAATAAGTCCACACTCTAGCCCTGCCTTCATGGTAAGAAAACACAATGAAGTATTAAGAGGAAAAGCTAGAATGGTTATAAATTATAAAAGACTAAATGAACAATTAGAGTTTGATGGTTATTTTATTCCAAGAAAGGATGTATTAATTAACCAAACTAAAGGAAAAAAGTTCTTTAGCAAATTCGATTGTAAATCTGGATTTTGGCAGTTAAAACTAACTGAAGAATCCAAGCCATTGACAGCCTTTAGTACCCCTAGAGGGCACTATCAATGGAATGTTATGCCTTTTGGACTAAACACAGCTCCTCAGGTATATCAAAGATGGATGGACAAAATCTTTAAAGACCTTAAAGATTTTTGCGTTGTCTATATAGATGACATTCTTGTTTTTTCCAAAACCATAGAAGAACATAAATATCATCTGAAAATTATCTGTGAAAAATTCCAAAGACATGGAATCATTTTATCACCTAAGAAAATTGATGTTGAAAAAACAGAAATTAATTTTCTTGGCATAATCCTAAACCAAGATGGCCTACAATTACAAGATCATATTATCTCTAAAATAAGAGATTTTAATGAGGAAATTTTGGATAAAAAACAATTACAAAGTTTCCTAGGAATCCTTAATTATGGAAGAAATTTCATAAAAGGATTATCTCAAAAAGAATTACCACTTCTTCAAAAACTCAAAAAGAATGAAGTTTTTACATGGAGTGCTAATGATACTCTTGTTGTCAAAACAATTAAACAAGAAATTATTAATAATTGCCCAAAAGTTTATTTTCCTAAAATAGGAGATAAATTAATATTGGAAACTGATGCTTCGGATAATTGCTGGGGATGTGTTCTCAAAGCAATTCCTGCAGAATATTGGAATGAAAACAATCCTTCCAATACTTTTGGTATTCGTGGTAAGAAAACCACTATCCCAAAAATAATTCAAAAACATGAATTGATATGTGGATATAATTCAGGAAAATTTAAACCAAATGAACTGAATTATATTATTTTTGAAAAGGAATTATTAGCAATTAAGATTGCTATTAAAAAATTCCATATTTTCTTAGCACCTGAAGACTTTATTGTCAGAACAGATAATAAAGATGTCAAGGACTTCCTCATAAACAAAAGAAATATTTTAGAAGGAAGAAGACTTAAATGGTTCAACCAAATTGCTGTCTATACATTTGAATTGAACATTTAAATGGTACTAATAATTTTCTTGCAGATTATCTTAGCAGGAACTATGAAGAAAAACCTACTAACCAAGTAGAGTTTTTAGAAACCCACTAAACAAGTGGAGTATGTTGCATATTTTAAAATAACACCCACTAAACAAGTGGAATATTTTGAAATATATTTTATCAAAATCACTAAACAAGTGGAGTTTTCTATTTTCAGGATGGGAGATAAGCACCCAGGAGAAGTAAAAGGAGATTGGGTAACTGTTGCTAAAAAGGCAAAAACCCAAGCATCATCGTCTACACAACCTAAACAAAATCCTGTTTATGTTGTATTCAGTGGAAGAAATCCAGGCTTCTATGACAACTGGAATCAGTGTTTTATGCAAGTAAACAAATACCCTGGTGCATGTCACCAAAAATTTGACACTATGCCAGAAGCCATTACAGCATGGGAAAATTGGATGAAACAGTTAGGACCTCCTAATATGATTTACCAGTTCTCCAAACTACAGACCAAGGAAAGCCTCCTTGATACTGAAACTTACGACTTTCACAACCCAGGAATCCCCTGCGAGTTGTATACACCATTAAATGAAGCATGGAAATCTCATCTCCGAGATAAAAGAAAAGATTTTAGAAAACATATGAGTATCCTTGCTAACAAAATTGCCGAACAAACAGCAACTTTGGACAAATTCAAAAGTCTGAGCCTTAAACTCATAAAAAGCTTAAACTATGAAAATGAAGATTTTCTTTTGGAAAAAAATTGATACTTTTCTGGAATTTTCTGAATTACTGGAAAATGATTTTCCTGACAAGATCTTCAACACTATCAGGAGAATTTGTCTATTTGAAAAAGCAAAGATAATTCTCCCATGTCCTCTATTCCAAATCGAAATTTTACCAAAAATCGAGGACCATGAGCAAAAGATAAAAAGTCTTTTACTCCAACATTTTTACTCTAGCTTAAATTATAGTGATGACATGCCAAAACTGCATTTCATTACTGAAGAAGGATATCCACCTTGGGATATTGAAACAATTGAATGGGGGTTAGTAAACAAACTAATCTTCTCCAGTGTAGCCTGTTCCACTCATTTTGAATTTTTACCTATGATGATCAAAACCATGATCTATCATGTATTGACAAAAAGCAGGTACAAATAAACTCGCTATCTGTCATTTCATATCACAAGCACAATTGGTTGGCGATCAAGGGAAATTTTCTATCAACCCTACCAGATCTGGTACCTCAGAGCTACTGAGGACTACGAATGGGACGAGATTGAACAAAATTGGGAAATTGCACTTAATGTACCGTTGGACCAGTTGGACACAACGAGATATTGGTCACAAAACCTGATCAATACTTCAAACCATGCAGAATATTTTTGTCGGGAATCAGCATTAAAATTCATGGTAACTGATGGCAGACGATTATTTGTTACCGATTTACTGATAAATTATACTACCTCGCTTGAACAACGAGCGGCAGTAAGGGAGTTTCTAAATAATTTGAAAAACAAAAATAATTTGGATGTTCCCTTTGAACAATTATGCCATGCGGAGGAATACGAACAAGCCCAATTACATGGACCTCCAAATCATAGCCCTAACGATAGTATGTCTTTCGACTCTGTCGCTGAGGCCAATATTGCCAATGCATTCGATGCATGACAATTGGAACAAGGAAATAAACCCACATGGACGACTGCAATTCATCCAGCACACGAAGTGGGATATGCACATGGACAGTAAACAGCTGACGCATGTGATGACGATTTGGACGTTTAAAACAAAAACATCCAAATCAGTTACTATTTACTTTTTTGAATCATTGTAAAATACTGTGTGCTTTTACTGTGCAAATCACTGTGCACTTTACATTCAGCAGCCCACGTTTATATTTTCTTTCCTTTGTTTATTCATAAAGAAAAAGATAAGGTTATCTTTTAGAGGCTATAAAAGGAGAGCTTCTCCTCAGTTGTAAATCATCAGTTGTAATATTTCTCTTACTCTTTTGTACTCTCTTCTCCACATATAATATTAGTCCGATCATTTTTGACATTTTCGACTTGTGTAATTATGGTATCAGAGCCTAATCAGCAGGGCCAACACCGACCACAGGGCCAACAGCAGGGCCAGCTAGGCCAACAGCATGCACATCAGGGCCAACAGGGCCAGTGGCGTGGAGGTAACGGCCAGCAGGGTCAGAGGGGCGGTAACTTCAGAGGCCAATGCTTTGGGTGCGGTAAACATGGCCATAGGCGCCAGGATTGCCCAGAGGGCGATAGGGCCCCACAGCAGCAGGGAGCCCGTAATGAGCCGCAGAGACCACTTTTTCCACCTGCCCTCCCATCTTCAGCCCAGGTGCCAGCCCTACCAGCCATTCCAGCAGCTCCAGTGCAGCAGGGGCAATTGCAGTATGGACGTGTCTATAACGTCCACCAGGCAGCAGCTCCATAGGCACCACCCGCGATTGAGGGTATGTTTCCTATCCATGGTACTATGGGTCGAGTTTTGTTTGATACGGGGGCAACGCATTGTTTTATAGCTACACATTTTGCAAAGTCCTTAGGGTTGCTAGCCACAGCAGAGAGCACCGTGACGTGTGTCGACTCACCACTGGGGAGTGGGTCACTTATTTTCTTTATATGCCGGGGAGTGGGGGTAGATATTGGTAGCTTGGTATTACCTGCAGACATGTTAGTCTTAGACATGCACGAGCATGATGTGATTATTGGTATGGACTGGCTCGCAGCTTATAGAGCCATGATTGATTGCTTCGGTGGGAGCATTGTTTTTGCCATTCCGGGGCAAGAGATGTTTGTAGTGGCGATGCCTCGCCCAGAAGGAGGTTCGACCGCTCATTTGTATTACATAGAGGATGATACCTCTAAGGAGGTTGTGATTCCTTTGGATTCGATCCCAGTTGTTAGGGAGTATTCTGATGTGTTTCAGGAGATACCAGGCCTACCGCCCAGTCGTGAGATAGACTTTGTCATAGATTTATTGCCAGATACGAGACCTATAGCACGCGCACCGTACCGTATGGCTCCGGCAGAGATGCGAGAGCTACGAGATCAGATAGAGAAGCTGTTAGGTCAGGGCTTCATTCGTAGGAGTACCTCACCTTGGGGTGCTCCAGTCTTATTTGTGAAGAAGAGAGATGGTTCACTGAGATTGTGTGTAGACTACCGGGAGCTGGACAAGGTAACGATACGGAATAAGTACCTGTTGCCTCGAATCGATGATCTGTTCGACCAGTTGAGGGGAGCAACTTTCTTTTTGAAGATAGATCTGAGGTTGGGGTACCATCAGTTACGTATTAGAGAGCAGGATGTTTCAAAGACTTCCTTCTTGTCGAGATATGGGTCCTATGAGTTCAGGGTAATGCCGTTCGGACTCACAAATGCCCCAGCCATTTTCATGGACTTGATGAACCGAGTATTCAGAGAGTTCTTGGATCAGTTCATCATCGTCTTCATAGATGACATCTTGATATATTCACACTCTGAGGAGGAGCATGCCGAGCACTTGAGGCAGGTTCTTCAGACCCTACGAGAGCATCAGTTGTATGCTAAGTACGAGAAGTGTGGATTCTGGTTGCGAGAGGTACAATTCTTGGGCCATGTTGTTTCTGAGCAGGGGATTGCAGTTGACCCGAGCAAAGTGTCAGCGGTGAGGGAGTGGGGATAGCCCACGACACCGATGGAAGTGCGTAGTTTCTTGGGATTAGCCGGATACTACAGGAGGTTCATTCGGGGATTCTCCAAAATAGCGGGTCCATTGACGAATCTAACTCGCAAGGGGGTACCATATGTTTGGGATGACTCTTATCAGTTGGCTTTCGACGAGCTGAAAGACAAGCTTACTTCAGCACCAGTCCTTGCCTTACCAAAACCGGGTGTGGAGTACCTGGTTTATACCGATGCGTCTTTACGGGGACTTGAAGGTGTACTCCAGCAGGAGGAGAAGGCTATAGCTTTTGCTTCCCGCAAGCTTAAGCCGCATGAGAAGAATTACCCCACCCACGACCTGGAGTTAGCAGCGGTCGTCTTTGCATTGAGGATATGGAGGCACTATTTATTGGGGGAGAAATTCCGTTTGTTCACAGACCATAAGTCACTGCAGTACCTGTTCACTCAGTGAGAGCTGAATATGCGTCAGCGCAGATGGCTAGAGTTTGTGAAGGACTACCAGTTCGATATACAGTATCATCCGGGGAAGGCCAACGTAGTTGCTGATGCGTTGAGCCGTAGATCGGTAGACGATGTAGCGGACGTCTGGAAAGCAAAGTGGAAGGAGTTAGGTCACCAGGACACAGTAGCCCGTTATTTCATATCCGTTATGTCAGTCACACCCGAGATTGTTACGAGGGTGATACAGGAACAGACCACAGACCCGTTTTGCCAGGAGCAGATTGTGCGACTTCTAGCCGAGGGTGCTGAGTCCTATTCTGTTAGTTCTGATGGAGGTTTGCGGTTTAACGGGAGATTAGTGGTTCCAGAAGGAGCAGAGTTACGTCATGAAGTGATGACTCATTCTCATGGGTCCCGATTTGTAGTACATCCGGGAGGCGATAAGATGTACCAGGACATGAGACGACAGTACTGGTGGAGTGGGATGAAGAAGGACATTGCTGAGTTTGTGTCCAAGTGTTCTACCTGCCAGCTGGTGAAGGTGGACCACCAGAAATCGTCAGGATTGCTTCAGCCATTGGAAGTACCCGCGTGGAAGTGGGAGAGTATTTCCATGGATTTCATTATAGGGTTGCCTACATCACAGCGGGGCCACGATTCTATCTGGGTGATAGTAGACCGTTTGACCAAGGTGGCTCATTTTCTTCCAGTGAGGATAGATTATACCACGGGTCACTATGCTCAGTTGTTCATCGCTGAGATTGTCAGATTACATGGGGTGCCCCTGAATATTGTGTCAGATAGAGATAAGATTTTTGTGTCACATTTCTGGGAAAGATTTCAGGAGGCTATGGGTACTGAGTTGAGGTTGAGTTCGGCTTACCACCCACAGACAGACGGACTGACAGAGCATACTAATCAGATGTTAGAGGATATGCTACGCATGTGTGTTCTCTATTTTGGAGGAGGATGGGAGCCACATCTTCCACTGGTAGAGTTTGCTCACAATAACTCTTATCAGTTTACGATTGGTATGGCTCCATTTGAGGCTTTGTATGGCAGGCCTTGTCGTTCTTCAACTTGTTTGCTCGAGGTGGGGGATAACAAGTTTCTAGGGCCAGAAGTGATTCAGGAGACCTCTGCGAGGATTGAGATAATCAGGAGTCGTATTCGGGTAGCCCAGGACAGGCAGAAAAGCTACGCCGATGCGAAACGGTTCTTCCGGGAGTTTAATGTGGGAGATCAAGTGTTATTGTGTGTATCTCCTATGAAGGGAGTGATGAGGTTTGGGAAGAAGGGGATGTTGGCCCCGAGGTACGTGGGACCATTTCCCATCATAGAAAGGATTGGGCCGGTTGCATACAGGTTGGGATTGCCAGAACATTTACATCACATCCACGATGTATTCCACATCTCGTCGTTGAGACGATATCTTCGGGATGATATGTCCCATACTCACATTGCGATAGATGAGATCGACTTACAGCCTAATAGCTCTTACAACGAGAGACCGGTGGCTATCCTAGACTATAGTGAGAGGAGATTGAGGTCGAAGATAGTTCCACTTTTGCGAGTCCAGTGGGAGCATCATAATGTGGAGGAATCCACTTGGGAGCGCGAGGCAGATATGCGCGAGAAATATCCAGAGTTGTTTTTACCAGGCATGCCTTATTTTTCGAATTTTGGGACGAAATTCCGTTATTAGGGGGGAAGTATGTAATACCCCGTATTTTCATGCTATATTAATTTGGGGATTTATTAAATTTAACGTGAATGATTTATTTAATAAAAATTCAGAAATTAATTATGTTATAATTATTAACGTGACGAGAGTTAGTAATTATGGGAAACTTGTCGAATATTACTAATGAGCAAAGTAATATATTATATTGGTTATATTGAATGTCATGAGTGAATTAAATGACTATTTCGGAAATTTAAGTCGGGACGTGCCCGTGTCACGTCGGGACTAATTTTGTTAAATAAAAAGTGAATATTTTATAAGTTGTTCATATGGTCGTTTTGAGTGCGCCAACGCGTCCGGAAGGGTCGAGATAGTCAGAAAAGTGTACCCGGGGGTTTAGTTTGGGTCTCAGGGTATTTTTTAGGCCTAATTAGTACCCCGGGAGGGCATTTTAGTCATTTTACATAATTGGGTAATTAAACCCACGAAATTCAGCAACCTATATCAGCCATTTAGGTTAGCCTTTTAGGGTTAGAATATCCAGAAATCAAGTGACGGCCATTGGAGAAGAGAGGAGAGAGCTCCAAGGCAATTCAAGGCCAAAAAGTCACCGGTTTGCACCGCCGCCACCACCACCGCGTAGATCGCGAGACGAGAAACGCAGCCATACCAAAATCAGCCGTGAATCAGAATCCAAAAATCCCAGGCAAGTGTTTAACTTGCTATTTTCGTTGGTGCAATCTTCATATTAGTTTAGGAATGATTTGTGATGAAAATTATGGAAGAAAACCCAATTTTTGATAGGAGAATCCATGTAGTATTGATTTATATGTTGATTCAGGAAACCCTTTCCATGTAGAGGAAATAAACCACGAAATTTTGATGATTATAAGAAAGAAATTCTGGAGAAATATTTGTTAGAAAACTGTTTAAGAAAATTCTAGGGTTCTTGATAATTGGATATAATTTTAGGTTGAAAATCCGTGTTTAAATGATGAATATGTACATGCCTTACGTTAGAATCATCTGGTATATTGTTATAATGTTAGTAGTAGAATTCTGGGATGATTGGAACTTGAAAATATGGATTTGGTGTAATTTTGGTGATGAAACCCGTAACTGCATTCTGCAGAATTTTTCGCAGACCTGCTTGATCGATCGATCGAGCCTAGAGCTTCGATCGATTGAAGGTTCGATCGATCGAGACCCAAGCTTCGATCAATCGACCCCTCCTGGCAGACTCCTAATTCCCTCTTTAAATGAGTTAAATTCAAATTGTCGTGATATAATTCTTGGGCATTCTTGATAAAATGATTTGGGAGACATTGAGGACCAGTAGGGCATATGAATAAATGTTGGGATCTTTAATCTTCAACAAGAATGGTATTTATGGGACATTTACTTTAGGGTTGGTGAATTTATAAATTTAAAGGGTGAGGTGCATAAGAGAGTTACGTTGGAACCTAATAAAGACAATTACTGAATTTCAGATTTATGAGGATATAGTCCACGAGTGTCATGTAATGAGTGAGAAAACCCTTCGAGTTAAGGTTAGGAATGAAGCCTTATACGTAATTCTATAAATGTGAAATTAAGGATAAATGGTATAATTATGGGTGACGAGAAGAACCTATATTATTATGATAAAGTGGTATATTTATATGATTGTGTGTACATATATTATATACATGTGAAAACATACCGCGCTACTTGCTATCCTTGAGGTTACCGCGCTGGGACAGTCTTATCTCGATGGGACCTTTATGGGGGATATTGACTTGTACCCTAGAAGATAGATATCCTTGGTACAGGCTATCGAATTGATAGTTCAGACGGTCCTAAGA
Organism: Sambucus nigra; assembly: GCA_949130495.1. Lineage (NCBI taxonomy): Eukaryota > Viridiplantae > Streptophyta > Magnoliopsida > Dipsacales > Adoxaceae > Sambucus > Sambucus nigra. The sequence continues at coordinate 390,770,633 of OX422224.1, read as the reverse complement.
GACGCGAGTATGTGCCATCCTCTTAGAGACTTGGAATCTATGCTTCGCCTCGATATTGTTTGTGTATGTGTTAATACAATTCGAGAGTGATTCCGAATTTGTATTCCCCTTGATTTGAGTGGTATGGGGTTTGGATAGTGGAAGTATGCACTCACCATAGTTTTTATTCGGGGTGCTGATATATATATATATATATTATACGAGTAGTTAATATATATATATGAGATTATGAAATTTGAAACTGCCTACTGGGATTTGATAAGTAGGACATGGTTGCTGACTCAAATTATAAATAATTTTTTTGAGAAAGTATAATATGTCACTGGAAAACTTTATTAATTTTATAAAGTTAAAAATAGAGAACTTTGGTTACAAAATTGGAACACCCTTTTTAAAATGGAATCATTGAATTGAAAATCTTACGAGTAATCTAAGATAAGTTAAATCATTTGGGAAGACTAGTGCGGTATATGATAAGATAAACTGTTGGAAAGGTTAGTACGATAGGCGTGCACATTAGAAGAGAGGTGAGAATTTCTCAAGAGAGTGTCGCTCTAATATGTTGTTTCATTGGCCTGTATCAATTTAAATACTTGCTAAACGTACTTTAAAATCAAACACACTTTTGGGCTCTGACCCATTTATTTTTCTCTCTCTCTCTTGTATATATATGTATATATTTCAGGTGCCCAGCCACAGGGGCGTCTTGCTTAGGATCCCTTGAGAGGAACGTGCTGCAGCTTAGGTGGGAGTTGCAGGTCACTTGCGTAGACGACTTCTTTTATTGACTCCACTTCTAGCATTCTCATTTATTGGGCACGTGTCGCCCTTTCCATTATTTTATTGTTATTGGGACATTTGTATTTCAGTTATTTCCAGTATTGTTCTATTGGATTTATTCAGTTTGGATTTGTGACTTTAGTTTCCATATGCTGACACTCGATTGAAGAATGTATTATATTATTTGGTTTACTGTGATGTGATTCTTAATTGTAGAAATGTTGTTTTTAAATAAATAAATCTTTTTCTTTAATTAAAATTTGGAAAGTATGTATGAAAATGGTTTTGACACTTAGCTTAATTATTTAGGGTGTTAAATTGGAAAAATGTATTTTTATCGACAGTGATGTTGAGAATGAACCAACTGTTTACCTTGATTTAATTTAATAAAGGAGTGATCACCCGGTATTTAATTAGGCGGGGTGTCACACATTCTTTCTCGCTTTGAAATTTTTGTCTTTCTCAAAAATTCTATTTTCCATTTTTGAAGAATTTTAATTTTTCAATTTTAGAAACTTTTTGAATTTTTTTAGCAAATAGGGAAAGATTATATAAACATAATTCAAAATTGGAGTCAGAAACCTCCTCTTTTTTCTTTTATTGAGCTTTTAAAGATATCCCTTTTTTTTTCTTTTGAGTTTTGGGGAACATGTCTATTTTGTAAATTTGATGGTCACTTATGAACTCTTCTATCCTAAGCTTATCTAAAATTTCCAAAGAGTTAAGTACCTTTACTTTCTTACTAAAATGAGAAGAAAGATATCTTATAATTTACTTAACTATCCTTGTTTCATAAATTTTCTCACCCAAATTAAAGCTAGAGTTCATAATATCAAACATGAATATTCTAAAAGAAAGCCTGGTTCAATGTTTTAAATAAATATTGGGGTATATTAGTGGTATAGGTAGGCATTCTATAGTGTTTATATTTTAAATACTCATTTTTTACCTATCACCTCTTTTTATTGAGATAAATAACACATTCATGTCAAATAAAGTGATCAAAATTGGTACAACTAAGTACGCCACTAAAACATACTTCATAAAATCGTGTTTAGGAAAGATTCAAAGAACTGGTTTACTTCAAACCTTTACAAAAATGAAAGTTTAAAATCAAAATACTCTTCAGCAGTTCTTGGAGAAAACATTCCCGTTTCAACGGTGACACTCATGATCTGTGTTTTGCTAAAATATTATCAAACATTTGTCTTTCATCAAGTATATTTTAACATATGAATATATGACTCCAACTCATAATGAAAAATCTAGAGTGAACTAGGATTCGTAAATACAATATGGATGTATAGTCAATAGTTAGTATCCTATAGCCTACACACGTTAATATGCCCGATTAGGTTAGCTTTGATCCTTGGACCTCTTGGGTACGTATGCACGATACCGAGTAACACTTGTGATCCCAATCCTTATAATTTGTATCTTGTCATATTATCTTTAAGTATGTATTTATTTATTGTACAATTTTCTCCCCACTCAAAATTATTGTCATCACCCCCTTGAACCATCCCGAGGACCTATAACACCTTTATTATAGAAAGGATAAGTGGATAATTCTTTATCCTTGAATTATCTCATCTTTGTTACACCTCGTATCTTTCTCACTTTATCATTTTATTTATTTATTAGTGTAGGTTAAATTCAACACACTAATAGTTAAAATAAATATCCCTTGAAAATTATTTTTAAAAATGACACTAGTCTTTATTTGTTCCTTTCCATATTAAGAAGTTGTATTGATACCCTTACTTGCCATATACATGTTTTAGTGTATTTTTTTGGTTCAATGGAACTTTGATTGATTTTTGTTTTGTAACAATGACATACATACACATAATGTAACGCCTCGGCTAGGGTTTGGGTCAACCGGAATCGAATCAAGGGGTTAAAGGGGAAGGGGGAAGAGGGAAGTCCAATTTTATTATTTGAGAAAAACCCTTTAATTTCACCGTTTCAATCTTTCACCCTAGGGCTTCAGGTCCTTCTTAATTATTCCCAGTGTCATCTGTGTCCATATTAATGTGATATAACATTTGTGCCAATGTCCACGTTATTCCATCATTTTACCACTTTTATCATGTCCATTGTTCGTTTCACCATTTTATATCGTTTACACGCCATTTTATCTACTATATTCTTTTTTCACAAAAAAATGACCAATAAGGTCTAACGAGTTAGTCAAATCATTATGACCCCCAATTTTATAAAAAAATATCATTTTACCCTTTTATTCAGGTCAACCTTGTGAAAAAACATACTTGATTCATTATGGCATTAGAAATCATCATTTTTCATTAACAACCATTTTTGTCATTTTATGTTAAAAAATCATGCTCCATCATTTTATTTTCAACCTCATATAATAGATTTAATCATTTGAAGGTCGTTTTAGTAAAATGTCCACTATTTTGCCCTATTATAATGTGTAGTCTCAAGTATTGTTTTTCTTCATTCTTAATTACATTACAACACATTTAAGGACCGTTTTCCCAAACTTTCTTACTTTATAATGAAACTCATTTTAAACTTAAATTATCAAGTCTATATGTCATCTACTAACTTACTACATGTTCCAACATATGTTTGGACCGATTTCAAGCCTAGAAACCCTTAAATATGAATCTAAGCATGATGTGGAGGGGTGTTCCCCCCACACGGAGATTAACTTAGCCAAGTGAATTGATCAGCTACAGAGAACGATTCCCCATAAACACACTTCGATGATCCTCTATGCAAGTAGCTCACATGACCCACCTCAAAGGTTCTTCACAAGCAAATGGCTTGTAGAACTTTACCCCGAAGAGCCTCCGACTAACCTGTCTCGAAAGACTTAGCTCGAAGAACAAAGGTCACCCAGATAACAATAGTTTGTAATAAGAAATAGAATGTTGTATCACGTACTTTATCTTATGAATGTATATGTTGAAAGGGGTCGCTTGGTACCCACGAGGGACCATGCCTGTCAGCATGGGAGAGCTTTCATGCACTGTCAAGCTATCTTCCCTTGGGAAGTTCACAGGGACATGGTTTGGAGGATTGAGAATAAGGAAACATTACGAGTTATTACCAAACATCTTAGCACACTTAGACAAAACTTCACTCAGGACAAATGTCACGTGAGCCCACTCATTGCTTACCTATTCAAGTGAACCTCCTCGAGTCGCTCGAGTTCCCTGAATGCTTTCCCCCTCGAGGTCACCTCTTCGAGGTACCTCGGGCGACAAAATATCTAACTAACGTGACTAGATACCAAATAATAGCAACTGTTTGAACCACTTCCTAACGTTATAATGCTTGATGTTTAGGAACTGAAGAATACAACACTCAAGTGCCTTTATCCTTATGATGGCAGGTCTAGTTCACCAAATCTGATCAAATAGCCATTCTAGATTTAGCCCCAAACTGACAAGTCATATCCTTCATAAATGACTCAAATAATTTCAATAAATAGAACCCTTTCCCACCAAAACTAACAAATATCATTCATTAAATGTAGTATCTCATGCATTTAATGCACCCATCCAAAGGGATCGAGGGTATGTCGACTCGAGCAACCTCTCCCTCCATATAAATACGACCAAAACAAACAAGAGAACATAGAGATAGAACATCCAGAACCTGGAATCCCTGGCCAAATCCCCTCGTACCAGAGAGCCTTAGATAAGAGCATTAACTCCCATTATACATTGAATGCACCCATCATTGGGCATTAGCTGAGCTTGAAGTTCTTGTCTTGTCTTTATTGTGCCCAGAGTGCTTGTTCTTTCTCCCTCCGACCACGCCATCTGCTGGTCCCAATTCATTTATTGTGTATATCACATGCTGCCCATGTCAATATGTTATTTAGTGCAACTTTGAATAATTACATCCTTTTGGCTCTGATTCACATGTGGCCCCAAAACTAGGCTCCATATCTAACGGTGTTGGTCCCGATCTTAATAAGGGGTTACGCCTCACTTAATACTAATAGTATTTGAAGAACCCACATCTTACATTTGGCGACTCTGCTAGGGAGTTATTCTCTTTTGAAAAGATGCCAGAGGATAACACCATTAGAAACATTGATTTTAATGCCATACAGCGCGAAGAAGAGGCAAATAACATTGCATTACCTGAAGTGGAGGGAACGACAAGGATAGGGCCTAACGCACCTGGCGCTAGTATCACAGAGACGATAAACGCGTAAGGGAGAGTAGACCAGGCACATATGCATGGGCTAATGGGGCTATTCACATAGTTCATTAAGACCCCGGCAGCCAAGGCAATGCAGGGAGCTCCCATGGGGGCAAGTTCCTTTACTACACCGCAAGCTAATATAACAGCACCAAGTGTTAATGGGGGACAACGACATCTACCTTTGTTAACACATCCTCCATAGTCCCACCTGTGACCGTGGGACCGATGTTGTAATATGGGGGAGTAACCCCATCTTCTCCGGCTATCATGAAAGGTCGAGGCATAAGTGCGCCAATCTCAACAGCCCCGGCAACAGCAACGCCGATGTTAGAAAGTCCCTCACCAGCCAGCATAAAAGACTTAAAGAAAGAGTTGTTAAAGCTCATAGCCGTGTCCCAGGGGGAGAGCCCCTTCGTATACGATGACTTTCGCACTCCCTACCCATAGGAGTACAATAACGAACCCTACCCAGTGGGTTATACTCCCCCAATCTTTGAAAAGTAAACGAGAAAAAGTGAAAATCCCAAGGAACATGTGAAGAGGTTCATCAGGAATTTGGGGGGCCATTGGAATGATAAAAAGTTAAGGCTAAGGGAGTTCTCAAAATCCCTGATAGTGAAAGTCTACATGTGGTATTCCCACATATCCCTAGGTAATGTGGGTTCTTGGGAGGAATTACACATTTTTTTGTGTAAAAGTTTTTCTTGGCTGAGGACGAGTTCACACTCACCCAGATAGTGCATGAGAAGTAGAAGCCAGGAGAGGACGTTATTGTTTATATTTGAAGGTTCCGCGAGCGCTCCCTAGATATGAGGGAGGAGACGCGGGAGGATAATCTTCTAAAATTATGTGCAGAAGGCTTGCTTCCCGAATATATATGTCACCTGATTAATGAGATAAGAGAAGGTACGTTTGTAGCCTTTTTGAAGGCAGCGAGGAATATTACATTAGTGGTAAAGCATTTAGTACCACCTCCCGCTTTGTCCAGTTTTCTGATGAGGAAAATAGTTACATCGGGGAGGGGAATACCCTCGAGGATAAACTACGCAGATGATGGGGTAGAGAAGGAGGAAATGGCTGTCGAGGAGGTAGAAAAGGCAGGAACAACAAGAGAAGATTTGAAGACGAGGAGGATCCTCCCAAGCTACCTTATACGGTGGAGAAATATTTGAACTTGTATGATCTCATAGTGTGAGATAAAGTTTGAAAGATGATAAATGTCTACACCGCGTCGCTCACTCGAGAAGATAGAGAGAAACCCCATTATTGTGCACTCCACAATAGGGTCAATCATCCTACTAAGGTGTGTTTTCCATTAAGCAGGTTGATCGATCACCACATGAAGAATGGATATATCGAATTGCCGCAAGACAATATGAACAACAACCCCCTACCGCCTCATAAGGCCCATATGGCTAGAACCTTCGATGAGGAGGCCGGACAATTGATAATAGAGCGATGGCCGATAAAAATGGCTCCAAGTGCGCTCAGGCTAGTAGCTTCGAGGAATCCCTCGAAGAATGCACTTTTAAGTTGGCTTGCATACGTTTAGATGATAGGGTTGAAGATGGATAGGACTAAAGAGAAGCATTCGACGTTGTTGATATACTCAGTGGGCAAATGGGGGCCTGTTCTTTAGGAGAAGTCAATGCAGTGATAGCATATAATGAGGATACGTATAGAGATGTAGAAGAAGTTTATGAGCTGGAGGATGATCGGACAGATCTGTGGACTGAGTGTACAGTCATGGCTCGCTTACCAAATTTTGCCTGGTTCTTCGAGCAAGTTGACCTTCTTGAGGATTCTCGACTAGAAGTTATGAGATCCATTCTAGAGATTTTAAAGAAAAATATATCCCCACATTTAAAATAGAAGGGTCCCATGGCTAAATTGGTGATCAGATACCTATCAGAAGTCACATTCTCAGAGGAAGACAATATGATCAGGTACCCGCACAACAGGCCTTTGTATGTTACTGCATCGGTGAATGATTGCATTCATTTTACGAGTATTATTGGACGAAGGGTCATCCATTAACATAATGCCTATGGGATCCTTCTATGCTACCAGATTGTCAGAATCAAGAATAGTTCCCCACTCCTTGGCAATATCGGGTTATGAAAATTAGTCCTCCAAGTCGGTGGGCTACGTCAATGTGGGCATCATGTTGGGGAATATCACTTCCCATATTAAATTTCATATCACGGATTGCGAGCCATCATATCATTTGTTAGTAGGAAGGGTGTGGATAGACAACCATGGCTTGGTGCCCTCAACATATCATCAATGTGCTAAGGCGAACACAAAGGGTTCAGGTGGTGATTTGAGCTACCAAGAAACCCTTTGCAAAGGAAGAGGACCATATGGTGGATGCATCCTTGTACACCGATCTGATGAAGGAAGATATTGTGATGACAAGATATACTAGAGGGATAAGAATATCGTCAACTCGAGAAAGGGTGTTATCACTTGCACGAATGATTATGAATTATGAAGAAGAATGTGACCTTGGGGTAGCAAGGCTGCCCAGCCTGTTAAGACAGCTTCGTGATCGGATGACCCCATGAATCGACCCCATTGAACACCAAGTGCAGACACAGAACCTTCTTAGTAGACTAACGATGAAGGAGGTGGATGAGAATCGTAGAAAGAGACCCTTCCAAAGAGACGCGGACCGATAGTGCAAATGAGTTGTCTTGCCTAACGACAAAATTATTTATAAATTATGAAGGTGTGAGTGGGCAGCCGAGAGATTAGGCGATGAAGTGGATCTGATGTATGAATGCTTCTTGGTAAATAATCAGGGTAAATGCCTAGTAATTGACAAATCGAGGATCTAAAAGTTTGTATAAGAAATGGAGGAAAAGCCGAAATATATGAAATACGGCCCTAGGCCACAGATCCAGGAATTGGAAAAGATCGACTTGGGTAGAGAAGGTGGGGATCCTAACTCCATTTTTATTTTGAAGGACATAGAGATAGCCTCTCGAGAGGGGTTGATCAAACTCCTAGTTGAGTTCAAAGATGTCTTTACGTGGACGTACACCGAGATGCCAGGGATTAACACGGAGGTAAATTATCACAGACTGAATGTCTAGCCCACGACAATTCTAGTAAAACAGGCCACCCAAACATACGAAGTAGAGTTGGACTTGAAGATCAAGGAAGAATTACATAAGCTGCTCATGATGGGGTTTATAGTGCCGATACAGCATCCGATATGGCTGTTCAATATTGTACCTGTGTGAAAGAAGGAAAAAAGTCAAATCAGGATATGTGTAGATTTCAGAGATCTGAACAGGGTGTGCCCAAAGGATGAATTCCCACTGCCCTCCATTGACAGTTTGATTGACGTAACGATGGTCCATGAGATGTACATCTTCATGGACGGGTATGTGGGTATAATCAGATAAAAATGGATCTAGCTGACGCGGAGAAGACTATATTTTGAACACCCTTGGGAAATTTCATGTACACGGTCATGCCCTTAGAGTTGAAAAATATGGAAGCCACCTATCAAATAACGATAATGGCCATATTCCATGACCTTTTCCACAAAACCATGGAGTTTTATGTCGATGACTTGGTGATTAAGTCCAAGAAACAAGAATCACACATTGAGGATTTGAGGAGGGTATTTAGTCACTACCAGAAGTATAAGCTAAAGATGAACCCCCTCAAATGAACCTTTGGGATAACGAGCGGGAAATTTTTTTGCTTCGTGGTAAATCACCAAGGGGTACAAATGGACTCGGACAAACGACGAGCCATCCTTGATATGCCAAGCCCAAAATTTGCGAGAGAGATAAAAAGTTTCCTGGGCAAGGTGTCCTACTTGTGGCAGTTCGTCTTAGGGATGGCTGAGGTGACACATCCCTTGATGGAACTGCTGAAAAAGGGCATGAATTTTACATGGGAAAAGTGCACCATGAGGCCATGGATAAGTTAAAGGAGATACTTGCCTCCCCTCAAACAATGATCCCCCCCGAAAGCATGTACCCCTTTACGTTTATATCTCACATCAACAGAGCGGTCTATTGGGAATTTGTTGGCCCAAGAGAGCGAAGGGATCGAAAAATATGTTTATTAGATAAGTATAATTATACATCGGCCCCAGTCGAGATACACTATCATTGAGAGGCATTGTTTAGCCCTCGTGTTTGTGGCGCAAAAACTTAGGAACTACTTGCTATCATTCGCAGTTCATATTGTAACTAGATATGGCGCCATAAGGTTTTTGCTTGCTAGAATTATTTTGATAGGCAGGGCAGCTAGATGGTTCCTAATTCTATTGGAGTATGATCTGAAGTGTGTAGTCCCTCGGGCCATCAAAAGTTAGGCGTATGTAGATCTATTGGCTATTTTCCCTTCGAAAAAGTTCGAGTCGCCTATCAAAGAGCTCCCGAGCGATGACCTCCAGTCCAATTTTATAGCCGCTAGCTTGGAGGAATGGAGTATGGAGTTCGATGTATCCTTAACCAAGTAGAGAGGAGGATCAAGAGTTATTTTGCGAAGAGGCAGTGAAGAGATTTGCCTGTCGTTCAAATTGGAGTTCGAATGCTCAAAAAATGAGGTTGAGTACGAGGCACTGGTCCTTGGGTTACTTAAAGCGCTAAGGAGAGGCATTCAGGTCCTAATAATCAAAGGGTTTCAAGTTTGGTGGTGAAGCAAGTGACGGGGGAGTTTGCACTGAAGCACATAAGCTTGGAGCTGTATTGCACGATCATCCAGTGATTACTGGTCCAGTTTGAGGAAATAAAGATAAAAAGGCACCCCGAACAATGAACATGCATACAAATGCCTATGCCACCATCGCGCAAAAAGATTATCTTCGATAGGGAGTCAACCGTGATCCGAGTCACAAAGAGAACTGCCCCATCAACGGTATCTGAAATGCTGCCATCGAAAGACAAAGATGTCTGGAGAGGTGAAATTAGAAAGCAGCTAGAGAGAGGAGAATGATCACTTAGCCTGGCCGACTTATCACAGTATTTGTTGCCATGGTCAACTTATATTTTAAGAAGAAGGGGGGTTGGCTGTCCAGGTGAGTGGACCCCGACGAGGCTAAGAGAAGATTAACCAAAGTATATGAAAACAGTTATGAGACCACCGAAATTCCCCTATACATAAGGATACAATGGGCGGGGTACTACTGGCCCTCGATGAGATAAGAAGCCTCCGTAATACACAGAGAGTGCCCGAAGTGGTGCCTTTTCCATCAGGTAGTAGAGTGCAACTTCATTAATCAACCGTAAGATTGGATGCATCCCTACATTGACTTCTTGGTGGATGGAGTAGTGCCAACGGGTAAATAAGACGCTACAAATAAAGGAGATGAGCATCGAGGTACTTCATGTAGGATAGGCGGATGTACGGACAAGGCTTTCATGATTGGCCCTTAAGGCGCATAAGAGGAGAAGAGGCCAAAGGGGTTACTGAAGCAAGCTCATAAGTCAGGTCACATTGGGGGAGCCAAACTTTATGACCAACTAATGACCTTGGGCTATTACTGGCCTTCGATGGAGAAAGACTCAACCGATTTTGTTAGAAAGTGCAAAGCTTTCTAGTTACATAGAAATATGATCCGCGGGCAGTGGACCTACACTATTTGTCTACACCATTCCCATTCCACAGTTAGGCTTTTGATCTGGTAGGAGACATTAACCCTTTATTACGGGGAAAGATATAGATTTTAGTAGCCACATAATGTTTCACGAAAAGGGAGGAGGCCATACCGCTGATGAGGGTCACTACAGGGGTAGTAGCTTGATTCATGAAGGAATACATTATATGCCGCTTTGGCATATCAAAGGTGTTTTTATCGAACAACGGTAAGACCCTTATAAATAGCAAGGTGCTCTTGCTAACAGAAAAATATTCCATCGTCCATCACAAATCAACAGTAGCCTACCTAAAATACAACGGGCAAGTAGAAGCCACCAACAAGACGCTAGTGAATATCTTGGCAAAGACGCTAGAGGACTTCCTGAGCACATGGGATGATAAGATCCCAGAAGTTTTATGGGCCTATTGAATGACGAAGAGAAAGCCAACAGGGTACAAGCTAGTCTCCCTGGTGTTCGGGGCAGAAATTATGTTGCTAGTAGAACTCGAGGTACCTTCAGCTCGCTACAACCTACGAAGCGATATGCTCCCACACAGTCTCCATGTACAACTCGAAGCATTGGAAGAATATAGTGTTGCAAGGCACTTCGAGATATATAGGAAGCAGTTATCCAGATCCTATGACCAACTGGTAAGGCCAAGGAAGTTCAAAGAAGGAGACTTGGTCCTAAAAGCATGCACGAGGCACATAAGATATTTGTCGCTACCAAGGTTCGAGGCCAACTGGGAAGGGCTTTATATTGTTCGAACAACTCATGATTCGGGCTACTGCGAGATATCTAAGTTGGAAGATGATGTGACCTTCAAATTGAACAACAAGTGGCTAAAGATTTATTACGTCTGAATGTATGTCCTGTCGCTCATGTTCAATAACTTATTTCTTTTTTTGTTGCTAAACTATAAGTGTACGCTTCAAGGCAATTGGGCTTGCCTATTTAATATAATCAGAAGTAAAATTCAGAAGGCATATGCTAGATCAATATTTTATTTTCGCAAGTCCATCGATTGACTCATTTATTATTTTTTTAGATAATTAGCATCGATGGCTAAGCATAGTTCGAAATCAATTAAATAATAGAAAGAAGGGAAGCACCAAGGTTGATAATGTTTCTTTATTCCAAATAAACAATATCATTTATGGTTACAACCAAGTTAGAAAAATAAAATAACAAATTAAAAAGTTTCAACGAAAATGGCAAGAACAAACAAAAGAAACATCGGATAAGGGAGCTAGGGGTCGTTGATATGAAGCGAAGATTCTCTGAACCAATCAGCCGGTGGTGATGTGGGGGAAGATTCTGCTCAAGTTAGCCCTACTCTGTGACAAGATCATCTAGTTTCTTCTGGAGACTTTCTTGGACCTGGTAGATGGTCTCTAGCTCTTGCTCTTTTCCAATTAATTGTGCCTCCGCAAGAGCAACTGCCTCGCGAGCCTCTTGAGCTGCTTGCTCAGCCACCAGCAACTGCGACTCCAAACCCACAAGTCGTTCAGAGACAGCCACCGGCGCGTGATGGGAATTTTGGAGGCGGTCAAAACATTAGGAAGATCACTATTTTTGAAACTTCGCAACAGCTCCACCATCCACATCAGGGAAAAACCATCATTGGTTAAAGTGTTAACCCTGCCCAGTAAAGTTTTGACAGTATCAGGGCTAAGAGATATAAGTGGGGTGCTGAGAATGTCCTCTAACACCATCGCGAGCCCGAACAATCAGCCATCCATCATCCCAGTAAGGGGATACAGACATCGAGTAGTAAAGGTTGAAGGAAAGTGAGCTAGCAATCGCTTGATCAACAAGTGGGGACCCACTCACTACACCAAAACGCTCATTTAGTAACACATTATTTTTTTATTAGTAACATTATTATCTCGTTAGTGTCCCTAACACGAAATTACCGTTACAAATCTCGAATAGGTGTTACTAATATTACTTCCTTATTTTAAAAAAATGTTCTCTTAGAAACAAAGGAGGTAAATTTGCCTCCTATCCAAAAATCCCAAACGAGACTACAAATCGAGAAACTCAACCTACCCTTACTTTCTTCAACAAACTGACCTACCAAACCCTAACCTGCCAAAGACCTGCCCCAACTTTCTTCTACAAATTGACCTGCCAAACCCTAACTTTCTCCAAATCTGCTTGTCCTAACTTTCTTCTATAAACCCTAACTGTAAGATTCGTGGTTTGGACGTATCTAGGGTTTGTAAGATTTCATTCTAACCCTCCATTTTAGAATCATCGGAATAGTGTGTGGTTGTGTGTTTATACGCTAGCTTTTTATTTTATTTATGAATCTCATTTTTGTGTTGATGCTACATTTTATGAAATGGGTGTGAGTGTTAGCTGTTTAAATATTTTTTGAATTTGGGTTTGATGGGATATTCACTATTTGTTGAGTATATTGACTATTTTCTGCAATGAATTTTAGTGTTAGGGTTTAATTCCATTGCTATCAGATCTTGCATATACTGTAATCAACACAGCTTACTTTTTTAAGATGGAATTACCACCTAAGTTTTACTTTGATGCGAGATTGACTATCTGAGGCTTTTCTTATTTGAAAATCTAGATTTTATATTTCTTCTTCAATGGTTTATAAAAAATTGAGGTGGATTTGTTAATATCGGCAAAACCCAAAGATAAATAGGCATAAATTGAGCCCCTTTCGATGTTACAGCGGTTGAGCTTTTAGTTCATGCTTGCATAAAAAGAGGGGTGTTGCCATATCCTATCACCTTCGGGAGCAGAGTCTATGCTATTACCTTGGGGGATTGGCCATGAGAAAAACATTCCTTTTTTATTTTATATTTATAAGTATTTAGAATTGATTTCATGTTGTAATTATAGATTTTATATTGTTGTATTTATTGGCCCGGTATGAAATAAACGAATTAAACACCATCTTTCGGATCTGAATTAAAGTTGTGTTCATATAATTCTACAATTCTGAGGTCCTTTGTTGTTTATAAATTGGTGAATTGTATTTAGATGGTAAAAACCTAATTGAGAACTAGTTGGGTTGATATCGTTCATATGTACTATAAATGCGAATCAGATCTTACATGTCTTACTTTTTGCCTTGCATAATTAAATATTAGAGTAATCAGGATTGGGAGGACTATTGATTTTAGAAATGGGTATTACGTCTTTCTTACATATTATTCCAGGATGATGAGAACTTCATATGGCGTTGAATGTTATATGAGTATATGTATACAATATTACAAACCTTGTAGACTTATACATACCCATATTGCATATCTATGGATGTTCTTTATTTAAACTGAATATCTTCTATTTTTAGCTGGTCACACTGACGTCTTATGTTGTACTGTGCAGTTATTTGACATCTCGACTACAGTTGATCCTAGTTATATTATATCTTTTATACGGAAACTTCGATCTTCAGGTGTTGTAAGAATTATTCAACTTATGTAATGTTTGTTGTCCATATAAGTAGAACTGTATTAATTGAACTTTCTTTTTTACTAAAAAATTTTAAAATGGAAGACGGGAATTCATAGATTGGAAAAAAGCTTTACATTCCAAGAGTAAAGGACAACGATAGCCACATGTGAATGCCCTACATCTCCAATATTGATGATCTAATTGCTAATTCAATAAACATTTTAGAACCAACTCCAGCAGATTCCAATGGAAATGAATGTGAAACTCGTAAGTTTTGTTTTTCTTCTATGTAATCTCAATTATCACTGCCCCATTCTAGGGCTGGCAATCGATCCTAAAATTGTGTTGCGTCTAAGTTGTGTTTTATCAAAACGTAATCAACCAATACTCAACTCATTTAGAGTCTAATTCATGTTGTTCATTGCGTGTAGTTGGGGTTGTGTTGTGCATGTTAGAGCTTGTTTGGTGGTTCAACCTATTAATATCTAGAACTATCAGGTCTAAAACCGAATCACGTGACTTTGTGCCAAGTTGGCGAGTCTTTTTTTTTTATTATTGCTCTGTTTTTATGACATTTGCACAAGTTCTAATTCTGTTTTATAGCCAGGTAATTGTGGACACAACCAGATTTAAGCATATTATCAAAGGTTGCTCTGGAGGTGGTCCAAGAAAAGGGATCCACTCACGGCTATATCTCTGTGTCTTGATTGAGCATTCTCGAATTCAATATTTTTCGGCCTTCAATAATATCTTCAAAAAAACGAGAATCTTTGGCATTTATTCATCTAGTGACCCTGAGTATATGTCAAAAGGTTTTGAGCATAAGAGCTGCTATTGAAAAGTCCAACATTTTTAAGAAAACATTAGTATTATTAATCTATGATTAAGATCATAATCACTAATTTATTTATTGTGAGATTTTGTGCATTGGTTTTTGAAACGCAATATGTATTTCAAACATCCTAGAGATTAAGGGAGTCATAATTCACTATAGTAATATGTGTTGATTCAGTTATTCCTGTGTAAATTCTATTTTTATGTGTTTTATTATATAGTTTTGAACCTATTATTTCCAGTGGTTAATTAGAAGACAAGCTCATTCACTACGTACACAACATGGATTTCCTATTTCAGAATTCGGTCTAAGAGTCACATGAGCGTGGAACAGGTGCCACTTTGATGGGTGGACCCCTTTAGGTCAGTCACTTCGATTATGTCATGAGTTTTTTTATTTACTTCGGTTTCTCATGGCACCTATTATACGACATTCTTTGGTTGATTGTTTTTTTTGTTTCAACTGGCAATTTTTTTCCATTGGTAATTTTAGGAGACACCAACTCTAGCAGCTGCATATTCTACTTCGCTTGTTGTGAAGATACTTGCTATGTGTTCGGTTGGAATAAGTGTAGTTACAACACCAATGCCCATCAGAGCAGGGGCAACTGGTGTATTGAGATGAATTTCATATGTATTGAGATGATGGAATTTGGGCTATTAATTTTTATTGATGTTATTGTTGTAGAATATTTGTATTGTACTATTTTTTATACCTTAATCTAGTGGATAGTACTATAAATGAAGGAGATTTTGTCCAATTTTTTTTAAATGTAACTTATTTGTATTGAAATTAAATGTAATCGATAGTTATTTTGTTGTCATTATGTTAACATTTTTTAATATTGTATACCCTAGTGTGTGTGTGTGTGTGTGTGTGCGCGTATGCATATATTATAATATATATATATATAAATAATTTTTTATTTTTTTAATATTAGTTACGGACATATACCGTTACTAAATGTGTTACCAAAATTTTGTTAGGAATGTGTTACGAAATTAGTAACACTTTCATAACGGTAGAAAAGTGTTAGTAACACGGAATTTAGTAACACTTTAGTAACAGTAAAAAAGTGTTAGTAACACAGAATTTAGTAACACAAAAAAAGTGTTAGTAATTTGCTTCCCTACGCCTTTTTTCTAACGCTTTTTTAGTGTTAGTAATTGTTTTAGTAACACTACAGTAGTGTTACTACTTGATTGTTTTTGTGTAGTATCGGTGAGAACAGAAGGGAAGCTGGCTAAAGTTTATCGCACAACCACCTCGGGGGATGCCTCAGGTTGATGAACACTGAAAATGCTATCACTAGCGGATGGCCGTCGGGTGCGCGAGGCACTATCATTGGCCTGCACTTGAGGAACGTGGGTGCAGAGGTATCACCAAGAACATGGTCCCCATCCAAAGAAGCAGTTGAAGCTATTTTTGGTGCTTGAACAGACTCCTTAACAACAGGCTCCACTTCGATCCCATGAGCTACTAATTGATCGACCTCCACCTAAAACGCATCAAATAGTTGAAGTTAGCAATGGAGATAAATGAAATCATGAAAAAATTACATATGCTAACTTAGTGATTTATGCCTATAAGACTAGGCCTGCCTGACCCTTGGTTATGGGAGATTTATGCATATGAGACTAGGCCCGCCTGACCCTCGGTTATGGTAAATTTATGCCTATAAGACTAGGCCCTCCATAACCGAGGCCCGCCTGACCCTCGATTATGGGAGATTTATGCTTATAAGACTAGGCCCGCCTGACCCTCGGTGATGGGAGATTTATGCCTATAAGACTAGGCCCTCCTAACCCTCGGTTATGG
This sequence comes from Sambucus nigra, assembly GCA_949130495.1. Lineage (NCBI taxonomy): Eukaryota > Viridiplantae > Streptophyta > Magnoliopsida > Dipsacales > Adoxaceae > Sambucus > Sambucus nigra. The sequence continues at coordinate 390,753,974 of OX422224.1, read as the reverse complement.
AAGATTTATGCCTATAAGACTAGGCCCGCCTAACCCTCGGTTATGGGAAATTTATGCCTTAAAGTTAATATATCTATATACAGAAGATCGATAGAATAATGGAGATACCTCAGGATGTTTCTCCTCAGCAAACTCGCGCCTGGCTATCTGAACCACGTCCTCATCTTCAAACTCCTCGAGGGCCACCAATGGGGGATAACTTTGTGGGGCAATCACATTCTCCCCAACCTCATCTACCTGATCTTTCCTATCCCCCATTGTCTCAACAACATGTTATTGTTCACCCTCTCCTTGGGCAACAGCAGTTGGTCCAACACCTTCGGGGTTCAAGATTGAAGGCCCGAATAAAGTAGCAAGCATTTGATCGTTCGAGGGTGTTGGAATGTGAGGCCCCCAAATTTTAATTTTCCAAAAAAAATTCCTTTTATAAATGGATGTGAAAGAGAGATGATGGTTCAATTAAAATAAATTTTAAATTATTCTCAAATTAAAATTAAACCAAGTGAAATATGATGGAACACACACAAATGTGAATTTCACTTAAACACAATTAATTAACCCAAGTCTTAGAAATTTGCCTAAGTCATATTTTTCATTTTTACCAAATTAGACAAAACCAATTTTAACAAATTAAATTAATGACTTGAATTAATTACACATTACTCAATATTTAATTTAGCACCAAATTAACCAAGTAGTGATTAAACCCGATTTTATCTTTTTACCTAAGCATGCGTTCTAGGTGATAGTGCAAGATAAAATTAAACAATGAGTCACTACGTCGCGATGTACGAGGAAAAACCCACAATCAGAAAAAACCTCGGATGACCCTAGCCTTAAGACCACTAAATATGGAATTACAAATTACAAGACAGATGGCTTACTTCCTCGACTCGACCACTTTCAAGCCTTGATGCGTCGTCTTGTAAAACACCTCCGCCTAGTAGACGACCCCGAAGCTCCACCGCCATGGTGCCTTTCACCACGTGAGAATGCCGTAGCAAAACAAACTCTTCTTATTTATGGGATGTAGAAGAAAACCAAAACTTCTCTTCAAACGAATGTAGAGTTAAACCGGTGCCAAACGCTCCAAGAAAAGTATATGTATATATGAACTTGGATAAACAAACTTTGGGTGTAAAACAAGTGTTTAAAAGATTTTTCTTGAAAGAATAAACACTCAAAACAATGAACTTTTTCTCTTGTGAATTTTTCTCTCAAACTCGCTCTAAAAGATAGTTGTGTATGAAAAAGTTAACTAGAAAAAGTTGATTTACGCACTTAAGAAGTTCTGTCAAAAGATAGTGGGAAAAGAAGTGGGAAAGTGGGAAAAAACTGCTCAAAACTGCCAATAAACTGTTCCCTCCAAAACTCGTTCGAACGAGATTTTTCGTTCGAACAACCTTTTAACGACCCTTCTAATGAAGTTCCAGAGGAGAAAAAATAAGGTCGTTAGATATCTCGTTGGAAATCTCATTCGAACAGCCATCTCGTTCGAACGACATTTCGAACGAAGTTCCAGTGGCCAATATGGGAACTCATTGGCAGACTCGTTCGAACGATAATTCGAACGAACTTATAGAAAGTTTGAATTTTTCAATTTTCAACCCAGAAACTTTATATATTTTTAATTAAAGTATTAATTAAATCTTTCTGAAAATAAACAACACTTTTAAAAAATAAAAGTCATCCAAAAATAAATTGTTCCAAGCTCCTATATATATGTGTGTAATGCATTCATACCTTGCGAGCAATTGGAACTATGTTTTTGACGTAGAAACGAGGCACTTGAAACACGGCATTTGATGAAGCTTTATACTCTTGGCCGCTACGTCTTTAACAAAACACATCATAAGCTTGAATAGGTACATTGAACACTATCCTATGACATAAACGTTTTTGTCCAGAATTTATCCAAAACAACAATGAGACTCAATTGGATAATTGTGTCCTTACAGAGGGGGAGGCACCATGAGGATGGTTGAAACAAGCGTGGGAGCCTTAAGAAGGAAAGAAAAGAGGAAATTGAATCAGAACAATCAGTAGAAGCAGTAAAAGGGGGAGATCAGTGCAAAAAAAAGTAAGGACTTACCAAAGGCATTGAAGTCACAACAACAACAGGTACAGATATAGCTTCAACAACTTTGGCCGAAGGCACACTGCTCTCAAGTCCAGCCTGCTCGCACAAAAAAGAGGGGTCAAGGGAATATCCACCACTAGATGAAGTATCAGATACAACTGCCCCCAGGGGGAATGGGTGACTACCTGAGAAACAGTAGGGGTAGCTGCTTCAAGAGGTAGATTCTCCTCAACACCGTCATGCGCATTAACGTGCACACCAACCTAAATAAAAGAAAAAGATCAAATTACAACAAACTGGGGGACATAGATAACATGAGGGCACCCAGAGTAAGAGATGTAAGAAACTTACCTCTTCTTCCATCACATCCTCAATGATCTCATAGTCTTGGGGGGGGGGGAGGAAGGTTTTGAGGAAGAAACCATTACCCTCAACCTACACCTACGCACTAAGGCAGTCTCCTCCTCTTCTTACTCTTCTTATTCTTCTTCCTCCTCCTCTCATTCCTCTTTATTATCATCATCACCTTCATTGACATCTCCACCAGACAAATGCTTCTCAACAATCTCCTCCTCACTTGATCCGCTCGACTCCTCCATCACAAGCTTTAGGGGGCTAACTAATTTTCTCTTTTTGCTACCCTCACCAGATTGAGGGTCATAAGAAAATCCACGAGCATACATCTCGACTGACATGAAAGTTCGATCTTCCTGATTAAAATGATCCCAAGTCTAGCGAAGATGATCTACCATCTGACTCACCGCCTTGGAAATCTTTGGGTCAGGAGAAAAAACTAATAGAGGCTGAGGACTAGGTTTAAACTTCCTTAAGGGTGCCTTCCAAGAGGTCCTAACTGCTGCACCAATTGGAGCAGTACGAGGAGACTCGGTCCTTCTAACCGGCCTCAAAGGACCAGGGGCAACATCGATCGGAAGAATGGAAGATTGGCACTGGGGGAGATAGTTCGAGAGGAACACTGGTATTGGCTGTGCTGAGGGGTAAAAGAGATGATTGGTGGTACAGTTTCTCAAACCCGACTCAGTGGGTGGAAATCTTTGAACCTTAGGATAACGGGGCTCCATGAGAAGATTAATTTGGAAACGAACCAATTGGTTCTACCAAAACACATTGATGAACATCTCCGATCTCCCTCCTCGAGCTCCCTTTCTCAGGATTATGAGATTGGCAGGATAATGGTCACACAGACTGACAACAGTAGATGTAAAGAAGTTATAACAAGAAAATGAGAATTTAGTTAGCTTGTCTCTGCTAAAATGACTCAATAGGGGGGCCCGTTGATCGAAGCCAAACTGCATGGCTACCTTGTGGGGACTTTAAATGGAGTAAAATGATGACCACTCGGTATATGAAGGAAAATAGGAAGGGATCAACAATGGGGGACACTATGATTGGGAAAATTTCTGGCCAAGGCTTTTTCAATAGGAGCAACAGGGCGCTCCTCTTCACCAAAGAAATGGATGGTAAAAAAATGGCTTACCCAAACATAAGGGCAAGGGTTGAAATGCTCAGCGCGGTCAATCTAAGATAACAGAGGCTTCTTCACGCTCTTGTTCTTCCAACAACAAATACGCAGGACTCTCACATCTTGTGAACTTAGGAAATGGCCAGCAGAGGCATAATCCTTGAAGTGGGCATAAAGGAACGCATTCAAAAGAATATTATTGGCATAGTTAGACACATCGAACCTGCCAATGCTACACCCGATCTAACCAAGTGTACATAGATCTAAGAATAATAGCTGCGAGGAGGATCTTTACACCGCAGGCTACTCGAACGGCCAGATTGATCAGGTCCTTGCGAGGGAAGTCGTGGGTCTTACTCGAAAGATATACCTTTGACAACATCACCCATATGTACCTCGCCATCTCAACTTTAGATTCGTAGCCCTTCCTAATGGGAGGCTGGTCGAAGACTTCTTTCCCTCGTGAGTTCTCCCTAACCGCCTCACGGGCTCTGATGACTACCTTCTCTTCAATAAAGTAAAAATAGCGGATGACCTCTGAGTAGGTGCACTTGTTATAAGTGAGCGTTAAATCCTTCACCACGGCATCTAATCATTCCTCAGATTTTTCTCTTCGCTAGAAATGGCCCCCTCAAAAAAGGTGTCATATCCAATAACTTCTAATCCCAACAGTTCACACACATCCTCAAGTGTAACAGTAAACTCTCCCCAAGTAGCCATGAAGGTTTATAACCTATGTCTCCACCGTGACACCAAAAGTTGTAAGGCAGTGTTATTCTTGGCCAAAGTAAGGTCACCCAACCACAGAGAATAAGAGAATCCTACGAGGGTTAGTTGAATCAAGTACTTGGCGTGGATATACTCCGTTCAAGAACCCAACCCATCACTAGCACTAGAAGACGCCTCAAATTCCACCTTGGAGTAGGGGAAATCATGGCGCTCTATACAAAAATGGGTGACGGTAGTAGTAGGGATATAAGAAAAGTCCTCAGCATCTTCACCTTTGGCCATTAACAGAGCACCAGGAAGTTGTTCGACCGTAGCCCAGAAATGATCATCCTCTCTAATGTAAGGGTCACGATGATATCGTGCCCACTATGCCTTACATGCCTGGGTAGAAGGAGAGGCGCCCCTGACAAAAAGGGTTCTTTTGACTGGTTCCATATCAGACGAGAGAAGATGTGATGGAAGATACTTGAAGAAAGCTTTAAGAAGGAAAGACTGCCTTTGCCAAACTCTCAAAGAAAAGATTAAACTCAAAAAAGTTAAACCCAAAGATGAGTCTTAATCAAAGGTGTATTCCCTTTTATAGGGGAAACATGAATTTTAAAAGACGGAAACAAAGGTGATGTTTGGAAAATAGTTATGATAGCATTTCAGAGTTATGTGACCGGCGTGTTGGATAAACGCGCGTGATTTTAGAAGACTAAAGGTTTCTATGATGTTGATTCGGGAAATGATAGGTCGAATAGTCGCGTCGTCTTCACGCGCCCGCCCAGGCATTTCCACGTATGAGGCATTAAAATGTAAACGACAACGGCATTTAATGAAGCATGCATGGGGATCTTGTCAACTATGGGGAACGAAGAGCTTTGGGGGAAATTTAAAAAATCTCTTCATTATCCTCCAGAAGGAAAATAATAGATAAGCGAAAGTTTCGTACAAATATTTTTTCATGTGAATAAACAAATATCTTTATGAAGGGGAAAATGTGGAGGCGTGTTCCCCCACATGGATGATTAACTTAGCCAAGTGAATTGATCAGCTACAGAGAAAGATGCCCCAAAAATACACTTTGAAGATCCTTCATGTAAGTAGCTCGCATGATCCTCCATGATTAACTTTTCCCACTAATTGCTTACCTATTCGAGTGAACCTCTTCGAGTCATTCGATCTCCCTGAATGCTTTCCCCCTCGAGGTCACCTCCTCGAGGTACATCGGGCAACAAACTATCTTACTAACGTGACTAGATAGCAAACAATAGCCACTGTTTGAACCACTTCCTGACGTCATAGCGCCTAACGTTTAGGAACTCAAGAATACAGCACTCAAGTGCCTTTATCCTTAGGATAGCAGGTCTAGTTCACTAAATCTGACCAAATAGTCATCCTAGAGTAAGCCCCAAGCAGACAAATCATATCCTTCATATATGACTGAAATACTTTCGACCAATAGAACGCTTTATCGCTAAAACTAATAGATCCCATGCATTAAATGTAATATCTCATGCATTTAATGCACCCGGCCAAAGGGATCGAGGGTATGTTGACTAAAGCAACCTCTTCCTCCATATAAATACAACAAAAAACAAACAAGAGAATGGAGAGATAGAACATCCAGAACTTGGAATCGCTAGACAAATTCCCTCGTACTAGAGAACCTTTGAAAAGAGAACTAACTGCCATTATACATTGAATGCACCCATCATTGGGCATTAACTGAGCTTGAAGTTCCTGTATTGTCTTTATTGTGCCCAGGGTGCTTGTTCTTTCTCCCTCCTAACACGCCATCTGCTGGTCCCATTTCATTTATTGCGTTTATCACATGCTGCCCATGTAAATATGTCATTTAGTGCAACTTTGAATAATTACATCCTTTTATCTTTGATTCACCTCTGGCCCTAAAAATGGGCTCCATATCTAACTGTGTTGGTCCCAATCTTGATAAGGGGTTATGCCTCACTTAATACTAATAGTATTTGAAGAACCCACATCTTACACAAGATATTGACATCAATTTACATTTTATGTCCTTATACTTCATGTCTCAAGGTCAAAAATACTATTTTTTCTTCAAAACCCATTTACGTCTTATCTTCTTAAAACTTCACTTTTTAAAGAATTAAACATACAAGAAAATACTTTTAATTATAACATTAAATCAAGTTCTAGCTTGCATCATACATATATTAATAGATTTAAAAGTTAAAAACTTAAAGAGTACCCTACCTTATAGTTTGAAGAGGAGAACAAGGAAAAAGATGAAGAGAAAATCTCTAGACTCGAAGAATACTCCAAAAGCTCTCCAAAGCTATCTTGAATGCTCCTACTTGATCCATTTAACCTAAATCCTACCTTAAATAAGGCTTGTAGTGGATGAATAAATCATGGAAATGGGTAAAACTGGTGGAATAAGGTGTAACTATGGAGGAATATGGCTCGGGGAGGAAAGAAAAGTCTTGAAACCAGAGATACATAATTTTTAGCTATTGAAAAATGGGTGGGAATGAATCCCAACCCACCTGTCTCTTAAATAACCCATAAAACCTCACAAAATCCTTTACCCAAAGCATACTCACATGTCCAACCCATTTTTATGATATTCTACAACTAGATCTTCACAGCTCAAAGATCTAAGGGCCCATATGATGACAACACAACAGAAAAGGCCGAAATCTAACTTTTCTGAGGAGGTCGTTGGGTGAAACAGCATCCTGTTTGAATGAGAATACGAATCTCATTCAACCACTACGTAACAAGATGGGTAATCTAGGCCGACTGAGGGTCGTTAGATTGGTTTTCGATGTCCTTTCAAATGAGGAAAGGACCTCATTCAAACCAGATAATCTCATTTAGACGAGATAATGATCTCATTTGAACAACTATAATTCTCTTTTGAACGACCAAATTAAATTTCTATTTTAATTTTATCCATTCAACTCCCAATTAATTTCATAGAGGCTACAAGAACATCCAGATATAGACAACATACCATTTATTAATAGTTCAAGGCCCAAAGGGTTCTCCATAATTTCAAATTGCACGGGAAAAGGGATAAAATATTGGCGGTGAGTGTTACATTCTCTCATCCTTAGGAGATTTTATCACCAAAATAAGAACAACCAACTAGGGAAAGAGTTCCTAGTGCTTCTCTTACATCTTCGACTCGTGCTCCCAAGTGGCATCCTCGATACCTTAGAACTCCCAAAGTACCTTCACCAACGGAAGAACCTTGTTGCATAAGACTCTAGTTTCATGGTCCAAGATGGACACAAGTCAAGTAAAAAATGTAACATCTTCCTCTAACTCAATGTGGTTCCATTCGATGATGTGTTGGGGATTGTGAGTATACTTCTTTAACATAGAGACGTTGAACGCATTATGAACTTAGGACAACTGTAGAGGCAGTGGAAAGCGATACAATACATCCCCAATCCACTCCAGGATGTAAAAGGGATCAACACACCAAGGGGATAACTTCCACTTCTTCTTGAACCGCTCTATGTCGATTCATGCTCTAACCTTCACGAGTATATGGTCACCTACTCCAAACTCCAAAGGTATCCAATGATTATCAACATAATTATTTTTTAAACTCTGACCCGTCATGAGCCTCCATCAAATTACCCAAACTTTATCAGTTATTTACCTAATCAAATTTGAATTGTTGAGATGTATCTCACCCACCTTTTATCAATAAACCAAAGAGTGGCATGGACTCCCATAAAGGGCTTATAGGGAGCCATTTCAATGCTTGTGTGGTAACTATTGTTATAGGAAACCTCTTGTAGATGTAGATTTTCTGCCCAACTACGCTGAAAATCAAATGCGCAAGATCTTAACATGTCCTCCAATATTTCGATGGTTCATTATGACTGTCCATCAGTCTCGGAGTGGTACATTGTACACATACTCACCTAGGTACCCAATTCTTACTGAAAATTCTTCCAAAGACGAGATAAAAATTAGGGATCCCTATCTCAAACAATCGAGAGAGGAATACAATAAAGTCTTACTATATCTCTGACATACAGCTTCGCTAACTTAGCCACCCTCTCCATGATTAAAATTGACAAAAAGTGCATTGACTTCATGAGTTGATCCACTATAACCCACACTGTGATGTGGCCATGTTGAGTGTGGTAAAGCCATGGCAGTGTCCATTATGATCCACTTATCTATGGGTAGTGGTTGTTATATCCCTGCATGCCTTTTATGCTTAGCCTTCACCTGCTAACAAGTGTAGCACTTGGCACATACGTCGCCATATCCTTCTTCATACCGGACCACTAAAAATCTCAGTACAGGTCCTTATACATTTTAGTAGAACAAACATGAGTGATGGGCATCCACCATAACCTCGCCTTGAAGCTCATTAGCAATTTAGATAATCAATCTACCCTTGTGCTACACAATGCCATCCTTAAGCACGATATGGGTGTCGAACACTTCACCACTTTGAATACGGTTAGAGTAATAAGAGAACTCAAGATCACAGGACTAGGCGTCTATAAATTTATGTTAAATGAGTGTCCTAACCACCACACCCTAAAGGTATGTCCTATTATAACCTTGTACAACATGCATATTGAACTTCTGCAGTTTTTTGAACATCTTTAAGCATTGACACGTCATCACTGCTATAGTCAGGCTAGATTTTTTAATAAGAGAATCGGCCACCACATTGGACTCATCGGGATGATAATATAAGGAGAAGTCGTAGTCTTATATAAATTCAACCCATCTTCTATAATGAAGATTGGGGTCATGTTGCATAAAAATATACTTGAGTCTCTTATGATCAAAAAATACCTCAAAACGATCCTCGTATAAGTAATATCTCCAACTCTTCAGTGAGAACACCACATCGACCAACTCCAAGTCATAGGTGGGGTAGTTCATCTCATGCAACTATAGCTGATGTGATACGTAAGCGACTATGTGACCATTTTGCATCAACACTGTGCCCAGTCTCGACCCAAAAGCATCATAATACACGATGTATCCCTTTCCATGCTCTTGAAGAATAAGAACGGGCACAGAAGTAAACCTAACTTTAAGTTTTCAAAGTATGACTCACATTCCTCAAACTAATCAATATGCACATCATTGCGAGTCAACATGATGAGGGAAACACAACCCTAGAGAAGTCTTGCAAAAATATATGGTAGTAACCGGCCAAACCCAAGAAACTATGCACTTCCTCGACTGTCCTAGGCCTATCCCATCCTTGAACGACCTCCACCTTGGAAGGGTCAACGTAAATGCCCTCACTAAAAACCACATAGCCAAGGAACTTAACCTTATCTATCCATAATTCACACTTACTAAATTTTGGCAAATAATTAATTCTACTTGAGCACTTACAACGTCATGCGAAGGAGCTCCTCATGGTGTACATTCGATGTGGAATTAATAAATATATCATCCATGAAAACCACTACAAATTGATCTGACTAAGTGTGATAGATGCCATTCATCAAATCCAGGAACTTCGTTAGGGAATTCGTTAAGACAAAGGGCATCACTAGAAACTCGTAGTGTCGATACCAAGTTCAAAACACTGTCTTAGGAATGTCCTCCTCTATGACGCACAACTGATGGTACCCGAACCCAAGGTCAATCTTAACAAATGTACCCTCCCCACGCAACTAGTAAAAAAATCATCAATACAGGGCATAAGGTACTTATTATTCACTGTCACCCTGTTCAACTTTTTGTAATTGATGCAAAGCTGCAGGGAATTCTCCTTCTTCTCAAAAAAGAGGACTGGGTCTCCCCAGAGGGCCACCATAAGGCGAATAAAGCGCTTATTGGTCAACTCCTCCAACTAAACCCTTAAAACCTATAATTCTGTTAAAACCATAGTGTAAGGCTGTATATCACCACAAATCGAAAGTCCTATTAAGATATGAGGGTAAAATCAATTTACCTCTAGCCCCAAACTGAATGCTAATGAGATCAAGATAAATGAATATGATGCGCTTGAATCAAAAAGTGCCTTACCTATGTGTTGAACAAAATAATCATTCCTTCAATTACGGAGGGATCATCGAAAGGTGCTACAAACTATGACATGTAATAGGCACGACCAGGGTTGAACCTATTACTCAAGTCATTGGTCACATGACTTGGATCACGACTACTTTGCCCCTGACTAAGACATGAATCGTTCAAGATATGCCTCATCGGTTAGTGATAACTCTAGGAAAACTATTACTACTACTGACTGCCCTGTTGATTACCCAATGCTCTTTATAGGCAATCAGTCCTGAAGTGATCGGGGGACCCATATACAAAATAAGTCCTCTCAGTAGGAGATATAGGACTTTTATCACTGGTACACTGAACAAATGATGAGCCAACCCTCATAGAGGCCTTTAGCTTCTCAAAGAAGTCTCGAGCCCCTCTTTTGGACTTTTTATGGTCCTGGGCTCCCTATTCTTCTCCTTTATGGACTTGTCATCCTAAGAATCTAGTTATAGCTTGATAAACTTGTCATTACTGACCTGAAGTTTAGCAGGTCCATACCCACCAGGATCCGTCGAATACCTAAGTTAAGGCCCTTAATAAACAACCTTTCAAATCTGACCATATACCCGTTCATAAAAGTCTTCCACTAAATCGGATAAAGGAACTTATCCTTCCTTGCTTCCTTAAGTTCCCAGGGAAAGTATCGGTCTAGGAAGGTGCCTCTGAAGTTATCCCAATCTATTGTGTCTGCCTCACTGGAGGAATAGGCGCTCTACTAGCGATATGCCTTCTCCGTAAGCTAAAATGTAACTATGTTAACTTTTTGCTCAACTGGCACGTGAATAATCTCTATGACTCAAGTGACTTCATTAAGACACTCATCTTCAGCATCGAGGTCAACTGCCCCATTATAGGTGGGTGGGTCTAGCCTCCTAAACTCCTTCAGGATGATGGCAAAAGTAGTGCTCTCAACTGTTCCACTATGTTGGCCCTCTATTGCTGCGAGAGGGAGTCAATAAGTTGGCACACGACTTGCTCAATGCATCTAAGATTTCTATTTACCGACCCGCTGGCCCTATCACATGTGGAGGCATCTATACAAGAGAAGAAAATTAAATACACAATGATACAAAATGACGGTGATAGCGGAAGCGATTAACTTAATTGTAACTAAAGTGGTAACTACCACGAAAATGTATAAAAGAAGTGTACTAGAAAACGTAAACACTCTATCACACCCGAGAATCATATTGCTCTGATACCATTTGTAATGCCCCGAACCTAGTTTGGGTCACCATTGAGTCAACCCGCACCGAATCAAGGAGTTAAATGAGGAGGGGAAAGTTCAATTTTATTATTTAAGAACAACCCTTTAATTTCACCATTTCTTAAGAATTAAATTACCGATTTTAATTTGATAAAACAAGTAACCACTTTAAGTAATTAAGGCAATAAAAAAGTTTATTTATGAAAATCCGTTTAATCCATCAATACTGAATAAGTAAGAAGTAAATTACGATTGTCATTGTATTATTACATCACACGGCCAAATGCCCGAATAAAATGGTTTAAATATTCTAAATCCAATGTTTTGAAAGATAATTTGATTAAAATGATATAGCCCCTAATGATGATGACTGCCCTTGGGGGCCTTACCGACATCCTTTCCAACACCCTTACTCGATGTACCTGGTTCGGGGTGGGTTTCCTTAACATAAAAAGCAGGGGTGGGTGAACGCTCAACGGGGTGGTTCATACTAAGCTATACGTTTTTACTAAAAATTATACATATAACATGTATTTTAAATAGTTTTGAAAATGTTTAACAATTTAGCTAGTATTAATGCAACAACTATGCCCGAGCGATGTGATCATACTCACACGTAGCTATTTCATACCACCCTTTAGTGAGTCTAGAGAATAATCAATCATATTTATTCATTAGTCTCCTTTTTTATCCTTTTCATTAGGGAGTATTATCCACATTCTTCAAGCATAACCATATTCGTTTCCATTATCTTTTCTCAAAATCTTTCAAATATTTGCATACTTTAATGGCCTCTACACCGACAACTATTCTACCATATGCTCTAGCTAGTGATTTTAGATCTTTTAGCCTTGGGCTTCGGGAACTTATTAATTATTTTCGGTGTCATCCCAGTCCATATTAATGTTTTTTTAACTTTTTTGTTAATGTACACATTATCCAATCCATTTACCGTTTTTATCATTTTTATGGTTCATTCACCATTTTGTATCGTCTACATACTAATTTATCTACTTCATTAGTTTTTCACAAAAATTGATTGATAAGGTCTAGCAAGGAAGTTTGATCAATAAGACCCTCGATTTTACTAAAAATTATCATTTTACCCTTTTATTCATGGAAACCTTGTGAAAAAAGTACTTGATTCATTATGGCATTAGAAATCATCTTTTTTTTAATTAAAAACCACTTTTGTGGTTTCATGTTAAAAAATATGCTCCATCATTTTATATTCAACCGCATAAAATACAATTAAACATTTGAAGGCCATTTTAGGAAAATGTCCACTATTTTTCCCTATTGTAATATGTAGTCTCAACCATTATTTTTCTTCATTCTTAATTACATTATAACACACTTAAGGGCTATTTTTCCAAACCTTCTTACTTTCTCATGAAACTCGTTTTAAACATCAATTATCAAGTCTAAATGGCATCTACTAACATACTACTATGTTTGGAATGATTTCAAGCTTAAAAAATCTTAAATACGAATCTAAGCAAGATGTTAACATGACTTTGCATTTTATGTGCTTACTCTTCATATTTGAAGGCCAGAAATACTATTTGTTATTCAAAACCCGTTTAGGTCATGATTTCCTAAAACTCCATTTTTGCAAGAATTAAACATACAAGCAAATATTTTCATTTAGAACATTAAATCATGTTCTATCATGCATCCTACATACATTCATAGCTTTAAACCTTGAAAACTTGAAGAGGAAAACCATACCTTATAGTTTAAAGTGGAGAATAAGGAATAAGATGAATAAAAAAGATCTAGACTCCAAGAATACTCCAAATCCTCCCCAAAGAAAGCCTGAATGTTCCTACTTGCTCCACTCAACCCCACTTCTACCTTAAACAAGGCTTGTAGTGGAAGAATAAAGTTTGGAAATGGGTAAAAATTGTGGAATAAGGTGTAACTATGAAAGAATGTGGCTTGGGGAGGAAGGAAAAGCCTTGAAACTTGAGAGAGAGAGAGAGAGATTTTGGATGATGAAAAATGGGTGGGAATGAGCCCCAACCCATCTTTCTCTTAAATAAACCATAACCCCCCCCCCCCCCCCCCCCAAAAAAAAAAAAATTCCTTTTCCCAATGGAAACACATACGCCCAAACCATTTTTATTGTCTGCTGCTGCCAGTGCTTGATAGTTCAAAGATCCAAGGGCCCATATGTTGACAGCACATAAGAAAAGGTCGAAATTTAATTTTTCTGAACATATCGTTTGAACAAAAATATGTCTTATTTGAACGAGAATATGAGTCTCATTCAAACTATTTTAGAAATACTATCTAATAAGATGTGTAATCTTGGCAGAGCGAGGGTCATTCGATGCTCGTTGGATGTACTTTCAAATAAGGAAGGGACCTCGTTCGAACCAGAGAATGTCATTCAGGCGAGATAAGGATCTCATTCAAATGGCTCTAATTCTTATTTGAATGGATGAATTAAATTTCTATTTTAATTTTAGCCATTAAACTCCCAATTAATTTAACAAAGGCAACAAGAATATTCAAATATAGATAACAATCCATTTATTAGTAGTTCAGGGCCAGAGGGTTCTCCATAATTGCAAGTTAGACGAGAAAGGGATATAATCTCGGGCACGGGTGTTACACATATGAAAGACTAGTTATCAATCATCTTATTATGTTAATTAATGATCTTATTAAATTAATTAATTAATTAGCTAATATGTGTAGCTTAAGTTTAAATCTTAAATCTTAAATATTAATTAATTAGGTTATGACTTTGTATTATAACAACCTACTTCGTGATCGGTGGGATTCGATGTCGAAGGAGTAATCCAAACAAGGAACCCCCCCAACCCCAACCCCCCTAACACCTAGCCTCTAACCATTCCATAGCCACCCATAATACTAAGTCACTTAGTTATTTATCTTAATGAATTATTATGAGTTCACTAACATGTATTGCAATACAATCTAATCAACACGTAACTCAGTTACTTAATACAATACATGAAACATCTCAATATACTAAATATATATCAAAAGTTCAATATCTTAAATCATCAAAGGACATACCACATGTCACATAACAACTCATCAATATCCGACAATAAATTTACAATTAATTAAATACTATAAACTATAGTGTATTACAGTCCAACGATAGTAATGAATAAAACACGTCTCATGCATATTTCCTAACTGCTACTTTTTCCTAGTAATAACTTTATCCTTTCTAAATATATAAATGATGTATTTGATAATCATATAAATTTACCAATGGGAATTTTTTAATATATTTTTCAATAACTACTATATTAACGATACATTTTGTTTGACAAATTTATCATTCATGCATTTATCAATGAGAAATTTAATATTGATGCATGCATGTATCAATGATATATTTGTCAATGACAAATGAAAAAAATTCTTAAATAAAAATATATAGAACAACAAAAATTGTAGATTACTTCCATTTAAGATAAAAAAAAAAAAGTTATCCGTGATAAATTGACACTTTAGAAGAATCATTGATATGTATGAAGGATAAATGCCTCCAATAGAAGTGTGACACATGCTGGGGGAGGGGACTCAGACCTGTCTTCAGGGAGGTTAGTGGACTACCTACCCAATCACCGGCACATGACTGACCAAGCTTGCCTTGGCCGGCAGCAATCCAGATTGTACTACATCATCAAGATAGGAAGCTAAGGACGACAATAGTACTAGTTATTATAGATCACCAACTATGTCAAAATAGTAGTCTTTTATTATGATGTAAGCTCTTATATCACAGCCCATGTCCAATTGCAACCCCTAACTTTGTATAAATGGAAGACCCCTCATTGTGTTGGGAGGGTAAAAAGCGAAAAAACACTATCATGTAAATTATCTCCACAATATAATTAATATCCTCATTATTGCCATAGACGTAGGCAGACCTTCGTCGAACCACATAAATCTTGTCTATTTCTCATTCATTTTTACATTCAAAATTTTTGTGGAGGACTCGATTTTATTCCCCCCACAATATGATATATTTTTCATACATGTAAATGATTAAGATGGAAATAGTATGATTGTCGCTTGAACAAATATTGAGAAATGTTAGAATATTACGTCGACTTTTTTGCTTTATTGTTCCAAATTTAAACATAACAACCTTGAATACGATTTAAAGGATACCGAGGTTATTTTGCAAAGATACGAGACTAATTAAAATGATGATTAATGAGAATATTTTTGTTGACGATGTAGTTGACCATTTTTTCTCCTGATGAATAGTTCATGAAGTGCGTTTGGATGAAAATGATTTTTTATTTGAATTTTCAAAATTGGCATTAATTTGGTAAATGATTTACGAAATTTTAGCTGTGGTATTGTGATTTGGAGAGCATATTTGAACTTCTAATCTAGAGGGGTATATATTCTCCAAAGGTGTTTGTAAATGAGGTAAAATATAAATGGCTATCCTAAGTGAGTATAAATTTATTGACCCACCTTTAATTTGAGTTATGATGACTCTCTCACTTTATTAGGTAAAACACTTAAAGTTGTGGAGCCCAATACAACTACTAAGTAATCATGTTTATGTTTCACCAAATGGAATAAAAAGTTCACCATGATGTACTTTAAATGTGAGTCAACATATTTGAACTCAATGATCCTAATGGCTTGAAGTTTTGCACGTTTTAATTTACACCAAGTGTTGTCACTTGCCTCATTATTTCTTGTTACATATCAAGATTCTCTTTTGCATATGGACTTAATTTAGTAATTGGTTGTTGACGAAAATATAATTTATTTTTTACGAGTAAGGTCGAGAGATATTCTGTGTCATTTTTTGAGTTTTCGTACCCAATTATTGGTCATTCATGTATGTATTTGATGAATTTTTTTATGGGGAACTATGCTTTTCTTGTAATCATTAGACAACTTATAGCCATATATTTTTATTATTATAAAAAGTACACATGCTAGACAATTATACTCAATTATAAATGTATTCTAAATTGTTTTGATCCCACGAGATTTCAATCCTAAAGGTGTTTAGTATCGTTGAACTAAACCCTTTGATTAAATAATTTATTACTATACTTGGTCCCTCATGGAAGCAGAGAATACTTACTTTATTTTCAAAATGACTTTAAAGGCCAATATGATATAATTTTACAATGATAGGATCCTATAAACAAGTTGATAAATGAGGCTTATATTAAAATATTAAAAGAGTTGCATAAGGTTGTTGATAAGAAATTTCTAGATAATTTCAAGACCAAAGTATTTCTTATTAATGAGGCCACGCCAAATTAAAATTCCTTTAGGTCTCCTTCTTGTTTGGCTTCCTTCCTTCTTGTATTTTGAGACCAACATACCTGTATTAAGATACACAAAGTAGTTACTCATAAATATTTCATTCTATTAGTGAAAAAACAATAAGGGTCTCTTTAGTTATAGAAAATATTTTCCAGTTTTTTATTTATAATTTTCATTTTTCCTAGAAAAATTTATAAAATGTGTGCATTTTGTAGAAATAAATTATTGTTTTGAAAATGTAGTTTATAGATTGTTTAGGCATGAAAAGTGATTTATTTAAAGTTTAGGGTTATAATGTATTTACACAAAAATTAGGCTCCAAATATAATTTAGAAAAAGTGAAGGGAGAAAAATATAATTTATAGAAATGTAATTTATAATTTAAAGAAAATTCAAGGTCAAAATATAATTTTGTCACTTCGAAAAATTCTGGAAAACATAAAATAGTGGTTTCCCAATTTTCCCTTTTCGAAAAATGTCAAACATGACCCCATTTTCAAAATTTCTATTTTTGTGGAATTTTTTTTTTTTTTTGAAAACAAGCTTATTTTCCACAATTAAATAAGACCTAACAATTCCTGTAGAATTTGTAAGCTCATAATTACAAAACTTACCGTCCTAACATCATTAGGGTTGCTTGTGGGTTCGTCCCCGGAGAAACTAAAAATGTGGAACCATCTACAATTCGCAATGAATTGATTCCAATGACATTAAATTCATTGTCAACAACTTTTTCCACTACACACCCACCATGGTAATGCCACATAGTTGCCAATGTTTCTTGACAATATATTTCCATAGCCCCATCATCAGACTCATTTTCAGGCAATGGACGCCCCAAATATTGAAAATATTTTTTTTCAGCGATTGGGTCCCAAAACATGTACTTTTCCATAGTAGGGGTTCTCATCATCTTACCAATATTTCTCATCGCGATAACACATTGAGCTAGGTCTATTGGATTTGAAAAATAGTTGAAACGAACGATTGGGTTAAGGCGCACATCGATAGGTGATGCTAGTCGAAGTGAACCGGTTGATAAGGGTCGTGATAGCTTCTCCACAATTGTAAGCACAGTGAGATTTAGAGGGGAATACCGATATGGGAAAAATATAGGGGTTACAGGTGTGGAAAATGGCGCAATACCTGATGTTGATTCAATATAAGAACCATTCCTTGTTATACCTACAACACGGGCGCCAATATCTGCTAATGGGAATGGGGGGGTAATGGAAATTTGGTTGCGGGGATTATCAGACATGTATTGACCAATAAAAGGTTGGTCATGGATAGTAGGAATTTTTAAGGATTTGAGATAAGTCTTTGGACCAACTCCACTAAGTAGCAAAAGTTGAGGACTACCCAAAGCCCCAGCACTCAAAATTATTTCACCTTTCTCACGTACTTGAACAAAGTGAGACTTCCCGGTGGAGTCACGATAAATAACTCCAGTAGCAGACAACCCTGAATTAGAAAGATGCACCCACCATTAGAACTCAATGTAGAATATGTAGTGTTGGTTATGTAAAAATCACATTAATTACGTTTAAGTCCAAATTAACTTTATCCAAAGTAGAATATGCAGTGTTGTAATGTGCAATTCATGCGCACATAGGTTAATGTCATATATTTTCATGTTTCACGACTAGTAATGACATAATGGGTTCCAAAAAATAAATCAACTCATATGTAACACCTTGTATTTTTTTAATAATTGTGAATTTAATCATTTTTTCTATTTTAATTCACACATATGCCATAATTTAATTAAAATGAAATATTGCATATTAAATAGATATTAATTTGTGGGATCGAGATTAATATTTCTAGAATAAATTTACGAAGTGTGTAGCAAATAACATGAGATAACGATTATATGTCTTAGTGAGAAATAGCGACGTGACTATATCATATCTCAACCGGGGGTCGTGTGTAGGCTATATGATGGTCGACATAGTAAATTTATATAGAGTGACTTGGATGGTGATTTCGAGATCATGATTGATTCCGAATGGGATGAAATAGGAAGAATAGAGTACTCGGGTGTATTATTTTGGTTCTGGGGGAGTTTTAGACTATACTTGGCACTAACGATGGTATATGGGTCAAGTGGGCTTGTTCCATTAGAGTAATTTTGGAATTATAGAGTTTATAACCAAAGATTAGAGGTGTTGGCAACTATTATCATAAGACACAATCCGTAAGAGAGAAATGAAGAGAGGCTAGTGCTAGGAAAATGCTAGAAATGCCAAATTGGGAGAGAATTTAAGGGCGATTCAAGCATTCAGCCATAGATTATTCATCTACAATGGATATTCTGACTCTACGAACCATTCACGGCAAGTAATTGACTTGCACTAATTGCATATGTATGGATTTTCGATTCATATCATAGTAGGTGTAGACCTAATTGATTTTTAGGAGGGAATCTCACGAGTAAAAAGGGTTTTGGGTGCATTAATCCTTTAAATTAAAATTATTCGATGAATATAATGAAATTGAATTGTGAATAGAGGTGTAGACCGTCTAATCTTATTGGGAATGGATTAATTAGGTGATTGTAGTTAGTCTTTGGTATTAGGATGATTATTTGATGCTAGAATCATCTAAGAATATTTTCCTTATGTTCTATATGATTGGGTGAATGTATAATATCATCTAGAATGTGTTTGGGTTGGATTTGAAGAAGAAAAATGTTGGTTTCAACACTGTTCCCATTAATCTTGTAATTTGGGTTTCTACACTGTTTTCATCAATCTCGTTAGAACGTCTCTCGAACGATGTGGCTTTGTCATTCATATGAAGATGGTATTTATTCGAACGACCCTTGGGTTTCGATTATGGAGATAGATCTATTCATTACGAATCCGTGGCCGCCAATTTTGTATTTTTCTAATTTTTTTAGTTATGAATTTTATACGAAAGCGTGTACGAGGCCAAAAATTTTGGTTGGTAATCGAGGGATGGATTTTATCTTAAGCGTGATTATGTTTCGGACGATTGCAAAACATTGTGGTAACATTCCCTTAGTTAATATGAATTCAAAATTGATGAAATTGAGGATTAGTTAATGATTTTTAATACCTATGGAGATTATCATCTGTAAGGGAAATTTCGGGTAGACAAGGATCGACTCGAATTATATACATAAGGTATTTGGGAGATAAAATACTCAGGTTATGGGACAAGTAATGGGATAGTGTGAATTCATAAATATTTGAAGTATGGGCTGGTTGGGTAAGTCCGGAGGTTTAGCGGAGCGATGCTACTCAATCAACCTAATTATTTTATACGGTGGTCTAGTTTGGGTAAGTTTGTAAGGACATGAGTTTATAAATGTCCGTTATCAATTAGTATGTCGTATACCGCTACAACCGTCGAAGAATGTTCAAGATCACATATGCAATAAGACGGATCGAAATATCAAGTTTCTTCAACAATCAAGCCTCCGCGAGATGAATTTGGTAAAGGTTGTGTCTTTATTCCTTAGCATTTCACTTTGAATATTGGGATATTTTTCATCAAAAAATTTCTAATTATTTGAGTGGAGTTTTTAATTTTTTCATCGAAATTATTTTTTGAAGTTTTAAGGTGCTGCATTTTCGAGAAAAGAAAAAAGAAAAAATATTTATTTAATTGCTCGTTCGAACGACAACCCCTGTCATTCAAACGACACCAGGTCTTACACGAAGTTCGTTCGAGGGACCCATGTAACCGTTCAAGCGAGATTTGAGTTCCTTCGAGCGACATGTGTAACCATTCAAGCGAGATTTGATTTCGTTCGAGTGACCTGGCACCTTAATTTTTCTATTTAAGAATGTTAAACTACTCTGTTTTTTATAAGAAGACCTACAATTTTCTGTTCCTACGAAATTGCTATTACAGAAACATTTATCTTCTCACTTTTAGGTTCTTAAATCTTTTTATTTTCAATTCACAAGATCCCAATGTTTATGTGAATTGTTTTGGGACCCAATAACATACTTTCCAATTGTTCAACCTTTGTGGAGTATGTCTCTACACCAAAAGACTAAGGTCATTGAGCTTCTTTGTGTGTGGATCTTTGCTGAAAAATGGACTGCTGTTCATGTGGATTCACTATGTGGAATCCATTGTTGACTCTAGACTACGCATCTATATAGGTTTGCTGAGGCAAACTTATGGCAGATTTCATTGTAATTCGTGTATATTATGATTTACAAATTATAGTGAAATAAAAGGTTTTTCCCTGAGAGGATTTTTCTGGAATCTATGAGTTAGCATATTTTTGTTTATCATGGTTTGACACACGCACACACTTAGTTGTATGTTTATGGGCTGAATTAACTTGATTCAAAATTTAACTCTAATTAATAAGTTTATAGTTGAATTTGCGTATTTATTCAAATCAGTATCTCACATCACTTTTTACAAATGGGTATCATTATTTTTTTAAAGCGATCACCATCTTTACAAAATTGTATCAGATCAGGTTAGACTAATTTATTGTGTATTCCTATTTTTCGCAAAAATTTGGGTGATATTGATTTTCTTAAAAATTCTCAGAATGTTTCCAAGTGAAAACTTATATAACCGGTTACTAATTTTTTACGGGTACAATTATGCTTACTGGAAGGCCCGCATGAGATCATATTTAAAAGCAATCGATGAGAGAATTTGGTTAATTTGTGAAAGAGGTTGGACTCCTCCCACTATCACCGTAAATAATTTCACAAATTTAAAACCTATGTCAGACTAGAAAGAGGATGAGTTTAGGTGGAGCACTTTTAATTCACGTGGGCTTAGTGAAATTTCTGGACACGTCACCCCCGACGTGTTTCGACGTATTATAACGTGCACCACGTCTAAAGAAGTATGGGATGTTTTATAACTCACCCACTAAGGCACTAACACGATCAAAATGTCTAAAATTCAAAATTTAACTACTCAATTTGAAACGATTACAATATTTGAAACTGAGTGTTTTGATAATTTTTATGCACGTTTGTTTGACATTATCAACACTAGTTTTTATGTTGGTGAGCCTATACCCGATGCACGAGTGGTTAAAAATATTTTAAGATCGCTGCCAAAATATTTTATCCCTAAAGTGACCGTTTTAAATACCTGAGGAAATTTGGGCAATTTCAAATTAGAAGAGATGGTAGGAGACCCCCAGATGTATGATATTGACATGTTTCGTGACACTGTCAAGCCTAATGATAGAGGGATAGCACTTAAAGCAAAATCCAAGAAGAAAAAGAAAGTGAGTTTTTGTAAGTTCAAGTCTGAGGACGAGTCTAATTTTGATGTGTCCATGCTTGCGAAGAATTTTAAAAAAATTCTCAAGTTTTTAAAACAAAATTCTTCCAATACAAAGTTTTTTAAGAAAACGAAAGATAAGGACAAAAAAGGAGTTGAGAAATAGAAAGAGGGTGAGGGAGATTTAAAAAAAGTAACTTATTTTGGGTGTGAGGTCAAAGCCTATACGTCGTTTGAGTGTCCCACTAGACTTAGGAGGGAGGGAAAAAAAGTTGCTATGCCAGCCACCCTTAGTGATAGTGAGGAAGAGGTGAGTGGTACCAAGAATGAAAATTCACAAGGAAAGTTTGTTTCCTTTTTAGCTAGTCATAAGAGCAAACACAGTTTGACCCACAAAGATGAGGACACTTGTGCATGTAAAACGCCCAAGGATGATTTGAGTGTTTCTAGTGATGGAGAGAGTGAGTGCGCTAGGTAGGGTGATAGTGAGATCCAAATCACTTTTAGGGATTTATATGTTGATACCTTAAAGACTAAAATATTGAATAAGGATTTGGGTCTTAGGGTGAGATATTTGGAGAGACAATTAGAAAGTTTGATGGGTTTTGAGGTGTCGGCGAGTCAACTCGATAAGGTAATGATTAATTTGAGTGAGCATTTGATCATTGTGAATCGGAAAAAGAGTGAACTTATAACCCGCGTGTCACAATTAGAGAGATATCTTAAGCATTACCTAAAGCTTAAATTCACTTTAGAGAACACATCTAAGAAGGAAGGAAAGATCGTTCTCAATCCCATTTTTGGGTGCAGGTGAGAGTTTAGGAATAAGTCATGACGGTGCTTCTACTTTCCAAGTTGCACCTGAGCTCGTTCCAACTATAGTGTGAGATTAACATAACCCTTAACCCAACCCACCTAACCATCCCGTACCTATTAGGAGAGCGCATTGGAGACATTTTTAGAGAGATGTACATAGACATATTTACGTTTGCACGTATTGCAAGAAGAGAGGACACCTTAGGGAATTTTATTTTAAGTTGGGTCATGTTACACATTTTGCTACTACACATGTTCACACAAGCGCACCCACAACTGACGCTCCGGATGATTACACAAGAGAGTTCACACATATAATGGAGCAGGTAAAGTTTCTAGTCATGAATTCACATGATTTGATGGAGGTTTTTCATAGGATGCCACCACCTTCGGAAAACTCCACCGTACATCTGAGGCTTATATTTGCTTGCTAACATAGGCTGATTTTCATGATGATATTGTTTAACTATTGCTAGTATGTATTTTTTGTATTAGATTTGTTTTTGAAAAATACAAAAACATTTTAGTTTGATTTTTTTTTTCAAAAAGACAAAAAGAGTTTTGTATTTTTTTTTTCATCTTATATGAATGGACATTTAGGATGACCGAGTGACAACATCATTCCATATCCACGTGACGATTTGAGAATGTTTTGATATGCATCATCATTTTATTTTTTTTCTTTATAATGTTTGGAGTCATTGAGATTTGATTAGTTGTTACTACCTACGTGTTTGACTCATAAGTTCCTTTAATGCACACGTGCACGAATTTGTTTGTATATTGTACTTGTTTATTATATATTGGTCGGAGCGTTGTCATCTCAAATCTATCTTTAAAATGAACCACGTGCGATAAAACTTGATAATAGAAGTAGTACATGTAAAAACCGTTTACCGTGAGGAACTTAATTGCAACGAAATATGATGAGTGATTCACGGGAAAGGGCTACGAGAGTTCGAAATTAACTCATCGTGAAAGCCACCGTTTAAAAGAGCCCGAAAAAATTTAAAGGCAATAAAAAAAAGTTAATTATATCAAAAAGGGGCCATCTCAAACGAAAAATATAATGATTATTATTTATGAGGGAGTTTGGATGGAAAGAAATGAAAAATGGGTTTGCACGTCCTGACAGCGTTTTGAAAAAGCATTCATAGTTTTAGACATTATTGGTGTTGGAATCACTTTTAACTTTGATGTGTTGATAGATTAAGTCGATGTCATTTAAATTCAACACTTTTTAACACCTAAGGATGATATTGAGATTCATTCGATAGGAGTACACGTATGCATCGTGCACAAATGTTATGTTTGATTGTGTTGATTTTCCTACTGGATATGTTCACACCCATTCATTCTATTTCCATATTTTGGTTGTCTTAGTATAAATTCATGGTGTGATTTTTGTTTTTGAAAAAATTGAAAAATCAAAAATAATTTGTGAAGTATGTTTAAGAATATCTTTAATCGTGACAACTCCATGCTTGATTTGTTTATTCGTTTCCATGTCTATTTTGGTCATATAAAAAGGGGGAGAACGAATTATGGGAGTTTTTTCATTATGGGGGAGATTTGATTATAATGATTGATGTATTTTTACATAATTTCAAACTCGATGCGTCACGAGGTATTTTCTTTGTCTCATATGTGTAGGTACAACAATGGAAGATCATATGTTACACACCCTGATGAGAAAAGTTTGAAGATTTGAAGATTTAATGTAGACTTTGAAGAAAAGTCTTAAGACCTACATGTTTAGTACGATTTCATTTTTGGGTTCATGAGGGTATTAAATTTGTATAGGCATTTTATGTTTTGATAATTCGGATGTTTTTATTTTGTACCGGCGTAGACATAGGGGAGATTTGTAAGGACATAAGTTTATAAATGTTCGTTATCAATTAGTATGTCGCATACCGCTACAACCATCGAAGAATGTTCAAGATCACATATGCAACAAGACAGATCGAAATATCAAGTTTCTTCAACTATCAATCCCCTCTAAGATGAATTTGGTAAAGGTTATGTTTTTATTCCTCAGCATTTCACTTAAAATATTGGGATATTTTTCATCAAAAAAATTTCAAGTGTTGTAGCGGAGTTTTGAAGTTTTTCGTCAAAATTAGTTTTCAAAGTTTTAAGGCGCTACATTTTTTGGGAAAAGAAAGAAGAAAAAATATTTATTTAATGGCTCATTCGAACGACAGCCCCTGTCCTCCAAACGACATCACGTCTCGCGTGAAGTTTGTTCGAGCGACACATGTAACCGTTCTAGCAAGATGCGAGTTCGTTCGGGCGACACGTATAACTGTTCAAGCAGGATTCAATTTTGTTTGAGCGACCTTCCGCGTTAATTTTTCTATTTAAGCGTGTTAAACAACTCCATTTTTTAGAAAAAGACCTTCGATTTTTTGTTCATACGAAATCGCTACTGCAAAAACATTTGTCTCCTCACTTTTAGGTTCTTAAACCTTTTTATTTTCAATTCATAAGATCACAATGTTTATGTGAATTGTTTTGGAAACCAAGAACATACTTTGTTATTGTTCAACCTTTGTGGAGTGCATCTCTACACCAAAAGACCGAGGTCATTAAGGTTAATTGCGTGTGGATCTTTGCTGAAAACTAGATTGCGATTCGTGTGGATTCGCTGCATGGAATCTATTGCTGACTCTAGACTATGCGTCTATGTAAGTTTACTGAGGTAAACTTATTGCACATTTCATTGTAATCCGTGTAAATTATGGTTTACAAATTATAGTGAGATAAAAGGTTTTGCCCTAAGAGGATTAGCATATTTGTGTTTATAAGGGTTTGACACATGCATACACGTAGCTGTATATTTAGGGGATAAATTAACTTGATTGAAAAATTGACTCTAATTAAATAAGTTTATAGTTAGAATTTGAACATTTATTCAAATATGTATCGCACATCACTAATTGCAAATTAGTATCAAAGCTTTTTTAAAGTGATCGCCATCTTTACAAGTCCGGACAATTAAACAGGGTAACGTTAAGTTATTTATTTAATTCATGTGAACTTAAATAAATTAAGAGTCATGGGATAGACTCATGATTGGTTGGCTAGTGCATTGAACGATAGGCACAGCTTAGCCAAGTTTGTGTTTATATATATATATATATATATCTGTGTGTGTGTGTGTGTGTGTTAAGCATACTCCTTTAGTTCTATCATGGGAGGTTGCGCGATGTGGGTGATCCCCCTGATTAGTGAATGCAGGGTGAGTATAGTGTCGAGGTCATAGCACCTCGTATTTTATTGTGTGATTTACTTTTCGAGGTGAGATGATTTGGGTATAGTTTGGTCTCACTATCGAAGGACTATGACCGCCTCCACTACGTTTACGATATTTTTTAACAAATTCGGTGTGAGCTAGCGCGACTCATGGTAAATGGGTTGGAGTGAGCATACATGGGATATGAAGCATCTAGTGAGTTATTACTCTAAGGGATGGTTTCTATACGTGACATATGTGTGATTCTTATAGTGTCCTATTATGTATATAATCAAGTTGATAATTATATACGGGTTAAATACATAAAGTGTGAATGTATCACATATATAACTAGTGTGGATGCTATATAATCAATTAATGTTTTAATAGTTAATTAAGCAAGCGAGCCGAATAACTTAGGAATCAATAATAGAAAGTACTTAGGTTAGAGTAGCATGATAGAAAGATTTACAATAGGGTTAGTTAGGTGAGGTAACATAACTAAGCGGGGTAAGATGTAGGAGCTAGGTGTGACTTGTAATTGAGATATGAGGAGTATCTCATGAGAGTCCGACACCAGCTTAGATATGAAAAGTGTTCATGCATATTTAATTACTGCATCTTAATTTACTTTCAAATATTTTTCAAAAGTTTTGGGCTCTAACTCGTGCCAAAAATATTTTTCGAAATTGTTTAGGTGTCCAATCACAGGGACACCATGAATGATTATTCTTTCCAGGGGCACGATATTGCAGCTGGTGTGGAGGCTTGCAATCGCTGAGTAGCCGCCTCACTTATTGTATTCTAGAACATGTTCTTTACTTTAGTTATCAGTTCGGCGTGTTGCCCCTTTATTTTCATACTCAATTACTTTTATTGATTATTTTATTCTGAGAATGTTTTGGATGTTGATAACCGATGGTTTATTCGGTATTAGGTTTTATTATATGATGTTCTAGACTTCCTTATTAGTGTGAATGGTTTGGTTGAATTTCATTTACCGCATTTGTTTAAGTTGATGTTTTACTTGTTTACTTTTAATGAAAGATAAAATTTGGCACCAGCTTATTTAAAATTGGTGGTTAGTAATTTAAGATATTTTTTATAGTAATGTTAAGAATGAACCAAATGATATTCCTGTTGTATTTTAGTAAATGACTTATCATCCTATATTTAAATAGTCGGGGTGTCACATCATATTACCACATATATTTAAATATGAGACCCATTTTTAAATGATGAGTAAAATATGGGGTCCATATTTAAATAATATGAGTCAACTATGATGTTCATATTTAAAATATATGAGTCAAATATAAAGTTCATTAATAAAAAATATGAATCAAATATATAATCCATCGTAAACTATATTTTTTTAACATTTTCTTGGAATTATAATACTTACTTGGACAGAAAAAATAAATTGATCCAACTTATATTTGGTTTGCCTATACTTTAGAGTTGTCAAGTTAGCTTTGTTTTTTGGGCATACATTCCGTATACAAATTTTCACTTCCTATGAAGGCTTTTTTAAGACATATCCATCACTTAAGTGGAGAACGTTATAAACCATTAACTTGGATTGGTGTTGGAAAATTATATTATCCGTAGTTCAATGAAACATAAGCTACATGTTTCCTACATTTACTAGCCAAATCGTTGATAAGTTGTGGACTTTAGGATTGAGTGGATCCATGTTTGATCTCGCATTCCAAAATATTTTCTAGGAACCCCATAACTTGAAGGCTGAAATTAGTAAGTCTTTAGCTAATGGCACTCCTTGAATCCTTTAAACACTCTAATTTTTTTTTTAAATACTCTAATTTTTTTTAAAAGACAAAATTATTCTTTACCCTAACATTAAACAAATTCCAAGCATTCTCAATAATTTCTTTAAGTAGATAATTACAAAAACTGTTTTATTATAAAGTTAAAAAAATAGACTTTTTTTTATGAAATAAAATTGGAGATTTTTTTAAAAAACAAATTGTAAAACAGTTTTTTTTGAATCATTATTTTTTTTAAAATGGACATATTTTAAAAAAACAGTTGGATATAGTTTATTTAAAAAAAATATTTTCGTTATTTAAAAAAATGCAAGTTATATTTATTAATGAGTGTTATATGTTCAACATAATAACTATTTTGTGGTAAGATTTTTTCTTGTTAATTTTTTTTATATATCTCAGATTAATGATTGATTAATGTCACTGGCGCGAACTCACATCATTTAATGGATGCGGGTCGTGCCAACGGCACTAACCAATCGGTATCGAAAATTATAATAAATATTTTTATATAAAACGGTTTCTAATTGTGTCCACTAAATGATGTGGATCGGCGCCAGCGACACTAACCAATCGGTATTAAAAAAATTATAACAAAATATTTTTATACAAAACATTTTCTACCCCCCATCCATTAAATGATGTTTTATATAAAAATATTTTATATAAAATATTTATATAAAAATATTTTGTTATAATTTTTTTTAATTCTGATTGGGTAGTGCCATTGACACAAATTCGCATCTATTAAATGATGTGGGTCCGCGCCAGCGGCATTAACCAATTATTAATCTGAGATATATAAAACATATGTTTTAACAAAAAAAATCTTACTACAAAATAGTTATTGAAAAAATAATTTCTAAAAATATAATTTGAAAAAGAATTGTAACCCTGGTTAATCGTCGAACATACCACACTAATTGATTAATATAACTGTCATTTTTTTAAATAATGAAAATATTTTTTTAAATAAGTTATATCCAATTGTTTTTTTAAACATGTCCATTTAAAGAAATAATGATTTTTGAAAAAAATAGTTTTTCAATATTTTTTTTAAATGTCCAATTTTATTTAATAAAAAATCGTCTATTTTTTTGTAACTTTATAATAAAACAATTTTTGTAACTATTTAATTCAAATTCTTTTTGAAAATGCTTGAGATTTATTTGATGTTACGGTTCGGATAATTTTGTCTGTTAATTTTTTTTTCAAGTATTTAAAGAATTCAAGGAGTGCCAGTAGTTGTACCCATTAGTAAACTATGAAGTTTCTGAATGAAAACTCCCTCGGATACACATATAAGTGACGAAACTATGAAAAATATTGTGTACCTGATGATTTTTTAGGCGAGAAGATGACCCTCTCTACCACTGCACGAATGACCACTCGCAAATTTTTAGGATTGGCTTTATTAAGGAGCTCCACTGCCCCATGTCGCCTTCCCATTCGATCAAATGTTGAACCACTGATTTTGGTCCCTTCTATGTGGTCAACGGTAAACCCATTATCCGGACCAATACCAGATTCCAACAATGCATCCTTCACAGAGGATTGCCAACTATTTATAGGGTCCGGTCGAGTGACAATCGCTTCTTCAACCCACTCGTATGATTTATTAACTTGTTCCATATCCCATTTTATGCCGGATTCGGCATAAAAATCATTGTCTGCTCTCGAATAGAAACCAAAGTTGATCATGCTACTCCCACCTAGGACTCGCCCCCTTGCATTTGGAATGCCATCTTCGGATGTAAAAGCCTGTCCTGCCGATTCATTATCATCAGCTTGTAAAATGTTGTTTATGAACCCTGATTCGTTCATGACATTAGAGTCGTTATGGGCATCGGCGCCTCGTTCAAGAAGCAACACAGAGTAATTGGAAGATAAAGTGGCTGCTAAAGGACAACCTGCTGTGCCCCCTCCCACCACTATGTAGTCATACTCATTGGAGGACGAGAATTCAGTGGCATTATACACGAAACTTAGGTAACGTAAATCTATAAAATTCAAGAAGCAACTCTATTAATAAATATGTAGTAAAACAACAAGCATAAGACTTCCTCAAAACGCTAGCATTTAAGTGTATCTTTTTCATAACATACTTATAATTATGACGGAGTAAAATAGCGAATGAATGGTTATAACTTTAGTCCAGAAGGATAGAAAAGGCCTCCAAATTTTATAAGTGGGTTTTGGAGAAAGGTCCAATCTAACTCAAAGTGTATAAAGATAGAACATTCTACATAATTTTATAAATTTACTCCCAGTACTTTAAAGACCATGAAAAATTACTAATATACTATTTGACAACTCATACAAACAAAAACCCATAAAATATTTAAAAGTCTGTAACTTCAAATCTACAAATCAAAAATTCATAAAATTGAAATTTGCTCGTCGAGATCTATCCAACAACATTCATATTTGATATTTTTTAACAAGAAAATCGAAACCGATAAATTTACTATTTCATTAAAACCTCCATTTTTCTGGCGAACACTATATTTTTTCTGGCGAAAAACCTTCTTCCCCAGCGCTGGCAATGGAGCCGCTGACGCGGACCAAAGAAATTAAAAAAATAGACGAAGAGAGAGAGAATTCCGCTGGTCTCCGACGAGGATTTCAGTAGGTGGGGTGGGGTTGGTTGGAGGTGGGATTATTTGTTTATTTTTAGCATGGGTTTTAAATAAATATGACTAAGAGTTTAAATATAAATACCTCTTTAACTAAAATAAATAAAATTATCTGTTTTGTATATTTCTAACTTTAAAGGAACCACACAAATAAATGTTATTGTACCACATGGATTAAATTTAAAATTTGAAAATTAATGTCCTATAAATTTAAATATAAAAAAGAACATCACATTAAATATTAAGTCTCTAATTTTATAATTATGATGGGAAGCTTCTATCCTTTTGATAATGAGTTTTAAATTGGTATACTTGTTAAATAAAGTAAATAGTCAAACAAAACAACTAGTTATATGTCAATGTTATCAAGGGATACAATGTTATCAAAGGAGACGTGTTAAATTCTAAGTCATCCCTTAGAACGTAGAATACAATGTTATCTGTCAATGTCAATGGCATCCCTCGCCTACTATTGGGGTGGCTCAAGTTTTATAGAATTATTTAACGTAAGTTCAACTCATAGACGTAGTGATATTATTTTTTTATTAAATAAAAAATTTATTCATTACGCTGGTTGTTTTGAAAATACCAATGACCGCCTCAGTATGTTATTATCTATTTATCCTAAACAAGTCAATGGTACTTGCTGATAAACATTATCCAATGATTTGTAAATGTCAATAATATATCGTTTTCACTGACGTTCTTTGTTTGACCACAATATCATTAAACCATGAAAGAATAAAAATTCCTACTAGATGGTCATAAAAAAACTTATATTCCCCTAGTAATCATTAGACTAGTTTTCCTACACGTTTCAATAACTTATTACTTATTTGTTTTGTTCACTCAACAGATGATATCAAATCCAGTGTATTACATATTTTCTGAAAATTTTATAGAAAAAATGAAGATTTGAAGATTAAAGGAATTCTATATGTTGTGGTAGTTTTAGTCTACTGGCTCAAACATGGAGACATGATCTAACGCACTTTTTCTCCGTTTATCTAGTTCGGTAATTTCGGGAAACCAAAGTCAGATGTAATTATCATGCTAATGGTACCAACGAGTTTCGTGTATATAAATAAAATATGGATTTTGATAATGTGTGTTATGAACACGCATTAAAAATTCAAAAATAGTAAAAATAGAGTTTCGACATATATTTAATAGAATATAAATAATTTTGTGAAACTTTAATATTCACTATTTTGAAGCTGATAACATGTGCGTTAAAACACAAATTATTATTTTTCATAAAATATTTATTCCATTACCCTTAGTTTAAAGTTTTTCTATTTACTGACAAACTAGCCATTCGGTATCTTGGATTACGAAATGGATCAATAACAAACAATTTGCGACAAGCATTACAAAATGAATAACATGTTTCTTTTCTCGACATGCTTCATTTAAGAGTTGGGCTTTAAATATTTAAGGTGCGGTTATTTTTTTCCTTTTCTAGTATTGTTTTAAGGAAAATGATAATATATGTTCTTAGAGCACATGTTTTGAACGTTAAAATAGCAAGCAATAAAGTTCTACATGAATATTTATTTCCTATTAAATGCATGTTTGAACTTTGTTCTCACTATTTTTTGGATCTTAATGTATGCGCTTAGCTCACATGTTGTTTGTACCGTTGTTTTTATAGAAATTTCATATATTAGCTCGAATCATATTATAGTCTTTATCAATTTTTAATGAAGACTAAATTCAGATTGTAAGACCATTTTTTAAAATAATCGACAACAAAATTTCAATTCTTATATAAACACAGGAAAAAAATATAATCCATCATGATGAACAGGAGAGAAGTTGAAAAACTAAAAAGTACAAGACTAGCCTTGATTGGTGTTAGGTTGATCTGCCAATAGAACTCTGAATTGGAATGAAATACATAATATGAGGAGAAATACGAAACAATCCCCCACCCAGGTAACCATCTTCCCTTTAGTAGCTACTTGAGAAAGAGAGAGAGAGAGACAGAGAGAGAGAGAGAGAGATTTTTTATCTACATAATTTTGTTGAATCTGATTATGGCCTTTTATAGAGATGAGTATCGAAGTTTGGTCGCTCCTTGCAATTGAGCCATTGTTTGCAAATGAGTCATTGTCTGGTATGGCATTGGAAATAAAGCCTTCCGAATTTGAATGTCCCGTTTGTGAAAATAGTATATTATTGGAACATATACCAAATAGTTTCTCGGACATTTTTTAATACCCATTTAGTCCAAACTTTTTTATTTTGCCTCAAAAAGTCCTTTGCCACATATTTTGGAGAGGGAGTGCCGCTGGCGCGGACCTCTAAAAATAAGAGGATATTGAGTGCTTGAGGGACTAAATGGGTTAAACTAAAAATATGTGTCCTTTTTAAAAAAATATATATTTATAGTAGGGACTATTTAATAATTGACCCTATATTAAACTAGTTTTTAGTCTCCAAATGCAATGCAAATATATTTATAAAAATAGAGTTAAAATATATAATGTCAAAATATCTATTTTATATTTATGTGATGCATGTTTTTAATATAGAAAAAATTATAAAAGAATGATAAATATATATATTTTATTTGTAGAATATTTGAAGTCAAACAAATACTTACATATAAAATTGAAATACAAAAATGAAAATATTTAATGATGAAATAGAAGGAATTAAACAAACAAAAATAATAGAACTGATACACACACACACACACACGCACACACACACACATATCTATATAGCTTAAAAACTATTTTTAAATATAAATTATTTTATTAAACAGTATTGTTTTTAATAAAAATAAAAATATACGATTTTTTAACTAAACTATTCTTTTAACTTTTTTTTTCTTTTTTTTACCAAACTTGATTTTATGAAGACAAATATTAAATATATTATTACGTATGAAAAATGTATTTTTATAAAGTAGTTTTCTAAAAACTCTAGTTTTTTACTTCGTTTATTTATATAAATTGCATTTTAAAAGGTTGTTTTATAAATATAAATATAAATTTTTTTAAGGAAAAGATGTTTTATAAAGTAATGTTAACATTTAGAATATAATACAAATTGTATATTTTTTTTTATACATTTTTTTTAGTTATTGTAAGGACAAATTTATCATGTCCGAAATGTTTAATTTATGTATGTCGTACGCCGCTACAAAAGGCTCGTCTGTTCACGATCACATTTGACGACCTCAATCCGAATTTCGAAAATCATGCTTTTATCAAGTGTCCTACATATGCCTCAACGATTTCACGTTCCACGATTTTAGGGGATTTACGCATGTGGTACGGAAGAGAAATCAAAACTGTGAAAAATGGCTTGATTGGGATGTTCAAGGGCATTTTGGTAATTGTACAATCACCGTCCAGAGGACCGGTCAACTGGAAAGTTGAAGAGCTTGCCGCAACGAAGATACTGGAAGAAACGACACCTCATTCCGAGCTACGGTAAAGTATTTATGGCCTTTTGAAATTGGAAAATAACACTTTAAAAATCCAGAATATATTCTAAGTGTTTTAAACCTTTGGGCCAGAACTTGTCCCCGAACCTAGCCCGAACCAGTTCGGGGGGCGAACCGGTTCGCCGGGGTACCCGAACCGGTTCGGGGTCCCTATAGGGCTGGCAGATTCCAAGTGCAAAAAAATGTTGTCCACTTGCACCTCTTTTCGACCACTTTGCTTTTCTTTTGGAACATACTGAGTATATTTCGACCACTTTGCTTTTCTGCAAATGTTGTAAACCTTCAAAAATTCATTTTACTCATTGAGGAGTATTTTGTGGAGAAGCTGGTATCTTCTTCATTGCTGACTATCTGAAATTCTTGCAGGAGATTCCAGTCGACGACATCGGAACCGACACCTGCGGGTATTTTCGTATGTCACATTAATTTTCATTATAATCAGTGTAAACAGTTCTTTACAAATTATACTGAAAATAATATGGTTTTGCCCTGCGGGGATTTTTCCTGATATGTTATGTCACATGCGTTTTATATTTATTTGATATATCATTTAGATGCATGTTTTTAGGATTTAATTGAAATACCGTGTTCAATTAAATATTTGTTTTTATATTTATGGGTTGTATTTATTTTGTTTCAGAATAAGACTCAAATTGAATATGGTTTAAATTGGAATCTTGCGAATATAATAATATAATTTTTATTTCGATATCACACACCACATTTAATTTATCGCGTATTCCTATTTTCCGCAAATTTTTGTGTGATATTGATTTAAAAATCTGTTATTGTGTTTTGATCCTAGTTTTGCACAAAAATAGTTTTTGATGTTTTTGATGATCTTCGATGCCAAATTTTTGAGAAATTTAATTGGAACATTCACACGAACTCTTGTTTTATATCTTGTATTGAAAACGACTCTGAGAGGTGCCTTTGTTGTGAGGGTGTTGGTCACACGTTGGATGAGTGTACCATAAATTTAAAGAAAACCTTGAATAAACCGATTTCTCGTGTGTCTACCCTTAGTGATTGTGATTCGAAAGAAGAAGTCTTTTATGCTTCTAGGCGAGAGCTTCCAACCCGTATGATTAGTGATGTTAGTGAGGGTGATGGAAGTGAGGGTGAAAGCATAGCTGAGCGTGACTTGCAAACCGCTTTCAAAGATCTTTATGTTGTTGCTTTGAAAACAAAATAGGAAAATTTAAAATTAATAGCCCAGTTACAAAAGCGTTCCCTAAAAAATGATAATGCCGTTTTAGTTTAAGAACTTATGGAACGAGAGAAAATTTTGAGAGAGAAACTGGAATATTTTGAGGGTGAGAGAGATGATCTTCGAGGTGTGATGGAAGCTATGAAAAAGGATCTTCTTGAGGTTGAAGACTCTAGGCGGTTGCTTGAATCTAGGATAGGTGAACTTGAGAAAAGTTTGAGAGATTTGAGTAAGGTGAAATTTAATTTGGAGTCTAGGTCTGAAATACTTGATAAGATTTTAGGCACTGTCGAGATTAAAAAGGATAAGGGTGGGATCGGTTTTGAAAAACATGTTACACCCATTCCCACACGTGTGAGAGAGCCTCCTAGGATTGTTAAGAAAGAGACACCTAAGTTTGTTAGGAAAGAGTCTCCATGGAACTTTAGGAGAGATCCACCTA
Source organism: Sambucus nigra (assembly GCA_949130495.1). Classification (NCBI taxonomy): domain Eukaryota; kingdom Viridiplantae; phylum Streptophyta; class Magnoliopsida; order Dipsacales; family Adoxaceae; genus Sambucus; species Sambucus nigra. The sequence goes on along the minus strand of OX422224.1, from coordinate 390,718,326 downwards.
GGCAATTTCAGAATGCCCCTCCTAGGAATTTGAGGAGAAGACCTCCGTTTGGTAACACTCATCACCCGATTTACACTTGCACACATTGCAGGAAGCAAGGTCATCTTTGGCGTTTATGTTACAAACTTTTGAATGGACCTAGGAAGTTTAAAGAGAGGGTCACACCGTTTCCTAATTCCCCCACACCTCGTTACACATCGATTTGGGTTAGGAAATCAGATTTAGAGGATTATGGTCATTTTGTTTATGACTCACGTTTGCTTACACATGATTCTTCTCTTTCTATATCATATAGATGATTGTGTTCGCATGTTTGTCATACGCTAGTTTTTGATTCATGATATGTCTATTTGCTAGCTTTATGACATGTAGTTTGTGTATAATTTAAAAAAAAATACAAAAAGATTTTATTTTGATAAAATTATTTGAAAATCCAAAAAGATTTTCGTATTTTGCACATTTTATGAATGAGCATTTTGGATGACCAAGTCACAATATCATTCCATTTTTTTCATGTGACTATTTGATATTGTTTTGAGACAATATATATTGTCATCTTTGTGCTTTATAATGTTTGGAGTCATTAAGTGTTTCTTCCTACATGTTTGACTCGGGATTTACTTTATTGCACACATGCACGGATTTGTTTGAATATTGTTCTTGTCTTATCACATGTTGGTTGGGTGTTTTCACTTCAATCCTGTCCTTAAAACGAATCAAGCGTGATAAAACTTGATAAGATTGGTGTGCATGTAAGAACCATTTCGGTGAGACTGTGTGACTTTTTAAAACGGGGAGGGGCTGCAAAAGGTAAATATCTATCCTTTGCGCAAAAGCCACCGTTAAAACGGACCTAAAAATTGAGAAATTTTATTATCCAGGGTCCAAAGAGGTTAAAAGAGCCCGAAAAAATTTAAAGGCAATAAAAAGCAATACATTCCAAATATGGGCCAATTGGTTTCACCATCAATTCTCCAAAGTTTGAGAATTTAGTTTATCACCTCTAAAAGAAAATATATCTGAGGGAGTTTGGCTGGATAATTTAAACGGGTTTTCACGTCCTTGAAGATCTTGAAAAGGCGCTAAATAGTTTTTGGACGTTATTGGTGTGGAAATCATTTTTACTTTCATTTGTTGATTTGATTAATACGATGTCATCTAAATTCAACAATTTTTACACCTAAAGATTCTTTTGATGTTCATTCGTTAGGGGTACACGTATTCAACTTGCACATATGATTGATTGAGTTTATTTACCTATTGAATGTGTTCACACCCCTACATTTACGCTATCATCGGCTTGATTGTTTCTGTGTTCTTTCATTTTACTCATTGAGGAGTATTTTGTGGAGAAGCCGATATCTTCTTCATTGCTGACCATCTGGAATTCTTACGGGAGATTTCATTCGACGACATTGGAACCGACACTTGCGGGTATTTTCGTATGTCACATTTATTTTCATTATAATCCGTGTAAATCGTTCTTTACAAATTATACTGAAAATAATATGGTTTTGCCCTGCGGGGATTTTTCCTGATATGTTGTGTCACATGCATTTTATATTTATTTGATATATCATCTAGATGCATGTTTTTAGGATTTAATTGAAATACCGTGTTCAATTAAATATCTGTTTTTAATTTTATGGGTTGTATTTATTTTGTTCCAAAATAAGACTCAAATTGAATATGGTTTAAATTGGAATCTTACGAATATAATAATATAATTTTTATTTCGATATCACACACCGCATTTATTTATCGCACTTTACAGTTATATATAAAAAAAATTGTTAATTATGAATGTATAACTCAAGAAAAAAATTCTTTTTATAATAAAATGCATAATTTTCTAAAACAGTCTATAAAATTTGCACATTAACGTTGCTTTATAAAAACGGTCTTTTCTTATATAGATTATATTTATATTTATAAGAACAACCATTTAAAACACAATTTATGTCAAGAAAATAAGTTAAAAACTCTAGTTTTATTTTTTAAAATTACTTTATAAAATTACAACTTTTATATATAATAAAATAATTATGAAGATATGACTCATTTAGAGAATATTAATACAAGTGTCGAGTTATCCCAAGTTAATCCCATTTGTGTACAAATTCAGGACGATCGCAACATTGATTTATTCATGGATCTCCCAAACATGATTCAGCATCTGTGTTGTATTCCAATCTTATCTCGAATGATGTAAATTCTACTACGGAAAATGGCAATTGAAACGTCGTCCGCAAGCGGACGCGTTCAAGAAATTGCAGGACCTAAATGTTTTTTTAAATGCCCTTGGAGATGTTTTTTCTACATCTATTAATAAAATTTATTTCTTTTCAAAATTAAAAAAAATGCTTTCATAAAAAAACGTTTTTATAGAAAAAAAGATCCAAAACTATAATTTTTTATTTATATTTTCACCAAAAGAATATTGTTTTAAAAAATAATTTAAATTTATAAAGCATATTTTTAAAAAGATTATATACATATATATTATTTTTTTAAGAAAGGTGAAAGGAGTTCTTTTAATTGGAACAGAATGAACATTTACTGAAGTTCTTGTCTCGCATTCAAAAATATTGATAATTTTTAAGGGTCACAAATATTAAGCCTCAGGTTTAAAAAGTTATTTAAAATAATTCCCTTGTTTTTATTTTTTTTAAGAGGAAAAAGCTCCCCTTATTTATTAGAAGTCAATAGTGGAGAATCGTCATCCACCGATGGCTTACATCAATGAGGAGCAGTATGTGCACCCAAAGTAGAAAAAGTCTCTAAAATATCAATACAGAATCTAGTTTTAGTGCCCAAAAAAGGAAATGTACAAAAAGTAAGCTTAATTTCCCCACAAATTTGACCAAAAATAGAAGACTCCTTTTTTATGATTTCCTCATACATGCTTTTGTTCCTAGCACACCATATGTACCAACAAATGTAGATAGGAATGATACGACAAATGATCCCTCTAATTTTGATGCTCTTAGAATTTATCCACCGACTCATTAGGTTGCCATTAAAATTTGAATAAGAGATCTTCAACCCAAGAATATTGCAGAACCACCTCCAAATATCTTGAGCAATGGAACTACTCCAAAAAATATGATCTTTATCCTCCTCACTAGCCACTAAGCAACATCTACACTTCGAGACCATAGGAATTTTGAGTCGTTTGATGTACTCATGTATTGGAATCCCTTTATGAAGTAGTCGCCACATGAAAATAGATTTTTTTAGGGATCCTCTTATCCCAAATTAGAGAGAACGATCATTGAGTGCAACAATTTTCCCTTACCAAATGCCAAGCGGATTTAATTGTGAAGTTATCATCTTTTGTCAAAGACCATTTCCCGGAATGGTTATTAAAATTATTCCAAAAATTCCTCCTAATTTATTTGCATTCTCTTCTAAACTTGAGATGAAGCTGAAATTGATCCTCTAAAGCTATGTGCCTCCAATTTTTTATATTTACTATGCATAAATCGGGACCATAAAGAATTTGAATTAAAAAACTTCCACCACAAGTTATGAGCATAAGAATGGGACAAATCATGCATCGATCTTAAATTCCCCCCCCCCCCCCCCCCCCATAGGTTTGCAAATATATTCCCATTTCACCCATTGATGTTTCAAGTTCTCTTAAGTGATACCCTATAAAAACCGAGCAAGAAGATGGCTTATATTACTAAGTACTAACCTTATGGGATTGGTTTCTGCAAGGAGATGAAGGTACATGGATTTTGCAACTGATTTTATATGAGTGAGTCTTCCCGCTTGAGATATTGTTTGATGATTCCAAAAGTTGAGTTTCCCAACCAGCTTGTTTATGTAAGATGCGAAATAAGCTTTTTTATTTCTTCTAGAAAATAGAGGAATGCTTAAGTAAATGATTGGAAGTTTTCTGAACTTCAAACCCATAACATTTTCTACATTTCTTTTGAGAACATGTGACCCATTATCCGGAAGATAATTCTTGCTAGTTTATGGCAATGGGTGATTACTTCATTGCATTCTCTGTTCTTGCCCCTCTTAGGCTCTTGTTCCTATCTCTCGTGAAGTGTGACTTCTAGGGTTAGGTTATGGTTAGTAGTAGGGAGTTGTTTCTCTTCCTCCTAGTCTTATATTTTACCTACTTCCCTAGTTGGACATATAACCCCATTTTTGGACCCTCAAATGGGCCCGAATCCATACCCAGAGTAGCCCCAAAACCTCCCCACTATAATATCTACACCCCAGGACCATTTATAAAGGTTTAAAACACCTAAACGAGCATTTAACGCTTTCCAAAACACGTCCCAATTATTTTTATTTCACTTAGACATCTTTTTTTATTATGTTCCAATGACACGCGCCCGTAAATATATTTATGTGTGATTTACTTTTCACTAGTAATCCGATTATGCCCAATTGAGTTTTATATTTATATAATCATGAATAAATATTTATTTAAATTAAAATTTATTCGTTTAATTTAAATCCTCCCAATTTAATTTATTATCAATATAAATCCAAAATTATTAAATTTATTAATGTCGTAATATTTTATTCTGAAAAATTATGGGGTATTATATTTTCATGTTGTCGTCATATTCTCAAACCGGGAGTCTCGTGACTGTTCAGTCAGTCCCTACAAGTTACATTGGTCCCATGCAGGTGTTGGTGCCTCTTGGGGGGGGGGGGGCGATTTGGGGTTGTTTCGAGTTTTTGCCAACACCATGTTTTAAGCCTAAGTTTAGATATTTTCAAATTATTGTCGTATTCTCAAACTGAGAGTTTTTTTATTGTGCAATCAGTTTCTACGATTTACATTGGTCCCGTGCGAGGTGTTGGTGCCTCTTACGAGACCGTTCGGGGTTTGTTTTGAGGTTTTGTCCTCTAACGCCATGTTTTTAAGCCTAAGCCTAAATATTTTCAAATTTCCATCGTATTCTCTAACCGGGAGTTCCGTTATCTCGCGGTCAGTTTCTACGAGTTACATTGGTCAAGTGTGAGGTGTTAGTGCTTCTCACGGGGCCGTTTGGGAGATGTTTTGGGGGTTTTCCCTCTAACGTCATGTTTGTAAGTCTATGTTTATATATTTTTAAATGATCACATACTCCTTCTAACATACCATCCACCCATTGTATTTTGGATTTCATCAATGTGAAATCCCAATGACAACCCATCATAATTGTTTGTAACACTTTTTGTTAGGGTTGATTATGTGAGAGTTTAAAAGTATGTGTGTGTTATACATCCAAGAAATCCAACATAGTATCCAATAACCAATAATTATCATGTACTCCTTCTATATTCTACGTAACAAAACACATACTCGAAAGCAAACTCATGTCCAGGAAGAATCCTGCTAATCTCACCCAACACTAAATCATAGAAATGACTTTTGCGGGTATGTTTTCGTCGTTGCTTGAAAAGTCTTTCTAATCAAAACTTCAAATACCTACAAAATAATATAAACTCAAGTGTAGAGGCAAGTAAGGGTATCAATCCACTTTCAAGGTTGTAAAGCAAAGGGAACAAAATTGTATTTCACTTTTTATTTTCTTTTTGTGCTTTTTTACTTTTTTCTACTTTTTTTTAGCTTTTTCAAATATTAAAACAAATGGGTGAGGTGATGATTTAAACTAAACTAAATTCAATGTGAGATAAAAACAACTAACTAGAAAGTTACTAAAATGAAAAATAAAGTCTAAACTAAAAATAAGAGATGAAGTGAGGTAAATAATTATGAGAACAATCAAGAAATGGGATTACACCACAAATTTTAGTTATTCTAATTAATTAATTTAATTATTTGAATTCTCCCAAATTAATATCAAAATTACAAACGAACTCTCGTTGCAAGTGTAATTATAATAGTAATATTTTAGAAAATGAAGTTTAACACCCCACAACTCTAGAAAAATAGATCTACATTTCTTTTAATTAATCACCCGCTAGGATCGATCAATTAAAATTTCTGTAAATCTTAGAAAATAAATTTAGAGTTGAAATTCAAGTTATAATACTCCACTTTAGAAACCCCTATCTCTAGTTCGAATCTAAAATGGGTATTATAACTAGAATTTCGGTTTTCTCTCGAAAATCATTTACACTCTCTCGAGGTGTAAATCTAAGGGTGAGGGATAAAAAATAACAATCAAAGGGAATTTTCAAGTAATCAAACTAATTAAACTAAAATAACATCAAATAAGGGTTTCACCCCACCCCTTGAAAGGGGATTTAGCCTAAGATGGTATCAAACATAATAAACAAATATTCAATAGGCATTTAATATAAAAGAGTAGAGACAAGAATAATCAAACCAATCTCTTGAATTCAATAGACTTCAATCCTTGAATGAGAAGCATACAACCTCTTAATTGAGCATCCAAATGATTTGAAATTAAATATCCACTCAATTAAATCTCAATCAATATTTCTCCTCACAAATCTCTAAAAGAAAAGAAGAAGAAGAAGAAGAAGAAGAAAATAATAATAATAATAATAATAATAATAATAATAATAATAATAATAATAATAATAATAATAATAATAATAATAATAATAATAATAATAATAATAATAATAATAATAATAATAATAATAATAATAAAACTATTTACAAAATGGTATTTATCTCTCTACAATTTTCTCTCTAAAAATTCCTATCTAAAAGCTCTTTTTTTTCAAATGAGGTCTTCATCTTCATTTTATAATAGGCATGAAGCATGAGGGGTAAAAATGGGAGGACAAGAATGTATGGAATATGAAAGGTATGGTTGAGGGTTACTTTAGGAATTAATGGAGGGTGCATTTGATTTGGGCCAGGTTATGTGGGTAGTGAGGTGAGGGAATAAAATCTGATATTGTTATAAGGGTATTTTTTGGTATTGGGTAAAATATGGGTAGTTGGGGGTATAATAGGAAAATGGGTTAAATGGTTTAAACACATGTGGCTTTGTTTTAATTTTGGTCTTTGGTTTGTTTTGGTTTTTATTTTGGCAGCTGAAGAAATCGTGCGATGGGAAGAGGGGAAAATGGCGAAATGGGTTTGCTACAAGTTCAGGTAGGATGCGATGGCGGTGGTTGAGGTGGGGTCGTCAGAGGGATGGTCGGCGGTAGTTCTGACCGGAGCCATGTCTGGCAGCGAGTTGGAGGTCGGATCTGGGTGGCGATCGGAGGGGGAAAAGGTGGGCGCAGGTGGTTCGCGGGTCTGGGCAGACTTGGCAACGGGTTGGCGGCGATGGGTTGATCAGCCCCGAATTTGAAGGTTGGCCGGAGTGGTAAGGTATGGTGGTTGTTGGGGTTGGAGCGGGTTCAGGGTGAGAGGGAGAGGGTTTGGGTGGTAGATTGGTTTGGGATTGTGGGCTTAATGGGGTATGAGAGAGGAGAGAGAAAATGTTGGTGGTGAGTTCGATTATGGGGGTTTGAGGAGAGAGAGAGAGAGAGAGTTGGGTGAAAGTGATGATGTATAGTAGATGGGGTTTTTTGGTTGTGTGTGGTGTAGTGTATGGTAAGTGTGTGAGGGTGAGGATAGTGTTTGGGTGTAATGGTGTAGGTTAGTTATGTGTGAGTGTGTGTTTAATTTGGACCCTTAAAATAAAACTAATTAAAAAAATTAAAATAAAAACCTAAAAAATAAAATTCTATTCTAAAATAAAACAAAGACTCAAATAAAAATTGAAACTAAAAAGAAATAAAATAAAAAGAAAATCTAATAAAACTTAAAAATAAAAATCCTAAAAAGAAAATGTAAAATCTAATAAAACTAAAAATACATGAAATCCTAAAAAATTCTAATCCTAATAAAATTAAATTAAATTAAAACTAAAAACTAATAGAATAAAAATCAAAATAAAATTATACTAAATAAAAAGAAATATAAAAATTGGAAAATAAATCCTAGAAATTCTAAATAAATCTAAAATGAATTCTAAAAATAAAAATGACTCAAACTAAAAATCTAAAAAGTAATAAAAAGGCAGAAACTAACACACACGGGCCTCGGGGTAGGTTTAGGCTAGGTTTAGACTCGGGTAAAGTAGTCTAGGGTTATGGGACAAGGTATTTAGCACCATTCTTTGCACAATTGCTTTGAAATACGCATTTGAACACTATAACCTGCATTCGACCTACAAAATAAACATTTAAGCACATAAGACCCAAATTACCGAGAATTAACAACTAAAATACATCTATTCGGGGTATAAATTGTACAGTTTTGAGTGCTTATCACTAAACTCAAAGTCATCACTGGCCTTCTGCTCATATACTCACAAGCCTCCTCTACCTTCAATAGTATTGAGTAATTGATATTTAATTAGCAACTAAATTTTTAATTAGTATTGAGTACAACAAAAAGTTCATAATATTACATGCATTTTGAGATGGTGCCGAGATCTAAAACCATGTATTGCAGAAACCAAAACATAAGTAATAATTTTTCACAAAACAGTGAAGGTTTAAGCGTCAACCTACATGAAGAGAACTACTCCATTTTTTAGATCTTGCAATCTTTGTTACTTTTTAGGATTTCAAATGGAAGACTGTTAAAAGGGGAGCCACCCCAATACAGCTAGTGAAGTGTTATGTAGCTAACCTTAACAAGCTCATTGAGATATTATGAAGCCAATAATTCTGCATTATTGGGAAAGAATCTACAGAAATAAAAAATTTCCCCAAATCACTGAAATCACAATACAAATCCACCTAAAGTGACACTTATATACCCAAAAGAATTCATGACTATATACACTTTTTTTATTTCAACTAAATTTAACAAAAATTGAAACTCCTAGAATACATATTTGCTAATACCTTTTAATTTCATCTTCTTCCGAAAATTAAAACCTTAAATATTCAACAAACACATAATTGATTTGCAAATAAGGAATTTTAATGAGTTTTAACGGTTGAAAAAAATTGGAACACGTTAAAGAAATTAACGAATTAGGTATTACGTCAAATAAGGGTTCAAAAGATAGAATATTTGTGGAGTGGAACTAATTGTAAGAGAGATTGAAAGTTAGTGAAAGGGTAGTTTGATCGAAACCTTAGAGGCAGTGAGATGTATATATTATTATACCTGAGATCTAATGTTGATGTGACTAACGCCAGTGACCGATACCCTCAAAACTGCTCTCACCTCTCAATCGAACTCCAAATGTAGTTCCACCATCACCAACTATGATGAGCTTGAAGAGCCTGCACATAAATAAACATGAGATAAATACAAAAGATCGATCGGATCATCACAAACAAAACTCAAACCCTAACCCTGACTGGAATATTATCATTTTAGTGTTTATTGCCCACGATCGCTATGTTTTGAACTCCCTCCATTATCTCCGCCCATACTCACACAAATTTAACAATAGAATAGTTTAATTTTTAAAAAATAAATAATAGTTTACATGCGAGAAAAGTATTGAAAAGCTTTACCTAACAAGAAGACGATGTAACAACCTGCGTAATTTTTAGGGTATTTTGGAAAATGGAGGAAAAATAAAGTTTTTGATAAAATTATTTTTATTGCTCAAATATGTTGGTTATTATTTTTAAAGTCGAGAATTTCAAACGGTTTCGAAATCGGAGTTAAAACGGATTTTAAAATTATTTTTAAATGTTTTTAACTCTTGGAGTTGTTTTAACTTCAAACTCTTCATTTATTTGCCTTATTTAAAGGAGTCTTTTGGATTCCAACTCTTCATTTCTTTGCATTATAAAAGGGAGTCGTGGGCAACCCTTTTAACCTACTTTTGGCACTAAATTTGGCAGCAAATATATTTTATATTCCTCTTCTTTTTATATACACATTGGCCCTTGAGATTTGTGAGTTCCAACCTTAGATTAGAGGTGTTCTTGGGGATATTTTATTGGAGGTTCTTGGAGGAAATTTTGTAGATCTTTTGAGTTGATCTTGAGAATCTGATCGTTGGTTTCTCATCATGGTTTGAGGTATGGGGTTTTACACAATATGCTCCTTAAATCTCGCGAGTGTCATTCTCTTTGAAATCTTGTTAATTGAACTCATATTTGAATTGATAAATTCATTGAAATATGGAAAATAATTGTTGAAATTATTTTGATTCATGTGGTATCATTATATTGTTGATAAGCACGTTGTCTTGATATTTTAATATGGCACGGATGTTGGGCACCCGCTAAAATTCCTGTTTCCCGGGGTATGGCTTAATAAAGCATATGCGGATGTGGTGAGGCCTGGTGACCCGGTTAAAGTGTTGTTGAGAAATTATAATGATGAAATGCTATTGAGATTTGCATTTTGATTTGTATATTCGTACTCGTGTTGTTACGTTTTATTCATCGCTAACATATATTTGTTGAGCATCTTTCCTGTCGTCTTGTGTACTTCCCCATATTTTCTTTTAGTGGCAGGTTAGCGTGGATTTGGGCGCTATGGATTATTGGAGATTGATTTTATCTTGGATATTTTGGGAAGAATTTTTAATACATTTGAGAAGACTTGTATTTATTTATTTTGATGTATAGAGCATTGAAATTTATTTTATTTCGAGTTAGATGTTGTATTTATTCGAGAGACTTGTTGTATTTGAAGAATTGAGATTGTTGGATTTATATTATTGTGGGTTTATTTAGATGCTCTATACCTTGTCACTTGTGGATTTGGATTTATTTTATCGCATTAGCGCTCCGTCCGCTCTCCCCGGGCGGGCGGGGTGTTACAGCCGAATGTTAATATTCTGTGGCTACTCTTTGAGAAACGTTATTTGGCATCAACGAACCCTAAATATTATACAGTACACAAGAATAAATTATTAGGCATTAACTAACTCTAAAAATTATACAATACACAAGAATAAATTATTAGGCATGAACGAACTCTAAAAGTATATGGAAAAATCAAAGTATAAACCGTCAATCTAAATTAAAAAACAAATAAATCCTACAATCTATGAATCGCAAAAAATAGCTTAGAAATTGAAATAAATACCTAACTACTCTAGGCCCACAATCAAAATATTTTTCCTACAAATCAAAATATGCAAATTAATCATTATGTTTATATAAATAAACATAATTTTATTGTTTGTCAAATTTATGACCTATTTTGAAAGACATGTTTTAAACAAAGTCTTTAATTTTTGTTTGGCAGTGCCACTGTTCAAAAGACTTGTTTTAAACAAGGTCCTTAAATTATATATTCTTGTACAGATTTATAATTTTTGTAATTTCTGTTTTTTTAATATATTAAACCCAACAGATATCAACAATACTAAATCAAATTGACTAATGATATTAAACCCAATAGAAAATAAACCCATCATATAATCAACCCAAAGCAGAATTAAACCCAGGTTTGATTTATGTTTGATCAATCCTAAATCGTTTTAATTTAGGATTGTCCATATCTGTACAGAACTAAACCTAGAAATTAAACTCGGATATAAATCAAACATAAACCCAAAGTAGATATCAAACACAACCCAAAGCAAATGCTAAACCCTAACTATGTATCCACTATATGTTAACATAAATCGAACAAAAATCAATGATTTGAACCCATAAAAGCTTGAAACTGAACAAAAATCAAACCCTAACACTTACGATGCTTATCGATTTTAAGAGTTATCCAACAAACCAAGGCTTACCTTCTCCAACACAAATTTTTTAAAATTCCCTATTACATACCGAAAATAGAACTAATAAGAGTTTTCTAATAAACGACGACTTACCTTCACCAATAAGGAAAGAAAGGTTCCATAACTTACACTAACACACCATTAATAGCATCCATTCTATCTTCCATTTACTGCACAAATACCTCTTAACTTTTTATCTTATTAACATGTAAATCAAACCGATCGATAATGTTAGATGGTCAGTGGCGGGGGTGAGCAGATGGCAAGCGACGGTGAGTAGAGCAGATGGCCAGCGGTGGGGTAAATAAAGGAAATGAAGGCAGTATGGGAGATATGAATAAGAGGCTATGGAGCGAAGGAAGTGAAAGCAACATCTTTTTTTTTTAAGATTGAAACTGGTCACGGTTCCCAGCCATGACTCGCCAGTGAAACTCTTTAATGAAGCCATTGAATCCCATCGGTCATGACCCTTGGTTTGTGTGTTTTGGGCTTCTCCATGCCTACGGTCATAACCCAAGTCCGTGACCCATCTTCTACCAAGCTTGGAGGTAATTTTGGATCGAATTTGACGCCAAGATGGTCACGACCTGATCACAGCCCAAGTCTGTGACCCACAGTGGTTAGGGATTTGGATCGTGACCACTTTCAGAGCATCCATGACTCAGTGTGGTAATGAATATGACCAAGACAAAATTGATATGGTCATGGCCCGAGTTTAAGACCAGCTGGTTAGGGACTTGGGTCGTGACCGACTGGGTGTGACCATTCGAAGGATTTGGTGTGGTGCATAATTTTCGAATTGGTAGATTCAATTCCTACTGGATGCACACCAATGGGACCCTCCAATAAATCTATTGGAATCGGTTGTGTATCAATGGAATCTTATCATCTATACATAACGAATTGGTGTAGTCTATTCATATCATAATATATGAACATAACGAATTGGTGTAGTCTATTCATATCATAATATATGAACAGTAAGAACTAGAATTCCTATTAAAACTACAACTTATAAGGAAGAAAATAGATTTATTGAT